>CAMQGK010000634.1:16202500-17402500 GCA_947000775.1 Pterois miles | reverse complement strand
GGACGAATAAATGTCAAGGTTAGGTTAAGCCGGTTGTGTATTTAGTTACTAAATTTCCCCTTGGTGAATTTAATTCCCGTTGTCAGCATTGCTAACAGAATGACAGCTAAGCATCTCACATACCTACAGCAAATTGCAAACAACAGCATTTTTTTTTTTTCTTTAGACAGGGAGCAGTTTTGATGTGGTGTGCGTTGCCGTGACACCGGTCACCTCACTGACTGACTGTGATGTCGACCCGATGAAACGCCTGCTGGTCAGTATCGACAGCATCCCACATGCATTTTGAAAAAAGACGCAATTACCTCTACTTGTAATCACTGCTGTGTCTGTGTCAGAGGGAAGAAACGAGTGGCCGGTGACACGAGGTTTTACAATTTAACCACGGCCCGAGCCTCAAAGTTAAAGTGATGGAGATTACAAACAGGTTGGATGAATTATTCAGATCAAGAGCAATCCTGGCCCCGGGTGAAGAGGAGGGTGGACTGTACATCAATCATGAGTCTGTCTGGTGCAAGATTCAAGATGTCTGCGATGGCTGTTGGTTGGTGGTGTGTTTACGGCAAGTAGCCACATATAATAGGGGTGAAGGTGGGAGGGAGGAATAATTGACATGTCACTCATGAGATAGTACCTCATCCTCATCCTCCACTCTGAAGTTAGGAGATTTATGATGCAGAGATTCACAGACATTTACAGCTCTGCCATCATGCACTTATTTTACAGGAGAGAGCCTCCATCTCAAGGCTTTGCAGTCCAGAGAGAATAAAAAATATTTGGCATTGCTCTGCACATGTGACAGCAGAGTACATGCTCCGTTGTCCTTAAGAGGATGTCGCACCCACAGAAGGTACAAAGTGTTTCAGGGGGAGCTCATTTTCAAAGACAAACTTTATGGCAAACTTTGGGTTCATAAGCAACAACTCCCCTGTCCTTAGACCCCGTCCTCTCTGCCATCAACGCTGCTCACAGATGTGTTTCATTATACGAGCACAGACAGTGTCCTCTTCAATCACAACAGTGCAGTGATTTTAATTTGATGAGGAGTTTTTGGCAAATACACATCCGCTGACATTCTGTCCTTGTTTTGAGATGCAAAATAAATCTGTTATTGATTAAAAGTACAAGATGTACGTGTGCAGGCTAATGCTTTGCGCTCCATTTAAAGCACAAAGTCCATTTAATAAAAGCTATTATAACTTTCATGCCCAACAAATATGGCATTCACAATAATGGCTAAATTCCTCAGTGTTGACTGCAGCCATAAAAATCAATTGGGAAATTTCATTTGGCCATATGACTGGAAAATATGACCTTTTCAATAGCTTTGAATATTACAAGGAAGAGAGAACACAATTTTTAACTGGATCTATTTCCAACAAATGACTTTGATAATTAGAGATTTGTATGAAGACCTCAATCAAGATATAGCTAATAAAGTCAAATTAGCTATAGGTCATTTGTACTTGTCAAATAAAGGTAGACAATATTTACTTGATTTACAAGAAGAAGTCTCTATGGAACCTAAACATACTTCCAATGACGGTTAATGACAGTGGTTGTTCTTGAAGTCTCGGCTAAAAGCAACTGTGAAACGCAAAAAAAGAGTACTGGAAAACAAATTCAATGACAGTGACTGCAAATCCGAAAAAAAAGAAGATACCAAGAGACCAACAGAACTAACGACCATATATTACATATATATATATATAATATTATATATTATGTTATTTATCTACACAGTTGCAGACAGAGATCAGGCTACACTAATATTATTAGTATTACACAGTTTACAGAATTATATTCCAGCGGTGCACCGTTGTTTCTGACTTGTGTAATCCAAACATTTCTAGTAACTCCAGAGTGTTGTAAAGTCTAATTGTTAATTGTTTCCAAAATTCACAATATACTTTTAATGAAATATTCTGCTTCAATGAATATTTGTTGGCGTTTAGCCTTTCAAAAACACTTTCACCGCTCGCTTTTCCAAGATGCAGAATCCGCCAGTTATATAGCAATGCACCAGGTACAGACATGCTGGGCTTTTAGAGGGAAATAGAGACAACATTGTGATTAATTAAGAAACTAAATACAACCTCTTTGCCCCTTGTACCGTACTTTGCGTCCAGCGTATGAGCCGTTTAACTAGCAAAAGTGTAGTTGGACATGCCCGAAATGCACTTTAGACCATGTGCTATAGACCGTTTAAATAGGGCAAGAGTCTCACTTTATGTAACATATTTATATTGTAGTGTGGTACAAATCTGACCTGTAGTTCAAGAAACAATAAAATAACTGACTCCAGAGCAAGACTATAATTCTCCCCTCTACAAAATGACTGTATGCCATATACAGTTGTTAGCAGAAAATACACATTTTGTTGGAAAGTTTGAGGGCTCTATAGCGCATAAATTTCACCAGAAATCAGACACTAAAATGAAATTGTGGACAGTACTGTACATACTGTATAGTACACTATGTAGTACTGTATCAGTCAACTTTGGCACAAAACTTTCAGGCATCTGTTAGAAAGCTGAAGATGAAGAGGAATTTCACCTTTCAGCAATGACAACAGCACATCCAAATCAACAAAAGAATGGCTTCACCAGAAGACGATTAAAGTTTTGGAATGGCCCAGTCAGAGCCCAGACCTGAATCCCATCCAAAACCTGTGGGGTGACCTGAAGAGTGCTCAGCACAGGAGATGCCCTCACTATCTGACAGATTTGGAGCACTTTTGCAAGGAAGAGTGAGCAAATATTGCCAAGTCCAGATGTGCCATGCTGATAGACTCCTACCCAAAAAGACTGAGAATGACTAATAAGTCAAGTCAAAAGGCGCTTCAACAAGGTATTAGTTTAAGAGTGAGCATATTTATGCAACCAGGTAATTGTAAGTTTTTTAGATTTTATTTCCAAAACTGAATTGTACAGGTTATAGGTCACATTAAAGGTGGAAAAAGTTCAGAAATTATTTATCATGGTCTCATTTTTTACGTCACAAAAACTGCCATTTTAACAGGGTTGTGTGTGTAGACTTTTTCTCTCCACTGTATATTGGGAATGATTTCAGGCACAGCCATGTTTTTCATTACCTAATATTATTTTAAATAGTCCCTGAGCCCTCCATAGAGGAAATCCTCAGCTGCCCCATGTATAATATACTGTAGTTTATGCTAATACATTAAATCAATTTTTTTTTACATAGTACAGATCCTGACACTGTAATTACTGGCACGCATGTCAGACCTTTTTGCTCAGTTTATCCTTTGCAAAGCCTCAGTATCCAATTACTGTAAATTTATTCAACACATCATTGCCTGTTTCATGGGGTTAGATGTGGCTATGGCTCAGGATGTTGAGAGAGCTGTGCTTTAACCACAAGGTTAGTTGGTTGTTCGATCCCCAGCTCTTCCTGTCCGCATCTTGAGCAAGACACTGAACCCCAAATTGTTCCCGATGGGGAAGCCAGAACCTTGCATGACACGACATGACATTTATATGTACAGTCATACACCAAAATGTGTGTGAATGGGTGAATGAGAGGCAAACTCTAAAAGTGCGTTGCCCGGTAAGGTAGAAAGGCGCTACATCAATGCAGTCCATTTGCCGTTTAGTTATAACCGCTGTTCCTTTTCAATGCCGGTTTTCATTGATCAGCAAAGAACCAATCACCTTGTGTCATGAAAGGAGACGTAGGCTGCACAGACGAGGTCCACTAATCAAAGTTAAACTTGGACTCAGGTTTGAAAAATGCGACAAATGTCTTTACTAACATGTTATATTGGATTTCAAGATGGCAGCAAATTTCAAAGTACTACTCTCTTTGAAAGTCACTTTGTGAAGTCTGTTTACCAGACTCTTGCAGCGCCATATGTACTGTACTATATCAAGGTGAGCTTGCTTAGAAAATAAATAAATGCTTTGATGTTTGTCCTTGGACGAACTGTCATTCATTTGAAACTGTAATTTATTTCGCTTTTTTTTTCCCACCCTGAAATATGTTTTGATACAGAATAATGAAATCCGAGCGATGCTGGGACACAGTTGATGGGACTGCAACCCTTGGCCGGCCACAAATGTATTTAATTTATGGTCTGCAATATTACACCATGTTGCACTGGCAAACAGAGATATGATACTGAAAAAAAAATAATTTCAGCATCTAATTATAATTATTTATTTTTCTCCACAGTGCTCCTTATTTACATACCCACTGAGGGTGGAAAACACCTAGCTAATGAGAAACCATGCTTGCCATTCTCCACCTCCACTGCTGGAGGCCAGGTTTAGATTGACTGAGTATTACTACTCCTTTTTCTTTCCATTTCTATTTTTTTCTGCCTCATTATTACTTCCTTATCGCTGACTTATGTTGCATATCTGTTTCTGGGATTTTTAATTCACCATTATATATACATCCTCTAATATCATTCCATAAATATTTTTATAACACCCACCAATACATTAACAGTACATTGGCTGACTTTGCTGCCTTATGCATATAGTGTAGCAGGCTGGTCATTTCACTGCACCACAAGTATTAATTTCATCATCCTTGTTTTGCATCTACAAGAAATATCAGCTGCAAACAGATGAAAATGCAGTCCGCGGAACATTTATCGCACCATCAGTAATAAACGTTGCTAAAAACATTGCTACACGCTGCGACGCAAAGACTGTATTGATGTTTGTGTAAGAGACTATATAAATAATGCATTTTGTCTGAAATAAAATTGGATTTCCATTCATAGCGAGCAATTGGAGCTGGGGTGCCGTGTCCTCTAATCTCTTCGTCGACTCCTCAGCAGCGGACACAGTTTGTGTTGAGAGTGTATCCCACACCTGATTAGCACAATCACTCTGCTGCTCCAATATAAACAATGGAAAGGAAAAGTGTCCAGGAGAGCAAAGTGGGAATTAATGGTGCCAGCTCTGCATCAGCAGGAGAGAGGGCACAGTGTGTGTTTGTGTATGTGTGTTGTTGACTGATGAGCGGTGTGCACACATGATGTCTCGGAAAGAGCTGTCGAGATCACCGTTAAAATCTACGATAACATCTGTGTCCTGAGATCAGATCGTCGTCGCAGAGCCAAATACAACAAGATCAGAATAGGGGGCATGCTGATTCTGATTCTGATGATGATGATGATGATGATGATGATGATGATGATTCTTCCACCCTAAGCTTACACAAATGTGACTGTACTGCAAACTGTGAATTTTATCTGTGTTAGATAAGGGGTTCCTATGATACAGCTTCAGATAATGATGATGAGATGTTAGAGATTAAGGGTAGGGTTGGTTGTGTTGTTCAAATATGCTTTTTGTTATATTTGTTGAAATTCTCATTATATCCCGACAGCGACCAATAAATCGAATGCCTGTGCACTCATTGCGCATCACTGGAGGCTTCCAGAAGCTGCTAATCTGACAGCTGTGAGTACTAACAATCGTTATGTTCATTTTTTTATGTTCCTAATGATAATTTTGGTGGAGTGACTTTAGAGGGCGGCCTGAAGGGACAGACTGTTGACTTTGTCACTAGATTTAGGGACTTTTGGAGCTAGTGCTGCTAGCTACCTTCACTGGAAAAGAGTTGGTTCATTTTTTAAAACTGAGTTTAGTTTTTTAAGATTACCAGCCTTACCTTTAATCTTGAGCACTTTCTTTTAAACACCACTACACGTGTGCCACTGTGCATGGTTTCTTTTGCATTAGTACATCCACAAAGCACTAGAAGAGTTTCAAGTACAGTGATCCTGCTATATGGCTCTCAGTGTGTTGGGCAACAAGATCAATATGGCTCACATCGCTCCACATGCCTCCAAATCTCTGTTCAGTGTGAGATTATAAACTGCGAGATTTGATGACAACTCACTTCACAAGCTCAGCAAAACAACCTGCTGTGTTTGTGACGATTCTTGCAACCTTGAAAATATTGTTTATGACAATAGCTGTTATACTATCAGTTATGCAACCCAATCAGAAAACTATTTGCTGATAAGTTGCAGTTGGAAAGTGAAGATGGATTACTGCAGTGGATTTTAGAGCTCCTCTTTTAATCAGCTGGCTATCAACAGCAGCTCGTATCAGATGTAGTTGGACAGGCCACGCCAATGTGCTCTTCCAGTACAGAGAGGTAATACAAAGTGGCATCTTCACTCACAGGACACAGGAGAAATGTGAAATTACCCATACCACCTGGCCGTGGTCTTTGCCACGCTTGCTTTCAAGATAATGAATTTCTGCAGGCAGACTCATTGAAGGGAGCACCACTTCGCCACACTGCACAGCTGCAGCACTTCAGCGGCAGAAATATTTCTAAATAGGCTCATTTGGCATAGGTACTACAGGAAAGATCATTTTGCCACACTGCAGAAGAGTTCAGAGTCATCTTGTCAGAGCTAAACTAAATTAGAAGTAAAAATGTCAAACATATTTTCCAGAAAATGTTCTGTTCAGTATTCAGTATTCATCTTTTATTCTTGTTATCTACACTTATCTTTTCAATCACAGTTGGTGGTAGTAGTACATGGTACCATACAACACCAATCAAAGTAAAGATGATATATATATATTAAGTTAATGCAAGCATGTGAATGTTTAGCAGGTTTTTTTTTTTTTTTTTTTTTTTTTTTTTTTTCTTATAATACAATGTTTAGCATGTTCACATAGTTAGGGATGGTATTGTTAGGACTTTAATGGTACTACTATTTTTACAGATACTGCTTATACTGCAATCCAAAACTTTAACTGGACTCTTAATGGTTCTTTTTGTTGTTTTTCAAGACAAAAAAATAAATACATTAATTAATAAATACATGAATAAACATTGCTTTATTTTGTCATATCTACTGAGTGCTCTGGTGTGGAGGACCTTCTGTTTTGCACTGCCCTGGCTTGTCTAGAGCACTGTAACAGTGAGATAATGGTCCTGTCTGAGGCTGGTCCTCCCATCTGATGTGATGGATGGGCATTTCACACAAAACCTTATACTGTGCTAGATGAAAAACCAGTGGATCAGCAAAGTAATTAGGATTCATCCTCATCACCATGAATGTAGCAAATTTTATAAACAATACATCCAAAATCTGAAAATATCACTAAAACCTCCAAAATATCAACAGCATGATGGCACGAGGTAAAAAGTCACGAGATCGTTAAAGTTATAGGTATGATTCATCCACTGGGGACCAAAAATGTGTGGAAAAAATGTCATGCAGCTTATGTGGCTACAACCTTTTGTTACGCTGTTGTAGAAAATGGAAAAGCAGAATGTGATGAGGTTATACCAAACATGCAAACGCCTTACATCATTGCCAGTACACACTGAGACAACAGAAAATCACAATAAAGTATGCACTAGTGCCTCAGTTTGCCTCCAGAAGCCAGCTCAGATATTCAGTTTGTGGAACATAAAGCCCCGGGAATTGAAGAGATCTGTCCAGAAATGCTAAAGGCTTTGGGTGAGAAGGGGTTGTCGTCGATAACATGCCTCTTCAAAATTGCATGGAAGTTGGGGACAGTGCCTAAGGAGTGGCAGACCGGGGTGATGGTTCCCCTGTTCAAAAAAGGGGACCAGAGAGTGTATGCCAATTATAGGAGTACCTCACTAGTCAGCCTCCCTGGCAAAGTCTACTCCAAGGAAAGGAGGGTTCGGCCAGCAGTCAAAGCTCGGATTGACGAGGAACAATGCGGATTCCGGTCCAGGCCGTGGAACAGTGGAGCAGCTCTTCACTCTCGCAAGGATCCTGAAGGGGGCCAGGGAGTATGCTTATCCAGTCTCCATGTGTTTTATCGACTTGGAGAAGGCATATGATTAGGTCTATCCAATCTCTCTACACCCAAAATGAGAGCTGTGTTCTGGTTCTCAGCAGTAAGTCGGACTCTTTTCCAGTGGGGGGTGGCCTCTACTAGGGTTGTGCTTTGTCACCAGTCCTGCTCTTGATATTCATGGACAGGATATCGAAGCATGGTTGAGGTGAGGAGGGTTTGCAGTTTGGTGTGCTGAGGAGCTTATTGCCGCTTTTGGCAGATGATGCGGTCCTGTTAGCATCATCGGTCTGTGACCTCCACCTCTCACTGGATCGGTTCGTGGCTGGGATGAGGATCAGCACCTCTAAATCTGAGGCCATGGTTCTCAGCAGGAAACCAATGGATAGCCTTCTCCGGGTAGGTGTTAAGTCCTTACCCCAAGTGAAGGAGTTCAAGTACCTCAGGGTCTTGACTGAAAAAACAGATCGCAGGTACAAGCGGCCAAATGGGTTTTCTCAGGAGGGTGGCTGGCGTCTCTCTTAGAGACAGGATGAGAAGCTCTGTCACCCGTAAGGGACTCAGCGCCAGCTGAGGTGGTTCAGGTATCTGATTATAATGCCCCCTGGGTGCCTCCCTAGGGAGATGTTCCACAACCAGCTAGAAGGAGGCCATAGGGAAGACCCAGGACAAGGTGGAGAGATTGTATCTCCACACTGACTTGGTAATGCCTCAGGATCTCGCAGTCAGAGCTGGTTAATGTGGCCAGGGATGGGAAGTTTTGGGTCCCCTGCTGGAGCTGTTGCCCCCCTGACCCAAACCCTGATAAGCGGTTAAAGATGAGTGATTAGATGAAACGCAGACAGAAAACAGTTGTTTTTTGCTACACTGTCATGTGGCCATTTCAAAAGTTGAATTAATTTCTCAGCCTCAGGAGAAATGACCTCTCTGGGGAGTTGGGAAACATCTCTATTGATGATGAACACTGGAGGCTATCAAAACTGTCAGTCACGAGCAAGACTTAAGGGCTAAAAACATTATTAGTCATGCCCCCTGTGCCTCCTCACAGTGGAAGTACATCATTCACTCTGTCACTGCCATCCATCACCTTAATCTAGGCCTAATTAGCACCTAATAGGTCCATTTGTCACACGACAGGAGCATGAAGGCCTTTGATAGACTGTGATTAATGTGCTTCAAAACAGTAGTTGTTTATTCTTTGTGGTTTACATTTACTTTGTGATTTGATAGAACGATCAATTGTTCTGCAACTCGCATATTTATTTTAAAATAACATTATGGTCTGTGTCATTTCTGAATTTGTCACAAATTTGCAACGTTTAATGTTTAGGAGAGTTACCGTACAGTATGAACTGTTACACGGCCACTCCATGGCTTTATGTTTCCATTGAACGTATAGAGACATGAAAAAACAAGAGGCGTCTGCAGGAAAATACCAGAACGAACTGGAGTTCCTGGTATGTTTTGAGATAAAGTCTGAGGCTGAGCTGCAACACACAACACACTTCACACTGCAGGTGGTATTTTGGATTTTTTGGGGTGAATAAGTACGGACTGCAAAAATTCAGTGTGTACAAACATTAAGGAAATAGCCTCTGATGATAAAATCTAGTGTTTTTGGAGCTCTAGGGACTAAAAGTCAAGATATTGGCCTCAAAATTGACTACACTGCTGAAGTGCCCCTTTATACTTTCTTCATACTACAGGCAGTTTGGTAGACGTCAACCTCAATAGAGTTAGGCTTTTGCACTTACATTCACATAACAAGAAGTATCCATGATTTTTTAAACTCTAGTTGTCAACATACTATATGAATTAATTATTTTGCTCCAAGATGTTTCTAGTTCCAGCAACACTGCTACTGTATCACAGCACAATGCTATTGTTACCTGGAGATTGTATTCATTATGCATAACTCCTGACCCGTGAAAGCTCCATGCACACTTTATTTGTTCAGGACTTACTAAGAAATAATGGGTTGTACAATTACTGTAGTTACTGTACAATGTCTATTAGCCTATACAGAGTATCGGACACTTTCACTGGAGATTACAACATCAGTCTGCATACAAGAGGTAGTTATTTGGTCTACATTAGACAGGCTTCATACTTATTTTTTACCAATAGCTCATTTGTCAAATTGACTCAGGCATAATTTGATGGGATCAAGATGTTTTCTTTGCCAAAGGTAAATGAGATTGATGGTTTATATTTCATTCAAATTCTGAAAGGGTGTCATAAATCTGTCATAAGCTTTTTTAAGTATCAGACTGACAACAATACAGTGCTGCAGGAGCACTTATGATTAAACCTACAGACTTAATTTAATTTAAGTTGTAAAATTGGTACCAAATGGGAAGTAGAAAATGTATTTGCAGCAAACAATAAATCATCCAGGATTCCTTAACTGACTTTCCCTTTAAGGGTCTCAAATGTCTTCTCACTTTCACTTACTGTGATGACAACACATTAGGGAGTGCTCCCTGGAGGTCCTCTATAAAACGTGTGACTAAGAACTGCATACAAGAAGAGCAGGATCTTCAAAGATAAGTATATTAAAAAGAAGCATACTAATGAGTTTGTGTATTTGAGCTCATCGAAATGTTTTATTGCTGCCAACCATTCTCCAAAGCACCACAGCTTTTTAGGTGGATGAATCAGTTTCTTCTTCAAGACAGTCACTGGTTGCACAAAGCAACAGTACAGCAAGAAAATTATAAATTTAACAATATAAAATCAGAACGGTCACCACCTGTTTCCCATACACTCCTACTGTCCACTTTTTGGAAAGCAAGCCTATTATTTATCTATGACCAGTTGAGTTTTACAGAGTTGCAGTATGATTTCATTGTTGGCTCTGATTGGTTGCTTTACCTCGGCGCTGTGAAATCTTGCCATTAGGAGCACTAGGAGGTCTCATGTACTATTACAGGATATAGTGACCACTTTATAAAAATAACTTTTTATCATATTGTCTCTAAGTTACTGACTGCAGTTTTAAGCAAGTCATAGTTTCATCTATCACGTCACAGTGTTATAAAGCTAAAGTTAATGTCTTGCAAATGCCTTCTTCTGTCAAACCAACAGACTAAACCCCATAGATGATAAATTTACTATCACAGAAGACCATAAAAATGAGCAAATTCACACATTCGAGAAGCTGGAACAATTTTTGCTTAAAGTAAAATGATAATTATCAAAACTCGTACAGATTAATTGTCTGTCGATCCTCTAATCAGTGAATTGACTAATCATTTCAGTTCTAATATAATGCTAACAATACACTGCCTTTTTTTAAAATCAATATTCCTGGTGTCCTGTGATAATTTAACAACTTCGAAGATTATAGTTAGAGTGTAGTTTTTTGTTAAGCTCTGTGAAAGCCCACACCACTTTTCATTTCTGCAGGTGATGAAAAATGTTGGGAGTGCCAGCACTCCAAACCTCCAGAGACTTTTAGGGAGAGACTCCTCCACCTCTAAAAAACCTTTGGCGGTAATTGCCAAAATCTTATCTTTGCCGTAGCGGACCTTACTCACCTCTTCCCTGTTGTCATCATTCCTCCACATCCTTTGAATGCATTTTAAAACTGTAGTGGATTATGCAGAGAAGCTATAGGCTTAAAAGGAAGGGACACACTCTTTTCTTAAAGACACTGGTCAGGTAAATACATTTCAAACCAAAGTATTAAGTTAGTTTTGTTTTTAAAGATAATTGCCAACAAACTTATGGTCCTCTCAGCAGTACATTGCTTTTGCATTTGACATTTTATAAACAAACCCAGTTCATACCTTTCAAAACTAATAAGCTTGTATCCTTTTTGCATAATTGGAACATTTTCTGTGACTTAAACTTAGGACTCAATGCAACGCAAAAAAATGTTTGTAAACAGAAATGACGCTGGAACAAAGTACAGTGACCTTGCCAGGTTAAATTACAATCAGCTGTGAATTCAAACAACTAAAAATAAAAAAACTAAAATAAATATCCTTGTTTTGACTCATTTACTCATCACTGTCCTCTTAAATAAAGTGTGTTTGGTTTCTATTGTGCTGTTATCTGACAGACATTTATTTAAAATGTTAAATCATGTGTGAGCTGGGTCGGTGTTGGTGGAAATATTTTCTGATGACTATAACATCGATATCTGCTGAAAGACAGTTAGTTTGGTTCTCATCACCAAAACTGGAGAACTGACGTTTGCACTCAAGTATTCAGGTCAAAGAGCTGGAAACTGTGTGAGGCTGTTCTTAGGCTCTGAGTTAAAAGCTAACATCAACATGTTAACATGCTAGTGTTTAGCAGGTATCTTTGTTATGGTCATTTTATAGACGATAACTAGACGATTCCTGAGGGTGACCTGAATGTTCAACCTCATGGTGATGGTAGCGGAAACCAAAGTCATTAGGATATGTCGCCTGTCAACAATGAATGTCTGTATAAAATGTTTTGCCAATTCAAGTGGATGTTAAGACTTTACAGGCTCAGTGAAAACTTAGCTGCTGGTGGCGATAGAGGAAAAGGGTATCAGCAAAGGGATTCATCCAATTGAGCACCTTAGATGTCTCTATAAAATTTCTTGACAACCAATATAATAGTTGTTGAGATATTTCAGTCTGGACCTATTGTGTATGATGAACTGATGGACATCCCTAGAGCCATGGCACTAGTGTGGCTAAGATGCTGCAAAACGATATGGCAGACTACTTCCCTTATGAATGATGGAGATAACAATATTGTAACATATCAACCTACAAATCAATAAATAAAAACACGACTGACAGCGTTGCTTTAAACTGTTTTGTAGATTTTGAGCAAATGGGAATTTCCAAAGTGACTAAATAGAGCTAATGAAATCTGATACGCCAATTACCACACCAAAGCCTGCCAGCACCCTCAGCTCCAATAATCACTTTAATAAAGATGTGGATCTCAGGCACAGAGGATCCAGCAGGAGCCATTAGTGACTATAATCTGCCAATGTGGAAATGTAAGCATTAAGTCCTGACAACAACCAAACCATCAACTCTCAACCTAACAATGAGCGTTAAATAACACAAAAAGAAATGCTGAGAGCTAATTGTTGACACACTGCTTGTCCCTTATTTTCCATTATCTGTGAAATGTGAGCCTGGTAGTCTCACAACATCCATCTTTCTGGTAGAAGCACAAAAAAAAAGAGTGTTATGCAGTTTTGGACCACTGTCTTGTACTGTACATGTATTGTCCACCAGCACTGAGCCATAATGGGGGCGGCAGTAGCTCAGTCCGTAAGGACTTGGGTTAGGATGTGGAGGACCCGGGTTCAAATCCCCCATGGACCAAGACCAACTGGTTGCTGGAGAGGTGCCAGTTTACCTCTTGGGCACTGCCGAGGTGCCCCTGAGCAAGGCACCAAACCCCCAACTGCTCTGGGCGCTTGTCAGGAGCAGCCCCATCACTCTGACAACATGTATGACATGTATATGTACTGTGTGAACTGTACTGTGTGACCAACAGAGTGTAAAACTGAATTTCCCCACTGTGGGACTAATAAAGGAATATCTTTCTTTCTTTCTTTCTTTCTTAATGAGAGCTAAATTATAGTTCTCTGCATCAACATGGAATTTGATCTCTAGAGATGGACGACAGCGTTTGACCCTGACTAAAGCCATGCCATCAGCTTGTTTTGTAACTAAGCACAGTAATGTGAGAGGAGCAAGACAGCATTGTCCTGAACTGAGCCCTTGACCCAGAACAGCACACACAGACAGAAGTGGTGTTGACCATACTGTCTAGGAAATGTGTTGTATAACTGTCATCAATGGACAAGGGTATTAAGGAGAAACATAGTTCATCAGTGAAAAAGGTAACCTTGGATAGGACGAGAAATGCATTTGTAAAAAAGCATCTTTTGAAACAGATTTCTTTGTGCAGAGTGACAGCTACAAAGAAAAATATCCAGGCAGTGAGAATGAAATCTTTCAAGGTTCAAGATCATTCACCCTCTGAATCAAACGTCCATGTGCATTTTGATTAGATAAGTGCACTGCTCGCTCAAAATGCGCCTGTTCAGAACGGACCGATTGCTTGGCCTCTGGTAATGCTGCTTGCAGCTTTCTCAAGAACCGCTCATTCAAACAACTTCACACCTGACACTACACTTCCTCGGGTCCTGAGCAAAACGCCCACCAAGTGTGAAGTCGGTCGGAAGAACGGTTGTCGAGAAATGGAAAAATAAATAATATGTAGATCTCCGGTCTTTCTTTATCTGTTCTTGAATGTCTCGTAGCGAGTGACGGAAAGTGAGCTTTACTCGCAATGCTGTTCGGTGATGTAACAGGCAGTATTGTACCGAGCGATGAAGAGCGAACTCTACCCAGCATGCCGTTCCACACAGTGTGTACGTAACACTTATAAATATGTCCGGTAGATCTCAAGCACTCGCACTTGACACAACACTTCTTGGGTCCTCAGCAATACCAAGTGTGAAGTTGAACGGATGAACAGTAGTCGAGAAAATGTCGGAAAGGACAGACAGACAGATGCTCCTCCTCATTTTCGTTGGACTGGTGCAGTGCCAGTTCGTGGCGTGGCCGTTCGGACAGCGTGCCCAGTCCGCTCAGAGCGGGCTGATAGTTTGGCGAAGTGAAGAAGAGTTTGGTTGTAACCAGGGCTGTCAAAGTTAACGCAATAATACTGTGTTAATGCAAATTTGTTTTAACGCCACAAATTTCTTTAACGCATAAACGCAATTGATTTTTTGGGTTAATTCAGTGGTGACAGCGGTGTTAAAGTTCAGGTGATGCAATGATTAATCAATTAGTTGTTAACTATTATTATTACTATTATAATCTATTCTATTTTAAATTACTTTGAGAATTGATTAATAGTCTAAATTCTCAGATACCAGCTTCTTAAATGTGAATATTTTTTTTACTCCTCTATGACAGTAAACTGAATATAACAAAGCAAGACAGAACAAGAACATTTGAGGGCTTTAGGGAAACACTGGTTGACATTTTTCACCATTTTCTGACATTTCGTAGACCAAACAACTAATTAATTAATCTGGAAAACAACAGACAGATTAATCAGCACAGCAGAAATAATCATTAGTTGAAGCCCTAGTGATGATTAGTAGAATCAGCCTTTGGGGACCCTGGATATGGCTATATAAAAATAAATTGAACTGAATCAAAAATGGCATGTCAGCTTTCATGGCCAGTGTCGTTTCGTTACATCGTTGGGTGTAAAAACAAAACAACATATTTACAGTGTTTAATACTTCCTCAAGTAAAAGGACTACAACACTGCCATTCAAGGCAATTTTCCAAGACGACAGTAACACTAATATTTGTTGATAAAAGCCTAACTGACTACATTTGCATCAAAATATCATGTCCACCATGAGTTGTGATTGACTGATAAAATAACATTTCATTGTTGTGCTAATGGTTAAGTGTTTATGTGACTAAATAAAATGTACTGATGTGGAAAAGCGTATACAGTTACTTTCAACAGAGTCAAAACTATTACTGGCAGCGACGGTGTCTCATCATCCAGTAATGGGCTGTAGAATGATAACTCAGCAGTTCAGGCAGTATACACACACACACACACACACACACACACACACACACACACACACAATACACAGAGAGAGAAGTACTTGCGTCATCAATAAAGTCTCTCTTGTAGCGTGTAGCTTATAAAACATATTTTAGTTGACAAACTAGGTGTCTCTGTTTGCTCCTCTTGCCTCATTTGCCTTTCGAGTTTGGAAAGCAACCACCTAATGAACAAAATCATCTCAATGGGGTTTTCTCCTCAAACAAAGAGCAGGTGCAGGTGTCTGGAAACGGCACCACCAGCCCATCTGCTCGTGCACACAGCAGCATTTAGGATTCTAGCAGGAAAGCTGCACTGGAATCCACAAGTAAGACATGAAAGATGCATGAGTGACACTGTCCATAATCATAAAACAATGCAATCCACATAAAAGGCTGCACCAAGAAATCGCCCCCAGATATTTGTTTAGACTTTATCAGCAATTTGAATCAAGCAATATCTATGCTGATTCATTCCTGGGGATAGTTCCTAGCACCTTGAGAGCTCAAGCATTTCATTGAAATGCAACAGTATGCAATCTGTTTGTGTGACGCTTTAGACGGAGCTTTGTAGACAGGTAATGTCCGTGTGTTAATGCGATCACTGAGCATATTCAGCTGTTGTCAAATTTCATGAAATATTGTGCCACTAATGATTGTGCGAGTGTATTTGTGTGGTGCTGGTGTGTATTTGTGCAAAGGTGAGAGAGCGAGAAACACAAAAGGAAATGAGGAGCAAGAAGCCAAAACACCAGAAATTCCAGACCCAGCGTGTTTCTGGATAGCAGCACTAAAATTGCTCAACTGCAACGTATTTACAGTAAGCTAAAATCAGTGTTAATGTTTGAACCGTACTGAGAGTGTCCCAGTGTGTGGCAGCACCACCATTTAATCCTCTGCTCGGTGCTTGGCTGCTCAGTGGAGCACACTATTATTTCCTGGGCATTACGCGTGCCACAGCCCTCTTTTTAAAGTCAATGTAATGTTGTAAATTCAATTTGGGACTCAAGCGCACCTTTTGCTGGGAATATTATTCCACTACATTAGCACCCAGTGAGTTTGAATGTAATGTGTGGAAATCCCATTATTAGGGCAAACCTCAACTTGATTCCCTCCGAGGTATCTTGAGCGCATTTGTCAGCGCTGTGATCTGAATGCCAATGGCTGGTAGCGGAGCGGCGTGTCCGCTTGAAAACCAACATCAAGAAAGGATATAGGGTTGAATTGAATGCTCTTTCCAATCAAATGTCACTTTTGAAGTAAAAAAAAAAACCAATCCTGTGGTAGAGAATAAAGGTAAAAAAACTTCTTCCATAAGTTCTTTCTGATGAAACTTGAAGCCAAATCTTATTGAGCTACAGGGGAAAATAAAATTGATTTTTTTTCTATTCTTTGTCTTCATTCAGATGGATCAGCACCCAAAGACCCTCGGCACCCCTGGAATCCCAGTGTTCAATTTGGCACACAAGACTGGCTTGATATTTGTGACCTTGACCCTCAATATTTCTCAATGTGCCTCTTTTGGCTGCCTGGTATTGATTAAGAGTCCCTGCTTGGATGAGGACACAGCTGGGGTCTTGATTCTCACTTTTCTCCTGCTGACCTCCTTCCACTACCAACCAGGGAGCCACAGGATGGACGGATGCAGTGGATGCAAGTGGGATTCACCTCAGTTGACTAGCTAACACCATTTCCTGCTTTCCTTCTTGTGTGGTTTTAGAAATATCCATCTCACGTGGATTACAAAAAACTAGTTGAAACAACTTGAAAGCTTTATTTTTTTAAAGAGGACCTATCATGCATATTGTCAGGTGCATACTTATATTTTGGGTTTCTACTACAACATGCTTACATGCTTTAATGTTATATTTTTCTCATACAGGCAGCTGCTGTGATTGGACAACCGAGCCAAACTCTCCGAACTCCATGACAGATCCACTCTAAAGACCCTGACACACCAAACTGACAGTCGGCCATCAGACAGAAGTACGAAAGTAAGGAAATGCTCTTCTCATTTTTTCAGCTTCATCTTCATCTAATCTGATCACTCCAACACAGATATTTTCGCAACAACAAGGCCATCTAAAATCTAAATGAAGCTGTGGTGAGCGCGAGTGGTGTGAAAATGGTCGGCAAACGCTGCTTTGTTTCGTGTACATATCGTACAAACAGCGTATATATCCGCCTTCCCTGGTCTGCCGGGGTTCCCTTTTTGAATGGCGAATACAAACTACCACTACCAGTCGGCTGAAGTGATGCCTGGAGGCCTTCATCGCTGTTAAATCTTTGATGTTGGTTTCGGGTGTCTGGGCCATAACTAACTAGCCGCTAGGCAGATATTATGCAAATGTATTACTTGATGACATCACAATGTTACAAAAGAAAAGGCAGGACTTTAAGCAAGGCATTTCAGGCAGTTCAGGAGCAGCGTTTCTGTGGGGAGAGTAACTCCCTTTGGGGTGGACTTTGTAACTTTGCAGACCTTTTACATGCACAAAAATGATGTAACACACTAAAGGAAAGGGAAAAAGCACAATAGGTACTCTTTAAGGAAAGATTTTACAACTGAATTACAGACAATGCCTTATTGAAATGAAGCATTTGCTTTACCACTGATGAGAGAAAACACAAAATTATGTAAATCCACCTTTTCCTTGTCAAATACTAGATACTCTCACTTCTTCAGGCCTCTAAATTACTTTAAATAAAAATATCAGAGAGGGAAAATTGCTCATAACAAACATTTTATGATGCATGCCTGCACTTATATGATAAAAAGTTGAGTTTTCCTAGATGCAGTCAATCACATCGATGACTTAATCTCTGATACAGTACAGCTTCTCAAATTCTGTTCATGTACAGCAGATGTATGGAAAAGATCAAACGTATCATAATCGTAAAAAAGATCAACCTCAATCAAACAACCTCAGCATGTGAATCTCCAGCTGTGACTTACATGGTATAACAGACTTAGTTCTTTACTTGCTATATTGAGTAAATTGTTGCCTAAAGGTCCCTTATCGCTTTTCTAACAATATTCTTAACTTCATGGATATTTGCAAGGAAAGGGGGAGATGGAGGGGTAAAAAGATGATAAAAAAAGGGACGAAAAAAGGATTAGCATGCAGGAGATTGCAGGAGACTTAAAAAAGCAAGAGAGAAGAAAAAAAAAAACACTGGAGAAGCGAAAAAGAAACCCACCGCTGAAGAGTTTCACTTTGCTATTTGTTCAGCTTGACCGTGACGAATGAACACCAAGAGCTCTTCAATGTTGTCTCCTTTAGAGTTATTTCCTATTCTGCTTTTTTTTTTCTCCTATTTACTTCAAGGACTACAGCAAGCTACAGTAGGTGGCCAGAGGCCTGTAATACTGACACTATCACATCAAATCAACAATGTGAAAGGGTCAGGCAGTCGGACTGTGTAATAAATCCCGACCAGTGGGTGGGATGAAGGGTGTGCACTATAAAGACAAATATGCTTTTCAGTAAAAAAGCTCATCTTTCGCTGTTAAACTGGTGGAAGCTTGTAAAACCAGACCAAAACATCTAACAGTGCCAGAGCACAACTAATTGAGTTCAGCTGAGATGTAGCATGCATAGGGTTGGGTACTGAAACCTGGTGCAAACATGGCAGTGGTTTCTATACAGCGTTCATATACCAGACTGAATGCTAGCGCAGATTTTGGTATGGTGCCACTCAAGTCATTTGAGTCCCCTCTGGTGCTCTGAAACAGACGTTACAGTCACCTGCCGTCGCTAGTTAACAACATTGCACTCGATCACAGCGGCAGCAGATTGCATACCGTTAGCTTGTAGCTAGCTTAAAGTTTAAATAATTAATGGCCTAAAGTGTGGTTATTTTTCACTTGAAAGGATTCCAACACCAACCTTTCCTCAGATTGGTGATACAATGTAGATTGCAAATTTTGCATTTACATAATCGGTTTTATCTACGTCTCATTGCAGCGCATGGCTAATGTGCACAAAATGTTGTTAAGAAAAGTATTGCTTGTTTGTGTTATGTTGCTTCACAGTATGATGCTTTGCATGGCTGCATGGACTGAATAGTGGATGCTGCCATTGTATTGTGTGAATGTTTTGTGCTTGTGTCTTTTGTAATCAGTTGCCACTGCTTTCATTTCGGCATCTAATTGTCCTCTGTTTTGTATCTCTTCATTGGTTTTTGAGCATTTTGCCGAAGGACTGCAGCTAAAAATTTGCCGACTGGCCAATGGCACAGTTGCAGAAATGTTGACTCATGTGCATTGTCCTTAAAACAAATAACAAAATTTAATATTCTAAATGGCATTACTTCACAATAAGAAGATAATATGGATGACTGCTATACAAATACAGTTATGAGAATGAATCACATCTATACTACTGGGTACCAGCACCATCAGGTGCCAGCTTTCAATACTTTCATTTCCAGACAAATAAATATTCCATCAGAGAAAGCCCTTTTATCACCACTCCTCTAATCACTGCTGTCACAGCTACTTTAATTTGGCAAAACATGCAAGATATGCATTTTCATATACAGCTACTGGCTAATTCCACGACAGGAAGTCCAACAAAAACCACCATCGAAGGCCACATAAAGTCATCACATACTGTGCATGAGGTGGACACAGCATGAACATCAGAGACAACACAATGCTTCTTTTGTGATTTGCTGAAATTGTGTCAGACTGCTGTTCACACAGCTGCTGTAAATGGTAAATGTTAAGGCCATATACCCATTCTGCATTACATGTTTACTGTAATGGTGTCCAACTCCTGTGATAACATTTGCTATTTTACATCTTGCTTCAGGCAACAGTGCTTGTAATACTGAACATCAAAACATTAATATTATTAGCCAACTGGATCCCCCTCGCCTGCATTTCTCCCCAGCAATACATTATGATGATGGATATAATCAAAATTCAAGCTGAAAAAAAAAAATCCCTCTCGCCTTCTCCACTTTGTCTTAGGTGATTCAATCTTGAAAGGGTAACTACTAATGTTCTTTGTGTAAGCGAAACATATCACTATGCTTTACATGTAGGGAAATACATTTGTTTAGGATGCACATACTATGAATATAAATATTTTTATGTTTAACAAATTATGTAGCTTATGATAGTCATTAATGAGAAGCCTAAGATGAAATATATGCATGTACTGCAAGTCTCCATTTTAAATTCTAATAAGGCCTAAATCTGATGCATTACTCTCCAATTTATGGTCATCTTCAGTCTAAAACAATATAAAATATGACTGTTTTAAAGTCATTCAGTTTCATTACACTGTCTTTGAATGAGCACAAATTTAATCATACAAATTTATGAAACAACCTCCTTTCACATGATAATGATTTTTTTTCTGCATCAAAGACTGAATTGCCAGTAGGTGTGAGTGTGAGCACGAATGGTTGTCTGTCTATATGTGTCAGCCTGCGATGGACTGGCGACCTGTCCAGGGTGAACCCCGCCTTCGCCCAATGTCAGCTGGGATCGGCTCCAGCCCCCCCGCGACCCCTAATGGGATAAAGCAGTTGAAAATGGATGGATGGATGATGGATAAGAAAGAAAAATTAGAAATATAACGCAGTGTTTCACACACATTTTCCTAATTTTAATTTTTTTACCTGTCCGAGAGAACGACGCCATCTGCGATCAATTAACTAGAGAACTAAAATGCTGCTGGAGAGCAGATGGAGACCTCATGAGCATCCACAAATAACCAACATTTAGCCCGCAAAAATTGATGCGACACAACAGATAATCAGACACTGCAATTTGCGAATGTCGTCTTATTTGCCAATAGGCCGACGGCGGTAAGCAAGGTGAATATCGATCGATACCGACATTCGGTCAATTAATCAGTGCATCCCTATTTCTATCCAATCAGTGAATCCCTCTGGTCCAAGGCTGCGCCACCTTAGTCTGACAACAGGTGAGTAAAACCACAAGGAAGACCAAGACTGAGATCACAATAATGTGGAGCAGACATTAAACCACACTATATACTCAGTAATATACACACTTAAGATTTACTGGCATGAAAAACTAGTTCTTTTGAAACTAGTAATCTGTAACATCCGACACCCCATTTACTTTACACCTCTCAGTCTTGTGGAGGCGATCAAAGCGTCCTCTGGCTTCTCTCCTGCAGTGTATTCCCCTCCTACTGGAACAACACATCTCTCAGAAGCCACACAAATCAATAAATGAACCCCAGGAAAATAGTGTGCGAGAAGTCAACGGTGCATTATTTCCCTTGAATTTAATGATCAGTTAGCGACACTGTGGAAGACGGCCAAGCTTTTAATGATATTGCAGTTAAATTGTCAACAGCACTTCAAAAAGGTGCAAAGTTGTCTGGATTAAGAGGAAAATTTCACAGTTCGAAGTGGTACATTAGTACCAAATATATGTATATGTTATAGTATATGGAAACAAACACACCAGGCATTTAATAATAAAGAAATTCCTTCTATATGATAACATCTTATAAGCTCATTATGTTCCAGTGACGTTGTGCTGCGTGACTTTATAATACAATATTCATATTGAATTTTCATGTAATATTGTTTTGTAGCCTTTGGGATGTGGTGACATAACTGTAAGATGATGCAGTCAAGCAGTGACTTCCATTATGTCGTCTATCTATCCTGTCCTCATGGTCTCCAGGAAGCATACAAACTGGTTAATTATGTTTGCCTGATTAAATTTGGACCTGCCTTCTAACCATTTATCTTGTATTTATCCAGGGATATTTAATTACATTAAACCTAAGCTAAGAGAACTGGGATGTAAAAGAACACTGCCTTTGATATGTGCGGACACTTTGTGTTTCCATTGGCCCAAATCAGTGTCAGATTGATTGATCAGTGTTCACAGCGTCCTCAGGCTGTCTCATTTCCTGCTGCTTGACTTATACAAGGAGTCTGGATGGAGGTCTGCGTTTTCTTTTTTCGAGGGTGGCATCTGTTGTGAAACACTCAAAGCCCAGACAGCTTGTGCAGAACAAAGTGCCCTTTGGCTTCACCAGGGATGCAACTTACAGCTTTGCAGTTTCCACCTAAATGCCATTGAGGGTTTAGGCTCCTATTTTTGCGGATTTGAAGCATTAAATGTGGTCAAGTGTGCAATCTGCAGAGGGTGGGATGGCACTTTTGGTATCTTTGTGACCTGTGGCCCTCTTGGTAATGGGGTGGGATTAAAAGGAACAACTATCACACAATAGCAGTGGGTGTGCTACAGGCTTTCATCAATCATAGCCAATCACAGCTCATCGTGGGCCTTTGAAAGCACTGCTCTTGCTACCATAACATACTAACAATTTGCTAATGCAGCATCAGCAGAGTGCTGGCCAACTTTTCTAAAGAGCAGACTCATATTTTTGGTCAGGATGTGCAACGTAATCATACAGCAGCTCAAATAAATCAATTTAAATATATATTTAAAAAAAAACACCCCACATGTCAGACTCTTTTTCTAAGCCCAGTCACAAACGTGTGTGATATGCATAATGATGCACGATTTTATTTGAGATCACAACAATTCACAATATAGTCAGTTTTAGTGCATTGTGAGTATATCACCATCTCCAACACAAAAGTTTGTTTGGTTGATTTACAACATCCTGATGCTGACTGAACAGGATTGAATCAAGAGTCAATCTACTGAAGGCCTTCATAAAGCCTACAAGCTGTTGTAAACAGATGCCAGTAAGAATTACAAAACAATCTACAGTGTAATCTCATTTACTGGCAAAACTCAGGGTAAAATTGTATTTTCCTATTTTGCTGGCCAGCTATCTAGAAATGTGCACTGGTTAAATAATGTATGACATGTGATTTGTTTTTTAAAGCAACTAGAACTGATAGTTAAATACAATTTCAGTTCATTTTCTTTTGGTCTACTCTACAGTACATTTCTGATCTGAACCACACTGAGCACCAAAACCATTTTCATGTTAAAATCATCAGCTGTTTAGCATTTACACACTGTTGGCCCTTTTTTCTTGATTAATTTGCACATCAATATATTTTTCTGATCTGTTGTTTTTGTTAAGAATACTTTCACACCGATGCAAATATCACACCATCCATTCTTACTTTTCACAATAAAAGCCCCAGAATAGGGCTGTCAATTGATAATCACAATTAATTGCATGGCTGACCATAGATAATTGTGATTAATCGCAAATCGCACATTTTTTATCTGTTCAAAATTTACTTTAAAGGGAGATTTGTCGTATTTAATGCTATTATCAACACAGGAGTGGGTAAATATGCTGCTTTATGCAAATGTATGTATGTATTTATTATTGGAAATCAGTTAACAACACAAAACAATGACAAATATTGTCCAGAAACCCTCATGGGACAAAATAGTATGACGTGGTTGGTACCAATGTAATACTTACATTTTCTAGATTCATAGGATACATGAATCTTCACGATAGCTTTCAAAAGGACAAAAACAACCTCAGAAAGATTGAAACATTAGAAGAAATTAGTGGCGTTAAAACAAATACATAAATGTGCTATTGCATTAGCATTGACAGCCCTGCCCTAGACATATAATACACCAGGCCAGTATTTCGCATTTTCATATCGTTCATTATGCTCTCATGACAATACCAGCTGAAACTTTTCATCTGATATATTCTCAGTTCACTGGCTGCACGGTGGTGTAGTGGTTAGCACTGTCGCCTCACAGCAAGAGAGTCGCAGGTTCGATTCCGGCTTGGGACTCTTCTGTGTGGAGTTTGTATGTTCTCCCCGTGTAAGCGTGGGTTTTCTCCGGGTACTCCGGCTTCCTCCCACCGTCCAAAAACATGCAATTTAGGTTAATTGATGACTCTAAATTGCCCGTAGGTGTGAATGTGAGTGTGAATGGTTGTCTGTCTGTATGTTGTCTGTCTCTATGTGCCCTGCGATGGACTGGCGACCTGTCCAGGGTGAACCCCGCCTTCGCCCAATGGGATCGGCTCCAGCCCCCCGCGACCCCTAACGGGATAAGCGGTTGACGATGAATGAATGAATGAATATTCTCAGTTCTTACTGTGAACATACAAAAAGACAGTTTTATTGTTGTAGGACAGTTTGTTTAGTTTCCTTTTGTGTACTTTGTTTCCTCTCATGCAGAGTGTGCATAGCATGTCAGAATGTCCATGTATGTTGGCTGGCCACTGTCTGCTTTGTGGTGCGTTCAAGTGCAACTTTATTAGTGGGTCGTTGTTGGTGTTTGTTCTTGAGGTCAGTCTGGTGTGTCAGGGCCCTAAAGAAGATAATATGTCACTGTTACAGAATATCCACTGGCAACAGCCCTACATTTCACAGAACATTTCCAGTGACAGATTTATTAATGCTGCACACAATGTGACATGTTATAGATTTAACTCACGGTTGTATGCCTCCACCAATAAGTCAAGTTGCAGTTTACATCCATGTCTGTCCAAAATGACATTATTACATCATTTTATTCTGTTTAACATGTGTGAAATTGTCATAATTGATATATGAATTTGTCAGTTAAGGCCAAAAAAGTGCTTTCCGAGGTCACAGTGACCTTGACAAATACCACTAAAATTTAATCAGTTCATCTTTGAGTCCAGGTGGATGTTTGTGCCAAATTTGAGGAATTCCACTCAAGGCGTACCTGAAATATTGCGCTCACGAGAATGTGTCGGGCAGATGGACGGCAGTCGACAGCGTGGAGGCATAAAAAGTGAATGTTATCACAAATCCCTGCCTGTTACTCCCAGCGCTACCCAAACTGAGCTGCAAAAGGGAACATGGAGTATACTGGTTCTGAGCACTAAGAGAAGCCTGAGCTGTGCTGGGCTCCCAGAGTGGATTAGCGGAGTTTATCAACACCAGCACACTGTGGCACTCATTGCTTGTACACTGCTGTGGATAAGTGGCTGCAGACAGCACTGAGTCCTTGGCCTTGGTCAATAACAGCCCTCGGGGTACACAAGGTGCTGGTCAATTAGAAAACGCTGAAACAGTTTCTTGGTCAATATATTCATGGTCACAGTCTAATCTACTATGTATTTTGTAAACACTCCAGAGGAATGCTGTGTGAATTCATATTTTGCTTTCATTCTAAATTCAAGACAGTATAGTTGACAGTATTATAGTTAATAGTATTATAGTTTTAATCATCAGGATGTGTCACATAAGATAAACCATCTATGTCTCCAAACAGCGACGCACTCTGAAACATTTTTTCCTACAGACATATTGGAAGCTGCTACATTTCACATAACACTGGTTGCAGAAGTCAAGGATTTTGAGGTCAGTTATGTGACATGGTTTACATTGAGAATGAAAAACGGCTCCCATATGGTGCCTTCCTTCCTGGGTAAAGCGGAGCGTCTTGGACATGCTACATGCATGTCTAAACATGGCTGAGGGCTTTTAACACTGATGTTTGACAGGACCATCTGGTCTGCTGCAGTATGAGGGAAACATGTGTGACTCACAAGTGTTGCTGTCAAGTCTTTTTCCAGATTCTTTGAAATGTTATAATATGCAAATACGGTGCAGTTTATGGTGTGGAAGCCATATAAATAAGTGATTTCAGCATGAATTTACAACATAAACTATTAAATCTTTTTTTTTGGAAATGAACTGGCAACAAAATATTTATAAGTGATCTTATATTTATGATATTTATGAAAATAATTTGGCAACCAGGGTAAAATGTGTTGGCATGGTTGCAGGGATTTTCCCAAATAACAACATTATGACCACTGACATGTGAAATGAATAACATCGGGCTGCGTAGCCACAGACCAGTCAGGGTGCCCAAGCTGTCCTAATGTTATGGTTGATTCTCAAAAATTGGCAGTGCGTCTTATAATCCGGCACGCCTTATGTATCAATTCTGGTTGTGCTTACTGACCTCGAACAAATTTTATGTGGTACAGGGTGCTCAAAAATCTTTCAAAATGTTTTATTACGATGCCGCACTGCTGGATGGATTGTCAGATAATGTCGAGAGGGATTCGGGCGTGCTTGATGCCAAAATCGCCCAAATGTTGAACTCAGACACTGATGATGAAGGATTTGATGGATTTGTGGAAGAGGAATGAACTGAAAAGTGAATGTATTGTTTTGTATTTCATGTGTTATAACTGAAAAATGTTGAGTTATTAAATAAACTGAATGAAGTTTGACTTATCTGACCGTTTTGTTTTGCTTGATGCACCTTATAATCCAGTGCGCTTTATAGTGTGAAAAATACGGTATTATTCAAAAATTGCTGCATATCTGCAAACCAAATTCCCCTCCTCATGTTGTAACGCTATGGATGAAGAGTTATTTCAACCATATTGTTAGAACAGCAAAAGAGGTGGGTGGAAAGACAAACCATGACGGTTTTGGTGAGTTTTATTTTGTTTCTGTCGAGTCTGAATGATGATACGTTCGGCTGCTCAAACAGCTAACTGCTGAAACTCGGAGCGTAAATAATCAAAAATCATCCCTGGTATAGATCAGTTTCTAAATGTTTACTAGAACTAAAAGGCAGCAATGTGACATTTTTATCAGGACCAAATGAACCAAACTACAGATGTGAAAGTGACCTTAATACAACGTGAAGTGAAGATAAAATGATCATGTTTAACATCCTGATTCAAAGTTGCATTAAACAGTGATTTATGTGGTTATTAAAGCATCCTAAAAGGGCATATCCTTTTGACACAACAGCCAGATACTGCGATGACACATGCCTATATCAACTTATCCATGACATGAAATGTGTTTAATCCTCTTCTTAGATAAGTTAGATGTGCCAGAGACCTGTCAGTGTTGTTAGGTCTTGGTTGCCAATGAGAGGTCGATAAAAATCATAGATCTCTTCCATGCCCTTTTAAAATTCAGTCTCTGGTGAAACATTGCTCTGCAGTAGGTATCGTGAATCACTGAAATCACTGCTGATCTGGATTTCTGGTTGCCATCAGCATCTGTCACGGATTTGTACTTTTAAGATTAAGAATTGAATTTCTTTTTTTCTTGTCCGTGAGCCCACCTGCTTACTCCAGAAACATGTGCATTATCATTCCTAGGACTGTTTTGCTGCCTATTATTCTGCAGTGAAGTGACAAGAACATCTGTGCCGAGAGGGGGAGAGGAAATTAAAAAAGATCCCATTTATACCTGGTGTTAAAAAGCACTCTGTGGATGTAACACTGTCAACAAAACAAACACGACTCGGTCATTAGATGAGAAGCTGTTCGGTCTCTATTTTATTCTAATTGGTAAGCCTCAAAGCATCGTCTTTTATGGCTCTTCTGAAATCATGTTCATTTTATCAATTGTGTGGTGCAGCTGAACTGTGGCTCATTCACTGTGGATGAAGGGACGCAACAACGACTGGTGGAAGCACACTCCATTGATTAAGCTAGTAAAAGACAAACTTGATCAATTTTACAAACAAAAAGATCAGCAAGCAGAAGAAGATTGTGGCTGACAATTTTATAGTGTGTTTTTTTTATGTCCAATACTAAAGTTATTTAAGCCTTGCATGTGTCACTGTGGTTAGAGACAGGGACAGATCACAGTGCTGGTAACTAAACTAAGATTAACGTTAGGCAACAACTGTAAAACACCTGGTTGAGGTTAAGAAAAGAAACTGAATTGCAGGTCTGTTATCAGGTTACGCTACTTCTTACTTCAGATGTGCGCTACAAAATCGTCCTATGGGGACACAACTTGAGAGAACACTGGGCTGAGATTTAAGGAAATAATATCATTCATTTAGACTCTATTCTTGCTTTCCTAGTTTTTGCACTCTGATTAATATTGTTTAAAATTCCCCCCAAGTACAGTTTTTCACTCTAAAGCTCTTTATACCCCTAATTTAGCAGGAAGCTCTGCATTCCAGTACAGTCTAATAGGGTAAAAGATTACCCCAAAAGCACCCAAAGTATGCCTTCAACAAAATAACACTCACACTGTACGGAGACCAGCTGTATTCAATTTTGCTATTACTCTAAAGCCTGAAGCTTTAGTGGTTTGCAGTTTTGGAAGAATCAATCTTGGAGATCATCAGCTATCGGTCGGACGATGATTTTGCCTCTGGTGTAGCCAGAGAACATCCAGATAACACATTTCTGAGCCAGGACGTCTGTTTCCGTGCACTGGTCATTGTTTACGTTCCAATTAGCAACTTTGGAGTTGAGCAAGACGGCTAATCTCTATTAACTGTATATGACTGGAGATGAATATATTAAAAATGCTAAATCATCGTCAGAGGATAGCCGCTGGGTTCCAAGATTGCATTTCGACCAATATGTTCCACGTCTTTCGCTCTCAGCACGGACTGTTTGCCTGCATGCAACCAAAGCCTCCTTGAACGTCAGTACTTGGTCAGTACTACTCGGACTACAAAAGGAAACCAGATACTGATACCAAAACCTTGTCCCGTTGCCTACAGATTCATTGTATGTAGATATCTGTTTATAAAGATTATAGAAGAGTAAACTTAAATAGCTGTACAGTAAATTACAGATAGAAAGGCAAGCATTTCCACACAACACTGCCCTTCAACAACCAGGTGTAAATGTGATAAAAGCTCCTTGGCCTTGCTTCAGCCCTAAAGCACTGATTGCATTAGGTGTAACTTCAAATAAGCCACCTGGATACCTTGGCATATGGTCATTTATAATGGACAGATTGGTTGTAGTTTAAAGAATCAGTTTTTAGTATTTTGCTGCAAGTGGAAAAGGTATATTCAAAATTAAGTTTCACTAGTCAGAGCTGGATATGGGGTGAGACCTACATCCCCTTTATAGTACTTAGTGTTTTTCAGAATACATTTCATGAGAGCAAATAAAATCAAACCACATTATCAGAGCTTTATCAACCCTGCCAACCTTAATTTACAGTTTATTAGTAATCACTACTGCACAGTCTTGGTTTGGAATAATATTCACATTACCTAAGTGCACACTTCAGACCTATTTTAATGGGACCGTTCCTAGAATAAATAGGAAATGTATGTATATTTTCCCCCTATACTAAGGAGCCCTCATGCTTCCTCTGTCCCCCACCAGAGCCCACAGATGTGAAGTAGATTACTCCCCCTCTTTAACCCTCCTTTTGCCAGCCCCTCTTTCCACTGCAAAGAAAGAAATCATTTAGTTTCAGCCTTTTCTGCAAGCACCCCCTCCCCTACCTTCCCCTCCCAACAGCAGACGGGGGCACACAGACGACCACGCTCTCCAGCCAAACCCTAATTGTGTGTGCGTGTGTCTGCATTTTTTTCCCTGACATGAAGAAGGAAACCAAGTGAGTATTTTGTTCTCTGTGCTCGTGAATGGTAGTCCTGAGACTTTTCGATCCTTTTGCTTGACCAAAACAGTGGAGGTGGCAGAATATAGCTGTGAAAAATTATTGGAGTTTGGTAAGTTTGGGGCTTGGATTTGGATTTATAACACTTTAGTTTAGAGTATAATGGGAAGCTGGGGTTTTTTCACCTGGCCCTCAACAGCCTACTGTTACATTTTTATGGCATTCATACCTAATATACTGTATACAGATACTTAAATTAGTGTGTGGTAGTAGAATACTGTTACTGGTGTGGGTTTTTGCTCTAGAGTTGAATTTGTATAGTACACATTGATATGTAACGTCTTTACTTTGCTCTAATGTCATTTGGCTGCTTTTACTGTTTCTGTTGCAGCTTTTAGCGTGTAGAGTGCCTCTGAGTACTTTTTAAAGTGCTATATAAATTATTATTACTATTACAATAACCATTCTTATTATTATGTATAGTTGTGTGTGTGTGTAAACATGTTAAGTACATTTCTCTCAGATTATTATGCTGCCAAGAATGTCTCCAATGTACATGATTACCTGTCATTGAACTGTGAGGCCACTCTGTGCTGTACTGGCTTATTGTCAAAGCCCTTGTTGCCATAACAACACTGACCTGAGTTGAGTGTTGTGACACCTGTGAAACACACCTGTTCAGGCTCTGACAAGAGGGGCCAGAGGGTTGAGCTGCAGTTATACCACAAACACTCGGATCAGCGCTGACCCAAAGCTAAACACGTTGCCCGGGATGAGAATCAAATTCATGATGCACTTTGAAACTAAACGGCTGGGACACATAGATTTCACTGGGAAATATATCGCAACCAAATGACATAATTCATCAATTCATCATATTCATTTTAAAGCTGAAATACTTACCTAATTAACTGATTATTTAAATGACAAAAAAAAAATCTTTGGTAACTACTTCAAAAATCAGTGAATCACTTGAGTCATATTTGAGACAAATATGCCAAATAATCATTTGTTCCAGCTTCTGAATTGTGTTGATTTGCTTCTTTTCTGATCATAAACTGAATCGCTTTTAGTTTCGGATGGTTGGTCGGACAAAACAAGCAATTTGGAGATGTCAAATTGAGCTTAAGAAAACTATGATAAGCATTTTTTGGAACCAAAACCAGTGGGCAACCTCCAGGTCTGAAAAGTGAAGCTAATGCTGAAGTGTCTTGAACTTGCATTCTTTCTAATGTCCAGCAGGGGGCGACTCGACAGATGTTTATGGTCTCAATCTCTAGTTTCAAGTCTTCTTCAATACAGTATAATGTTCATTTAGTAAATTATGGTCCCATTTAGAGTCAAATAGACTATAAAGCAGGGTTTGCTTTAGGGCGTGTCTACCTTGTGATTGACAGGTTGCTACCACGACGTTGTCCGGGAGTGTTGTCCGTGTTTTCGTGTTACAACTTTAACCCTTTCACAGTGTGTTTTCAGTTCATGAAAGTTAACAAGATTTTCGTCACCTTGAACATGTCTTATTTAGCATTTGGTTTTACATAACTTAACCCTCTCATGTCACTTCTGGTTGTAAATAACTAAGATGGCAACAGCCAAAAACTAAGATGGCGACGGCCAAAATGACAAACCTGAGGCTTGAAAACAGCAGTCCACAAACCAACGGGTGACGTCACTGTGACTACATTTACTTCTTATGTACAGTCTATGGACCAAATGATTAATCCATCAATTGAGAAAGTAATCAGTAGCTGTGGCCCTGATTCATTTAAACAAGGTGGGAAATTTAATCTGGATTTCTTCAACCATTGCATATTTTACTGTCATTGTGCAGCCTATACAACTGCAGCATCAGTGTGCATACTGGCCATAGTCAAGTAGTAGTAAGAAGTTGTTCTGGCTGCCCAATTAACAGCAATAATGGAAGAATTCATTTGAATTATAATAGTGAATCAATCAATTAATAGTCACTGCACTGCTGTCGAAAGAAGCACAAAACAAGGTGCTTTTCTTTGAAGATTACACATAAGAGATGAAATATCCTAATGGTGTTCTGAGCTCTTGGCGGTGGACTTCTTTCTCACTGCAGGCGAGCTTCTGCTATTTTAAGCCAAAAGAAAAGTCAGCCTATAAAAGCCACTTCACAACGACAGATCCCTCACAGCGAAGCCAAAAAAATGTCACGACAGGCCACGGAGAGTCTAACACAAACACTGTTTCAACTAAGACGCCAGTGTGGAAATTGTGCAGACATTTTCCAAAGACAAAGGCCACTGCTCCTGCCAATCTGTGACACAGAGAGGAGCATGTGTGCTTCTAGTTAGCAGGAAGACTGAATTAATGTCACTAAATGTCCTTTGACTTGTGCCTTTTATTGCTGCGATGGTAATTGAACGCAGACACAATAAAGCTATATTTTTAGATGAATTGTATTTCCATTGGCTGCATTATGTCATTAGGCTGAGAACATTGTCACTCTGTGCCATACGGTTTTGATTTACATCCAAATAAGTCCAGTAAATGTTCAGAGTAATAAAAGGTTTTGGACATGCTGTTCTGCAACTCTCCACTCTACAACTGTGCTTTCTGAATCTTGCTAACACATGTCGAATGTTTTTAAGATTTGCACACTTGAGGGTAAAAACTATACGAGTGGTGGGTTTAAGGACAAAGACTGACTAGTCACAGTGAACCAGTTTGTAAATGCTCATGATGTTAATAATATCTGAAGTATTCAATCTGTCCAAATAATAAATCTCATGATATGTGTCACCTCTGGAAATAACTCATTAAATGTGTTATATTCCAGCCTGTCACTTACAATGCACATGTCAATCAAAAGAAATGAGCATATTTATTACTCGAACGTCATGATGCAAGCAAAGCTCCTGGACTGTGTCTCTGCCTGCAGTCTAAATAGGTTTGAAATGGTGTCTGTTTACTACTCCTCTTATAGCTGCTGTAACATGTGTGAAGTCACCTCACCTCTTAAAGTAATGAGAAACAGAGAGAGAGAGAAAGCGACCAACAGTTGGTTGTTTTATGGGTTTGGGCCACACCGCAACTCATCTTAAAATAAATACAGTGCATTGTAGCAAGCATGACAGGCCATTCATTCTGTGTTTCTCAACAAAACATGGCAATACGTGCAAGTGAACAAGAAACTCAAATTTTCACTCCTGCAATGAGAAGTTGAAATAGTTTCAAGAATGCTGTGAAAGTAAACTGCAGCTGAAACCTAATGTGCTCTGACAGCATTAAGAGGTCTGCATGGCCTCTACTTCACAGGCCTGGTTTTCAAATATACTGTATTTCCAGAGAGAAATGAATGGCAGTCTGCAAAATGATAAAGTGACACTGTTGCTGTTTGACTGTACCACATGTAGAGAGCAGGGGCAAAACAAATCTGACGTTAGACATTTAGTAAAAGCAGCTCCCGCGCTGCTCTCTCACGAGTTGTAAGGATTTACGAGGTGAATAGATGTTGTGAAAGATCCAGACAGCTGCTAGTTACCAAAAACAACACAAACACTGCTGCAAGGGACCATGTCAGCTTTTACAGCCCTGGCGTGACACAACTCATGCATCTGCTAAGCTACGGCCTTCTCCAGAATATAAAAATAACACAAGCAGCACAACTTATCGCAGCATTTTTACTGCATCGATGTTAGAAAACAGTGGAAAAAGTATGAATTTCTCCAGGAAAGCCATGTATTTTCTCCAGTGGGCAAACTCTGGGTTTGACAAGTGAAGCCAATGTTGAAGTGCCTTAAACTTACCTTCTTTCTAACAGCCAGCAGGGGGCGACTCTGGTTGCAAAAAGAAGTCTGATTGTATAGAAGTCTATGAGATAATGAGCCTACCGCTACTCCTCACTTGATTTATTACCTCAGTAACATTGTAAACATGAGTTTATGGTCTCAGTTAGGCTTGGGCAATATAACAAGATCGTTAGACACTAGGGATGAAAATTTTGAAAAACCGATACCCAACCCATGTTAACCGATTATTAACCATTAACCGACAAGATTTGTGCCTTTAGTTTAGTTTAGCAGGTTGTCAGCTGTGTGTCTGCCTGGATTAACAATAACGATTGTCTGACAGAGTGTGTTTGTGTTTGTTTAGCAGCTGCTAGCGTTGCGGTGGCTTCATGCCCGCGGTATCGTAACTTCAGCGAGTTTCCGATAGACTGTGTGTGTGTGTGTGGTGGTGGTGAGTGTGGGTTTATTGGTGGTGTTATAGCTGTGAACGTAGCTGTAGCAGACAGTGTGTGTACAGTTTATTTGTCATGTTGGTTGAAAAAAAACAAGATGGCGACGGCCAAAATGTCAAACTCAAGGCTTCAAAACAACAGTCCAAAAACCAATGTGGGACGTCACAGTGACTATGTTTGCTTCTTATACTGTGAGATGTTTTCAAGTAATTGCTGTAATAATTAATAATGTAATAATCTTATGAGAAAGTTAATATTAAATTGTGATATTTAAACAATGTTAAAATGTAAATACCACTGAATTTCATAATACTCTGCTAAAACAACAACAGAAAAACCCTCTATCTGAATTTATATGACTTGAACTCCCTACTTTGTTTTCATAATTCAAACCAATTTTAAAAAACTTGATTTTAAGTATTCAAGTGTCCATTATTCAAATACAATATTTTTGTCAAATGCAGATTTAAATATTCAGGTCAAAAACTCAAGTTGCTCAAACTGAATTGGTGAAATTCAGGCACCAAAATTAAATTCAACATGAAAAATTCAAATTTGAACATTGAGCTACAGAGGACTCAATTCGCACAGCAGCCTACTTTTTGGACTAAATGCTATGTATTGGATTTTATATAAAATGTCAGTGACATATTACAAGAGTTCAAGATTAAGGAAATGTTAGCTGATAAACTATACATTGTATGAAATGATCAGTGCTAAAATATGCAGTGTGACATTCACAGTGTCACATTTTTGAGCCTCGACGATATTGAAGATTAAATAGAAGAGATTATTAAAAGGTACAGAGTGACAGAAGGAATGACGGCTGGGAAATGCATACAATAAATGTCTAAAGGTCATGAGAAGTCAGAGTTAAGTCCCTTAATGCGGTTTAGCCTTTGAGGCCACCAGAGCACCTTTCCCTTGGCATAACATCTATCCACAAATCATGATTTGAATAAAGTTGTCTAAAACATGGAGATGCAGAAAATAAAATGGGAAACCTTTAGATTAGACATTTAGTGGTGTTAATGTAATAAACAGCCTGTGGCTTATCTCTGATGATTGAGGAAGTAGAGTGGAGAAGCTTTGATTTAAAAAGGTAATGGTGGACAAATGAGGGTCCACACTTTATATTCCCTCAATGTCTCAAAGTTCTGCAGATATAATGACTTTTTTAAAGATGTATTTAAACAGGAATTTACATTTATTTATCTTAGCGTCGGGACTTATTTGGTAAGTGCCAATGGAGACGGATAAAAACAACAACAAAAACATTTAAGGACTGTTGTTGGAACAGAAATCATACGAATGTGTTTAACTTGTACTGTCTGGACTAAACCAGCACCCAAAAACAAGCATTTCAGTTAAATAATTAGAGATTTTGGGGAACACGCTTGATTGCTTTTTGCAGAGAGTTAGATGAGGAGATTGAGATCACTCTCATATCCTTTAGATATGAAGCTACAGCAAGCAGACAGTTACACTTAGCTCAGTATAAAGAAGGGAAACAGCTACCTACCTACCAGAAGCTCTAAAGCTCACTATTTAACATATTATACATTGATTGTTTAATCTGTAGAAAAAAAGTGTCAGACAACTCCTTTAAGGTGCCTCTTCACCTGTTGATCAAGTTATTCATAGTCACTCACCTCCTCTTCATTTCAGGGTACCATGTGCCGTTGTTGGATGCCCTTCATCTTGGCCTGGGTATCCATGGCAACCCCATCACTCTGCCAAAGCGGAGACTGGGGTTCAGGCTATGACACGTACTCTGCGATAATAGCCACCAATGTCACATCTCAGGCAGCTGGTGATGAGCCTGTGAGGATAAGAAACAATCAAGACTGGATCACATCATCAGCTTTCTCACCATCAGCCTCACCTACGCTGCAGTATGAGCCTCATCCGGACAAGTGCTCAGTCCACTTCAGCACAAACGCTGCTTTGGCTAGAAGGCTGAAGGCCGAGAGAGAGGAGCTGGCCTATCTGCAGGCCATCCAGCATGGAAACAAGGCTGTGATGGAGAACTTGGTGCAGTTTGTGGGGGCAGAGCTGGGAGATCAGAGCTATGAGGACGTGATTAAGGAAAATGTCATTGGCACCCAAGAGGACCACAAGAGTTGCCACGAGGTGGTAGAGAAAGCTGAAGAAGACATGGAAAAGCAGCTGGAAGGGGAAGTGTTGAGCGCTGGGATGCAGAAGTAAGTGCAATGAATCTATTTTTTCGAGACGTTCAGAGGTATTTGTTTGAGCTGAGCTTCATAAAGGTCAGAGCTGAAATGTAAAGAGTGCAGCACACAAAGGCTCTTTCTTGTTTCAGCTCGTTTATTGGCATACTGAAGAAGTAAACAAATGAATGCTGGCAACCGAACTTGGTGAAACTGTGAGCGAAGGTCTGTGTTCAAATGATGGCAGAGACAGGCAATCTTTTGCCTTCTATCAGAGCATAGGTGACTGCGTTGTCTTTCATAATGCACATGTCAATCAAAAGAAATGAGCAAAATTATTACTATCACGATGAAGGGCTCCTGCATTGTGTCTCTGCTTGCAGTCTAGATTGGTATCAAGGTTTCTGTTTACTACAAGAATAAGAAGAAGAAGAAGAAGAAGAAGAAGATATTCCTTTATTAGTCCCGCTAGGGGAAATTCAATTTACACTCTGTTAACTTATACACACACATGCACAAACAGGTCCATACTGAAGAGCACTCATGTCTACACATACAGATATTGCTATACGTGGTATGGAGCACCTCTAAATGACCTTCAGTCATGCTTTGCATTATATGTGGTCCTCTTTACACAATATTTCCCATTACATAACCAGCTTTAACAGCAACCATATGTATTACCCACAATTATAATGCAGTTAACATCCTCCTCTCCTCTTTCACTTACGCTGTCTCCACATCTGCGCTTGTTTCTTCCATCCCGTCACTCCATGTGATGACCTGGATTGTTCGTCTTTCTGGAGCAGAATCAGAGAGGAGTCCTTGGCCTTTGAAGAGATGCTCCGTGCCGCAGCGGACATCGCCAACAGGCTGGAGATCTCATCGCAGGCCCTGCACGCTTCATTCACCAAGCAGCTGAAAGACATTGCCAAAATTCATCGTTAAGGAAGTGTTGAAAAGAGTCGACGCTCTCATTTCATCCTCCAACCCGGTGAGCATGTTTGGTATTCTGTGTGAGACCCAAAATAAGGGAAATAAACCTTCCTGCAATTCAATATTTTTAATTAATTCAGCTATGTGTGTCGAGGTCAGCTATTACATCAATATGGTTAAAGATGTCAGGAAAGCTGAGAGTACATAGCAAAAAATAACTGTTGGATACAAAAACATGTTACCCCAATACTCCAAAAAATATTATTTTCTATCCAGGCATTATTCATGGAATTAAGTGAGGTTGAATGTGGTAAGTGGTAACAGTATGTGGTGCAGGTTTAAGCCAAGTTGAGTGTGTATGGTTCAAACTAGATTGGCCGTCAGAGACCAAACATAATGGCTCTGTGAGTCTTGGATCGGCCATCTGGCTCCAAGGTGAGGATGGAGGCCAGGATACGCTTAGGATGACCAGTGTGCTCCAGTCAGACAATTTGTTTTTGCAACAAAACAGGAGAGGACTGCAACTTGTTATCAAGCATTGTTATCTGTTTGGTGAAAACTCTGCAATAACCTGTTGATGAGGGACAAGATATAGTATAAACAAGTAGACAATTCCTGTGATCAGGAAGAAATAAGCAAGTTCATAAAACATAGCACCTCTGAGTCTGCACAATATTTAAAGCAGTGGTTCTCAACCAGAGATTTGGGACCCCTGGGGGTCCTTGAGGGAGTTTGAAGGGGTCCCCAGAAAAATGGTGAATAGTTTATTTTCACTATTTAATTCACTATAGAAGTGAGCCTGATGTAAGACTCATAATAGGTTTCACTTCCTCCACAGTTGAAACATGAAAAAAGGTTGAATCCACTGGTTTAAAGGAATGCTAGTGAGATTTTAAACAGAATGTAAACTCTAGGATCACAAAAGAAAAACTATTTGTGGGTCTCAGATGGATGAACCCATTCAAATGTGAGAAATGATTTTGTTGTGCATCCAGCTCCATTGTGCCACTCTCTCTTTAACCCTGCCAGGTGCGATAATGATTTCATGTTTGAGTGTAAAAATGTACAATATATAGTATGAAATATGCTTTATCCAGTAAACTGCAACAACCAATGAATCAACCTTTGGATTATTTTTTTTTTTTTTTTTTTCGTTTTCGGCATGTGTTGTCAATGCTTTCACATCTACTCATATCAATATTTTACTAAATCTTCCCAAAACATATTCACTCCCCTAGTCTGCCCTCTAGCTGTCTCCCGTAGAAACATCCCATTTCAGATGCATGTGTCACCTATTTACGCATCCTTTAATGTTGTACAAAATAAATAAATGACCTGTATTTACACTTTTGCAGCAAACGGGCAGTAATCGGAGTTATTGGTCGTTAGTTTCCTAAAGAGGCTATTTAAGTTATCACTTTTACGATGAATCCTGTGTGTGCGTGTGTGTGTGAAAGAGCAAAAGAGAGAAAGGAGGAGGGACTGTAATAACAGATGAAAGACGCGAAGTACTCAGATGTGTCCTGTCTTCTGACAGTGGATGTTTTACGGACCTAATAGACCAGGGTGGCTACTAACAATGCATCTTATCGTGGAAAATACATAATTTGAAATTCTAAATGGATATCGAAGTCGTAGATTAGGTCACCAAGGACGCGTAAATTCTTGGCACCGTGCGTAAAAAGGAGGAATTGTTTGGATAAAATGCAAACAACAACAAACCGGACTGTTTTTCTGTAGATTCATTTCTTGAGACCGGATTTAGAGATGAATTCGTGCTTAAATCTGCAAATACACCAGAGGTAAGCTGCGGTGTTACGGTGCCGCTCCCTGATTCAGCACCGGATGGCTCAGTGCGCGGAGACAAGAGGCGCAGCAGGGCTGAAGTGTGAAGAGTGACACATATACCAATGCAGAGCTTTACGGGAAAGACAGTAAAGTTATTCAGTCAGAGTATCGTCATACTCACTCCCCGCCCACAGATGTAAACGCAGCTATACTAACAGTAGAGCCCAAGTTGTCCTGATATGCCTCCCAGCTGCGAAGATGACAGATTTTGCTCACAAATCACGGTTTCAAGGTAACGTTTTGACAGCGGACGGAAACACCTCCGTGCTCCCGGGTGAAGTTGGACTTCTTGCAAGCAGAATACAAAATGGGACACAACCACCTGTTCTCTGTGAGGACGGCTATTTTATGCTCGCTGCTCACGTGTCAGTCAGGTAAGTTAAACACCATTTCAGTAATTTATTGAGGACTTCACGCGTCTTCCCTAAACGGGGAAGTTGGCTAAACACGCCACCCAAAATGTCATGTTTCGCTTTAACCGACATTTTACCACAATACGCCAACTCTTCAACAGTCAGAGTGCTACTGAACATTTTAACACGATATTAAGCGATAAACTTTGAATTAATAAAACGCTACGACGCTTAAAAGTCGTTAAATGTGAGCTTACCTTTCAGTAGCAACACCTGCAGGTTTCCACTAGGGGTGGGCGGTACTGGGAATTTTGGTATCGATCCGATACCAAGTAAATACAGGCCTAATATCACCGATACCGATACCGATACTGTTTTCTTGAAACGTCATGATCGTTGAATAATTTTGTGATTTTTGCCTTTAGTTGGTTGATTATGATTATGAGAAAACGCAGGACAAATATTTTTTGTCAAATAAACATGTTTTTTATTAACTAACTACAATATAAAACAAATAACAATCATAAAAAATAATAAAGTGATGTAACAAAATATAAATATAACAATATAAACAACACAACAGAAAATAAATGGCAGATATTTGTGACATATAAAGTCAGTAATAAAAAAAAACAAGTCAGTTGTGCAAAATAAGTAAACAAAAGCAACGATGTAATAATGAATAGAAATATAATAATATAAACAACACAACAGAACATATATTTGTGAAAAAGAGAGAGAGGTGCACTGTTTGCTCAGACAGACTTGGAGAGACGCTTGGTATCGATGCTATGATATTTCGATTAATTCGCCTAGCCCTAGTTTCGACCCCAAACTCCCACAATGCATTTCTCTCATTACTGTTGATTAACAGTGGCCTTGCGCGAGTCAGCTAATGGCTATAAAGTTAATGTTAGCTTGTGTAAAAGTGTTGTTTTTAGGCTACTTAATCTACATTGTTTTTAGACAGTTTAATCATTGCATGTAGATTAGGGAGCCCTCCATCTTTCACTTCCACAGCACTTTTTTAATGAGTCATGGGTTATAGGCTAACACAAAGCTAGTGCTAGCAATATGCAAAATAAATGAATTAACTAGCATGCTAGCAGCTGCACATCACAACAAGTGTACAAATCCTCATATCAGTGTGAGACAATATTAAGGCTGCACAGTTTGAGGAAAATATGCAATAGTAGTTGGCATATCAGCCTAAAGACATTATTTGTGATACATACAGTTATCATTATTCAGATAAAATACAAATACAATACAAATTGCTTGCTGAATTTAATTTTAAAAATGCAAAGACATTTTTTCCAGTATTTTTAATTGAATAAATTTAACTGAACACAAAAGGCACTAGTAAAAAAATGAAAGTTATATAGTGTATATATAGTGTAGTTTTCAACTGATACTATGAAAAAATCAGATTGCCATATCAGTTTTTTGTGATCTAATGATAAAAAAGTATATTGTGCAGCCCTTGAAGATATTACACACAATATCCTACAGCAGGGCATGCATAGTGCTTTCTTCAGAGGATGTGAAAAATACCTTTAATAATAATAACTTTATTTTTTATAGCACCTTTAATACATACAAAATGCAGCCCAAAGTGCTTTACAGTATGGCACTGAACAATACATCAGAAATAAAATACAGAGAATTAAATGTTCATGGAAATAACATAATGGTGAGACACATTTGTTTCTCAAAAACAGCACTGGATGAGACAGAGATGAGTATTTGTTGTCTGAATTTGGAGCAGATTTCAAGCTTTAACCCCAGAGTCAAGCTGAAATTTTAATACTCCTCATTATTATTGTACTGCGTCCACTGAGCACATTTTTCAAGAGGATGTAAGACCTTTTTTTGAACATATTTCTGGAGACTGTCTGAGATGATAATAGTTAATTTCAGTTTGAGTGTGGAACCGAGGGCTTATCGATTCAGGAGCTTCAACATGGGCATTTCTCTTAATCTTGTGTGCACAATCCAGTGCTCTCTAAGAGGTCAAAGATAACATATGTCTTCTTGTGGCTTGCATGAGATGTCCCCTCCCTCCATCTTGACATGCTACAGCAATCAGATGTGCACATGCTTGATCTCGTGCCAGTAATATGTACATCTCATTATTAGCTTTCTGACTCAAGTGCTGCAATTTTAGTCAACTCATGGAGAAACTGTTGCATAGTGTTTTTTTTTTTTTTTTTTTAGTGAACTTTTTACTCTTGAACATTTGACAGCCCAATTTCACGAGAGCGCCTCTGGCTTGAGAAGCTGCTGACTCGATCATCTGAACTGGTCAGTGCTTCGTACACCTCGCCAATGGGCTTGGCTACGGTCCAGCGTGCGCTGCCCAGTGTGCTGGATGTTGGAGTTGTCATCTCATTTCAAATCTCTGCTGGCAGCAGCCTTTGATCTATGGCACACAGGAACCTTTTCTTCTTCTTTTTTTTTTTTTTAAGCCCCACATCTGGTCCTTTCCAGATGCATGGACAGATGAGCATCCCCCGCCCTGACTGTCAAGAGTGCAGATAAGAAGTCTCTGGTGCATGCTTGTTTTTCCAGAATGAAATTAGCCCATGATGGCAGGAGATGAGCCCAAGTGCACCGTGGGCAAATTAACTCTGAATCCACAATGCCTCTTTTTATTCTTTCTTTCTTTGACAAACAATTTCAAACACAATTACGTGATGCCTAAACTGTCACTTCACATGATATCCACAGACCACATGTGTAAGACTGCTTTGTTAACATAGATTCTTCATCTGCATATGTGTTGAGGCTGTCTCTGTTAAAGAACCTCAGGCCAAGGAATTAGCATGGACAATAAATCATTTAAGGACATTTGCATGTATCCCTCAGGTTAACTTCATGCAACATTTAAGCCCCTCACCTGGTTATCCTCAGCTGGACTATTATGGGTTGTAAATACCTGTCAATGTGGTCAACTCACCCATGATCAGGTAATGATGTGGCCTTGGCTTAGCAACCATGACTGCTGCCAGATGCAGGCGGTCCAAGGTCTCGTTTTTGCGTCTTTGATGGAAGCACACTTCATTGGGTTGCATTACATCCTCACACTGTCAAACAGAGATCTAGAGGGAGTGGGACCAGTGGGTGTGAACGGAATGTAAACACAACATATATACTGTATATACTGTATATATTAAGTGTCATATACTGCATATTAACAATAATGCACTTGTTGTATTTTCATTTAGTGATCATGAGCTCCCTCCAACTCTACCCCAGTACAGTTTGAGGGCCTCTTATAATAGGCCAGTCTGTTTTCTTTTCTCCCAAACCTCGAGTCTATGTGCGAGCAAAACATTTTCACTCGCACATAGACTTAAATTATTTACGCTAGACACATTCTCAGTTGTTTTGTCTCATTTCTGTCTAAGGCTTGTGCTTGGGTTTGACAGTGCACATGAAGCCAGGTAAAAAGACCCCGCTGACCAGCTGCATGGTCAGAATGGAGTTGGCAACACACTTGTATTGCTGACTCGATTCTCCTTAAAATACACCTCCAGTGTAAGTCATTCTGGGTCTCCGGGCCACTTTTTCAGTCTCCAATTAATTGCTCTAAATATTTTCCTTAACAGACAATATTAAATATTTACACAATGAGATTTTTGATAAACAATCGGCAGTAATGTAGATGTAATGACTATGTGACCAAAGGCAAATAATAGAACAGCTAGAGTCTGGTAATTTCAGAAAATGACATCAATTTATTGTAATGCAGCCTTTAAAACCAAGAAAAGACAACATTTATTCCATATTATGATATTACAATATCCAAAATCTAAGACGATATCCAGTCTCATATCATGATATTGATATAATACCGATGTATTGCCCAGTCCTACCTTACTTCATTTCCTTACATAAAACTCTGAGAAGCTGCCATGAGATATTTATTTAAGAGTATATACTGTAAGTTTTCTTTCTATACGTTAAATTAATATATTTCATGCTTATGTAAAAACAATTACTAACAGAGAATGACTGACTAATGCAGGTTCGGGTTAGAGTTAGGGTTATATATACGCTACAGGACTGATAAATTGGCAGATATTGACTTATTGCAGTTATCAGTGGCATCGTGAATCAGATATTACAATAAATTCCAGTACAGTCAAGCCAATGATATGTTTGGGGTAGTTAATAAACAGTGGTGTCATTACATAGTTTAGTTAAATGTAAGTTGTTCCACTCAATATGTATCTTAGCAACATTTCTTTAGAAAAACAGATTTAAGGGATCCTTATCAAACATATTTGTCTTACTCCTGCAATTAAAAAAAAAATAATATTTGACAGATATTTTTAACTGAGGAAGGTTTAGCATGTTTGCTTGAAAAGTGATCAATAACTATTAATCTAATATCACAACTGTTGCCATGACTTTTATGGTGATCACCGGCCCTCGTGATGGTTCTGCTCGGCTCGGGAGGTCTCAGTAAAACCACACAATTTTACATACGAAGCTAAAAAGAAACAGTAAAGAAAAAAGCTTTTGTTCTGAAATGCTTGTGTATTGTTACTGCATTGATATAGATGTAAACTGATTTGAGCATCTGCTGAGGCGGCACGTCTGTGATAAGTCGTGGACTGCTAAGTGTTTTTCGCGGAGGTTAGTGGTAAAGCTGTGTGCTTAGTTTGCATCAAACGTGACTCTATTCAAAGACTACAACTCGTCACTTTGAGACAAAACATGCAGAAAAATACAGATCCTATCTGGAGATGAGAAGGAGAAGACAGCAGAGGGGCTGCTAGCTAACCTACAAATGTACCAGGAACTTTTTACATAGCTGAAAGAAGGAAATTTAAGTATTAATGTTAGGTTAAATGTTAAATGTAAGTGTTAATGTTAAGTTAAATGTTAAGTTTTGTTCATGAAAACATTACTACCCGAAACAGTCAGTCCTGTACGATTCAAAGACACCTGCATATAATGTAATTTTCTAAATAATATGCTGTTTGGAGTGATTTTCAGCTGAAAAAGAAGTGCCCAGTATGTTTCCAATAGTGATGAAATAAGAGGTTAAATCTGACAGTATTTGTTTGGCCCCCGGCAACAATCTGGGTTTCTCATGTGGCCCTCCAGGAAAAATAATCGCCCGCCCTGGTCTACACTGTATTTGCAATATTAGTAGTTAATATAATAAAAGACTGATACTTGACGTCCGTGTATTGGATCGTGATATTATGCTGTATCGAGTTTTTTCCCCTAGAAAACACGCTATCGTCCCCCTCTGCTTCAAGCGAAAACTGAGTTAATTGTTTCATGCATCAGCTGTAACACAGAGTGACAGACAGCTTGACAATAAACACCCTTCACTTGTGAGAAATTAGCTCACCTCCACTTAACACAAGCAAGCAACGATGTGTGTAATTGACTCTGACTACAATGATGAAGGTGGAAGCGGTAATCCCCAAGGGGTGGGATTTACTGTCTATTTCCATGCTTTTCACTCTGCAGAATAAATAATACGGCCGCTCAGTCTGAGCTTGTACGCAAATCTGTCTAGACGGCATATTCAGAATCAGATTGATGAAGCTACCTCTCATTGTGAAGCAACACGTCCATAATAACGGCATTTGAGAGATAAAGAGTTTGCAGAGTCTGCTCACCTCGAGGTTCGAGCAGACGACCCACACGGAGAGCTCAGATCAAGAGATCAAAAGATTTGCTAAAATGCGGGAAAAGTCGATAAGACTTTACCAAGAAAGGTTTTAGATGTTTAGAGGAGGCTTCTGTGCTGAAACATTAGATGTTCACAACACTCACCTTCACTCCCAGAAGTCACAATATCATGCCAGTCTGATTTAATGCTGTTTGTTAAGAGAGGATTAGAGGCGACACGGATGAGAGAACATGGATATGATCGCTGCATGTGCAACTCACTCCTTCCATAGTACTCGCTTTACATGACATTTGTTACTGCACCATCAACAATTAACTGCTAAATGCCACAAAACAAAGTAAAACTGTCCAAATGACCTCGATGTCAAAATGTCAAAAGGACATATACACTATCATCAATTACTTTTGTTTATCCATGCATCCATCGTCAACCGCTTATCCCGTTAGGGGTCGCGGGGGGGCTGGAGCCGATCCCAGCTGGCATTGGGCGAAGGCAGGATTCATCCTGGACAGGTCACCAGTCCATTGCAGGGCACATAGAGACAGACAACCATTCACGCTCACATCCACACCTACGGGCAATTTAGAGTCATCAATTAACCTAAACAGCATGTCTTTGGACTGTGGGAGGAAGCCGGAGTACCCGGAGAGAACCCACGCTTACACGGGGAGAACATGCAAACTCCACACAGAAGAGTCCCAAGCCGGAGTCGAACCTGCGACCCTCTTGCTGTGAGGCAACAGCGCTAACCACTACACCACGTGCAGCCCTACTTTTGTTTAATGTCAGCTTATTTAAATGTTGAAAAACTTTAATACACAAAAAATGAGTGAAATTTAACAGAATCAAGAATTTCATTTGTATAGTGTTGAGTAAATGTGACCAATTTATAAATCCCATTACCCTCATATTGTATCTGTCCTCTATTAATGTTCAATCCTTAAAAGAGAGAGAAGATGGTTTTTAAATGACAAGAAATAATGCCTTTACAGTTGCCTGTCATGAGAAGACCCACTCGCATGCCGAGGATGAGCTCTTCAAGACGCTGTTTGCTGGTTACAACAAGTGGTCGAGGCCCGTGCCGAACATCTCTGACGTGGTCATCGTCAAGTTTGGACTGTCCATAGCACAGCTCATCGACGTGGTGAGTCGCCATGCTTGTTCATCCAATTCATGTTACATTAATAGAGGTGTTTTTGGTGATGTTGACGAATGCATAATGAGATTATGTCAATTCTGTTCTTCTCTTTGGAAAAGAAAGTAGTAGTTTTACTACAGATGTAGATTTTTTTATATACTAGTGTAGTACCCCTGAGTCCTGAGCGATACAGTTGCCAAGTGTGAGTGTGTGCCAACAGTTGTCCAGAAAATCAAAGGACATGCTGACAGTACATACACATAGAGTGAGTCAAACACTGGTTTCCAACCTACGGGTCGGTAAAGCTTCACAGGGGGTCGCAAGGTCTTTTCGATTTGAAGGGGTGTTAGACAACTTTTTTTTAAATATTTACTGAATATAGTGGGCCTATATCTCAGCATTTCAGTCATTTCTGTGAAGCAATCTAAATGAAATTGTTATTTTTAAAGTTGTGATTTTGTAAATTATTTTTAAGATATGAACTTAAAAATAAGAAAAGTATGCAGTCGAAACAACCAAAGAACTAACAGAGCAATGACCAAGAATCAGGGAGACAATTTGCTTAAAAAGAAGCCCATTAAATAGGTGTGATTGTTATAAGAAATTAAAAATACATACTACAGACTGAGATTTGTTTTAAAAGGTCCTAAAAATAAAATGCAAACTCATCTCTGATGCAAAATTCACAACTCAAAATTCATCACTCGTTTTACATAAACTTCCTGCTGTTGTTGCGTTCACTATTTGGGCTAATGGTACAGTTTATCAGTTATTCTGTACTGTAATATGAAATATGAATAAAATGTCATTTGACAAATGACACCAGGGGTTGTCCTGTTAGGTTGGTAACCACTGGAGCAGAAGACGTTTTAGTTCATTTTTAAGTGCAGTTACGTATCCCCAGAACTTTAATGCTCCCTGTACTAACCAAAACTCAAGACACTGCAACTTTAACAGAGTTTTATTTGGTTTTTCAACAGTATGTTCTGGCATTTTTATATACAGTAGCAAAAACTAACTTAGGAAAAGTACATAATGCTTCCTCTGCCCTGTCACAGGAAAAAAACTGTGACTGAACACTTCACATCCATCAAGTTACTGAAGTAAAGTTGCTGCGAGCTATATTTGGGTCTGCTTTGACAAACCTCCAAGAGCCTCTCTCAAATATTCCTCTGGCCTGAGTTGACAGCCTTAACTCTCCCCGTCTGTCTGTCTGTCTGTCTGTCTGTTAGGATGAGAAGAACCAAATGATGACAACCAACGTTTGGCTTAAACAGGTCAGAAAAATGTGTGTCACTGTTGATTTATAATTAAGATTTTTTTTTCTCAGAGGGGGGATCTGGTGATATAAGATGTTGAGAATATGAAAACCTGCCTCTCCGGAGCTCATTTGATAAAGTTTATGAGGAAGTGAACATGTTATTTCTGTCTCTTAGGAGTGGAATGACTACAAACTTCGCTGGAAACCTTCTGACTATGACAATGTGACATCCATCAGAGTGCCGTCAGAGCTCATATGGGTACCAGACATCGTCCTGTACAACAAGTAAGTGTGATAAGAGGCCAATACACTGGTTCCCAACATGGAGGTCATGACCCCCACTAGGGATCGCCAAAGCTTCATGGGGGGGTTGCAAGGGTCTTGATCTCAAGGGGTCTAAGACAACTTCTATATATACAGTTGGCCTATATCTCAGCATTTCATTAATTTCTGTGATTAAAACTAAACGAAATTATTATTTTTAAAGGCTGGATTATTATTTAAGATATAAAGTCAAAATTACTTACTGTTTACTTATTCAAAATTACAAAATTACGCAGTTAAAACAACCAAAGAGCTAATGGAACAATGACCAAGCGCCAAGAAAACACTAAATTTGTCAAAAATTAAACTTTTAAGTATGTATGATTATTTACAAAACATACATAATACGGATTCATATTTGTATTAAAAGTTCATAAAAAATAACAGGACAACTAATTTCTGATGTAATATTTACAGGAAATAATTTAGTCAAAATTCATCCAAATCATTTAACACAATGTCCTGCTGTTATTGTGTTCACTATTTAGGTCAATTGTACAGGTTTGTTACTGTTATGCAAGATAATATGAAATATCCATAAAACTTGACAAATGACAGCAGGGGTCGTCACTTTATTCAATGATAGAAAAGGGGTCCCTTAAGGAAAAAGGCTGGTAACCACTGGACTAATATCACACTAAAAAAGAACCTTAACATTGAGTCTGAAATTTACTTATAATTATTTTCATTGTTGTTTAATCTGTCGATTATTCTCTTGATTAACTGATTAATTGTTTGGTCTATAAAATGTCAGAAAATATTGAACAATCGTGATCACAGATGACTTCAGATTCGTTCAACCAACAGTCCAAAACAGGATAAAGAAAATCATAAAATATTCACATCTGAGAAGCTTGAACCAGAGGGGTTTATTTGCGTTTCTGTTGCTCAAATGATAAACTGTTTCTGTCCATCAGCGAACTGATTTATTGGCACATCTATTCAGCTGTACTCAACATAAGCGTGCTATTTAATTGCTTTTTGCTTTTAATTGCACTGAAAAGGTAATACTAAAACTTTTCTTTCATACCACATTGGATGCTTGTGCAGACCAACTTAAGAGAAGAGTGACAGCTTCACATACAATGATAAATTGGTTTAAATTGATGGCTCTTTATTGGATGGCGTATGGTATGAAAATGGCTCCATCTAGTGATAATAAAACATTCTACACCTTCACATCAGAAAACAGCTTCAAGTCAAATTATGACTTTAACAGCTCTTCCTGTTTCAAAATGTTAAAAATTTCTATTAACTGCATTTGTGTTGTGCGTCTCTGTTAATGTATGTTGATGCAGTTTATTTATTTAAAAATGAAGACGACCCCCATACCTCTATCGCTTCAGTGTGAATCTATTGTGAGCAACCTCTCCCTTCTCCTAAATCCACCTCATGGAGATCAAATGAAGAGAGTTGATGATGGAGTTCTGCTCCGTTGAGCCGGTGTGATCACAATCTGCAAGTGAAATTAAAAATAAGGCGGGAAACTGATTAAATGATAACGACGCCTCGTTACATTCTCAGCTGAAGCTATTACCACCATTAAAGCGATGAATAGAGGGGAGACTACAGGAGACGATTATTACTGGGGAATCATAATACTTTTTCTGCTGTATGGTTCATGGGAAAAGATCATTTTCTTAGCACAAGGTTGTATAAGCAGGATATGATTATTTGTATGTTACCATCACTCATATGACAACTTCTGCTTTCCCAGTGCTGATGGAGAGTTTGCCGTGACCCACATGACGAAAGCTCATCTGTTCCACACTGGTAAAGTCCGCTGGGTCCCTCCCGCCATTTATAAGAGCTCCTGCAGCATCGACGTCACCTTCTTCCCCTTCGATCAGCAGAACTGTAAAATGAAATTTGGCTCCTGGACGTACGACAAGGCCAAGATCGACCTGGAGAAAACTGAAAACACAGTGGACCTGAACAACTACTGGGAGAGCGGCGAGTGGGCCATCATCAACGCCGTTGGGACGTACAATACAAAGAAGTACGACTGCTGCCATGAGATCTACCCAGACATCACCTACTTCTTCATCATCAGAAGGCTCCCCTTGTTTTACACCATCAACCTCATCATCCCCTGTTTGCTGATCTCCTGCCTCACCGTGCTGGTTTTCTATCTCCCCTCAGACTGTGGTGAGAAGATCACCCTGTGCATCTCTGTGCTGCTGTCCCTCACTGTGTTCCTCCTCCTCATCACTGAGATCATACCGTCCACGTCCCTCGTCATCCCGCTCATCGGCGAGTATCTACTCTTCACTATGATTTTCGTCACCCTCTCCATTGTCATCACCGTCTTTGTGCTCAACGTGCACCACCGCTCTCCCAGCACTCACAAGATGCCCCGCTGGGTCCACTCCGTGTTCCTGGACCTGATCCCACGCTGGCTGTTCATGCGGCGGCCCGCGCCAGATGGTCGCCGTCGCAGGCTGTTGCTGCTGCAGCAGGAGGCGGCATTGGAGCGGCGGCAGGGCCGGATAGCCGGGTACAAATCTAGCAACTGCCTCAGCACCTCGGCCACCTGGCTGAGAGATGGGACCACGTTAGAAGACCCTGAGAGAAGCTCGTATGAGGATTTAGAGCTGGGAACGCTGACGTCATATTTCTCCTTCCGTCCCCCTTCGCCCAGACCTCCGGGGTCGACTCCCCCGCCACAACAGAAAAACCCACAGAACAGCCTGAGCCAACACGAGGGGCCTGCAGGTACAAACAGACATTTGACAGGGGCCAAAGTTAATCCCACTCAGAGGCCAGCTAAAGCTGATAATACAGTATCAGACTCAACATTCCTGCTATCACCAAGTGTTATACGCGCTCTGGAAGGGGTGCACTACATCGCGGACCACCTGAGGGCTGAGGATGCCGACTTCAGCGTGAGTATTTATGAAATACCACATCTACTGTTATCAGAATGTAAAGGCACCTGTCATCACTGTTGGCCTGCAAACACTTCCTCACAATATATAGATTATGTGCCCATGTGAATGCACTAAATGCCCAAAATGTACTTTATTATAGCACTAATACAAAGTCAAGTCACAGTATTCCCTCCAGCCCAGTGAATGTGAAGTCCCGTTGAAGATTTCATTCATTCATTCATTCATTCATCGTCAACCACTTATCCCGTTAGGGGTCGCGGGGGGCTGGAGCCGATCCCAGCTGGCATTGGGTGAAGGCGGGTTCACCCTAGACAGGTTGCCAGTCCATCGCAGGGCACATAGAGACAGACAACATATAGACAGACAACCATTCACACTCCCATCCACACCTACGGGCAATTTAGAGTGATCAATTAACTTAAATTGCATGTTTTTGTGACTTTCGTGACTGTGGGAGGAAGCTGGAGTACCCGGAGAAAACCCACGCTTACACGGGTAGAACATAACCGTAGAACATATCCATTCCAAGCCAGAATCGAACCTGCGACCCTCTTGCTGTGAGGCGACAGCGCTAACCACTACACCACCGTGCGTAAATTGTAAATTTCTCCACTTTGGGACTAATAAAGGAATATCTTATCTTATCTCTTATAAGGTCTGTGGTTTTGTTCTACGATATAAAATATATCAGTGAATATCCAACTTGTGAAATATGAAGCCTTTACGTGTCTTTAAAAAAGTGTTTTTGAACAAGTGGCTTAATGAGACTACAAAATGTCATCACGCAGACTCATCTGCCATTAAAGGCTCATAATGACATGGTGTAGTTTGTCTATAGCCCAACGTTAGCTTTTTACTTCTGGCGATTGCATTCACTTCAAAAAACCTAAAAGTGGTGTTCATTTGTGAAGATTACCTTGCTGAACAAAACATATAAGTATCACAAAAGCTTATTTTCTGTGATAATCCAAAACCCAATGATGAAATCTCATTGGCTTTTTGTCGAGGGAACCAGGAGCGATGCTAACTTCCTGGTTGGCCTACAAAACATGTCATCCCTGCAACAAAGGTGCACAGGGGTGGACTGAAAGCTAGGTGGGTTTAGGGTCTTCTTTACAGTAAAGGTCAAATCATAAAGAAAAATATCAAGCAGAATAAAACATTAACTAGGGTCATAAATACTTTTTTTTTCATTTTAGATTACCGTAATCTGCAGATTGATTGTTTATTTTCCAGTCAAATCTAATCAAAGATCAATAATGTGAAAATAATGTTACAGTGTGAAAGCGGTCATTTGTGGTGGTGATGGTCACAGATTTCGGTGTAACACTGGTCCATAACTTAATTGTTTTTGGTTCAGTCCCACTGTGTTCATAGCATTGTTTCCAGCCACAGCAGGCACCTGTTTTTAGAGGAAAAAGCTAAAAAAAGAAAAAAAAAAAAAAAAGAAAAAACACTCGGCACCAAACAGGCAGACATGGTTGGCAAGTAGCTGGTGAACATAGTGGAGGAGACCAAAAACAAGCTCAAAGAAAGTGAATCTTGGACTTCCGTTATCCAGGTGGCCAGAAACACGACTCGTGAATAGTGATGTTGCTCCGTAACTGCTAGATGTGTAAATGAACAAACTCTGGAAACCATGGTAATAACTTCATGTGTTCCCTTTCTGTTGCTCTTAACTCACACAGGTGAAAGAGGATTGGAAGTATGTCGCCATGGTGATCGACCGCATCTTCCTGTGGATGTTCATTATCGTGTGCCTGCTTGGGACCATCGGCCTCTTCCTACCCCCTTGGCTAGCTGGCATGATCTAGCTTGTGCGCGGTGTGAAAAAAATCCATAACCACCACTAGTTAGTGATGTTTGACATTCAAAATGTAGCTGAACTCTTCTTCTACTTTGGAATGTGACAAGTTTATGTAAAACGCTGCGTTCGCAGCCCGATGAGGCTGTAACACTCTGTACACACCAAACCAAACGTTATTTTAGTTCCTTATAAGTTGTGGGGCAAAAATGGAAAGGGTCTATCCTCTGTACAGTTTGTCAACTTGACTCAACTTTCATCCATCTAAGCTGCACTTTGTCGGCCTCAGGTCAGTGGACTTCCTCACCTCACCTGTAATGTTACTTAAGTTGAATTTGACCTGAATGCTAACATTAGCATGTTAACAAGCAGTTGGCATTTGTTAACATGCTAATGACAGTTTGGCGTGTTGGCATACTGATGTCAGTATGTCAACATGCAGTAGCTTATAGACCTATTGTGTCTTTTAGCATGTTAGCGTAACATGCTAGTGAAACAGCATGGCGTCAGCATCACTGGCGATAACACATTGCAGTAATGTGATTACTTTTCTCGGTTGTTTGAGGAAATTATAATTTTAAATTTAGTAACTTAAATGCATTTACTTGTAACGCTGGGATCAGTGATGGCACTGGGTCTAGCTGTTGATGGTTAGTCTTTAGTTACTAGTAAAGTAATGCGATTATTTTTTCAATTACCAACAAGAAATCACTTTGGTTTCATTTTCCAAGTAACTTTCCCAACACTGGTCAGCAGCATACCGGATTGCGTACATAAAGTAACCTATAAATTGCGAAAACGTGCAAAAATGTGTAAAAAGACTCGTTACCCGATGACCTGTCCTAACCTTGACCATCTTGTAAGACTTTCGCAATTTGCGTGTTTCCTTCTAAACACAGCCAGCATGTTGGAAGAATTAATTCAGCACTTGGAGGTATCCAGTCATGACCTGAAATGTCAAGAGGAAATTTAGATCTGTTGGTTATGTTTGATGAGAATAGTGAGGAGATAATCAACGTCATTAGGATTCATCTTCTGGGGAATATTACTGAACCAAATTTGAGGGAAAATCCATCCAAGTTGTCAATGTCTTTCAGAGGTAGGACTGACAGTGACTGATTCAGCCACACCTTTTCAACATGGATAAAAATAATGTAATGAGATGCTACGTTTGCGTCCAATTAAAAAAGTCAGAAACTTCATTCCAACTAAAACAGGATGGCTTTTACGTTTATAAGTTTCTCAACATTCTTTTGTTTCAATCAGCGGCATGCTGGACTGGGAGTCTATATACAATGCTGGTTTGGAAAGACTTTTTTTTTTATTTTTTACAGGTTTTTCTTTCAGGCCGCGCTGCCATGACTACAGCTATTTTTGAATGATCAGACAGTGTAATAAATACCTTCATGAAACCTTTAAAAATCTGTCTATATAGCATTTATTGAGTGGTGTGAAAATGACCTAAGATCAGCAACAGTCCCTCTAAAACGCAGAACATCTAGATTTAAATATTCAACAGCAACAAGAGATGTGTTTCAATGAACAGGCGTGTATTGTAGTATATTTATTTTTATATAATTTCATCTACATGCTAAAATTTCATATTTTATAATAATAATGGACATAATACAAAAACCTTTCAAGATTACCTGTCACATATCTGATAATTCATCCACAGCTGTCGTCTTCATCTCATAATTTTTAACGTTTCATTCAGGTTACCGCTGACAGGAAAGAATAAACCATTTACTTGTGTTTTAATTTTCATTACATTACTTTTTCTTTTTCTCTGCTTTAAAAACTGACTGTACTTGTCATAAGACACATTTTATATTTACAAGGATAATTCAATTTCTGAGCAGATTTTTAAAAAGGCAAAAACTCACAATCACAAATGAGTTTACATTAAATGAAGTTTGTCTGAAATGACGGCATCATAAGTATGACGCCAATAGACCATCATCGCTTTCAACCGCTTTTGTCCAAGTTGTCCATGTCCAATGAGTTGTAGCATCATATTTAAACTTAAAGCTGGAGTGCTGGACTTTTACATATAAATGAATGTAGCGTATCACCGCAAAGGAAAGCTCACTGTATTTCACAGTATACCAAAGTTGTGGTGCGCGTTCCAATACCCATACTACTGTACTATGTCAGAAAGAGATCTAGTACATCCCAACCCACAGTAGATCAAATACTGTATTTCAAAAATACCAGCATGTCCTACTACATCTGGTCACATTTTGCAGTACGCAAGCCAGCATGCTTTTCTGGCTATTCTGACCCACAATCCTCTGCAAAATATGAGCACGGGGGTCAAAGTTCAATTTGCATTGCATACTGCATGAAACATGCATGTATGTATTTTTTAAGCGCAGCTGCAGTATGTACTAAAAGTAAAAGGAAAGAGGGAACAGCAGCTAAGAGCATGATGGACACTATTAGAGGTTGACCGATGTGGTTTTTTATGGCTGATGCTGATTTTTTACAGAATCAGGACAGCCGATGGTCAATATATGATGCCGGATTTTTTTTGCCGATATCTTTGGCTGGTTTTCTTTTTCTTCCATCTGATAAAATATAACAGCTTAATAATAACATATGATACACAGAATTTCTTAACTTAAGTAAACACTTACTGAACAACACTTATGGTCTGTCTCTCCATTCTGCATTTTGTGTCTGCATGAATTCTCCCAGTTAGGATGTTGATCTTCTCACGCACTCCAGAAAACGTCAGCCCGCTGGGCGACGTCTACTGAGGTCTGCCGGTAGAAGAGTTTGATTGACACAAGAGGTGGGGTCACATGTGATCTACAGCAACAACACTGGGCTGCCCGCAGATGTGCCTGCTTGTTAATCGGCTTAATATGCTCAGGGATCAGCTGATACCAAATATGAAAAAATGTCAAAAATCAGCCATATTAATCGGCCTGATTAATTGTTCGACCTCCAGAAACCATGAGGGAAAATCCTAAGAAACTTCCATAAATAGTTTCTGGAGTGGATGCTCCAGATAAAAACGGAAATGGACATTCAGAGGAAGGATAAAAGTTAAAAAAAAAAAGCGACTGACGGTGAGGACAAACACTTTTGGTGGTGGGGGAGATGTGACAAACTCACCTGTAGGCATACCTCACACGTGCAAAAGTTCCACACTCCAGCTTTAACAACACACATTTACAGGTACAGTATGATGAAGAACTGCCACAGCATTAATTTAAGTAAGTATGAGGAGGGTGGAAAGGGGGGGATGTCATGCGTGATATCTGGGGTACAACATATGCGCAGTAAAATCTGGTCTGCACCTGCCAAAATTGAGCCAACTGCAACACAAGACCGCACCTCCAGTTATACTGTGCATGTGTTATACCCCGTACCAAAGGCCCATGTCCACCCATGTCCCAGCCTCCTTCAATAGGCCTTGAATTTAAGCAGTTTGATGACAATGGAAATATTCAACTGTGTGCAAATGTTTCTGACTGACAGATGTGAACCATTAGCTTGATGTGTAAACAAGTAAAATAGCTCACAGTCCGCTAGGGGGCCACGGGCTTGGCTAAGTTGGCCCTGACTCTGGCCTGGTCCACAGCGTCCAACATGTTCTTGCTGTCCATTGCCAGTGTGTGTGCTGCCGCCAGCATCTGTTTCTTACACTCCTCCTTCAACGAGGTGATGGCGTTCTGCTGGGCCAGCCGCATTTTACTGATCAGCTCCGCCATGTCGTTGTTCAGCAGCTTCTGGGTGCCCTCGATCTATGGGGACGGTGAGCAAACATCATGGATGGGCACTGTTGGCCTTTTTACTTTGTATTCAAGTATGATTTGGGAGTATCTGTACATAACTTGAGTTTTTATATTTCTTTCAACTTTCACTTTTATTCCACTACATTGTCCAAATAAAATGTATGTTTTTACTATTAGAAGCAAGCAGGTTTGGTGAATCAGTGGTCCTAGCTTGAAAGTTACACTCACATGATGGGCAAATGCAAAGTACAAAGTGCTCTCTAAGTCGTAGTTAAGTTTCGATTTCCACTCAAGCCCAGGCAGTTTGCATGTCAGATCATGCTACATGCTACTTGGAAAAAAACAGGATTTCCTTTTTAAATCCTTAAACCCTAAAGTTGTGGAGATCTTGTTTTTCTTCAAGTGTAATGTAGCGTCCATTTTTAGAAGAAGAAGATAGTCCTTTATTAGTCCCACAATGGGGAAATTCAATTTACACTCTGTTAAACTCATACATGGTACATGCAGACCTGAAACACACATACATGCATTAATGGAGAGATGTCAGAGTGAGGGGGCTGCTCCTGACAAGCGCCCCGAGCAGTTGGGGGTTTGGTGCCTTGCTCAGGGGCACCTCGGCAGTGCCCAAGAGGTAAACTGGCACCTCTCCAGCTACCAGTTCACACTCAGTTTTTGGTCCATGTCGGGACTTGAACCGGTGACCCTCCGGTTCCCAAGCCAACTCCCTACAGACTGAGCTACTGCCGCCCCCCAAAATGTACATGTTAAGAGGCATAAACTTATTATTTCTCAAAATTCTGACTTTCTGTTTTATTAACAGCATTTTCTTGTACTTTTACTTTCAATACTGACATTAATGTCAGAAAATTACTTTTGAAAATATTAGACACTTTATGACCTCTATATATAGGTGACTTAAACTTCTACTGAAGTGATTTTCAGGTTAGATATTTGTATTTTAAGTCAAGTGTGGCTTTCAGATACTTCATCCACCACTGGTAGTAACACCTCCTATGGAAAGTAAACATCTGCTGTGTAAAAGGCCTATAAACACACCTGTGCAATAGTGTGTAATCCAAATACAGTACATAGACATGGAGACATGGAGGCACTATCTTTGTGAAGCTTATTAACATTTTGGTTGAAACTGCTGCAGGGATGTGTTGATTCACCTCCACTGCACCATTGCTAGTCAATTGTTCCTGTTATTTTGTCCATACATATTGCACATATGGTTCTTCACGTACATTTTGTTGACCCCTTGTGTGCACAAAAACCGGTGTTCAATTCTATGTGATAAATCAATAAATATGGCTTTTTAAATAAGCTGTAACATGCAAGCTATGAATTTTGGGTGTCCTCGGCCAGAATAATAAATGTGAAATAGTCATTTCCTCTTTGTGTTTGAAGAAGAGTTCTGTCAGTTTTTGTTCCAGGCGCAAACAGCCGGGAAAACAAAAAAAAATCGATAAAGAGAGGGAGCAAGGAGATGAGAAAAGACGGCAAACAGACCGCAGACAATATACTGTACCTCAGTCCTGACAGACTCGTGTAAGGTGGGCAGTATGTCATCCACGCTGTGAATCAGATCTCGTAAAGCCATCCCGACAGACTGTGGGCAGAGAATTAATCAGCTCTATGACTCAAGAGGTTTGTTTTCCATTACAGTTCCCTCAATTAGCATCTAAAGCAGCAACATACTGCAAAACTGAAGTGAAATACAGAAATTTGCCTCGGCGTACCTTGACGATGGTGATATATTTCTCCGGTGGCACCTCTGTGATGTCATTCTTAAGTTGGACGACGACTTTGACCAGGTTCATGACATTGTGGTACACTTTGTCGTCAGAGCGGTCCAGCTCAGCTGTGGGCGCAGGCTAAGTAAGAGTAATGTGTTAAAATGATTAAAATACTCATCCTCATTACTTTACGCCACAAGGATCACTGGCCGCTAATTTTCGTTGACCTCTTCTTGAGATGACTGAGCTCATTATAAATTCTCTTTCAACCAAAAATCAAAGCTAATAAAATGAAATGGTCTTATGCTAAAAAGATGTTGCAATCCAAAAAAATGAATCAATGTAGTTACATGTGCTGTGAGCCTTGGGGGTTTCTCTGGAGGTGCTGCAGGGCAGAAAGATGAACAATATGAGAGACGCAGAATAACAGGACGGTTTAGAAAGAGATGAAAGTGCTCAGAATGGCCTGGAGTAAAAATGTGAATATGTTTTCAGCACTTACCGTTCTCTGTGTCAGCTTCAGGTGACTAAAAAGAAAAGAAAATCAGTCTCATGAGGACTAGAAAATATAACAGTGCTGTCAATACTGTCACTGGCGAGATGCTATAGATATAGACAATAGTGCACAAAAGGTAATCCTGGTAAATATAAGTAATTTTTGACAAAACCTCTTTAGCATTTTGGAAAGGTGTATCTCAAGATAAATAAATACAAATTTAAAAGGTTTTCTCAAATATTAAAGAGGATAGATTATGTTTTTGAGCTTTTTCCCTTTCCTTTGGTGTGTTATCTAGTTTTTGTGCATGTAAAATTTCTGTACAGTCGCAAAGTCACACAAAGTCCACGTCAAATGGAGTTACTCAATTCCCACAGAAACACTGCTCCTGAACTAACCGCCTTTTCTTCCGTACCATGGTGATGTCACCAAGTAACACATCCGCATAACACCTGCCTTGCAGTTAGTTTGGCTAGCCCTTAAACAAAGCTAGTTAATCAATCCAATATCAGAGAACTAGCGTTGACAAAGGCTGCCCATTGAGTCGCCTCATGTTGTCTTGGTCTTGACCAAAAAGTTGCACTCAAACACATCGCAAAGACTGCAGCCAACGGCCAACTACCATGTACGTTCTGTGTGAGAGGTAATAAGTCTCCACACCAGCAGGTGGCGGTAGTCTGTATTTGTCATTCAAAAAGGCAAACCAGAAGACAGAGGACTGGGGATCTAAGCAGCGTTCACTGTCACTGTGAAAATATCTGTGTGTTGGAGGATCAGATGAGAGGAAGATGAAAAATTAAAAGAGCCTTCTCTGGGCACCCTCTTGACTTCACTCGTTTGCTTACTTTCTCTTCTCGTGGACTGATTCATTTAAGATGAACTGCCAATCAGAGAGATTTCTTTCGCTGACGGGCGGCGTCGACGTGTCAAAATGCTGAATTGGCGGAAAACACTCATCGCACATCGAAAAAAAACTAGGTCAATGGACGCTCACTGATGGCCCCAAATTGTCTGATGACTGACCGTCGGCTCAGTGTGTCATGGACTTTAGAGCTGAGCTGAAGCAAAGTCTGAAGAGTTTGGTTCTGTTGACCAATCACAGAGTAGGTCAACTGACCAACCAGAGCAGACTGGGCTTTCCAGGTGAATGGGGCAGGAGCTCAAACAGGGCGTTTCAGACAGAGGGCGAAAAGAGGTGCTGCAGCACAGCCAGTATGAGTGTTTTTGAACATTAACGCATGTAAACATGTTCTAGTAGAAAACCAAAATACACGTATGCACCTGAAAATGACTATAATAGGTCCTCTTTAAGGCCTGTGGTTGAATCTGCTTTTGTCATCCTTGCACTCTATTGTAGCTGCACTTGAAATATCATGCTGACTAAACAAACTACTACATGTTGTGTGGCATCATGCTGACTACATTTACTCACTTGTCCAGTGGGAAAAGGAAGAATATGTTGCCAAACAAACCCAAACTGGGATCAGAAATTTGAGATACCAAAACCCATTTGTTAACAGTGTGTTTCCTTTAATCTGACTCTGAAATCACAGTGTGTGTGTGTAGGCGGACACCTACCGCTGGGCTGGCAGTGTCCTCTGGTCCCATGGGGTCCTGCAAAAGAACAGGCAGGTTCATTTTATACAATATGGACATGGACCCCTTCTTTGGAACTGTTATCAGGGGAACATTCAATTTAAGGCTAGCGGGGCGTCGAGAGTGAACGAGCGGGTTGGTATTGTTTAACGACGTCTCGTTCCACGTAGCCTCCAGGGCCCCGTTGAACTGAGTGGGGGGGTACAGAGACACAGAGAGGGGGTTGACAAAAGTTAATGATGCTCTGTTTCCCACCAGGAGTCTCTCCTCCTTCTCCAGCCACTTTTCATCCTCCATCATCTGCTGTTTCTGCCGGCGCAGAGTGCTCTGCATGTTCTGCCTCTCCCTCTGCCACATGCGGGCCGCGTCCTCCCTGCTGTTCGGTTCCACTCGGAAAAAATCGCCCTCCTACAATTAGTGGAAGTGCAACAGAGGAATGAGGTCTCATAATGCATTCATTCTTAAAACTCCGGCTTTACATTTAAACATGTGAGTATTTCTTACCCCCATGCTGCGACGGCGAGGGGACCTGCTGGTCGGCAATGCCAGTGTGTTCATGGAGTCGACGGGGGACTGGTATTCACACGGGCTCGCCAGGTCAGGTGAGCTGGCACACAAAGCCTCGTTCAGCTGCACAGACACACACCCGTATACACACATCACTTATAAAATCTATATTTGAGGTCATCCTCACCCGAGGAAACAGGTGAAACGTTACTGGGTACGCCACTGTACCTGAATGTGTAGACCAATACTGAGCGTGTTCCTGAACTGCCCTGGTTTCATCCTTGAGGGCTACAGTAAATATAAAAAATATGTATTAAAACATGATCTATAGCAGAACATTACATTTGTGCTGCTCTGTAACCTATAGCAGTGGCTGAATTTGACAGGGGCACGTACCTTAGGAGGAGGCTTGTTGAAGTTGAACTTGGGGTCGAAATATTTTGTGGAGCGCGCTCTGTCTCGCTCTCTCTCCACTTCCTGCTCCTTCTCCATCTTGTGGACATCACTGACAGGTTTTAGACAACAAGTTAATGTACACCATGTCTTAAGAGAGGTAGAAAAACACATCTAATAGGCTGATGTTGTAGGTAACTATACACTAGGAATGAGGCAAAAAACTCAATACAGCACAGTATCACAATGTTTTGCTTGGCAATATTGTAGTTAATCTTATTATTGGAGTTAGGCTTATAGCTAGAGTGAATATACTAGTATATGAAACTAGAAAACCCAAGGAATGACCTGGTGACATGGTTTAGTGAGGAAAAACTTGCATGGCCATTTTTAAAGGGGTCCCTTGAACTCTGACCTCAAGATATGTGAAAAATATCTTATTAGATAAAACAGATGCTGGCAATCTTTGGAAAAAAAGGTAATAAATGACAGTATATCTTATATCTTAAAATCGCAATAAGATTGCATTGTGTCTGAAGTATTGTGATAATATCGTATCATGGAGGCTCTGGTGATTCCCACCCCTATTACAGACGGCACTAAATCAGTTCAAATACAACGACTAAATTCAGGTCACTGCTGATCTTCCATCTTAATTTTTACAATTTAAAAATAAACCAGCAATCAATGGATGAAATGTCTTCTATACTGAATTTATACAGGCATTAAATTAAGGCAATTTTTGCATCTTTGCCGAGGCTGCAATAAAACCTTTGTCCTTGTTCATGCGTCAGTGGAAAGTGCAAGTCGCAAAACATTTACTTATGAGAGAAACACATTTATTTAAATGAACTGTAGTGCCGTATTTTCTTCCTACATCAATACGGAGTAGAAATCCTGACGGGAAGGTCATCACCGTAGATTTTCACTCATTAGAGCTCTTTCTAAACTGAATAAAGGAGTACCTGATCTTGACCACCAGCTCTGTGAAGTTGGGTCTCTCTCTGGGATCGTAGGACCAGCAGCGGGTCATGAGCGAGTAGAGGGCAGGAGGGCAGTTGTCTGGCTTGGGCAGCCGGATTCCCTGCTCCAGCTGGTTGATCACGTCTCTGTTCTCCAGCCAGAAGAACGGCTGCTGTCCAAAACTCATTATCTCCCACATACATACAGCTATCGAGTAATGCAGACAAAGAGAAACAAAAATTTCTTAGACATGAGGTTAAAACATTTATGCTCGTCTTTATTCAGATGCCCTTTGCAATGATACTGGATTGTTTCATTTCTCCTTTCAGCTTTCGAAAGGAGAAACAGCCATAACCATTAGTGTGTTGTTGTCATGAGGGCAAACATGTGAAGACAGTGAGGCAGCACACTTGTTTTCCATTAATACTACATTAAGGAGCACTTCAGCCTCATTGTAATTGTACTGGTGCTGCTGGTAATGAAACTATGAATAAATAAAGGAGGAGGACCACACAGACTTCCACTTTCTATATTAACATTTATATTCAAGCAGCATTGTGTTGAATCAAAGCCCAGAGAATCCACACAATAAATCAATCACAAGACTCCAGTGTACTACACTTACAGTGTATAGACTTATAACAATTACCGGTAGATAAACTCAAGAAACATAAGAGGTCTAGCTGAATCCACGTGGCAGCAGTGGGTTTCATTTATGTATATTATTGTATATGTCTGGTTCAAAAGCAATACAGTCAGATTCCATGTTGTTAATGGTGGTTAATTTTATCCTTATGCCTTGAAAACATAACGAAGAGATGGTTTTGTTATGTTCCACAAAATGTTTTGCTTTAGGGGAGGACATAAGCCAATATTATTACAACGGGCATATGAATAATGAGGACCATTACCTTTTGGCTAGTCTGAGTGAAATTGACTCTTTTCGGTTCCACAGTGCACAACTTAACCCTAAGAGACCCGCAGGGCCAATATTATGTGAAACTAGAAAACCTAAGGCATCTAAAGGTGTTATGTGGATGAAAATGGGTTCTATGGGTACCCACGAGTCTCCCCTTTACAGACATGCCCACTTTATATCTCATGCAGTTTTTTTCATGCAGTATAAATGTTCATTCATTCATTCATTCATCGTCAACCGCTGGAGCCGATCCCAGCTGGCATTGGGCGAAGGCGGGGTACACCCTGGACAGGTTGCCAGTCCATCGCAGGGCACATAGAGACAGACAACATATAGACAGACAACAATTCACACTCACATCCACACCTACGGGCAATTTAGAGTCATCAATTAACCTAAATTGCATGTTTTTGGACTGTGGGAGGAAGCCGGAGTACCCGGAGAAAACCCACGCTTACACGGGGAGAACATACAAACTCCACACAGAAGAGTCCCAAGCCGGAATCGAACCTGCGACCTCTTGCTGTGAGGCGACAGCGCTAACCACTACACCACCGTGCAGTCCCAGTATAAATGTTATTTTCACATATTCTAAAAATGATTGAATATTTCTGCATACTTGAGTGCCTAAACTGTCTTGAATTACATTAACTGGGTATCGCTGTAGTTGAGACTCTTGTGGATCCAATGAGCCCAATGGTACTTGTTTGATGATGTTAGTCCCCACAGTAGCCATTTCATTGTAGTGAGAGTTTCAAATTTTATCTAAAATGACCTATGGTGACCTCTAGGATAATCACAGCCTCAGTAAACATCCAGCCACAAGAGATGATCACAGCCTGGTTATAAAGTGGAACACAGGTTGGTGCTGATTTGGTTAAAGACAAAAAACAGGTACAGTCGAGATACAGGTGATAACAGATGATACTGTATGATGATAATTGAATCATGTAATTGGGAGATTCTGTACACGCTCTGTACAAGTGTATATAAAGTGGTTTATAACCCATCATCCCTGTTTTCCCCTACGGAAGACAGCAGTCTGTGTATCAGTTCAAGCAATTATCTCATAAAATCATGCAGTGCTTGTTTGGGTTGAAGATTAACAAGCCACCTGCCTTTTGCCATGTATGAGTGAGTGTGTTAAACCTGCTAAATGTCTTTTCCCTGAGCTGTTGTACTATGAGTGTTAGTATCACAAGCTCACCAAACATCCAGACATCACTGGCTGAGGTGAAACGTCTGAAGTTGATGGATTCTGGGGCCATCCACTTGATGGGCAACCGTGTAACAGAAGCTGCAAAGAAATGGGAAACGCTGATATATTTGTCATTGCTGAACACATAAAGAGGCCTCCATATTATTTGATGTTCCCTCTTTGCTAGTCTGTCTATTCTGTCAAGAATATACAGTGTGCATTACAATTTAGACAATTAAGTGGCAGAATAAAAAGTCAAATCAGCTTCTTACCTTTATAGTATTCTTCATCCTCAATGTACCTCGACAGACCGAAGTCTCCGAGCTTCACACAGTCTGGACTGGCGACCAGAACGTTCCGCACGGCGATATCTCTGTGACAAAACACAAATAGGAAAGAAAGGTCAGATTAGGATGATAAAAACGCAGATAAAACAAGCAGAGTCTCCTAAATGGCCCTAAGCCCTCTCTGATTGACCTGAATTTGCCTCTCAACCACTGCAGCGCTGCCGATGATCGCAGCGGAAAATAATACAGAAGGAATCTTTGCATTTTCCTCCCAGGCAAAAAGTAATTTCCTTCGTCTGTGTTTTTTTTTTTTTTCTTCTCGGAAATTGAATCCAGAGTGGCTGCTTCGCTGCCTGAAACCTGTTGATAACATTCTGCAGGGACAACTGAGCGCTGACATGTTTTTCTGTCACCTCACATCAACTTCCAGTAAAGTTGTGTCTTCGTATAAATATCTAAAGTTTAAATGAAAAAAAAAAAGATTTCTACTGTCACGACCCTATATGACTTCACTTTACATTCAGATGATGTTTAGTTTTTTTGTACTGTATGTATCGACAAGACTGACAACTTGCCTTTTTCCTCATCGCCCCTATGAATCAACACTGCAGTAAATCACACTCAGATTTGTCCAATTATTTCAAGAACGTACTGTAACCCAGAACATTACAGGCTGTGCCTCTTTTCTTATGACAGTAACAAAGGACCTAATTTATTATACACCCCTGTCTTGAGGAAATTATCACTTAAAACAAAATCAGTGCAGGTTAGCTGGTCATGGTGACTTAGCAGTGCAACTTTGTCATAAACCCAGACAAAAAGTTTTGTTACACTCTAAACATGAGGCCTTTGGGTTTCTGCATAATGTTTTAGGGGACCTGATAGCTAGTTTACATATCACAATCGTAGACTGTATAAAATATGAACAGTCTCTATGACGTCTCCCATAGCCATTGTGAAGCCCAAAGCGGGTGTCTCCGGCCATCATCAGCTCAGCAGTGACAACATAGCTTGACTCAAGGCTAATCCAAAAATGGGCAAAGAGTTAGATCATTGGTGGAGCTGAGGCGGGCCTGGGTGCTGAATTACAAATCCTGCTCTAATGAAGACATAGCCTGCCCTACTCTGCCTCTGATTGGCTACTACTCGCTGCCTTTGATTGGTTAGGTTTAGACATGAGGAGTGAGATTGGTTAGGGTTAGGGTAAGAGTATCACGGTAAGCTAATGCCTTCACGGCACGTCACTCAAAGTGGCCATGCCCTCAGTTATACCTAACTTTAAGCCTTAATATAATTCAAATAGTTGAGTTATATCAGCTACAGAGACCAAAACTGTTTTTTGTACAAGGCTGTAAACATGTTTATTTCTACTGTAATGGAGCCAGCCTCAAGTGGCCATTTGAGGAACTGCAGTTTTAGCATGTTTGCTGTATTTCTCAGCACCAGAGCTTGACGCTTGGTTACAATAATAGACTATACATAACAAGTGGACATAGTTACCTTGACCTCACGAGACACGAGAGGATGGAGCTAAGTACAACCGAATGCTGAACATGAAATTTTTAAGGGACCAAAAAGGTTATAATTAACTTCCAGTGAACTGAAAACACGAACGGCTCCGTGGTAGCAACCTGTGAATCACAGGGTAGCCACGCCCTAAAGCATATCCAGCTTTATGGTCTATTTTCTCTAAATGGGACCAAAAACTGAGTGTGAACTGGTAGCTGGAGAGGTGCCAGTTTACCTCTTGGGCACTGCCGAGGTGCCCCTGAGCAAGGCACCAAACCCCCAACTGCTCGGGGCGCTTGTCAGGAGCAGCCCCCTCACTCTGACATCTCTCCATTAATGCATGTATGTGTGTTTCAGGTCTGCATGTACCATGTACGAGTTTAACAGAGTGTAAATTGAATTTCCCCAATGTGGGACTAATAAAGGTAGATCTTCTTCTTCTTCTTCTTATTTACTACATGAACATCACGCTGTATTGAAGAAGACTTGAAACTAGAGATTGAGACCATAAACTCATGTTTACAATGTTTACTGAGGTAACAAATCAAGTGAGAAGTAGGCTCATTTTCTCATAGACTTCTATACAATCAGACTTCTTTTTGCAAGATGAATGCAAGTTTAACGCACTTCAGCACTGGCTTCACGTTTCAGACCCAGAGGTTGCTGCTTGGTTACAACATGGCTCCATACTGAGAAACTGATTGGGAGTCATGATTAGTATTTCATCCTTTTTTAGACAGTACAAAGCCTGTGATTAAAAAAAATGGTGAAAAAAACGGTGGTATCTCAACTTCCTGGATAAAATTTAAAAAAATAAATAAAAAGGAGCCTCTCACCTGTGCACCATGTTGACCCCTTCGAGGTAAACGAGAGCTTTGCAGATCTGCAGGCTGAACAGCACCAGAGTTGTTCTCGTCAACGTCCTCTGGTTCTCAGTCAGGTAGTTCCCGAGCTGCAACGTCAACATTTAAGTAAGACAGGAGTTCAATTATTCTACATCTACATCAATTATACGGCATGATTCCATTAAAACTGAAATTGAGATTGGCACTAACCTCTCCATACTGATAAAGCTCCATGACGATCCACACAGGATCTTCCTCTATGATTCCTATCAGTTTGACGATGTGCTGATGGTCGAGGTTCTTCATAATTACTGGCAAACACACAAAGTTCACAAAATTATCGTCCAAGTTATTATTGTTATCACATTTAATTTAATTCTAGACATTCTTCAGATTACCTGCTTCACTCATGAACTTCTCCATCACATCAGGTGAACAGTCTTTGCAGGTCTTCACTGCCACATTAACCCTCTCGCCACTCTGTTGAATCAACAACGGAAAAAGACACAGTGATGCTGTGGACATCTGAATGGAAACTACCGCAGTGGGGTTTCTGGCTTCCTCCCACAGTCCAAAGACATACAGGTTAACTGATGACTCTAAACTGTCCCGTAGGCGTGAAAGTGAGTGTGAATGGTTGTCTGTCTCTATGTGTCAGCCCTGTGATAGTCTGGCGACCTGTCCAGAGTGTCGGCTGGGATCGACTCCAGCCCCCCGTGACCCTGAATAGGATAAGCAGTTACACATTGATAGATGGATTAATAATTTAAAGGGATAGTTCAGGTGCCTTAGAGTGGGCTCTATGAGGTACTTATCCATAATCAGTGAATTGCCTGCAGTACATGACGGTTGGCATACCCCCAGCTTGGAGAAACAGTACCGACATGAGAGCAAAGCAACGTACTGCTGTGGACCGGGCTGGCAGAAAAATATATTTTAACCACCTACAAGAAAGGCTCACCTAAAAAAGTCAATATCAGTTTAAGTATACGCTCTATTTAGAATATTGTCACCGATTTACCTGTATGTTTCTGATGGGAAACTGAAGCCGTTTTCTATGCTTTTGCCAAAACAACCAGTCTCCATATAAAAACCTGTAACTTTAACTTGCAGATCACAGAGGTTGCTGGTCTACCGCTGCCTCGATCCCTTAGCTTGTTTGTGTCACCGTGTGACTTTAGTTGATCCGGTTTCACCAGAGTCACAAAATAGCACAAACAAACTAACCGATCAAGACGGCGCAGTAAAAGTCTGGCGGCTTCAGTTCCCCGTAGGAAAGGTCTGACTCACGGCGAAGGAAAGCAGTGAAAATATTCTAAATATAGTGTACACTTAAGCTGATATTGATGTTTTTAGGAGAGTCTTTCTTGTACGAGTCTAAAATACGTTTTGTTGCTGCCGGTCCCGTCCACAGCAGTACATTGCTTTGCTGTTGTGCGGTAACTCCTGTCTGTTTCTCCAAGCTGGTGGCGTGCCGACCGTCATCTACTGTAGAGGATAAACTACCGTATGTTTCGCACTATAAGGCGCACTTCAAATCACCCAACTGTTTAACTCAGACACTGATGATGAAGGATTTGATGGATTTGTGGAAGAGGAATGAACTGAAAAGTGAATGTATTGTTTTGTATTTCATTACAACTGAAAAATGTTGAGTTATTGAAGTTATTGAATTATTAAAGGAATTGATTAAAGTTTGACTTATCTGACTGTTTTGTTTCACTTAATGCGCCTTATAATCCGGTGCGCCTTACAGTGTGAAAAATACGGTAATTAAAATAATTGAAATATGAAAAATATGAAAGTAATTGTTAGCTGCAGCCCTACTACACATGTATCACAAGTTAACATGCAGTTAATACAATTTTATATTCTATACCTACTTATTTTATGCAGCAATTGTGACTCCTGGTAACATGAAGATTTTATTAATTTATATTCTCTAACCAGCCTCCACCATTATAGTCCATAGTTAGTTTAAAGATAGTTTTATAGGTTTTTAATATTAGATGTTAGTATTGATATATGTCAACTTGGGAGATACACTTACGTCTTTTTTGTAAACTCCATCGTAGACTTCTCCGAAAAAACCCTCACCAAGGATTCGGCCGAGAACGATGTCACTTCGGTCGATCCCGTACTTGACAACTACAGAAAGGTTTACATTTACGAAGGTTCAAAAGTGAGCTCACGCCGTTGTGATTCAGTAGAAGACATGAATACAAACAAACCTGATGTCGGTCTTTCATCGAGAATCTCACAATAGATATCTGACCCTGAAAATACACACAGAGAGATGAACATGCTTTCACTTGTTTTTGTAAGACAATGACGAAAGTCTGAAGATGCTATGTGTTGTTTTATACATGGAGGATGTCATAAAGGGGTTATCTCACCCATACTGTGTCTGAGCGAGCTGGTGACTCTGCTGCTCCAGAGAAAAGACAAAATGAGAGAAAAACCTGCTCATAAATTTCCTCAGAGCGCTGAGAAAATGTTTCAGTAAAACAGCATCTCTCATCAATAACTAATGTTTCATTTCATATTTCTACCAAACCACAGCTTGGACTCTGAGAGAGGGCACAAATCATTCAGTGTTGTAAAACAGCCAACATCCACTCACTCTGTAGGAATCTCAGGCAGGGCGCTCCGTGCACTGGCATCTAGGAGAGAAATTAGTCCAGTTCAGTTTTAATAATAAATCTCTTTCATACACATTTTAAGGGGAGACGCTACAATAGTAACCAATAGATATCACCATGAAACTTCCCCAGTTGGTTACTTACATTAAGACAACTAGTTGTTTTCTGAAACATGTGTTTGGATATGCAAATGAGGCATTATCTCATTAAAAATGTGCAAATTTGCATGTATTTCCAGAACAGAAATCAGATCATTGGATGAAGCCAAGTTCAAAACTCTTGGCAGTCAAAAGTTTATACAGAGAACATTTTGTAATATTTCTTTTTTCACTCCATAAATCAGAAAATACTGTCATCAGTGATAAAAAAAACAAAAAAAAAAAAAAACAATTTTCACCATGTTTTCAGGAATAAAATGTTCTATGAATCAGGCTATGAATGATATATGAACAGACCCCTCAGTAAAAACCTTCAGAATATAGATAGGAAGGAAACTAGAGAGCCTGGTTGATGTAAGCGCTGCTGAAGTGGAGATTTCTGGCTCAGAGTCTGAGAGAAAAATCATTTTGAGAAACCAGCCTTTAAAGATATGTATTTTCAAATCCCATACATTTTCCAAGACTCTACGGGTGAATATCTTTAACCAGTAGATATCACCACAAAACTTCCCCATTTGATTACTTACATTAAGACAATTATGTTTTGGATTACAAGTTTTCAGAAACTGTATGTTAAAATATGTAAATGAGGCATATCTAATGGTGACTTTTGGTGAATGTAGGAGAAATCTACAAACACAAATACACAAATTGTAGTAAAACAAACCTAAATGTGTATTTTGGGTGTCTTCTTTCCATTAGTTTGGAAAGCGACATGTTATGGAAGCAAAACACCCCAAAATGTCAAAATCCAACTATGCTCCATCTTTAAAAACTACATACATTATACTCTTATAACCACGGTGATGTTGCAACAAGGGAAGTAGTACACACCTTTATTTGGTCGGTAGATAACAGAATCATCTGAGTCATTTTCCAAGCGGCAGTAGCCATCAATAAGATCCATCATGTTCTCTGCCATCGGGACCGTGGCCACATTGATCGATAGACACTATCAGAAAGAAGGAAAAGGGGAAATTTCAGTACATCTATCGGATCACGTTTCCTATGCAGATGCTCTCTATAGTCAATGTATTTACTTATTTTAGCTATTCTGACTCTTAACACTGAACGCAGTACTATTGTATGATAAGTAGATAGTGCTGTAGTACTCACTTGTCTGGCCCCCTCTATGTTAAGGTCTAGGAGAGCCTTGCCGTCACTCTGAGATAAGCATTGTATTTTCTTGATCTGTTTGAAGTCGGCTAGAAAAACAGGCTGAAGCACAAAAAAGAGGAATGCAATAAGTTGAATTATGATCATGAGAGTGATTACATTTGAGCTGTGTTACATATACTACAATACTATAATCATGCAGTGTCTATGGAGGACGAAACCTGCCAAAATCAAAAATAAAAGAGTAAATAAATAAATCACTCAATAAATAAATAAATATGTTATTAAATATAGTAAAGTATTAAAAATAAATGTAGACATTAATTTATTGATAAAATGTGACATAAATTGATATTTCTTTTTCTGTTTTCAGTTCCTGCATCTTTATTTATTTATTTTTGTATTAACTCCCTTATTTATTTACTCTTCGGTTTAATGTATTCACATATTTATTTTTACACATTTTTAAATGTTTTTGCATTTATTCTTCATTATTTCTGAACTTATCTTAGATTTATTTAAAGTTTTTTTAATGTATGTATCCATTTATTTATATTTTTTCTGCAATTTTATCTTTGCAATTCACCCCAATTTATTTTCCCAAACTTATTTATTATAAGGAGGCTGTCACTCAACGTGCATCATGAGACATGTCATATTTTATCAATTAATCAATAGCTAAATTTATTTTTAATATTATTTTTGCCACAGTTAATGACATTTTATTAATTTGTTGAGTCATTTATTAGTTATTTATTTTATTTTGACAGGTTCCATCCTCCATAAGCACCTAGTTTCTTTGCAAAACATGTGCAGACATCAGGAATTAATTGATACAACTTTCAGAATAAAAACTGAAGCAGCCAGCATAGACACCAGCAACTCACTGTTTCTGTGGACTGTTTCCTCTGGATAGACGAAGGCTAGCCGCTTCCCCCTGTTTCTGGTCTTTATGCTAAGCTAAGCTAACCAGCTGCTGGCTTTGGCTTCATATTTACAGTACAGACATGAGCATGGTGTCAATCCCCTCATCTAACTCTCAGCAAGGAAGTGAATGAGCACATTTCCCAAAATGTCTAACTATTCCTTTAACAAAAAACAATCCCAGAACTAAAGTAGATATTTTTGATATATAACACAGCACAATGTGATATATAATCAAAGGTCAAAGCCCTCTCAAGTGAATCTTCCCCACGCTTACCGCTGAATCCTTCTGTGTGCGTTGGCGAATCCCCCTCCCACCGATGACCAGCTCCACCGCTAGACTCCAACCTTGCTGTTGACCAGTGACAGTGGTTAAATGTTTGAAATACAGATGTGAACAACAGCAGATTATGGTCTGGAGCTCCTGATGTTCATAACCATGGCCACCTTTGGATTTAGGGCGCTACTCACCACTAGTTCACAAGGAAAAACCTCTTCGTCATAACTGACGAACTCTTTGAGGGTCTCAAAAAACTTGACCATGCAGTCGTCCTCCTTTAGTGTTGCGAACTGTTGAAACGTTTGCTGGATCAACTTCCGTAGCTGCCTTGACTGGATCACAAGCAGGGACAGTTTAAATATCATTTCATGTAAACTCTGAGCAAGGTCTGATCGACCTCTCAGTAGTAAATATGGAAAACACATTTGTGGTTGTCTTCACCTTCATGCTGTTAATCAGCTGTTGAGGAAAGAAGAGGTCCAGGCCCACTTCTTTTCTTCATTTGTAAAGGACAGTTAAGAAAAATAGTAGGGATTTAACAAAACTTAAAGGCTGCTACTAACACTGTGTTCAAAATGTCATCTTTTAATGAACTACAAAAATGGTTCTGGTCAAACTGCTCCGAGGTATTGCAACATTATCCAGTGGCTTTTAAAAGGCTTGACTATCAGTAAAAACAGAGTAATGAGTCAATTTATGTCACCAAAGATTAAAGGAAAATATAAACTTACTCTAGCAGCTCAAAGTTGGACTTCTTCTCGAGACCTTTTGCATTCATGTCTTTGTAGAACCTCCTGTAAAAATAAAACATCTTAGCAAGTAGGACTGCAACTAATGATTAATTTCATTATTGATTTATCGGGTGATTATTTTCTAGATTATATAAAATGTCAGAAAAAATAGCGACAAATGTCCCTCTCATCTAAGTCCAAGGTGATGTCTTGTTTTGTCAGTCCAAAACCCAAAGATGTTAACTTAAACATGATATCAAACAGAGAAAAGCAGGAAATCTTCACATTTGAGAGGCTGGAAACAGCATTTAAACATTATTTTAACAATTAAATAAATTAAATTTATCAAACTAGATGGCGATTATTTTTCTGTCGATTGTTGCCACTCTGTCTGTAACTAATAATTTCTTTACAACCAAACAAACTTCATCCTAAACAATAAGTCACTTCATGACCTACTCTTACATACTACAAAACGGATATCATCTATCATAAACCCAAACGATTTACATGAAACTTGCCACAGTACACGCTGTATTGCACTTATAACTTTAACTAACTCCATCAAACCACCCTCATCACTGCACTCAATACAACAAAATGAAATTAAGAGTCTGAGAGCCAAAGACTGAGAGGAGCACAGTGACTCACCTGATCTCCAAACAACCGAGCTGCAGCGCCATCCCATCACTGACCTTACAGGCATGATACTGCATGTAGTCACTACGCACCTGTCATAAAACCAAACACAGAAATACATAAATACTACAGTAACACTGGACTACAATTGCACTACGGTAAAATCATTTGGATATGGTGGTAAAATAAAGTTTCACGTACATTTATTTTTATTTTCCAGCTTCCCATCACAGACTGGTTGTATATTGACAATACCGGCCAACAGCATGTATTTCATGTACTACTTAAAGCTGAAAGGTGGTGGTGACCAACTTCCTCCCTGTGTACTGATGACCTACTATAGTTATAAATCTGTACATTTTTGTCAAATGTATAACAGAGAGTGATGGTTGAGGGTGAGGTTACACCTGCTTTACAGTACTGACGGTTTGACATTATTATCTCCGCCAGGCATAAGTGGTCTGTCGTGTGTACTTATATCTGTCTGTCTGCAGCTAATCTCACATAATGCTGGACCCATCAGTCTAATATTGTTTGTGCTCACTTATGCTCAAGTACCTCTCATGGTTGCTGTGATTCACACTTTTTCAAAACATATTCTATTGATTGTCATAACATCATTGCTGACTTCTGCTTTCAAGGGAGCATAAAGTATATACAGTACATACTGTATATAAGTATATAAGTTTCACTTTCTGTTCAGTTCCCGGTCAGATAAGGCTGACAGCGAGATAAAGTGTTGAAAATATGTATTTGTACGAAATAAAAGGTATGCTATCTGCAGATGAAACTTCACCACCACAAAACCAGTGAAAGAAAACATAATTAAAATGTTGGACACATTGACTGTGGACACTGACACCCTTACTGCCAAATATCCAGTGGCAAAAAAATGTATTCTATATCAGCCAAGAAGTTATAAAATAAAATACACTTACCTGTTGGTAAAAATACACTAAAGTAGATCTGTCATCTTTGAATTTTTCCAAGAAATTGACAGGAACGTATCTGATCCGAAGGTCATACCTGCATTTGAAAAATAAAACAGGTACGCCATGCAAGCTTATCAAATGACATACTAGGAGTGTGTAGCAATGGCAGCTAGTGTTTAAAATGGTTGACAGCAGACCAAATTCAAAACACTGGAGCCGTCCGCTTCCGGTGTGACTGCTATCAGTTAGTGTGTGTTAGCATCACGACCTTCGCCTCTGACCAGCAGTAGTCAGAATCACTTCACCAGCTCTGTGTCTCAGGTACTCGCTGCCTTGATAACTCAGCTGCACACGGACCACAGATTGATGTGCCGAGGCTTTTCAGGTCGGGTAGAATCTAACGTTAATGTTATCTCTGTTAATCCAGTTTGTTTGTTTGCTTCCATGGCTGCAGAAGGCTGTGTTTGTCTGCCAGTTTGTTTCATATGTGGCAACAGGTTGTCAAAATGGGTAGTGGACAGGATCACACCGTCCAAAACAAAAACAGACGTTTCGGACCAGAATGGTCATTTTAAAGGACAAACCAATATTTCAATTTAGCATGTTTCCTTAATCTCTGATGATTTATCATGGTCATTTTAGGATTTATTACATTATTTACATATTTGTCCTTTAATATCAAAACACCAAAGATGTCTTTCAACAGATGACATTCAAGCGCTCTACAAAATCAAATGAGACACAAACAACCTAGTAATGGGTCTGTACCTCCACTCAGCCTCCACATGATGGCTCTCGTAGCGTTGCTCCACCTCCCCGACAGTCAGATCTGGATGCAGCCAGTGAAGCTCTTCTGACTTCAGGTGCTTCAGCAGGAGACCGTAACATCCGGCGTGTTCGATGTTTGGCCCCAATCTGCCAGAGATCAGAATCGAACGAATGATGGCCTGAAGGAGACAGAATGGGCAATTTTTTTAAAAAATATCATCAATTTTTAGTCACCCCTCCAGTTATTGCACTTTGCGGTTGCTTCATCTTTACGTGTACCGGCTGACAAATTAGCTGTAAAAGACATTTTGAAATATTTTGAGATCGTTTGTGTAGCGATAAAACATTTATTAAATTTCCTGCATGTTAAGGAGGCCAAATAAAACAGATATTTGGCTCAAATACAGAACACCACCTTCAAATCTTGACAGGCTTTCGTCGAATTATAATCTTAAGTATCTCAGATAAACTTCCCTCGTTATCACACTCTTCTGACACATCACCTCCCTTCTCCATATTTTCTGGCATTACTCTCACCCTCATTTGCCAGGAGCTGTCACATTTGACCAGCTTGAAGTTCTTGCCCAGGTTGTTGTTGGTGCAGAAGCACACTTTGAGGATCTTGACGGCCCCTCCATCCCCAGTGAAGTGCGATTCGGGGGTGGACTCTGTGCTGCTTTGTCTTGGACTGGGCACCTTCCAGGACAGGGTGTCACCGGACATCACCTCATACATCTTCAAGGCTGGGTCGGCACCATCATATCCACAACATCCTTTGAATAAAGATTTAAAAAGAGACGTCAGGGCTCTTTGGCTGTTATCTTTAACCCTGAAGTCGACAAATTAGAAACAAAGTAGAGGAAAGCCTGTTTCATATACTGTACATGTCCACATGTACTGTTAACTGTAGTTACAATGTGTTTTTAAATCGAGTACTCCCTGTTCCTTGACTTGCTTCATCATAGTACTACAGTCATACTACGCTTCACTTTCATGCTGTGATCTTGTGCCATGTGGTGTCTATGACTCACATCATTTGATTCAGCGATCTGCTGATTACATTCCTTCCTAACCGTGATTTCAAGTGAGGGCCTGTGTGATTCATGAAGCAAAATTGTGACGGTGTGCAGACTTGTATCATCTACATCAACAAAGAACACTCACTGAAATTCAGCCTTCTCCCTGATTGCAAACAAAACTTAAATTTCAATACATTTGCAGCGTTGAAGGAGAAACTACATGTCTACAAGCCGACAAGGACAACAAAATGTCGTAAACTGAAACGACACCTAAATCTGTCCGAAACCAAACAACAGTGATGACTAATCGAGTCGTGTAGTAGCATCTTAGCTGTGGGCCGTTATGCAACCTGTGTTGATTTGTCCTACATGCAAGAGGTGGAAACACGTCTTAATGTAGAGAAACAGCGCTTCTGTGCTTCTCAAAGGAATAAACTGACATTTTGGAAAGTCATGTCTGTCTGTTCAATGTTAAAGGAACAGTGCAGAACATTTTGGGGGATCTGTTAGCAGACATTGGGCTGCACGGTGGTGCAGTGGTTAGCACTCTCGCCTCACAGTGAGGTCGCAGGTTCGATTCCGGCTTGAGACTCTTCTGTGTGGAGTTTGCATGTTCTCCCTGTGTAAGCGTGGGTTTTCTCCGGGTACTCCGGCTTCCTCCCACAGTCCAAAGACATGCTGTTTAGGTTAACTGATGACTCTAAATTGCCCGTAGGTGTGAATGTGAGTGTGAATGGTTGTCTGTCTATATGTTGTCTGTCTCTATGTGCCCTGCGATGGACTGGCGACCTGTCCAGGGTGAACCCCGCCTTCACCCAATGCCAGCTGGGATCGGCTCCAGCCCCCCCGCGACCCCCAACGAGATAAGCGGTTGACGATGGATGGATGGATGTTAGCAGAAATTGACTATAATACTCATAATTATGTTTTCATTAGTGTATAATGACCTGAAACAAGGAATTGTTGTGTTTTCATTAACTTAGAATGAGCCCTTCATATCTACATAGGGAACAGGTCCTCTTCAGAGTCCACCATGTTGCACTGCCATGTTTCTATAGAAGCCCATAACTAACAAATACCGCCCCTAGAGTAAAACCGTGGTACCGCCAGTCATCACCTGACCTCCATTGCTCCTAAAGTAGTATTTTCATTCCAACCACACAGCTAGATGCCACTAAACCATACACATTGTTCCTTCTAGAGCCAGTAGATGGTTGAGATGATTTAAAGGGGGTTATGTACCAGACCATGACTATGATGACTGCAGTGACTTTCTGCTTTACACTTCTGCTTGTTGCTAATAAGCTTTGGGGTGTTAGTGAGTGGATTTTTGTTTGTTAACTTTGGACAGAGCAGGCTAGCTGTTTCCCCCGTTTCTAGTCGTTGTGCTAAGCTATGCTGGCACCGGCATTTACCGTACAGAAATGAGAATAGTATCAAATCTTTTGAACAGAAGTATTTCTCAAATGCCTATTATAAGGGCAGGGTGGGTGATCTTGTAAAACTAGCAAGAGTTAACTAGAAGTCATCCAACCAATAAAAACACATCTAACAGGAAAGTCACCAAGTATGAAGCACTGACAGTCCGTCCCTTCAGACCTCCCTCCAAAGCCCAGAACCAGGCAGAAGTGAGCACGGCTAACAGACCCCCACTCAACCCGCTCTCACAACAGTCAACCATCATATCAACTTTGCAGGTCCTAATTAAAATAGCTTTCGAGTTCTGCTCCCGAATAGAAGTTGAAAATAATCACTTTTTTTAAGAGAAAATTTAAAAAATAAAACAAAAATACATTATAGCACTACCCTGGACTTCTAACCCCAGAGAGGCAAAACTAGACCTCACTGCGAGGCCGCAATATTTTGTCCCAGAAACAAAACTGAAGTTGGAAAAAATCTGTTTTTGGCCAAAATTTCAAAAGTTTTGGGCACCCTGGATTTCTAACCTCCAAAAGGCACAACTAGACCACACTGTCAAACGACAGCAGACGGATGGAGCTCTATATACCCCTATCTATGTTGTGGTCATTATAAAAGTAAACACATCATAATAAATATGAACAGCACAGGTAGGCAGTTAGCCTAGCCAGTCATTACACTCAGGCCAAATGAAATGATTTGATCGGTTTTATCGACAACAGCAGCAACATATACCAGATTTTTTTCCATTTATTGACTGCTGTTGGGATGTAATGAGTCTTAACTACATTAACAAAAAATCTTTCTAAAATCTTCGCCAACCCTTTAAAACACGAATACTTCGTAAATAATACACCCCAGCCCCCTGAGATCCTGCTCTAACCACTTAGCTTAAACAAACATGGTGACGGATGGTTACTTGTAAAAACCTCACAGGCAACCTAAATCTTTTTACTGCAGTGCACCCATGGGTGAAAAAGCTGACAGCCTGCACACACTTTGATTGAACTTTCAGGTTACGTCTAACATAGAGACGGGCAGCAACCAACTGATACATCAAATAAAAAAATCTGAAAAATACTCTTTCACCTAAACATAAGTTCGACTCTCCGCTCCTCACGTTAACCTATCTGTCGATCAAACATCTGAGGGCATGTTGACTCAGCAAACAGAGATAAATACTTTAAAACAACCTTGACAACACACCCAGCTGTGAGATTTCTGTCGGTTACCCACCTCACAATAGTGTCCGTCAGCAAAGTGTCATAACGTGTTTTCTCAGAAACGAAGCTCCATGCTGTCAGCGTGCTGCGAGGGAGCTGCTGAGCCGTGCTCAGGGCTTTCCGCCGCTGTTGGACGAGGTTGTGTTTTGTTAGCCTGAGGCCATGAATTCCCCAGCAGGGCTGTGTGGGTGTGTTTGTGTGTGGTGAGAAAGGGAAAGAGAGAGAGGATGAGCATGCGGCGTGGCCTGCACGTTGCACCACCATCACCTGGGTGTGGGAGGCCTGACGAGAGGGGACGGAGGAGGCAGAGGGTGAAGTTTAAGATTACTTCGGAGAAAAACAACATCCATGGGTTGAAGTATGTGGGGCGACGGATATACAAACACATTCCTTCACATGGAGGAAACAATGAGTCAACCTACTGACTTATATACATTACAGGCTGCTACAAATGCTCAGACGGAGACAGAATTGCAAAATCTGCTGCGCCAAAAGCTGCGTACAAAAACAAAACACATAGAAATCGGGGAAGGAAAAAGTTTAGTCTGAATGGTGAAGAGTTGGGCCTGTTTTCTGTGTCACGGCTGATTCCCTGAGACCTCCAGTCGACTTGATTTAATTTTAATTCTTCACACTGAACAACAGGGCTTAGAGAAAGGACTGAAAAGATAAAGTTTCTTGGACTTTCATGTCAACCAATGAAGCTCTTAGTCGACTAACACTCGTATGATTTTAATCGACAGTTTCTCCACAAAGAATCACACAAACTTTAAATCTTGTATTAGCAGAGATGTGCTCAGAAATCTCTTAGAAATAAGTCATTCAGCATGAAAAAAGTATAAAAAATGACTAATCTACAAAAAACATTAGTCAACAAAGACAAAATCGAGGGGTAGTGTCACAAGTTTCCATTTAAGCCATTTTTCTGTTATTTTATCCTCATTTATACATTTTTGTTTTATAAATATTAGGGATGTTGATATTTTAACCGTTAATCAGTTAAAGGGTTAAAAGAAATATTGATAATTAATTAAAAAAATGAGAAAAGCACAGAGAAGCGGTTCGTGGCTTTAAGAAGAAAAGCTGGTCCACCTTAAGAGAGAGCCGGCTCAGATACAGGAAGTTGGCTCTGGACTTCCAGCTGAGGAGGTGTAGCTTGTAGCCTCGTAGCATTTATTCACTGACAAATAAACTGTACACACACTGTCTGCTACAGCTACGTTCACAGCCATAAGGCCACCGACAGACACACACTCACCGCCATGACACACACAGTCTGTCGGAAACTTGCTGAAGTTACGCTACAACGGGCACAAAGCCACGGCAACGCTAGTAGCTACTAACGTAGCACAATCACACACCTTGTTTGGTTAATCAGGGCAGACACACAGCTGACAACCTGCTAAACTAAATCAACCGTGGGGTGGAGACTTGTGGGAAAGGGGCTGCCTGTCTGCGACACTACACGCAGCGCCGTGGCTGATAACGCTCCCAGCCAGTGAACTGGAGACAGTGAACGCAGCACCGTGGCTGCTACAGTAGCTCTCCTGATGGTGAACTGGAGACAGTGAACGCAGCACCGTGGCTGCTACAGTAGCTCTCCTGATGGTGAACTGGAGACAGTGAACGCAGCACCGTGGCTGATAACGCTCCCAGCCAGTGAACTGGAGACAGTGAACGCAGCACCGTGGCTGATAACGCTCCCAGCCAGTGAACTGGAGACAGTGAACGCAGCACCATGGCTGTTATAGTAACTCTCCTGATGATGAACTGTAGACAGTGAACGCAGCACCATGGCTGTTATAGTAACTCTCCTGATGATGAACTGGAGACAGTGAACGCAGCACCATGGCTGTTATAGTAACTCTCCTGATGATGAACTGGAGACAGTGAACGCAGCACCATGGCTGTTATAGTAACTCTCCTGATGATGAACTGTAGACAGTGAACGCAGCACCATGGCTGTTAGAGTAACCCTCCTGATAGTGAACTGGAGACTGTGAACGCAGCACCATGGCTGTTACAGTAATCCTCCTGATGGTGAACTGGAGACAGTGAACGCAGCACCATGGCTGTTAGAGTAACCCTCCTGATAGTGAACTGGAGACTGTGAACGCAGCACCATGGCTGTTACAGTAATCCTCCTGATGGTGAACTGGAGACAGTGAACGCAGCACCATGGCTGTTAGAGTAACCCTCCTGATGGTGAACTGGAGACAGTGAACGCAGCACCATGGCCGTTACAGTAACCCTCCTGATGGTGAACTGGAGACAGTGAACGCAGCACCATGGCTGTTACAGTAACCCTCCTGATGGTGAACTGGAGACAGTGAACGCAGCACCATGGCCGTTACAGTAACCCTCCTGATGGTGAACTGGAGACAGTGAACATGTTAACTGCTACTGGAGATATTACAGATTTTATACAAATAAATTTTTACAAGATTTTAGAGGATTAAATGTAGCAAACGTAGGCTACGACTGCTGTTACACTTTCCTGTAAGTAGGAGTAAGCTGCTTCATAACAGGTTTTCTCACAAATTGGCTCTTTCATGAAGTCTAATTTTTAGAAGATTGAGAAATTCAGGTCATGTTCTGGCTTGAAGGTTGCCATAAAATGACTTATGACTTATTCTTTAGTCAATTATGGATTTCAATAATACTGTTTTAAGGTCTTCTACAGCTACTTGTATGTGTATTTAACCTTTAGAAGGAATTCAAAAAGGAGTTTGCAGAAAAAATATGTTTAAGTTTGTCAAAGTAAGATATCCAAAAGAGCTTTTGGTACCATGCAAAAACTCATATCATATTAACATTAATCTCAAAAATGTTGAAATGATGCCAGACTCATGGCTTCTTCATTCAGGTATATGAGGCCGAGCTTATTTTGTAATTTTATTGGACAACAGTCTAGCGGTTACTTTAAGATCAGGACAGTTTTGTCAACAACAGCCCCTTTTTAAAATCACTGTCGGCCATAAAGTCCTTTCCTCCACGTGTTTCAAACAACTCTCTATTTTTTGAAGCGAACAAAAGCGACACATTTCCAGGCACACACTGTTGTTGCCTCTCACACTGTCACGCTGGCACTTTAGTTGTTATGGTAACAACTGCTCCTGGGAGAGATTTATATCCCGAACTGAAAGCAAGGTGGACTGAACGAACTCTTTCAACGCTCAGCCACAACAAACGCCGCAGCGGGAATATTCAGCACTCAAACATTTGTCAACATTAAGAGTTATTCCTGCACATTACTGCTGCCATTCCTGAACTGGTGTGCTTTGTTCGGAACGTACAGTACATCTAGGAGGTGAAAGACAGGGAATAAGGGTGACAGATTGTGACAAATGAGAAATTCCTCAGCAGCTGACGGAGACTTCAACAAGGCTCCACTTGCCAGAGACAGAGGAGACCAATACATTATCCAAGCTGATTTATCATCTGATATTGTCTTACTGCGGATAAATTTGTATCGTGTATATGTCTAGAGCTGCAACGGTTAGTTCATTAATACTGGATACTGAATAGAAAAATATTCTACAACTATTTTCAGAGTCAATCAATCATTGAGTTCAATCAATTTTTGAGCTTTATCACATTTTAAACTGAATATCTTTATGTTGGGCCTTTGCTCATACAAACAACATATTGCACAGATGTTACCTTAGATTTCTGGGATAGTGTGATGCACATTTTTCACTATTTTCTGACATTTTAAAGACTAAACAATTAAACGAGAAAATAATGAAAACCAGTTAGAGCATAGACTGTTTATAAGAAGTGTACGTCACCGTGACGTCACCCGTTGGTCCGTTGCCATTTTGAGTTTGGCATTTTGGCTGTCGCTATTTTGGTATTTTGCAACTAGACGTGACACGAGAGGGCAGAGCTAAGTTCAACTGAACGCTGAAGAAGACATTTTAGGTGACCAAAATGATTGTACTTAACTTTCATGAACAGAAAACACACTGTGAAAGGGTTATATGCCCTAAAACTCTGTTTTATGGTCTGACTCTAAATGGGACCATAATTTACTAAATGAACATCACGCTGTATTGAAGAAGACTTGAAACTAGCGACTGAGACCATAAATTCCTGTTTACAATGTTTACTGAGGTAATAAATCAAGTGAGAAGTAGGCTCATTTTCCTATTGACTTCTATACAATCAGACTTCTAACTGCAACCAGAGGAGTCGCCCCCTGCTGGTCATTAGGACGAATGTAAGTTTGGTTTCACTTTTCAGACCTGAAGGTTACCCAATGTCTTTGAGTTCAAGTTACGATCTCAAAGATAACCAGTTCGTTCTCTTTAGCGGCACCAATGGCAATAAGTGGTAATTACAGGTGTGTTTTTGGAGCATTTCCTGTTTGACGATGAATTTCTCTCTTAATTTTTCTATTTGCACTTGTTTTTGAAGTTTCATCGCCTGTAGTCATCGCTCTTTGTTTGTTCAAACATAATAACCATAAACTTGCTACACACATGGAAGCTGAAGAGCGACTCAGTTGCGTTAGCTCCGCCTACCCTCTCTGGTGGACCAACCACTGCTGGGTGATGGAAAACGCATCAATAACTATGCGCCACTTGTGATTCTTCCCGGGAATGCTGCAAAGCACCCATTGTGCATTACCAAAACCCATACGACCACTACCACTACTTAGTATGCCAGCAAAATGTCAAATGCAGTGTGCCAAAAACATCAGGATGTCCTGCTAATCTGCAGTATGAAAGCCATCATGCTTTTCTGGCTATTCTGACCCACAATCCTCTACGCAGCGGATATATGAGTGAGAGGGTCAAAATTCAAGGCGCAATGTTATGATGATGTAGTATGTACCAATTGTATGCAGACTACATGCAACAGTACTGTACGTACTTTGTACGGGCAGCTGCAGTATGTACTAAAAGAGAAAGTATGCAACTTGCAAAATAATCTCAGTTCATGATACTACAAACACAAGATCAGTCACTATTGTGTTACCTCATTCAGGCCATAGATGGTGACTTAATAGGCCTTTATTTAAATAAAATCTTTGAGGTTATTACTTTCAATTAGAGACATTTGTCGCCATTACACAATTTCCATCCAACAACAATGACAAGTTTACTTTTCAGCTGTGAAATGTCTCGCTCAGTACATACAGTATATCGTTCAAAATGGGCAGATATATAATGTTATTGGATTTTTAAAAATATCTGAAAAATCCAGTGTCAAATTAACTATTTTGTAATCGGTTAATTGGATTATTGGTTTGAGCATTTTTTTAAAGACAAAAAAAAAAGTCAAAATTCTCTGATTCCAGTTTTTAAAATGTGAATATTTTCTGGTTTGTTTACTCCTCTGACAGTAAACTGAGTATGTTTGAGTTGCTGACAAAACAAGACATTTACGGACGTCATCTTTTCCTTGGGGAAACACTGATTGACATTTGACACCATTTTCTGATGTTTTGCAGACCAAACGACTAATCAATTAATCAAGAAAATAATCTACAGATTAATCAACAATAAAAATAATTGTTAGTTGCAGCTGTAAAGGTGTTCATAATCTAAAATAAATGAATACATTCAAAAAAATATTAAAAAGATTGTTTATGTTGTTTTTACCGTGGGCAGAAACATATAGCTTTTAGATTTTTTTTTTAAATATCTGAAAAATCAAGTATATATAGGGCTATACAGTATATACAGTTCCCACACAAGTTGACTGTCTAAACTGCACAGTGGTGCACTGGAAGACACTCTCCCTTTGCCAGAATGTGTCAAGACATGCACATCTGACTGTACTAATATCCATTCCTTCAAGAAGTGTCATCACATGGTGTTCATGGGCATTACATGAAAACCGTCAGCAATTAACTCTAAGAAACCACATTACATCCGTGCTACCTATCTGACTGCAGTTTCAAACTCTTCTTATCAAAGGTGATACGAGAAAATTATGTTTCTGAGATAAAATGTGATGCTTGCATAACCAGTATGTCAACATATACAAATCTCTGAAATAAACATAGAGACAGAGTGAGCCCAGTGGTTATAGAGAAGCCTATTTTCCTGCTTGGTGCTTGTCAACACAGGCAGGTATTCACCAGACAGGCCTGATCTCTCTGAGCAGAGCTGCTGCTGCTGCTGCTGAGGGTCTGCACACTGCTCAGTCATGACCCCGGGCTCAGGAATGTGGCTGGCTGCTTCCTCACCTGCACAGACTTGCTCTGATAAAGAACAAGCTGCTCTCTCTATCTCTATCTCTGGGAGAAAATGGCAGCTAGTGCTTCACATTATAATCTGTAAAAACACAGTTAGTCAGGCTTCAAAGCTTGACATTTTGCATGGTCCCAACAAAAGGGGGAAATCTTTTAAAGGAGGAGCAAACACAACAAGTTGAAGAAGTAATCTGGATATTTAAGCTCATGAAATGCAGTTTGTTTCGTTAACCTCTATAAATGTGGGCCTACTGAAAGCAGTTGTAGCTGTACTGTAATGACTCACCTCAGCAGCAGTTGAAACAGACACAGTATTGATGTACTGTCTTACCTGAGTTATTCTGGTTTAATTCCTCTAAATGAATAAAAGCTTGACACAAAGTGTTGTTCCCGCTCGGCGAGTCTGACAGTTCGTCCGTCTCAGTGTCGGCTAGCAGGGCAGGAGGTGGCAGGTGGCCACTCCCTCACCTATCCGAGGTGAGGTGGGCTCACTTCCTCATTCAGGAGCCTCACAAAATGGGAATAATGGCGGATTCACTGCCGCTTATTTTACCCGCAACGTTTTCTAAAGTAAAGAAATATTGCCTTCCTGGTTTCTGTGTTTGTCACCTGTCTCAGACGCATTAGTGATTTTGAAATGTTATTTGCAAAAAACGCTCAAAATATGTGGTGTCACTAAAGTTTGAGCTCAAAATGACGACTTTAACATGCACAATAATTACTTTACAACATAATTTAGCTCTGTCTTTAAGGAATATAACACTGTGTGTAATTTATAGCTTACCTCACACATAAGTATCCCTGTTTTCAGCCATTGAACTGTTATTGGTGTCGTAGTGATGTAATTACACCATTTGAACAGCAGGTGGCGCCACAAGCTAAACAAAGAAACACTTGGACACCGACTTAGTCTTGTTTATAATCTACTATAAGTAGATTCATAAATAATTGAAGCATGGAATTAAAATATTTATTATTATGAATTCATTTATTATTATTACAACCTAGTTACTTATTTATGATTTATTACTTTTTATCTTTTTTATTTATTTAAGATGTTGCCAGAATTATTATGAATATTTGATATAAGATTTTAGTTTTGCTATGTTTGTTTTGTTTATTGTGTCATGTCAAGCTCTGTCTTTTCTTGGGTATTTCTCCCCAGTTTTCATCACTGTTGGACCACCTGTAAAGTTAGCGTTACAGGCACCAATAAAAAAGTAGATTTGGAAAAAAAAAAGATTGAAAAGAAGGATTAAAAATAACAAAAAATGTGTTTAGTGTGTATGTACCACATACAGTCATACATATTTTCATAAATCTTTTTTCAGAGATCATTATTTACTGCAAAAAATACAGTGAAAGGAAGATATGAGCAGATATTATTGAGAACTACTAAGAGAAGAAAGTAAAAACGAATGATTTTATAATGAACGTAAATGACGTACAGCCTTTCACATACATATCCACTTTATTCGGTTCCAGATATATACTAAAAGAGGCTGAATACAGAAGAGTTTGGTTTTCGGTCTGAGAATATTCTTGCATGAATTCAGATCATCAGAAGCTGTACTTTGAGATTTGATCAGATCAGATCTCTGTTTGTTTACATTTCTAGCATCATGGCTACCAGCTGTGATAAAACCTACAGCTGAAATCCTTGTGAGTATGAAGAGACACAAGCAGCCTATAAACCACTGGTAGATGAAGTATTCAAATCAGTATGATAGTGTAAATGTACTACTTTACAAGTAAAGTCCTGCATTTGAAATGTTATTGACGTAAAAGTAGGGATGTATCATTACCAAAGTGAAGTAAAAGTACTCATGATGCAGTAAAATGGCTCCTGTGAGTGTTATTTTATTATGTATTGTGATTTTATGCACGTGTATGCGGTGTGCAAACGGCAATTAAATGTTACAGCTCTCGAGGTTGAGTTAATTTACTATTTTATACACTGTTGGGTTGTTTAACTTGTAATAATGCATCATATTTTATTAACTGATTATATGTTTTTTAAAATTATGATCTACATAGTAATTAGTAAAAAGTGCAGTATTTGCCTCTGAAATATAGAGGAGTTGAAGTGAAATGTAGTATAGAATGCATGGATACACTGAGGTTAAGTACTTTCAACTGATGGTATAAAATGTCCCCCAGTAAAGTTACTAGCTGAAAGACAATTTATTTTGAATAAATCATCCACAGAGTCATCTTCATGTAAAATGTAAAATGCATTGATTTTTAGACTTTTAGTCAGTGGCGTCTTTCATTCCCTCGTTGTATCATCCAGTACTGCTGTCTATGCCAGAGGAGTTTGGAATAGCTGTGTGGATCAGTGACAGCTGTGAGGGAGTTCAAGTCTGGGTCAGAACGAGACCAAACAACACCCAGCACCCAGCAGACCGGAGCGGTGTCAAGGGCAAGAATCCACAACAGGTGTCCGTCAGGCTTGGATTTGCATGCATTCAGACAGTAGCAGGCACGGGCTGTGCAATGGTGAGATTCAGCACTTACAATGGTTTCACTGTTCGCTGGGCTCTATGTGATCATTAACACTGACGTTTTGAAATCACTCCTGCCCTGAAACTCCTAAATCCACACCATCACGCCCCAGTCCTCCTCCACTGGTGTCCTCACTGGGTGCCACCTCCCCACGTTGAGCTGTGCCAGTATTTAGAAACATAAACTCGGGGGCACACAGGTGGCGTTGTGGCATGCAGAGTGTGTCTTCTCCAGGGAGGCCGAGGTGTTGAGGGAGAAGTATCAGATATGTTATGGCAGCAAAGGAGCTAATAATATGATTCACTGTATTCTGGTCGTCCTGTCATCGTGGGTGTATAATGTGATGATAGAGTGAAAAACAGTCAAGCAAGATCAGACTACACAGTTATGTTTTGTCTGAGGCCCTAGTTGATTTTATACCCAGGTCCTGAGAGAAACTTTATTTTTAATGGCTGTCAACAAAAAACTCGAACATACATATGAGTGGAATATGTTAGCAAGTGTTTCTTAAGTGCAGTGGTGGAGGAAGTACTAGGTATGGAGGACGAAACCTACCAAAATAAAAAATACAAAAATAAATGACTCAGTAAATGTGTCTGTGTATTGTAATATACGTATACTAATAAGAGCATGTTCACAAGTAAAAGTCAGAGAAAAAAGCTGATCAAAAGTACATTAATTATGAAAATGTTTGATCTGAGAAACAAGCCATAAAGTTGCTGAATCTGTCTTTATTTTAGATTGACAATGGTTAGTTTAAAAGTTCTGAGAGTTTTGAGAGGCAGCGAGTCGTGCCGGACGCCCCTGGTTTGGATAAGAAGAAGAAGAAGATATTCCTTTATTAGTCCCACGAGGGGAAATTCAATTTTTTCACTCTGTTGTTAACTTATACACGGTACATGCAGACTCGAACACACACATGCACAAACGTGCAACAATGGAGAGACGTCAGAGTGATGGGGCTGCTCCTGACAAGCGCCCCGAGCAGTTGGGGGTTTGGTGCCTTGCTCAGGGGCACCTCGGCAGTGCCCAAGAAGTAAACTGGCACCTCTCCAGCTACCAGTTCACACTCAGTTCTTGGTCCATGGTGGGACTTGAACCGGTGACCCTCCGGTTCCCAAGCCAACTCCCTACAGACTGAGCTACTGCCGCCCCCAAAGTAAAGTAAAGTAGCCTAGACTTCAACTTTATGCAAACAAGGAGCGTAGCCTCCATCCTTTCCACGTTTCCCAGTTCATTGTCTATGTAAGCAGCCGTTCAATGCATTCTGATAGATTGGCAGCACGATTCGGGTTGTCACGTCACCCACTCCATATTTACATAAAATTGAGGTCCAGGCCACTTTATACAAATCAGGGTCGTCCAGCGCAACTTGCCACTTCTTGTGTTACTAATCCAAAATGAAGACAGACTCAGCAGCTGTGTGCCTTATTTCTAACATAAAATTTTCTCAGAAACACATTTCGGTGAACTATTTTTGTGATATAAGACAAGAAAGTTTCCAAACGCTTGTGTCAGTTCCGGTTTGAAAGCTGGGAGCAGCAGCCTATGAGGGAAAGCGGTCGTCCAGTCTGGTGCCCTGTGTCTAGTGGCATCAGTCGTCCAGTGCAGGGAAGCAATGAGGACCCTTGTGATAAAAAAAAAAACCCTGTGGACATGTACTGTTAGGGTTAAGGTGCTCAGCAGTGGATGAAAAGCTTTGGCGTTTCGCATTGCTATATTATTTGTGCCACTGTTTCCGCTATGTGTCCTTAGAATCTGACACCCGGTCGCTATGTTTTCATCGAGGTTGACACCAAGAAATGTCCCAAATGCAGCAAAATAAAATCCAGGCAGAGGGCTGCAGGGTGCAGATACAGGCACCACACATTTACTGTATAGTGGTAATTGCTTATGATAATATATTCTATACATTATTATTGTTTTTGTTTTTTTTTTTGGGGGGGGGGGGGGTCCAACTCATTTTACATATAACTGGCATCCTTATATTGTAGCTGGTTGCAGTTCTGTCTCCATCCACAAGAGGATTCATAACACAAATTATCTAATGATGCATAAAATATGGTTCGTCATGTTTAAGAACCTTAATAAATGTCTGTATTCTCCTCGTGTGACACAAAGAGCAAATATTGCTGTTAAACCCATCAGAGACATTTAAGCATTTTTAGAGACTACCCTTTTATGAGGGATGAAGTGTTGTAAAAGCTCTGATGACTCCCACCCTAATGACCAGAGTCCCCACCCTGAAAGGTCACTGTGCAAATGGTTGAGGTGGTATGCTTTGATGCTATAGGTCCGCCCCCCCACCTCCTACTAACTCATTATAGAAACCTTTGCCCCACCTTCTGTCTGTTTCATGATGCCTGGCATATTTATCTTTCCCCTCATGGTCATTAAGTCCACATTCCCCCAACGGTGACCTGTGAGGTCAAAACTTTGTTGACATCACTTCTCCGAGTAATGGTTAGCTGTGACTTCTCTATTTGCTCACCTTTTGGCTCGTGGAGCAGAAACCTGCAGGACAAAGAAACGCTGAAGGAGTTATTTGGTTTGGGTAGCAGGTGTGCAGGTCTCTGGTGTGTCCTGTATAGGGTTGGTCATTGAATCCCATCCAAACTCAGCGGGAGTCCAGGGTGCTCACCGAGGTGTGAAGTGGCCCGGGCCAGGAGTGGATTATAAACCTGGCCTGCGTTACAATAGAGGTGAGAGGCAACAGGGGCCCCACATTACAGCTCAGCAAACAACACAAATATCCCATGTGTATCCTTAAAGAGGGAGTCTGAATAGAGAGCTGCTGTTTGAAATGATATACAATTAAACCTCCTGGAGGAAAGAATAAAGGGCACAGTGGTGGTTAAATGGTACTAAAGGCATAAAAAACACCCAGCAGGTCATTAAAGACAGGTTAGACTGGTAAACAGCACAGGTCAGATAAGGCTGATAACAATCACAAAAGCCCATTTGAATTTTCACACAGTCTTTCAAATGCTGTGGAACTGTGGCGCTAAAAGATAAACTGTTGAAGCAGATCGTTAAATAGGCAAAATGCTCACTTAATGTGTCTCAGGCATTTTTTTAACTCCAAAATTACAACAGAAACAGAAAAATACCCATCTTGGCTCTAAATTTGAGTAAAATTTCAGTAAAACATAAACCTTTTATCCCATTGGGGATCGTGGGGGAGCTGGAGCCGATCCCAACTCGCATTGGGCTTGATTAAAATAAAATGACACAAGATCAACCTCATTGGTCCCATGTGGAGAAATTTAGAATTATGAGATACATTTAGGGCAGCAAATAACATTTATTTTTGTTGTTGATTAATCTGTTGATTGTTGTTTGATCTATAAAACATCTGAAAATGGAGAAAAATGTTGGTCAGTGTTTCCTAAAGCCCAAGATGGCGTCCTCAAATGTCTTGTCTTGTCACCTCAAAGATCTTCAGTTTACTGTCACAGAGGAGTAAAGAAACCAGCAAATATCCACATGTTAGACGCTGGAATCAGAAAGGTGTTTTTCTGAAAAATTACTCAGACCGATAAATTGATTATCAAAATAGATGGCGGTTAATTTAATAGTTGACAACAAATCATTTCAGCTCTACATAGTATAGAGTAAACTTACATAAGTAACTAGGGTGTTGCAATATACTATTATTGACGGTAATCAAGATAGTTAAAAACTGAAATACTGATATGTTAAAATAATAATACACATATGATAATATTGTGTAAATAATCCAGCACTTCTTAAATCATTTTATATAAACAGTTATGGTTACAGTCTCTCCTCCTCTCTATACTCATATTTAATGATAATGGAGACAAACTGCATAATAAAAGTTCATGAATTTGACTGATAGCATTATTATTAATTTCTTTTTTCAAATTTTCTATAAATATGGCCAGAATATTGATACCATGAATTCTTTGGCCACAATAATCATGTAGTGATTATTAATCTGATGTCATGTCAGACCAAGTATCACAACACTAAATATTATAAATCAGAAGGGGCCAAACTTTTCCCCTAGGAGGGCCAAGACTGAAATTTAATGGTGGGCCACGAGCAAAAAGAAAACACCAATTGTATTGTATTGTTAAGATGCAAAAAGTAATTGCAAAATAATTGAAATGCCTTTTGTCCTTGTGCCACCGTCTCTGCCGTGCCATTTTTTTCCTTACCTGACTTGATTTCCTGCACAAAGTGTCCCTCTGCCTGCCGTGCTCAGGTTATTAAAAATAACGAATGATTAGGGATCCTAAAGAGCATTTTTACCTCACAAAAAGATTACAGCATAAACAGTGATTTGTTTATTTATTGTGATTGGGCCAAATCAAACCTCATGGCGGACTATATATACAAACATATACTGACATAAAAATAGTCAAATAAAGTGAGGAGACAAGGGAGTCACAATAAAAATGAGCTGATTGTTTTTCTGTTTTACTCTAAGTTGCCAAAAGGTTGATAGATCACAATGTCCCTGAGTTCCTGTAGCAGACACTGAAGTAATAAGATGAATTCAATTATGTGGCCGTGAGAATGAACCAAATCAGTGAAGAAAAAAAAGGGAGAATAATGAGCCAAAAGCTGTTAAAATGTTCCTCTGGGTGATAACTCTGTGCGTTTGTCACTACAAGCAACACCTTTTACATTACACACAGTCATTTGATCCATTGTTAATATAAAAATATTGACTTTATTTTAGAAACTATACACCAAGCACAGCTTTCAGTAAGATATAAAATATGGCTCTACCACATACGTGACGTAAATGGGGCGTCGATTTTGTTGACCCATAAGATTTTTGTGGGATGGCTCGCACTCAAATGAGGTTTAAATTCCAGGTCACACACCTGTTATAAATGCCTGAATATGAAGTTATTTTTGGTGTGGTAACTTAAGACATTCTGGTTGCGCAAAGTCGCGGCCCTTTTCAAATCTTTATTTTACTTTCCAATGACATCACAAGGTCAATGGTTTCTCTCAGGTTTGTAGAGTGACGCCGACTGTAACAGAACTATGCTATTAGACTTGAGATGACCATTTACCCCCCTCCTTTGACACCATCTAAACGAGGCATCTGCAGGACGTCGTCCAGGGTGACTGTATTGGGTGTGTTGGGACACGTACAAAGGGCAGTGATGGCATGGCCGGCATGCTTCGGTGGATTTCATGAGCGTCAGCTGGCGATGGCATCAGATGGTGTAATAACATGACAGAGGTCAATCCTAGCAGTGGAGACATGTGATGAAGATAGGAACAGTGGCCTAATGGGTGGAGGAGAGTTTGTTAGGTGGTTTATGTGCATCTGTGCGCCGCCGTAAAAGATAAATAAGGTTTGTGAGATATTATCATAAGGGACTTGTGCTATTGAGGTCCTTTAACATATCATAGAGGAAAGAAAATTACACTTCAGGGGGCATTTTATGTTTTTATTGGATAGCCAACAGTACAGAGATGACAGGGAATGAGGGGTGATCCATCCAAGGTCCCTGGCCAGATGGGAACAGGTACGCAGCGGCTCATATTCAGCACCCAAACCTCAACATCATCGGGGCACCCGTAAAAGTGTTTTCATTAAAAAAAAAAAAAAAAATTGATTTGATGTTTATTTGCAATCCTGTCACTGAATGTTTTAAAGCAAATGTGACAGTGCACTCAGAGGTAGCATTAAAGGATCAGTTCACCCAATTAGAAATCAGAATTTACTCTGGACCAGTTTCTACTGCAGAAATCTGTCTTTGGATTACCCAGAGTAACCGGGTGACACAACGCATTCACATCCCAACTCGTCACATACCGCCGCTTTGTCATGCACCTTGACATCACTTTATTTTCATCATCAAAACCGCTGTAGTTAGGTTTAGCAGAGAAACAGATGGCTTAAAACTAACTACTGTACGGTAAAAATAACACTGAATATTGTGAACACTGGACACAAACAATGGTCTCCTGGATGAAAGCCTTGTGTTTGTTGGACCCATCCACCTCCTCTCACGCCTGCCCTATGTGTCTCTTTCGTCCTTTAAACTACGTCACCACACTCCCAGGGTTTACTGTTGCCATTAATAGGTTCACATTGTAGTTAACAGAACGCTTGGTGCTTTTCATACAGGCGCTACAGGGAGACACGTGCAGCTGTATCGAATGCAGATGGCTGTGATAAAATATCGGTATTTCACGCCCTGGGCTGTGACTACAGTTGGTAAAGTCATAAAGTTTGCAGATATCCGGCGACCCTCACAGTAAGAGGGTCATGCGGGGTCAAAGACAAACAGGGCGGCTTAACTGATGACTCTAAATTGCCCATAGGCATGAATGTGAGTGTGAATGGTTGTCTGTCTCTATATGCCCTGCATGGACTTGCGACCTGTCCAATGTCAGCTGGGATCGGCTCCCATGTCAAAATGAGAAAAAACGTTGCTGACATTGGTCGCTTTTCCGCTCTGAGTTGCTTCACTCTCATTGAAAACAATACAAAAAGCCACCCCAGGCTGTTGGAAGCGCTGTGTATCTGGACTGAGATGTTTCTGCTGAATTAATGAAATGTAATTTTTTCAATAGTTTATGCACCAAAAACATGGTATTGTATCATGGTGGAGGCAGAAATCTCAGAGGCTGATTATTCAAAACCAAACAGTCAAATACCATTCAGATGGAGCAACATCGTCAATGAGCATTTTCTGTGAGAGCAGCAAACTTTATATTATATTCTACCCATGTAAATAAGGAACTACAATGCATGCAGTTTAAAAAAAAATTATATTGTGGTTAACATCTTCTTATGAATGATCTGGGGGTTTTACAGATTGACACTGACTTATTTGTAATTTTTAGTTATTAGCTGTTAGGCTAACCCAGGCACATTTACACTGATGTTATTAAAATTTCAATGTGTGTCATCTCTTGTCCTTTAAAGAAAGAAAGAAACAATAAACTAGAGGAAAGAGAGATGATATGTTTTAAAATTTGGTATCATTTACATGGATTATGTTGCCTACTTCAAATTCTAATATGTGCAAATCAACATGCAAAGCAACATAGAAACCGAATCACATTTCTGTCAGCATAAAACACTGATTATAATCCTATCCACCCAAAATGAGGCAAATTAATTGACACTGAAGCAGGCTTTATTTTCTGTTGGTTTAAAAGGGCGTGAAAGACGGCGTACAGACAAACATCCACTCATGCTTCCTCTGATTTCCTGCACTCACTCACACACGCCTGCGTGCACATGCACAAAAACAAACACGCTCCCTTCGCCACATTCAACCTCCCAGAGAACAGAGGGGGGAGGGGCGAAGAGAGGATGATGTCACCTCTGTAGACAGCAGCTTAGCCGAGGCTTGAGATAATGGTGACATTTCAGGCAAGGTGATGTCATTCTTCCACTGCTACCTCCCCCTCCTCCCTTTCTTTCCCCTACTGTCCTTCCTCCCCTTCCTCCCTCCTCCCTCCTCTCCTCATCATCACTGCAGGTGGTCGGCCAGGCTCTTTTGAATCACAGCGCAGAAGAATTAGCTTTTGAATAGGCAGTGAGCACGAAGGCAATGTGAACCCAGCCCCCCGTGCTGTGCTCATGTGTGAGACTCTTAATGTGTGTGGGTGTGATGTGGGTGTCATGTGTTTGGATGTGGGTGGTATGTGTTTTAATATGTGGGTGTATATGGCTGTGCTTTCTCTCGCCACTGTTTAACTGGTGTTTTTATGTTGTTAAAGCATTTGTATGCATCACTTTCAGCATGTGTATGGCCTGCATGTCTATGTGCATGTGTATGTAGATGGTATTTCTGCCCTCCATCCCAGTTGCCCACTGAGACCAATCAAGCACAGAGCTGCCAGGCTGCAGGGCTGGTTGGCACTGAGTCCCTTGCTGAGCTCCTCACCCTAAGGATCTGCTCATTTAAGGTTTCCCTGACTTCACACCAACCCCATTTCTGCCCAGAGATGTGTTATATTATGTATTAAAGTCAGGCTTAAGTGTTTCTATCCACTCCTCAGCCTTATGCAGGCTGTAAAAATGTGCATGCTGTGGGGTATTCACAGGAGATTCAAAACACGTGTGCAAAACCATAATACACCTTCTATATGGTAGGCTCTATAAAGGCAACTTCCCAGAAAGTTTAATCCGAAGATTTACTGTGTATTTGCATATTATGGAGATTTGGTTTAACCTACTTCAGCACACTGGGCTGATTGCCACAGATAGTGATGCTTCAAAGCCCAAAGGCTGTTGTACCTCTAGTCTCACCGCTGAGCTGGAGGCTGCTCACCGGCAGTATTTTTATCCCTGAAAAACTCACCACTAGTGCGCTGCACTTTCACTCTGCCAAGTTCTGGTACGCCGTCTTTCTTCTCCTGTCGAGAGGACTCAAAAGCAGCGTGTGTGAGCTGTAAACAAGTTCCCACCCCCCACCCACACCGCCACACACACACACTCAGGCTGTATCTGGGCAAAAAGAGCTTTCTGAAACCATAAGCATCTGTCTTATCATATGATTGCTTTTTCGTATGTCACACACTTGAATCACGGGGGCACAGAAGGCTTCCCTTCACACCTAGAGGAAGTCGACCAGAAACCAGAGCACATGTTACAACCGTGGAAAGAACAACTGTCCACACGAATGTGTACAGAATATGAACACGAGCAATAACAGGGCGGCATGGCAGCTAAACACGGCGGAAATGTAACACATGGCACGCTGTTATTCACTCCGTACAAAACACAGACTGTAGCTGTGAAAATTCAGGATGTGGCGATGTTTTTTTAATTCTGTAGCTGTTAGTCCTTTTAGGTGTACAAATTTAAAGGAGCAGTGTGCAACATTTCAGGGCATGTATTAGCTGAAATGGAAAAAGATATTCATGTTTTCATTTGTGTATAATCACCTGAAACTAAGAATTGTGTTTTCATCATCTTAGAATAAACCCTTCATATCTACACAGAGTCCGCCATGTTGTTCCTGCATGTTTCTACAGTAGCCCAGACAAACACTGGTTCTAGAGAGAGCCCTTAATGTTTCTTATGTTACCTGAGGGTCACTGCAGTTCTCGACACATTTGTGAAACATGAGCTGACTCCTTTCTATCAGAACCAGCATTAACTTTTTCAGCAATTTGCTCTACAGTAGCTCTTCTACTGGATCAGACAACATGAGCCAGCCTTCACTCCCCACATGTGTCAGTAAGCCTTGGCCCATGACCCTGTCGCTGGTTCACCGCTGCAGACTGGGAACATCCCACAAGAGCGGCAGTTCTGGAGATGCTCTGACCCAGTCGTTTAGCCATCATAATGTGGCCTTTATCAAAGTCGCTCATATCCTCACACTTGCCCTGTTTTTCTTCTTCCAACACATCAACTTAAGGATGAAATGTTCACTTGCTGCCTAGCATATCCCACCCACTGCCAGCTGCCATTGTTACAAGAATATCAATGTTATTCACTTCACATGTCAGTGGTCATAATATTGTTAATGTTATGGCTGATCACTGTACACAGGATATACATATACAGCATACATACATACTGTATATATGCCCTACCTTGTGCTGAGTGAATAGTGATCTCTTATAATGTGAAGACAGCTTATGAATGGCCTCTGAGGGAGGTGTATGGCGTTACCACTGCAGTTACCGCAGTCTTGGAAAGGGTGGAGTGAGCAGTGGGGCACTCATTTGGTTGCATTCTGCAACCCCACAACTAGATGCCACCAAATCCTACACACTGTACCTTTAAAACTGGATGCATTCAACATCAGCAAATTTTTAACAGAATATCTTTCAGAATATTAACATGCATGTGATGCTTTTAATGTACATATTTAAAAAAAAAAAAAAAGAAAACGTAGTAAGTAACAAGTAACATAATGATATAATGATGAAGAAAACATATGGAGCACTGTACTGGGTCAGGAAACTCAGTGTTTGAAATGATGAAGTAAAAAAAAATGATATAGTGATATTGAGTTTTAGCCAATGAATAACGAGGCTGCAGGATTAGCTTTCTTTTCAACAGACTGTTTTAATGGATACATGCTTACTTGAGGTGTCAAAGAGCTCAAGTGTGCTCAGTTAAATCATGTTTGGCAAATCAAACACACCCACTCTCACAAATGCACTATTTTCTCATCTCATTTGACCTGGTTTTAAGATTTCTCACCACTATAGAGAGAACTGCACCTGTACGTAGCTCGAGATAAAAGTCAATTGCCGAATGATGACATGTCACGTGATGTTTACATGCGAGCTAGTCATGTCGACTGATGAAGAGCTTTCCATCTTCAAACTGATAGCTAAAAAAAGGTGAAAATATTTACTATATCCGAGTGAAAGGAAGTTGATTTTACCAAGTGCTGACAGAATAAGAGGGTTAAAACCATTCAGTATGAAGAGCTAAGAGGTTGCTGGTGTGCGTGCAACAGCTTTTTTTTTTTTTTTTTTATTATGAGTACTTCTACTTCACTGTGTCTCCCCAGGGAGCCTTTTTCAATCCTGCGATGCAAAGTTAAGTTGATATACATCATTTTCACTTTGACCACCTCTCCTGATGTGTGAAAATTGTGTTGGGGACCAATGGCATGGAGCATCAATTATTGAAACTTTAATATACTTTGTGTGCTCTTGAGGTATGGACGGTAAATCATTCATATCTTGGTGGCTTTTGACATATAGAGACTTACATTTTATGTGCTCTGTCACACACACGCATGCTCGCATTTGACTGAGGAAATGAAAGCGGTACGCCGCCATGTGATGGGAAGTTGTTTTAATTTGCCAAAACAACAAACAGGTGCACTTGCACATGAATTACCACGCGCCCCCTGTTTGGTAAGCAAACACTCAAATGTAATGACAGATGGCATTCTCAATCCAGGAACATTCATCTGTGATACACTGGTAATCATGAGCCGAGGGTCCCCCAGGACGCCGTGCTGTCAGGCTGATGGACTCATTAGACACGCATCAATGTCTGTACAGGAGTAGGCCTGTTTCTATCACCCCTGGGCTGTTTGTGACAGAGTTCCTCCTTGCTGGATGGATAGTAGAAACACTAATTAAGATGTAGAGACATTCTCTGGCACCTGAGGTGTCACTGAGGTACCTACAGTAATACTAAATGCTCTCAGGGTTCCTGTGCTTAGTTCCTCATTAATAAGTTGCAGCGCAGGTACAGAGCTGCTGGGAAAACTTTCTAGGGAACAGAAACAAAATGGTACCGCTCTCTAATAACTATTGGCTTTCATTAACAAAGGGTCACAAGTTTCTCACCATATAACAAGCCATCAGGGCAGGCCTGCAGTTGTAAATGTTTATGCTGTCAATAAATACATAAAATTATGTTGCTTGAGTTGCTTTGCAGCTCTGCAAGTGGTCAAACATTCAGTTCATTGATGCAGGCAGCAGAAGAGCTAAAAATACAAGGCAAGTTATGCAAGAGGAGGATATACACCTGACAAATACATTCTTCACAACCTGGCAACCTAAACGCTTTTTCAAGTAGTTTTTGGGGCATTTTTTTTGGAGTAGTGATATTGACAAGATGACAGAAAATGAGGAAGACGACATGATGACATGCAACAATGATTAATTACATGATCAACATTTTTATTGTGCTGTCTTATGCTAATTGCTAGATATTGCTATGTAATTGACATTGCTGGGTCAGCATGTTGCCTGTATGACTCTTGACACGATGTTTTAGCATTCACCATTGCCATTGCATTGCCACAGTGGCTGCTGGTCATAGGTTTAAAGTATTTTGATCAAAAGTTCATTCCTTTGAGTTTCTCAGTGGCCCATGTAGCCAAAATGGCTCGAATGCTGAGATAACGTACCCAGATCAGAATCAGAATAAGAATCAGAATATTTATTTGTACCTGTAGGTAAATTTGGTTTACAGTGAGTGAGTCATCTCGTAATTGTGAACACAAAAACAACACAACACAATACAAGACAGAGTGACAAAGTGACAACAGTGCTTAGGCTAAAAAGGGCAGGAAGAACAGCCACATTAATTAAAAAAAAAAAAAAAAAAACAAGATAAGCTAAAACATCAGTGGATAAAAAGCCATAAAAGCCACAAAAGTCATAAAAGCCATAAAAAATATGTCAAAACCAAGCCAAAAAGTGCCATTCTTTAAAACAAGATAAAAGAAACAGCAAAAGAAATAAATTAAAATTGCAGTTTCTTACTTGTTTACAGTACTGATGGCTGCTGGTATAAAGCTGCTTTTGTAGCGCTTAGACTTACAGGCAGGTACCATGAACCTCCGACCTGATGGGAGCAGCTTAAATTCACCATTAAGAGGGTGGGAGTCATCTCTTATAATAGATTCAGCTATCCTCTGTAGCTGTTTGGCATACAGGGCTCTCCGATCAGCTTGCTTGACCATTTAACAATTTGATTTAAACTGTTTTTGTTTTTTAGGGACACGTTTCCAAACCATGAGATGAGACAGAAAGTTAAAACAGATTCTATAAAAGCACGATAAAACAAGGTCAGCATGGTTCTGTCAACGTTAAAACTGGACAGTTTTCTCAGACAAAACAAGCGCTGGCGTCCCTTTTTGCACACAGCTTCGCAGTTTGCCTCAAAATTTAGTTTATTGTCTATGACAGTTCCCAGATATTTCTAAGTGTCGACACACTCCACTGTCTGACCTTTTAAAACTGTTGCCTCTTGGTTAGAAACTCTGTTCTTCCGGAAATCAATGATCATGTCTTTTGTTTTAGAGATATTCATCTCAAGGAACGACTTATTGCACCAGTCCAGAAAGTCCTGAACAACTGGGCCGTGGCTCGTGTCATTGTTTTTCAGCAGGCTGACAATAACTGTGTCGTCTGCATACTTTACGATGGTTCTATCCTCTCTGCTGCTTCGGCACATGTTGGTATAGAGGATGAACAGGAGAGGAGACAGCACACATCCTTTTGGGGGAGCCAGTGGAGAACGTCACCTGATCCGAAACAGTTCTATTAACTCTCATTTTCTGTGTCCTGCTAGTTAAAAAGTTCAAAATCCAACCAACAAGGTTGTTGCTTACGTTAAAATGTTCTAAAATGCTTGAGGCTAAAACATGGGGTTGGATTGTATTAGAAGCAGATGAAAAATCCACAAATAAAAGTCTAGCATGTGTTCCTTTCCCTTCCAGGTGTTTAAAAAGCAGATGTAATAAGGTGACAGTAGCATCCTGTACCCCTCTGTTGGGCCTATAGGCAAATTGCATGGGATCAAGGTCATGCTCAGATCTTCCGCCAATCTTCCATAGTCACTGGACTCATAGAGCGGGCGCAGTAGTGTTTCCCTTAACCCCGCCTCCCAGCCCTCGGTCCAGCCTCGGTTAATGTAAGTCTTTGGGAAAAAGCCTTTTTGGGCTCAATGGCATCACATGATGTACACGGATATTGTAGTTCCGCCATTTGGCCACAATGCAAAATTTGCTTCAAAGCTCGATGCTCTTCCTGGGGGCTTGATTTTTATTTCTTGGTTGTAACTTCCTACAGTCTTGTCATCGTCATGAGATTATTGCCAGTGGAGACACCAGGAAGTCTCTGATGCTGGCCAAGAAACAGTCACACACATATAACTCCTATAAAATCCCAATGTGCTGTTTTTATGCTTCACAAGTGTTAGTTAGTGGTGGCGCTTATAAGCGTATTCTGTTACCTTAGAACAGAGCTAGGCCAGCTGTTTCCCCCTGTTTCAAGTCTTTATGCCAAGCTATGCTATGCTGTGCTAACTGGTTGCTGGCAATAGCTTTATATTTATTGTACAGATACATATGAGAGTGGTATCAATCTTCTCATCTAACTGTTCACAAAAAAGCGAAAAAGTATATTTCCAAAAATGTGAAACTATTCCTTTAACTCAAGATCCACTAATTTATCTGAACCTTGAGTGGACCTCGAGTTAAGATTATTTTGTCAAACTACTGCTCCCAAGTTCAATGAACTTCTACATTCAAAACTGTTTTGATTAAACATTTTTCTGGTTCACTCTGATTGGTAAGATGTTAATGGCTTAGTTAAAACTGAATTAAAGTCTGTTTTGACCTGATTTAATCAAAAGAGTGTCAAACTAATTAAGTTGCAGAGCCAGCAGATTACCAGGCTGTGGGGATTTCCCCTCATCAGGCTGACAACATGCAACAGGAATGCTGTGGCACCTTGTTTTAGGCCCTTTGCATCTCTGACGCTCTTTGCTGGCCATCTGGGTCATGGACTTTCTTGTGAACCCTCCGGATACATGCACTCGGGTGATGTTTATGAACTGCAGGTGGCTCCTGAGGGGTCACAGAGGCCCCAGAGGACCACAGAAGAGCTGCTTAGGGGATGACATCACTTAATCCTGACATGCCAACGCCTCGATCACCACAGGAGCAGGAGCAGAGGCTGTGTACTGAAATGTGCGTGGGAGGTGATCCTGATGTCATTGTTTGCCTCTTAAGTCCTGTCCACCCACCTAAAAGAGGGGTGAAAGTTTTTGCAGCTATTTCTGTCCACCTACGTGCCTCTCCCTTCACTTTCTACTGAGCAAACATTCACTTCCTCTGCTAAACCAGGGCGAGAGCTTCAAAGCAATTGCTCAAAAAGAAAAAAAAATCCCTGTCTGACAACATGTAGAGCTTTTCAGGAAAAAGAAGTCAGCTTGTGGATGTTGTGGTCGTCTTTTATGTCCAGTCTGGTCAGATGAGGTTCACTTCTGGGAATGTAGCTGCAGGGCTAAAAATATAAAACCAATGCTAAAAATAAGATCACAAAATCACTTTGAAACTATAGTCAAGAAAATCAGCATTATTAATGAACTATTTTTGGGGTTTGCTAGTGAAATCTACAAGAAAAGATGGCTTGATTGTTAAAGGTGGCAGACATCATCTGGTTTAATGAGATGTTTACAGCTGTTGTATTTTACCCTGAAAGTGTAAAACATTTTCTCACTTCCTCACAAGAACGTGTGATGGAAATAAAAAAGACAATAGTTTGTCATTCACTCTGTTGTTTGATGATGACTCGCTATGGATAGAAGTGACAACGGGTATGCTTGTACTTACATTTGGTCAATATGAGTGATCAAAAGTTGTTTGGTCAACCTGTTCTCACTCCCAATACTGCCATTTGGTCAGCGCACCGCAGCACTGGAAACCGACACAAGCAAGCCCCCATTAGCAACAGTATGTGAGGAACTGGGCTTTTACCTAACTAGCAAGTGATGTAGTTTTAATAGAGTCTGCTAAGGGCGGACATAAGGGTCAACAAACATGGGACTTTCAACCAAGAGACCAGTGTTCATATCCCATTTGAATCTAAAAGTAATGTTGGCTTATTCTGTCACATCAGTCTTTAATCACGCGTCGTCTACATCGTCAGTCCTGTGAGCCCAATGAGTCACTAGTCAGTGAAGTTAAAGTCAACCACAACTGTTTCCTAACTTTAAGCGGTTGTGTTGCCTAAACCTAACTTCCTGTGAAAGCAGGAGCTTATTTTGAAAGGACGCTATGCATGTAACAAACGTTTATTGATGCCGAGGGGCACTGACCAAGTGGCGGTATTTGACGAGTTGGGAGAGAGACTGTGTTGGTCTGTCCATTTTTGCAGATTCGTGAGAAACTAGATGGGGCCCAGGGTTTCTGATCTCATCCTATGCCAGACGGGACAATCACACAAAGAAGGTCTAAGGTCACATAGCGTGACCTCAGTGCTCTAAATCCTTCTTCAGCAGTTAAACCATACTTGTATACTAAAGTAGTGGACTTACGGGCATCAGAGGAGGCTAAATGGATGGCAGGATCTTGAGCTACAATGGTCACCAATGTCTGTTTAATTCTCTATGAAACATTTTACTGGTTTTACTGCAGCGCTGTAACAGCAGGCATCATCTAGATGGCTGTACATCCCTCCATGGCAACAAGCGAGCCTCGGCTTTGCGTAAAAGACACTGTAATTAAGTGGTGGTGTCATCCGTAACATAACCCTTTTCATGGGTTTGTTTACACGACTTCTTTTGATCCCACACCAGTTATGCTGCCAGACGTGGCGGTGGCGCTTGTAGGGAGGGGCGGGGCACATGCTTATTCAGAGACACTCAAGAGACAAACAATGAACAAAACCATTTGAGGAGCACTATACAAAATGAGCCATGAAGGTTACAGTGTGAATGCTACTGAAACCAAACGAGGGTAATGCTGTTTTTCCAGTGTTAATGTGCTGTGTATCATGAACCGGCTTGACGTGGATAAGACACAAGATGGCTCTCGGGTGTTATTTTTTCATGACATGCATAGAATGCATTCATGACATCCAATGTAATGATGTTATGTTCTGTAGGCTACAGCTCTGACATATGCATAAATGCCATTTTGCAGACACTTTTCTTTAGCAGCCCCTTCTCATGAAAAAATGTATGAACGTCACAATAATGTGTAAAGCATTTATCGTGCAATAAGTACATCTTTCTTGCTTTGGGCGCATCATTTGTACACCATGTAGTCTGCACTGACTGCAGTGTAAATGCATCCGCATAAATATGTCACGTTCACAGGTAGTGACGTAGAATGAAAAGCGAGAAAGTTAAGTGGGGCGGGTAGGGAGGTGGATGGGTCCAACAAACACATGACTTTTAAACAGGAGATCTGTTTTCACAACCCAGTCGCTGCCATTGGACGTTTCTGCAAACCACAGACACTGACTGCTGACGTTTCTGAACCAAAAATGCATTTCACATCTGCCTCATATCACGCTTGCAGAAACACAATGTCATGTGGTTAATGTTGTGAAACAATATATTAGGCTTAGGCCACAATACTACTTGGTTAAGTTCAGAAAAAGATCACAATTTGTGTTCAAATAATAATAATGTAACAACTGTAATAATGCAATAAACCCACAGCAGTAGGTCTAGGAAAGAACAACATGGTTGGGCTTAAAACTACTACGTTTGTACAGTGAAAATGAAACTGAACGTCCTGAACACAGGACATGAACTCACAGCTGATTGTAACATGATGCATCGGACACATACAAAGGTCTCTTGGATGAAATCCTCGTGTTTGCTCGACCCATCCACCTCTCCTCCTGTCTACCTGTCCAGTGTGTCTCTTTTTGCTCTACAAACTACGTCTCTTGCGCTGACTGAATGCAAAACTTTCAACATATCGCTGGTTTGCTGAAACGTCCAATGCCAACATATTTTCCTGGTGACTGGGCTGGTGTTTGAGACTGGTGTTTTGTTTTGTGAGTTACGTCAGTGATGTGTTTTCCATACTTGCGTTACGTTGTTTCTGTACGTATTTTACTTAGTTTACATACTTATTTTAAGCCCCACTGCGCCGTTTTTCCTAAACCTAAGTGGTTTTGTTGCCGAAAACCCAACTGTGGACATTAGTGTAGTGTTGATGCGTGCCAAACAAATGACACGCGAAAAGCGGCATACAAAAATGTGTCCTCATGATATGCTGAATGTCTGTATAATGTCTATTTATATGCCTTCGTGTTAGACCAGGTTGTCTTTAGACACAGGAAGATCAGTTCACGCTCTCTTATGGTATCTTCACTTTTACACAATTTCTGTGGATATCAAAGCAACCATACATCATGTTGTTTTTGTTTAATTTTAATCTTAATGACAACATCGAGGGACATAGAAAGTCCCTGAAACTCCTGTTTTTTAACAGGAGGAAATGAGGTCATCTCCTCTGCCGAGTCACTAAACCGGCTACTGAACACATGACATCATTGTGGGTTTGGTTACGCTTGGCTCCCTTTTAGTGTGTGTTTGAAATAATTAGATGATGTAACTAAGGTCACGTATAAAGTGAAATGGGACCAAAACGCATTAATATATGTTTAATGTATTCTAAATTATGATTTAATAACTTATTGATGCTCCTGTCACGGCTGTGTGATTACATTCTATTTACAGCAGTATCTCTGTGTTCAGTAGAAAATATCTGTAAAACAATCACAGGTAACTATCTGTTTTTTCCGCCCGTATTGTTCCTGTTATCTTTTGTCTGCAGAAAAAAACCTTTAAATTCTTCATCACAGTTTTTCCTTCAGCGATAGCTCTACCCATTTCCCATTCGTTGAAGCACACGAGACACAGTGAAATGTATTTCCAGAGCTGTTCGCTGTGTCCTTAATGCACCCAGATCTGTGCTTCCATTCCTTCACTGCTAAAAAGCGGAGGCAGTCATGCTGACAGTCGCCTCTCTTCAAAGCCTCTTTAATGGCACGTCAATTCCTGCTTCCCCTGGGACACTGACTGAGCGAAGATGAGGAGGCTGACTGTGACTGCGGGCGATAGAAGACCAGCCAGCTGCAGCTCGTATCCACTATGCCAAAATCTACTCATCCTCTCTCAAGTAGGCAGAGACATATTCGCCTTTCTGAACTCCTGGATTTAAGGCATAGCTGTGAGCTGTCAAGATGCTGTCTGAGTGTGTGTGAGTGCTCCTGGGTGATGATCGTTTGATCCGCACAAAAATGCTCTGGGCACAAGACAATGTCTCCAGCCATTATGCTGCTAGTTAGGTGCCTATCTGGTATATTATATTATTAACTAGACAGAGGGGAAATCTCTTACAATTAAAAAATATCCGCCGCAGAAACATCTTCATAAATATTTCATGTGAAAATCCGATGACAGGTCCTGAACATAGCTCATCGTCATCATATTTTGTGCTCAAGCTTTGAACTCAAGTGGTGTCCTCTCTTGACTAGACTGATCTGTATCCCTCCACTCTGTGTCTCTCAGATATTCGCCTGAGGTGAAGTAGCCAAATGAGCAGTAAACTTGACAGGAAGGTGTTGTCTCAAATCACACACAGTGTGAGCGCTCACCGGAAGCTTGGTTGATCATCACTCTATATCAGCAGTAATTCAATTCAGATGGGTAAATTAACCCAATAATGGCTTCTATCTGCCTACATTATAGTGATACTTAAAAAACACATGTATATCTTTAATTTAATTTTAATTTAATTTCTTTAATTCGTATAGTTCAGTGTTCACCCTGCAGCCTTCTCGGTCTCCATTTTCAAGTTTGAAATAGGCTTGTTTCTAGAAGGTAACCCGCAAATGTGAAATCTGCTCTGAAATCTGAAAAAACTTGCAAAAACTCTTGCAAGACTTGCTGCCCGACGAGCGATCCTAACCTGAACTACTCAAGATCAGTGCCTAACCTTAACCATCTTGCAAGAGTTTCCCCAACTCTCAAGTTATCTTCTAGACATGACCCTTGGTGGTCCCTCTTCTGATGTCGACCACTGAGGCTGAGACGTCTCTCAGTGTCAGCAGCGTAACATATTTGTGCTTTTTTTCTTCGGCCCTAGCCACACACAGACGCTCATGTCATACAGCCACTCCAGACAGTAGCAAAGCAGCCAATTGCTATGCCATGGAGAAGCTCACCATGCAACTCCCATACTGCAAACCAGCCTTAGATGAGCACCACAGACAGCAGGTGGAGTGTCAAATTTATCATCTCCAATTCAACCAAACCATTCAAAATGTTCTCACAGACACAGATTTCAGTAGGTGCACATTTTCCAACATTTGAGACATAACAATTACAGTGCTATAGATTTAAATCCTGATCCCATAATAACAAAGAGAAATCACTATTCACCCATTAGAAGTTCATCCTATAGGTCTTGTGCTCTGCAAACACTGCTTAAAAGCCCTGTCCTGAAATACCCTGGCTGTGAGTGACACAGCGTGAAGTCGTATGCCATTTTGAGCTGAACTTTTGTCAAACGCCCAGCTGTTTGTATTTATCCCTGTCGCTCACCTTGAAATCATTTCAATGGACAAGGAGCGGCTGATTGGTGAAGATGAAATGAGGAGTTATCTATATGATACCTCCTCATTTCACTGCAACAACTTAAATAAGGTGGCAGCTGACTGGAGGGAGATCGCCTGAAAGTTTCCTACTGCTGTTGGCAAAATTGCATGTAATTTCCAGTAAATGTCACAATATTAAACATGTGTTCTCTGTTTAAAAAGAGCGGAAATGAAAGGAGATAAGTGGTAACATCTCCAGTCTGATCTTGAGCGCACAGCTGATAGGTGACCTACGTGGTTTGTTTACATGATATAAGAGTGAGCATATAATGGATTCAGTATGGACACTGTGTAGGAAGGTGACGCCACTGGGGAAGACTAATGGCATCAGGGGCAGGTGAGGATAATCAAGGAGGAGAGAAAACAGACAAAGACAGGACGTACAACCAAACATGACTCATGAGGAGTGAATTTATCAAAATAAAACAGGAAACACTAAGTGAATGAAAGAAGGAACAGAACAGAAAACCCCCAAAAGCCAGAAACCACAATCCTTTAGACAAATTGGAACTAATAAAGGCCTCTAAAAAGTTGTAAGACAGATAGTCTAAAGTATTAATAAAAGGTCTGTGGGCCTCTGGGCACCGAGCCAAACCATGACATGATTAAACATCAGCATGTTAGCATGCAGGCATTACCATTTAACACAAAGCAATGCTGTGCCACTAATATAGATGTAGCTGACCCCTGGTGTTGTAAATGTGTTAACTACATCTTTGTCAAAGCAATATTTGGACAGTGGTATAGTCATTCCTCCCACACACAGTGACTACAGAACAACCCATTAATTCCACTGACTGCGAGCTGCAGGAATGTGCTGGTCGTCAAAAGCAGGTGGTCCTGGCCACAGGTGTGTTTGTCAACCTGAAATGGAGCCACATCTGTTGACGAGGGTACCGACACCACCCTGGCACATGCGCTGCTAACATCTGCTGCCCATGTGCGGTACGCAGCAGTGACAGAAAGCTGTGTAAGGCTCAGTCAGTCACCCAAAAAGCAAAAGCCCCTGGGAAAAGAGGAAGGACGCCAGAGACAGTAAAGACAGTAAAATTAATTTGCAGCTCAGTCATGCAGCCTCCTTCTTCCTTAAATTGACCAGAAAATAGAATTGTGAAGCATAAAATTCCTCAGTGGTAACTGGATCATTTCTTAACACAAATTTCAGCAAAGCCGCTGCTGAGGGGTACAAAATTGCATTCAGCATATTCTCACATTTGAGGTGTGAAGCATGGTGGGTGTTAGTTAAAATGCTTTGCACCGTCGCTCTAGTGTGCACTGACTGAGATACTGGATAATGGCTGTCTAATTAAGACAACCTCAAAATTATTCAGAACATGCCGGGTACTGGCTTGGTTACAGTATCAGTATCTGCCTTCCTCTGCTAGATATTCGCCGGCTCTTTATTTTCAGGGAGACGGTGGAAATCAGGGCTCACACTGTGTGCCTGCTTGGCTCGCTCAAGTGCCACCGCTTTAATGTGAGGAGCGCTTGCGACTGACGAAACGGGCAAAGCCTGTCCTCAGATCTTCAGAGGCGCCGGTAGATCAGAGGGCGGCTGTCACACCTCCAGGCAATCTTCAGCAGCGGCATGGTGGAGATCCTTCAGAGCCGCTGACCCCCCTGAGATCCACCGAGGCTGCCCAGGAAGCTGCACCAGTTTGAGAGGTTTCAAAGAAAGGAGCAGATGCTCAATTGATTTCGGTTGCTGTCTCTCTAAACCATGTCAAAGAGGTGATGTTGTGGAATCCTAGCAGGTCTTTCATGTCTGTTAATCCAGGACGGGGTAATTGATTTGGTTGATAAATGATTTTTGGGAGAAGTTGCTATGTAGGTCAGACAAGAAGCAATTAAAGCTGCTAAGTTCCCAACATTTGTATCATTTGACATTCCCTTTCTACAAAATTCTCTTTCTATATTCAGTTTTTAATTATACTATGACAACCATGCTGCTAGTGTGTCAAGATGATAAGGCCAAGCAGCATTTGGAAGATTTATAACTAAACATTATGGACTTCTTTGAATGAATATTGCATATGTTAATCCCTTCCTTGGCATTTCCTGCTAAAGTCATTATTTGCATGATAATACTTCATCCCGTGGAAGCCAAACTAAGAGGAAGTGTGTGTCAGTGTTTAGAGGAAGATTTTGCTGTGTATTCACAGACCTGTCTACCGTCTTTCATTTTTCTTGCCAGTCCTTTCCGGCGACGGTGATGTGCTTAAAATGCTGAACGCACACTGTTTTCACGGAGACAATACCTCTATGCTTTACTTCCTGGAATTATTCCTCCTGGCTGTGAAGCCTGGCTTGGTGCTCTGCTGTATCCAATTAGCTTCACGCAGACAGCAGAGGCGATCCTCTACAGGCCAAACAAAAAAAAAAACAAGAAAAAGAAAAGTTGAATAGGTCATTTCACGGATGAGTACGGTGTACAGCAGATCCCCCCCAGAAACCAAAGGATATGTAAATCCCAATAGCTTGCAGGGATGACGTAATGCCAACAAAAAAAAAAATCTTCAAAATCATGACACATAACAGCTTCGGAGAAGCGCCCAGGCTGGTGAAAGACGGAGCCGCGTATTGAAAGGGAGGATTTACAGGCCCCTAAAACGCGACTTTAAATTAGGTGAGTCATCGGATGCTCCAGGCCATTTAGAAAGGCCCTCAAGGGTTGTTTGTCTTGAAGTCATCCCCTCTGACATTAATGAGGCCTTGGCAGAGAGAGAAACTAAGATCCCCGACCTTTAACGAGACAGATAAAGGTCTCACTGCACAGAAAATAAGAGTTCAGTGCTGACACCAGCAAGGTCTGCAAAGGTTTGCTGACAGTGTCAACTTTGAAGATCAAGCTTCTGATGTCTGATTTGTTTTATGATATAGAGCATCTGCTAGGGTTCCTTTAATCTCAACTGTACACACCATGTAGCTCCCATGAGCCAATATTCATCTTGACAATAAGTGTATGGCAGAAACTCACATCTTAAGATTTCACAAAAGTACATGTCCCTATGCGATCCTGCTGTGATTACTGCTAAGTACAGTGTGATCTTTATCTTGTGATTCCTCGGGCTACCAAGGACCCACGGGACTAATAGCAATTCATTTGGGGAAGAAAGTCAGCTTCCATCATATACAACAGAGCATGAATGCTGGCTAACTCAAATGCATTATGCACACCTACACACATAAAAACTGCAGAAGGGCAGGGCCAACAACAAACAATAAAGTCACATTTTGTCAGGGGACTGTCAACATGCTTCACTGAGTCAGTATAAGAAATACACTTATTCACTTTCATGCTGAGAGCTACATGAGAAAATTGACATCAGTTTTCATATCTGTTCAGTATGAAGCTAGCAGCCTTAGCTTAGCATAAAGACTGGAATCAGGGGGAAAGTGCTAGCCTTCCTCTGCCCAAAGGTAACAAAATCCTCCCACCTCTAAATCAAACTAATTATCATTGTTTATTCAATTTGTACAAAAACGAAAGTGTAAAAATGACACATTGTGGTTATGTGCTAAACTATTCCTTGGCTGGGAGCAGTAACTTCCTGGAGTCTTGTTGCCACAGCAAGGTTGCCAGGCAACCAGTAGAGACTTCATTAATAACCAAATTAGACAAAACATGTTAATTAGTGAGCTTCAAAGGTGCTGCATTTCTCTCATCCAAGAAAGCAAATAAGTGTAGGGCAGTGGGCGACCTCTGGGTCTGAAAAGTGAAGTCAATGTGGCCTTAAGTGCCTTAAACTTGCATTCTTTCTAACAGCCAGCAGGGGGCGACTCCTCTGGTTGCAAAAAGAAGTCTGATTGTATAGAAGTCTATGAGAAAATGACCCTACTTCTCGTATTGTTACCTCAGTAGACATTGTAAACATGAGTTTATGGTCTCAATCGCTACTTTCAAGTCTTCTTCAATACAGCATGATGTTTGTATAGTAAATTATTGTCCCATTTAGAGTCAAATAGACCTTAAAGCAGGGTATGCTTTAGGGTGAGGCTACCTTGTGATTAACAGATCGCTACCACAGTGTTGTCCGGTCTGGGAGTTGTCTGTGTTTTCATCTTACAACTTCAACACTTTCACAGTGTGTTTTCAGTTCATGAAACTTAATAAGAACACATTTGGTCGCCTAAAAATGTCTAATGTTCGGTTGTGCTTAGCTCCACCCTCTTGTGTCACTTGTGGTCGCAAACAATCAAGGTGGTGTCCGCCAAAATGCTGAACTCGAGGCTTCAAAATAGCAGTCCACAAACCAATGGGTGACGCCCACTTCTTATATACAATCTATGGTATTTTCCAAAAATAGGAACTACTCCTTTAAAAAGTCCTGAATTACTCTTAAATGCCAGTTTATCAGGTAGCTAAAATTAATGCAGTGTAAAGCTGTACTCAGAAAGAAAAGCAAGAAATTTGCCTTGCATTATTGGTACCAATTTGGCTGCTGGACTGTTTGTGTTTATTCAGCCTAAACTGCCAATGTACCAAATGTACAGACGTCAGCTGTGAACTAGCTAACAACAAATGCACCAGTTGGATCTGTGTGTTTGTGTTCAGATCTCACCAGGAACTTCAGTCCTTTCTGTTATTTCCCTCCAGTCTCAAGGAGGGTTTTATTGAAGAGCTGTTTAGTTAGACTGTAGTCAAATAAACTGTCAGATGAGTGCATTAGAGGTCTATAAACCCTTTCACAACACCTCTAACCAGTGTTGCCAGATTGGGCTGGTTTCCTCTCCACTGGGCTACTTTTGATTAAGTTGGGCTGTGAAAATATATCTAGGCTTGGAGATTAAATTTGGCAGGGTTTTGAAAGTATTGTGAAGACAATATTACCAAACAAGCATTCACACAAGTCATTTTATGCTCAAAAACACAGTATTTTTTTTTTTGCCTTTGTCATGTCCACTCGCTCATATTTTTGGCTCATTTAATTTGAGAAATGAGTTGTATTCAATCGTCATTAGGGATAACAGAGGGCCGACTTACACTGGCAACATCATCATTGACTCTTTGTGTGTTGAGATAGCCAAGTTATCTAACATTTTATCTTTGGTTATTCAGTGCAGTTTCTGATATACAGAACACCATTGTACCATTTGTAAAGAGCTTGAAAACACTTATTAGCTCCAACTCACAATGTAAAAATGAAACATTCAGTGCAGAATAAATAACAAAAGTGCATCATTTATTGTTGAAAGCGAAAAATAAATTCCCTAATATAGACTCAGCTTATCTTCCAACCCAAGTAAACTAATTTGTTAGGGAGCTGTGAGCAATTTCTGCGTTGGATGGTAATGTTGTTTTTACTAATCATAGCAGTATAATGTTCCTGCCTGAGCGAGTTTTTGCCTGCAGTTATGTTAAATTAGACAGTATGCATGGCATGCTCCATTCGCAGAAATATTTGGGTCCTGCTCTCCCCCAACTCATTAACTATTCAATGTGAACTCCTGATCCTGCAGGGTATTGACATTAATTCCCTACACTACTGGAGCAAGCAGTTTGAAAGACTCTGCAAACCTCGCCCGGGCTGCCTTCAAAAGCTAAGTTTTCCAAAACAAACTAACCATTTTGCTAATTTGTGTCTTGGAACCTGCCCGGAGAACAGCCCTGTCAAATGCTGCATTATGAAGTGAAACGCTAATTATGCCTTTCACTGGCCCGTGTCCATTACAAGCAACACAATAACAAGCTCATCAGCGGCGGCAGCAACAGCGAGAGCCCTTGTGTTGTTTAACAAGTTGTTGATCACAAGCTTTAATCCCGCGCTGACATGATGAGGTAGACTTGTTACTAGGATCTTGTTCTGCTCCTGCCTGTCTAAACCAATCCCATTTCAGCAGCGCTGTCTCTGCCTTGACCTTGGGCAGTGGATTTCCTTGAGGGCAGGGTGGCCACTGTGGAAGTTGAACGAACTGGCTGAGGGTGGAGGAAACAGAGGAGCTAGTGCTGAGGCAGGCAGAGAAATGTATGAATGACTGCAAAGAGAAAGCACATCAAGCCAATCAGAACAAAGAGGAAATCCGTGAGCCAATCACAGAAAGCTCTCCTTCTCCCCCTCCAGCGTCTCCCTGACTTCTTCTCCTGACTGTTACCAGGTCACAGCGCCTGCCCGCGCCTCTGAATAATCTGTTTCATTGGGTCAGTGTGCCTCTCACAACGCGCCTGACTGGCTGGCTGGGCATACGCGGTTGCTAGGGAGCTCAGCCAATCAGAGCAAGGCGGAAGTTTCCCCTCGGTTTCTAGGCAGGTTTCACGTGCTGTGGATGTTTTGGCGGGAGAGTGAGAGAGCGGGTGAGGGAGGGGCGGCTGCGGGGTGAAGTGGAGCATGTGATCGCGGTTGCGTGTGTGAGAGCGAGCGGGTGTGTGTATGTGCGTGTGCAAGTTTGAGCGTGCATGTTTTCAAGCGCGTGTTCACTTTGCCCTGCCTCTTGCTTTCTGATGCAACATCGAACTGTGTCTCCTGGGCTACTAGGGGACCTTGTTATGTTTTTTTTTTTTCTTCCTGTCCTCGCAGGAAACGAGAACCAATTGCTGTGCTGTTGCCATCGGAGCGGGGAGGTTTGTTTTCCCTCCACTTTCATCCCTGGTACCTCCCCATCGACAGTTACCGTAGAAACAAGAGCAACTCCAACTCTATTTCCATCCATGTCTCCTTCCTTCAATGATTTAACGTTGCTTTCTTTTTTTTAATCCACCGAACAGTGCCTACCTACCAACACTTTAGCAGCCAATGAAGTATTTAGAAAATGATGTGACATCTCTGAAGAGGAACTGTATATAAGCAGAGATGAAGAGCTGCAGAAGCACATGCTGACTTGTACAGTGCCACCTGAACTTTTGAGCTCTGTGAGATGTGTTACGACTGCGAGGTAACAAGATTAACTGTTTCGCAGAATCGCTTGTTCTCCCCCACCCTAAAAACAAACTCAGACATATCTTTTGCCAACATGTTATTTCCCCCGCCCCACTTGAACTATCTGTTAACAGAGGGAGGCAGTTCATCACATCTGACATGGGCTTCCCAAAATCCCATTACTGCCACTTGAGTGCACGCTGAGTTACAAGAATTAAAGTGGAGAGCAAGTGAGTGGATGGACGACCACTGCGCATCCACTTCATTCTCCCTACAAAACACAGCAAGGAAGGTTTGAGCGACCTCAAAATGACATGATCTCTTATATCTCAAAGTCACAAACATTTCAGTAGTAATTTTGAGAGCTTCCATTCAAAATAGATACAAAGGCTACCAGAGTTATGATTTTGGTTTATTATAACTTGGCCATCATTCATTATTGGTATGAATAATATTGCACTCACCAAGTTATTTATTGAGATTTGGAAAGAGGGCAACTTTGCATTGAGTCACACTCACTACACATCTATCCACCATCGTGACCGCCACGCCCTCACTTTCAGCCTTGGTACTTCAAGAGCATACTACTTCCTGCATTAGCACTGAACCTAAACACATTGGACGTAAACCACACAATTCCTAAAATAAAAGGATGGGTTTTAAAGAAAGGAAAGTAAACCCAGATTATAAGATTATAAACATTATAAACATAAATCAAACAACTTCCTGGTTCAGCTTTGCACACAACAGTTTTCCTGTCCAATGAAAGATCTGTTGGTTGTTTACCTCCTGTCTGATTGTCTGGTTGCTTGTGATTTTTGCCCAACAGAAGTTGCGTAAATGATCTCACAAGATCACAAAGTAACTACGGCCACACTGGCTACAATTCTGAAAATATGATCTTTCATATCACGAGTTTTCATGAACTATCCTTTAAATTTGCAAAGTTGCATTATGTTGCACGGCAGCTGGATTTTCACATACTGTATCACATGAAGTTCCATCTTGTCAGGCTTCAAGTAATGCGTTTGTCTGCGGCAAGCCAGATCATGGACCAATCAGCGTCCTGTGAGGAGCTGCTGGCAGCTATGGGTGTGGCTTAGGTGTGTGAAGCGACAAGGAGAGGCGACTTCGTTCTAAACAACAATGGCAGCTCCTGAAGAGGTTAGCGTAGATGCTACAATACCACAAGCCCCTAATTTTGTGCTAATTTTCGTAGTGGCCAAAAGGTGGTACTACAACTTCTGTGTCCGTCACGTGATGCCATTTGGCCCCAAATGACTTTTCCCATAGCTCAGCATATAATTTAAAGGTAAACCAACTCCCAGTACAAACACTCAATCAATCACTTAATAACATAATTGCCCTAATTTAAATCATTAGGTCCTAAAAGTTGTAAAATGCACTAATAGTCAACCCTATTCCCTTCCTCCATTCATATCAATGAGACCGAGACTGTGACAACAGCACAAGCTGTGACTACGGTGTGACGTTGAGACTTCATGATTGAGTCATGTGACCGAAAGGACGCTATTGTGCAACTTTCATAGGAATAAACAGGGCCCCGCCTCCAATGTCGTATCCATTTCTCTTAATACATCCATTTAATAAGCCTCAGTTATATCAGAACTGGATTCATTGAAAGAAGAGCAAAGAATGGTGCTGAAGGCTTTTCTCAATGAAAAAAAAAAAGTTTTTGCTCTTCTCCTGCTTCTTCAAGAGTTTGATTGACAGTGTTCATCCAATTACCTTCCAAGTGCCCTTTTACATCGAACAGTTTTCAATGACAGCTTCTCAGATGGTTGTGTGTAACAAACCATCTGGCGGGTCAGGTTAATGGTTCTGCAGAGGTCATTGCACAGGTGCTCCTGTATCTGTCTGGTGGTAGTTCAAGACCACTTTTCTCTGGGAATTCAAGCTGTCTGTTCTGGTCCCCTTTTTTAACTTCAATGCCAACCTAAAGAATCTTAGTTTTCCAATTCATAAGTTTTCTAGGCGTAGTGAGTCAATCAGTCGAGACAGAAAGTGTTGCAGCCTGTTGGATGAGTGTTGAATTGTCTCTAACACCAAACAAGTGTGGTTGCCTTTGACTCACAGCTCCCAGATAACTGATTTGGACAATGTGTGCTATGTGTGTGTTGTTTTACGGCACAATCTGTCTATTAAAAGATGAGTAAATCACACTGAATTTCAAGTAATAAAAGGTATAGTATAGGGATGTCAAACTGTAACAATGCAACAACATCTCCAGTGCAAGGACACCTGCAAATAGGATCTAGGGACTGTTTTGTATGTTGCACAGGTGTCATCAGGCTGCCAGTCTACCTGACAAATGGTTTGTTTACCACTTGAGCCGTCGCTGCTGCTCGGTAATCATTAAGCGTTCATTTACTTCAACTTGCCATCGAAGCTGGAAACATGTGAAGACAAACTGGAAGACACAATGAATTTATTTCCATACAGCACTTCATCTAAAACATGCCCAGTATTACTTGTGTTCCTGGCATTAAAGTGGTGTCAGAATACACATAATGGTAAGGACGGATTTCCCTTGGGTGGTTCTGGGCTTCAAATGTGTTACCTTTGGATGAACTCTGGGGGAGCCATGTTGATTGGCTGAGCCCCTGCTGTACCTGTGGTTAAAATCAAGAGGTGTTGACAGAATAGACAGGAGGAGGAGGAGGAGGAGGAGGAGGCGGACAGAGGTTTCCAATAACCTGTGAAAACTTGGCATCTCTGTCACGTAATTTCACAATCAATTTATGTGAAAAACAGCCTCCTAAAACAGGGATGTAGATAGGTAATTAAATTGCAAGGGGATCGGAAGCATGAAATTGTGACGCGAAAGTGCATTGAGTACAAGCGCAAACACTAACAGAGTTGTTTGGGTGTGGAACAGATTGAAGATTGAAGACAAAGCGTCTGGACGTCAGGCACCATTAGGGAAAAAGCCACAAAGCAAATTGTATCATTATGCAGTGAACTTTGAAATATTTCAACATCCAGAGCCTTATCACCTCGGCTGGCAGCACGTAGTCAGAAATAACTCACTGAGGATAATTTTTGACTGTCTCGCTGGGGAAAATTGCTGGAATAAAAATGGGCTGGGACACATTGTCTGCCACAGCACCTGACACATTACAGGTACTGGAAGTTTCAGTTTAGATGACAAGTTCTGAGTTCAGCTCCAACACAAAGGCTGTTTTCCCTCTTCAAAGGGGTTGAAGCGGCGGCGCTTGAAAGTAAAAGAATGCAAATGACTTTAAAACAATGGATGAGATTGCACAATGCATGACGTTTGTGTTTCTGAATCTCTTGCATTGACAGCGCATCATGTTATGTTCTCTGCCAAAACGGAGGAAAAAAAATATCTGATTTGCAACACAAATGTGTTTAACAGCTCTACGTTCAAAGAGACAACAAGACTTCACCAAACTGCAGTTTAACTGATGAAAAACTACTCTATACCCCAGGGTACACTGATAATGGGACAACTGACTGTGATTGAAATGCACTATTCTCGGAGCTATTGTTTGGGAACATTAATTAGTTATTGATAAAGGGAACTCGGGGGAGAAAAAAAGCAATGCAATGCTTATGGGCAATTTGACTTTTTTGTTTCTTTGTTTTTCAAATGCAACACACAGAGGACTAATTAATTTTTGAAATGTTCCCCCTTTGAAAGGTACTTTAAATGTCTGAATACCACATCAAACTGATGCAAAACTTATGTTTTAAACTTTTTACTTTTCCATTCAGATTCAGCTTTTTATTCTTCAAAATGTGCTTTAATAATTAAGTATTTATTAGTAATTATTCAAACCCTGTCCTTCAAATCCTAAATATCTGAATAGATACCTTTTGGCACCTCCATGTTGCAGCTATGAAATACAAATACCATCTCATTTTGAGTACAGTTAGGTCCAAAATACAGTCAAAGAAGTGGCAATATTCGTACACGCAAATAAGCCAGTTGGTCTTCTTTTTTATTTTTACTCTATATTTTTAATGCAGCATGCATGCAAATAGGATTTAACACTTGTTAGTGTGTGCAGATTTAGCTAAACACATGTTATTTTTGTTCATTCCTATGCATGCAAAGCTTGAATGTTCAGTAAAAACAACCACCATCTGATCTCCTCTTCCAAATTTTGGGTGGGGTCCCTCTCCCTCGCTGCAGGATTGGAGTTGGAGGGGGTTGGTGTGGATGGGGGGTTGGGAGCTGTTAAGAGGCGGCTTAAACGAGGCTGAACAGGGGCTGTTTGCTGGTCTGCCAGCAAACTGTGCATGGGAATGTTGTCAAAAGTTGAGAAAATCACACTTCACACGTTACCAGCTGTAAAATAAAGGAGTGGGATAGTGTGAACACATAACATCCTGCACGGGCTGACCAATGCATCATGCATCTGCTTTCATCCAGAAATTGTCTCCTGGGAAAAATCGAACTCACACATTGGATTCAAATAGTCTCACTCTTCTTGCTTGCCTGTTTTGCACTCAGTAACCCCTTTTTGCAGATAAGGCTTGATTTTACTGTGTTTTTTTTTTCTTCTCCTTTCAAGTGATGCCATGGGTAGGCGTGCCCCCACCCTGCAATGAGGGTCACCAGCCACGGCTACTGTTTATTCTACTGTCACAATGCATCCATCAGACACCATGTTCAACAATGGATGCCCTCAGGGGCTGAGCTGAAAATGGCTCTATGCTTATAGCAATACACTGTTGTCAAGCCATTATCAAACCATGATGCATCCTACAGTACTGTATGTTATGTGACATTATGTTATGTTATGCTAAGCTAAGCTATGCTGTTATGTTGTTATGTTATGTTATGTCGTTATGTTATGAATTGCTATGTTATGAATTGCTATGTTATGCCATTTTACGTTATGATATGTTATGCCATGTTATGCCATGCTATGTTGTGTTATTATGTTATGACTTGCTGTTATGTCATTTTATGCTATGATATGTTATGTGATCTTATGTTATGTTATGTTGTCATGTTATGAATTGATATGTTATGCCATTTTACGCAATGATATGTTATGCCATGTTATGTTATGCCATGTTATGTTGTTATGCCATGCCATGCTACACTATGTTATGTTGTTATACTAAGATAAGATAAGATAAGATGAACCTTTATTAATCTCCGAAGGGAAATTCGTACTGTGCTATGCTATGCTATGTTATTTCATGGTATGTTATGCTATGCCATGCTATGCTATGTTATGTTGCTATACTGTGCTATACTATGCTATGTCATGGTATGTTATGCTATGCCATGCTATGCTATGTTATCTTGTTATACTGTGCTATGCTATGTTATGTCATGGTATGTTATGCTATGCCATGCTATGCTATGTTATGTTGTTATACTGTGCTATGCTATGTTATGTCATGGTATGTTATGCTATGCCATGCTATGCTATGTTATCTTGTTATACTGTGCTATGCTATGTTATGTCATGGTATGTTATGCTATGCCATGCTATGCTATGTTATGTTGTTATGCTGTGCTATGCTATGCTATGCCATGCTATGCTATGTTATGTTGTTATACTGTGCTATGCTATGCTATGCTATGCTATGTTATATCATGGTATGTTATGCTATGCCATGCTATGCTATGTTATGTTGTTATACTGTGCTATGCTATGCTATGCTATGCTATGTCATGGTATGTTATGCTATGCCATGCTATGCTATGTTATGTTGTTATACTGTGCTATGCTATGCTATGCTTTGGTGTGTAGTACTGATACAAGAATGTAAGATCACAATCTGCAAGGTTACTAATAACTATGGCTGGCAAATGTAGTGGACTAAACTGTACAAGATGTAAGCATAAAGTTGCATAACATAAAAACAGTCAAGTATGCAGAAATGCACTGAGTTACATGTAACTATTGGTTATGTGTTTGCACGGCACATATTTAAACACAACATAAAATATCATGCTATATAATGGGACACTGACCTGTTTGTGTGACAATGAAATTAGTGAAATCTATTTGTTGCTGTGACAGTACTCATCATCATCACACGGACCCAGCAGTAATTGGGTGAGTACAATCACTCTATCTAGCAGCAGCTCCCAATCAGCTGAGCAGAGCTCTCAGAGCAGTCACATGTCTTATCTGGGTTTGTGTTTTTCCCCCTCCACGTGTCAAGATACACGGAGCAGAAGGCGGGACCAAAACAAACCATCTGATTGGTCCACTGCTTGTCACCAGCTTATGGTGGCGAAGAGGACTGTTCTCTTAAAGGGCCAGACGCAATTTTTTTCACCTTTCAACAACAATACAGCATGAGCTCAACATGTTATGTACACACCAGTTAATATATGTAGCAGCTTTTAATATATATTTTTATTTTAGATGCTACAGTTATTCAGGCACCCAAATGGAGAATGGTGGATTAATTTGGCAAAAGATTACATCAAGCCATTTGCAGTGATGGAGTCGTAGCTTAGTAAGTACAAATTTGATGTGCTTTACTAGAATACTTCCATTTTATACTTAATACAGTTATTTGACAGTCGTAATTATGCTACAAAACATACAGGCAAAACACAAGACGTGCTTACATGAGCTATGTAGATTAAAACACCCCTACTATTACAGTAAATCACTGTATATTACAGTAAAATGCTATATACATTATAAGTAAAACAAATAATAGTGAGAGACTCACATGGATCATATATTCTGGATTGAGAAGCCTAACATATATGGAGGACCACAAGAGTCACGTAAATGTAATAAAGCATTTAATTGAGTAATAATTGTACAAACATTTTTTTGTTTTACAAATTTATGTATTTATCTATGACTAAATTGACTAAAATGAATTGGCAATAAAATACTTGTAAAAAATAATTTACAAATTAAATATTGATCCATAAAAAAAAACTTAATTCATTAAAAACGGATTTACAAAAACACCTTAAATCAGTCAGTGACTCCATAAACATAAACAGTGGTATTGTGCTTTTACTGAAGCAAATGAACTGAATGCTTCCTGCACCAATGACTATTTGCTAGAATACACATGCAAATTGATTTTTTTTAAAGCAAAAACTGCATTTAATATCCTTTCAGCGCGTTGTATTTGCATAACACAGTGTAGCTGAGTCTGTTCCTTTCACATTATTAGGAAGGGGCGGTTCCCTGTCGCCGGGGCGGACCGCTTTTACACGGGAAAAAAAACAACCCCGCTCTCTAGTCAGCAATCATGTATGAGTGCCTGTAATGCAAAGAGGGATACAAGTCGCATCAACACGGTCCGGCGGAAACAAGGTAACGGCAAGTTGTCAAGATACCACCGATCACAACGGAAAGCGCGTTTGCTGGCGGTGAGTGTAACGGCTGTTTGATTTTCAAATGTAACGGGAGCGATCGGTCGACAGAACCGTCGCGTGCTTCGCCGTCCGTGGGAGTTTGTCAACAAATGTGCGGGCATGCCCGGGCAGAGACGGGGCGAGCGGGCTTACCGGAGCGTTAGCATATGGCAGACAGAGATAGAGAGAGGGGGAGAGAGGGAGTTTAACGGGCGTATTTCTGCGCCGCTTCTCATCTTTTAACGGGCGAAGTGAATAAATGACGAAGCGACTGTCCGTCACCTCTCGCCGCGCGCGGATTCTCGACGTCCCGGCTGATGTTGCCAGGTGTGCGGGACACAACAACCGTTGGTCCGTGTTGTTTTATCCCTTAGTCGTTACACAGTATTACAGCTAATAGGCGTTGTTTAACACCACGCAGTAAAAAGACTGTTTTTATTTCACCTCTCGGCTCTGTTATCTGTTTGTTTTGGGGGAAGAGTTGTCCGGCGAAGCGGAGGAGAAAGTGCAGGATACCGCGAGTTAGACTGTTATAACGCGGTGAAACCTACTAGCTAGTTTGTCACCGCTGTCGCGAGTAAATAGAACCGGGGTAAACTTTTACCTTCTTTTTTGAGCAAGGAAAAGTAGTTTAAATACACAATTGCGGCACGTGTTAGCATCCTGTTTCGACTAGGTTGCCAGTTTGTGGATGTTTTGTCTCCAGTAATGAGCGGTCGCACTCGGCGTGTTTCCGCGGTGAGCTGCCCCGGGCGTTGTGCTCCTAACGCGGATAAAGACGCAGCACGTTCCCGGTGGTCCTCCGGAGCCCACTCATGAACGATTTGAACAATGAAAATCAGCCAGTGACTTTTTTTTTAGAGAATACTTTTGCATATTAGAGGCAACTTACATCAACAACAACAAAAAAACATACAAACACATTTAGCTAGATTGGATCATTCAACTTGCCCTTTTGCTCAAGTAAAGTACTGTTATTGGCGCCTGTCCTAGCATAGTGATATCGTCAGTGTTCAGTCGGATAAATAGCAGCAGAGCTCACCTTGAGTGCACCCCCACCCCCAGAGCGGTGCATGGAGGAGAGCCCGGTGCACAGATGGTGCAGCAGAGGGAGCCACTCTCTCTCAGCTTTGAGCCTCTGACCAGCACTGTGGTGGCTGCCAGGCCTCCCTGCTGCCCCGGGCACTGTGTGTGTACCAGTGTGTATCTGTGTGTGTGATGTGTTTCTCTGTGTCTCCCCGTCTATGTTTGTTTTTTATGTGTCTGACACTATGGTAATCTTGCCAGTCCTCTGTTGACTGCCAGTGGAAATTCAAGACAGGGCTCGCCTTGCCAGTGACACACAAGTGCACTGTTGATCTGAATGAAACTTGTGATACAGCTGCAGAGAGGGCCTTAGGCTGCTGCTTGCATAGCATTAATTAATGCATTACTTCACTGACCTAGAGGAGAAGTTAATGCAGATTAGGGCTGTTTTGAATTTGTGTAATGCAAAACTAATTAGTGTGCAGTTCCACTATTAAATGCCCATGGGGATAATGGAGGCCAGAGGAAGAGTGGGTCAATTATTTTTTTGTTTACCAAAAAAAAACGACAGTCCAGATTCAGAGACCTGTGTTATAATATTGAGACCCGTATAGTTAGTGTTTTTCCACAGTTTTTCAAAATGTAGTTTCCTCATTTGACTCCATATGATATGGCCTCACTCATACGGACACTTTCACAAAGAGGTATGCACCGTCTCGGTGAGTAAACACAACTCCGGTATCCAGTTTCAACTTATGCCTTTGCCAGTCAAACCCAGCCCATTTGTGTCCCGCTCACACAGCTAGAGGAAAAAGACAGGCACCCTTGACAAAAAGATGAAACACTAGTTCAGTTCGTGGCATGTGGCCAAGGAGGAAGAAGAGCGCGAGTGTTTGCGTTCGGCGAGCAGAATGGAGTGAAACTCGTTATCTCCCTCTGAAACGGAGGCTGCATGCAGCACATGACAGTGTAGCCAGGACTTTGGTTTCACTGAGGTTTCACTCACACGCCACCCGCTGCTGCATGTGTGTGTGTGTGTTTATAGACAGGCAGCTATCCAGTGATTGTGTGGTTGAGCGATAGAGAGGGAACAACAAGCATAGGTGTAAATGTTGAGCTGTAAAATAGAGCAGGAGGAAGCTAATCTCCTGACTCTGCTCTGTGGCTCACTCTTCCAGATTGAGGTAGTTCTGAGAGGTGGAAAATAGCCTCTCCGGTGGATCTTTTGGCACTCAATTACAATTTGGCAGGAACAGTTTTGTTGTGGGAGTGTGGCAGATTTGGCGTAGCATTTTTAGCTGCCCACTGGTTACCCCTACATAGGGTGTCTCCATACATTTGGCTCCTGTTGCCACTCATCACTTTATCAGAGGAGATGATCGCAGTAGCTACATCTTGTATGTTTACATTGGCATGTCCATCTGTTGCATCTGAGTCTATCTGTCTCTGTTTGTTTGTTTTCAGTATTACCTCACACATTAGCCTCTTACTGGGCATTAATGACTAATGATTTATTTTCATTTAAAGCAGACAGGGTGAGATGATTTCCTATCTGCCAGAGGGCAAAGTTTCAACTGATGACAGGGTGATATTTGGCACTTTTTTTTTAAAAAAACAAATCACACCCAAATTACCTGCCAGCTAAAGATCATAAACACACAGTTACGAGTGAAAACACAGTCCCACAATTCTGTTTGAACACACATACTTGTCATTTTAAAGTTTCCGTCTCGTGTGCCCCGTCCTCTCTCCAGGGAGTTTACCGCTGAGGCGTCGGATGGATGATGAGGAGGAGGACATGTCACGGCCCATCTCGCAGCTCTGGGGAACGCCCTTTAGGGACGTCAAATACGAAGACCGCGCCACACAGATGGCGGCCGGACAGGCCCTCGCTGCCGTCACCGCCGCCGTGCCCACGTCGCACAACAGCCACAACAACAACAGCATCGGTGTCAACACGCTGCCCTGCAGCTTGCACTGGCAGCCTCGCATACCCTTTCACGGTAAGGAGGAGGCGAGATCATGTGAGCCTGCTGAAAGTGATGTGGGATGATGCATCGAATGTTCTAGTACAAACTTGCATTATTAGTCATTCCCTTTATCCTTTCATCCTCTCCTCAAAGACCCGAGTGATTAAAACTGTCAATCTGATTTGAGGAGTGTCAGATAGGATGAGAGCGGGAGGTGGCCGTTTCCTTTGTTCTTGTGCTATCAGACAAACTGAATAAAATTTTGAATTATTACTGCAAAGCAGACAAGCTTAGAAATTAATTTTCCGTGTAGCTGGGTGAACCCCATGTCTTATTACACGCTTGCTGAGAACTTGCCATTCTGAGAAACAGTTTGTTTACTGTGTAGATTTTCATTTATCTTTACGAATACTTATATAACCATAATCTGATAAATTATGGCATTCCAGACAGTTTCTTTTTTTGGATTTTAAATGAACATGTCATGAAAACAGACAACAGTTATTTTATACATACATAAAGGCACATACCTACACTAATATGTCCATCACTTTTAATCCAATATTGCATTGCCATCTCTAATCAAATCAGTGTGACATCACCCTAATCGAATTAAACGGATGTTGAAGTAGAATGTTGTTTTGTTTGTTGACTCGGTGTCAGTGTGTGAGAGGTGCACATTGTTCTGGGTTTAAAGTCACCAACACATAAAAACCACTGACTGTTATTACCTTGTCAGTCATTGTAATCTACACACTAATGGGTGTCATGCACTCGGCTCGCTGCCATGTCTTCTGCCTAACAAAGTCCAGGACGCTCAGTTTCTTTAGAGGTATTATGGTCCTCTGTGAGGCAGAATAGCAGGCCATTCTGCACACATGATGACATAATCAAATGTTTTCCCTCCAAGTGGCATGACTGCAGTAGCGCATGCTGGAGGTGCTGAGTGAACTCGGTGACACGGCAGAAAGGTAGCAGTTCACTGAGGCTGTTGATTTAATAAGATGTCTGAGTTTTCCACCTAACATAACTGTCCCCCTTTGTTGTTTGGGGACTCTTCAGTGGTACTTCGATCTGATAAAACCAGTTTGTGTTTCAAAAACAATATAATGTAAAGTAGATACTGTTTATTTGACTCAGCTGGTCAGACATAGTTGTGTTTCAGTCCGTTGATGGTAATCAAGATACTTGGGCGTATCTTAAGACTGTCTGCAGAGTGTTTTCTGAGGTTTTTCACTGTCTAATTTTAAGTCAAAATGGAAAACATTAGTGGTTTCACTGAACTGATATCAGCTATGTCTCTAAGCCTTTTGTATTCATCTTGGCTCTGCCCGTGACAACAGCCTCTTGGTGTTTTAGAGGACCAAAAACACAAGTTTTTAAGAAGCTTGATGTTTCCCTTTTAGGCAACACTGGATTACGCTCACATTTTCCCGCTCAGTTTGAGCCCATGGAGGACCGGGGAGAGAGGCAGATTGAAGAGGAGGAGGAGGATGAGGGCAGAGGGGAGGAAGATGACAGGATGGCAGAGAGGCCCGAGGAGCAGGCAGGGGTGAGCGTCGAGGCGCAAATCGGTCGGAAACTCCGGGAGATCGGAGACAAGTTCCACCAGGATCACGTTGAACTGGTAAGCCTCACTCCCAAGCAGCTAAGTGGATCCTTAAGTGACCCCCCCACACCTCAAACAACCAGCCGCTGAGCCTGAATGCACCTCTTAAGCACGTGTCAAAGTGTAAACAATATGAACACAAGTGGATTAACATCGCCTCAAAGAAGAAATGGATACTGCATAAGTAAATGCTCTATTTGACTGTTGAACATATATGCTCGTGTCAGCAGCATGAGACTGAGACAAAAAGTTTTGCATGTCACGTGAACTATTTATGTGTGTCAGCTTTTACTTGATTAGAGACACAAGTCAAAGCTACCTTGTGCCAATTTGTGGCTCACTCTCGGGAAGAAAGGGGGCAGAACATTTTGCCAGCTGGATTGGCCACAACCCACACTGGATAAAAATAGGCTGTGCAGTTCAACCACTTTTTTGGCCACACTGAAGGAAAAAAATCCTAAATCACTAATACAGCACAATTTGGTGACTTCAAACAGGATATGAAAAGTACAAAACTAATATGTATTCAGTCAGTGTCACTGCCGATGAGTGACACGACACTGTTTCCCTGTCAGGATCTAAATATTGACTCTAAGTTTGTCCCCTTGGTCAAGGTCATGTTTGTCTTCTAAACTACTTCAACAGAACCTCAGTCTGAGTCCAGGTTTATAGGCTACGCTGTTAATACCGTGTCAGAGGAAATGTGTCCAATACTGGCCAAAATTTTGGATTGGGTATCGGCCAGCCTCTGCACCGATTCAATACTAGGGCTCTGTATTGGCTAGAATCTGGATATACAGTATGAATCATGATATTGTGATATATCGCGATATTATAAGCAAGGCGATGTATGCAAATGTAAATAAAAGTAAAGTATCGACTGAGTTAATCATTCCATTTAAACTATTAATAAAAACTGATGCAGTAATTTTGAGAATCGCTACAGTATCACTAAACATATCGCACTGCTCAATATTTTCTTACACCGCTATTCAATACCATAATCTGTTAACCTAGAAAAAAATGAACTTGTTTAACCCGGAAGTCCATTTTTTGCCACTGGCAACTACTGTTTTAAAGCAGCGAAGACAAACTGATTGCACTTCACGCGGCGATAGCAACAACAGTGAGGTGCTAGCGGAGAGTAATGGTAGTCAGAACGAGGAAAATCTGACAAGTAAACCTCAATGGTAAAAGACACTATTGCATTCATTCACTGTATCTATTTATTTATGTTTAATGAAGGGCTTAACCTGAGTCTGGCCATGAAACAAAGATATCACATCCATAAATGGTCAGTAGTAAACAGCTGGTAAATTAGTTTCAGGTATCGGGAAGGAAGGAATGTATCGGAGCATCTCTAATGCCATTAAGTCATTGGGAATATTAAGATTATGTTTGCTGGTCTACAGAGACAGAAGCAAATACAACAAATGAGTGAAATCCCTCATCTGTTCGAATGCTCCAAGTGCTTTTTAGAAAGAGCAGATTAAATGACACTCTCCTACTTCTGACCCTCTGTCCCTTTGCCTCTGCTCTGTAATTTAAAAGATAACGTCAACCAGCAGATTTTGACTCGCGTCCTTCACCTGAAAGTAGACTTCTTTATTCTAAACATACCTTGTGAAGCGTGAAACAATTTGGGACTTGATGATGAAGGTAATTGAGCGTGTAGAGGCTCACTGTTTGCAAAGCTCCTGTGGGAATAGCTCTGCACAACGTACCATGTGTAGCTCGTGATATGTAATTAACTGTGTGCATATCAAGAAATAAAATCCACATGGGAACATGGCACGGACTGTGTCACAGTCTTACAGATGACAACACCTCCAATTTGCTCTCGCACGTTTCTGTTCTCCTTTGGCGAGATCACAGCGTGTTTGATAACAGGTCCAAGGGGTTACTGTTTTTTTATCAGTGTTTGTAGAGCAGCCACCGGTTTCGCTGAGCGTCCACATGACTGTGAACTTAGTTAATAAGTACAAATATCCTGGGAGTGGTATTGTGTTTCTTATCTGCGGCTGTGACTGTTTTGCTATTGGGTCTGTGCGACAACAAGGTGTGGCTGATAAGTTTCGTAAAGCACTTAACCGCGTGGTTAATGGAGAGAGTAAAGAAAGAAAAAGGAAGACAGAGAGAGAGAGTGAGAGGAAGGAGGTAGAGAAAAGTGATATGTGGTGTGAGAGATTTTGACGAAGATTGAGAAAGAGCAGGTGAGATCGACGTGACTGTCACGAACAGGAGTGAGCAGCATGTCTGTGTCTGGGTAGACTTGGCCGGCTGTTTATACGCCGTCTAAAAATAGAGTCTGACTCACGGCTACCCACAATACCTCAGTTGTCCCGCTGACTGCCTCAGTGTGTGTGTCTTTGTGTGTGTTTTGGTTTGTTACTCTGTGACAGAGAGATAAGAGAGAAAATTGTCTTTTTTGTCTGCTGTCTGCGCTCGAGTTGGTTTTTATTTTATCCTGCGGGATCTCATACTCTGGCTGTAGGAATATTCCAAAGGGAGAATAATCACAAATGATCCTTTTTGATATCAATTCACTCCTTCTGCATTGTGTCTGCTGCTATTGTTAGACTTTTTTTTTTTTTTCGCATGCCTATCCGAGCAGAAGTTGTCGGTGTGTGCTAATTTGTGGGTTTTTAGTTGATGTGAAGCAGATTGTATTTGTGGTTTTAGGCTTGGTTTTGACTATGTTTTTGGACAATAAAACCCTAAATTTCAGGGAAAAAAACATTGAATGCAAAACGTGGATGTTGTGTCAGATCTCTTAATTTTAAGTTTAAGGCGCATTAACCTGAAAAGCTCACAAAATACACACCATTCTCCACTACTCATGCGAATGACAGCAGAAAGAGGAGTCTCACCTGAATAAAAACCAGGGTACTGTTTAAATAAGCTCAGCAGTGTAGAATTAAGGCAATTAAGGACAATTAGGGTTGCGTTTAGTGGTGCTGGCTCAATTCAGTTCATTCTGCCAGTTTTGCATCAAATAGCCTGTGGCGGACTGTGATTGCTAGGCTGGTAGAGACCTTGATGGCGCGAGAGAGAGAGAGATCGTAACAAGAATGCTTATGCAACAGGCTGCAATATCTGAGCATGTTCAGAGAGCCGGTGGAGGCTGTGCAGGATCAGAGATGAGGAGGAGGGGGGGACGAGGAGATTGCAGGCTACAGCAGGGACCCCTTCATCTGTCTGTAGTCCAGAGACCCCGATAGAAAATGACAGAGCTGGGGAGAAGGCAGCTCCATTGGAGGGAGCAGATTCATTTTCCTTTGGCTTTTGTTTTGATAATTATTCATTTTACAAGAGAGCTGTGATGAAATAGGCAGCGCGTTCTCTGAAAGCATTTCACTTTTCTTGTTTAGAAAGTCAACAGGGCGACTTCTAATAACTTAAACCCGAGGGAGGAGAGATATTCTGACGATGAGCGGCAGCTCCCGGGGGGTTGTTTTACAGTTGTTAGTCTGGTCATTTTCATCCTATCATCAAACAGTTAACTTCAGTCTGGGAACGAGTGTCCCCAAGAGCACCTGGTACTGTATGCTGTGCAGGATGTGCGTGTGACAGACGTGTTTGCTAGACACAAGCTAATGTTGTGGAAACATCCAAGTCTACTTGGTCACATGGCCCGAGCTCACAGGGTTTACCACAGTTCACGAGGCTTCACCTCAAAAGCCTGATGAAACCCGAGGCGGTTACTGAAACGATGAAAGTCTGATAGTGGTTGTGATTTAACACGCCCTCCCGTACTTGCCAACCTGGAGACCGTAAAAAAAAGGGAGGATTTCAAAACCAACATGGGGGGTCTGGGGATCGTCCCAGAGACTTTGTTTCCTGCATTCTGGTGACTTTAAAAGCATGAAAATAAGAAAATAATAAGCAGCATTTTATGTTAAACTTGTGATTTTACCTCCCAGGAAAGAAAACTGAAAATGCTCCCCTCTGGTGTGAACTTGGCGTGTAAATCTCTGGCATAAGTTAATATTCATCTGTTTTTATTTATTTTTGCTTGAGTATTTCTTTCTTTGTAAGGTCTTTCAGACCTCCCCGATGCAAATAATCTAATGTGTATTTTTATTTTCTGTCTCCTTGCAGTTCATGAGGCATCAGAGACAAAACCTGCCTGCCTGGATGCGCCTTACGATGGCCCTGTTTGGCTTTCTGTTTCCTAGAGAGGCTCTGTTCCCCCGACTGAGAGGAGCAGAGCAGAGATGAAGAGGCCTCCTCCTCGCCCTCGCCTCAGCCCTTGTTCTCTCCCCCACCCCCCCGACAGGGACGAGGGACCAGACTTTTAAGAGATGGCACTGTAAGATGGAACACGGGTTTGGATTTTTGTTTTCTAGCTGAATACGAAGATGAGATGAAGAAAACACTGGTCACCGCTGGACGGAGACTTGATTACAATTTTTCTTATTTTATTTTTTTTTTTGTTCTTGTTTTTTTCGCCTCTCCAAGAAGAAGCCATTGCGTTTGAAGAGATATTTTCGAAATATTTGTAAGATTACCTATTTTGTACAGTAAACTGCTCTTTTTATTTGGTATTTCAAGTCTTGAAGGACCTCCATCAGTCCAGGGAATGCCTTATTCTCTCCTGCCACAGTACTTTTGCATCAAGGAAATCATAAAAAAAGAGATTAATTTTTAAGATTAGGCCGCTTTTTTTTAGGCGACAAACTGTGGACGTGGACATTTCTGTGCTGAAGTTACTGAAAACCTTGAGGACTTGAGGCACATTTCTAATTTATTCTCAGACAAACAATAAGACCTGTACTTACCCTTTACTCTTCCACACTGGCTAATTTGAAAATGGTTGTCACGGTGTTGTTTTACAACGTTTTGTGACGTTTTACCAGCTTCCACTGTAGACGTAGGGACGTTATATCAACCTGTCTCATCCATCAGCCTCTCCATCTCCAGTACCACTCATGTTTAAGACCCACTGTAGATTCAGATCCTGTTGATTTAAAGGAGAAATACTTGAATGTAGGTGTAGTGAAGATATTTTACTTCAATACCTGACATAATTACTCTTTGAATTTGTGATCATGCGTATGTAGGAGTGCGTGCTTACTGTTTCCAAAATCTGCAGTCATTTTGAAACCAAATGAGCACAAACAAATCTCCTTTGTGGGATCACGATCAGGGAACTGGAAAACAATCACAGCTGAAAATCTTTGGATCAATTTCATCATTTTCTAAAGCTTTTCAGTGTTTCTTTCACTGGCTGGATTGACAATCGCAATGTTGCCCTTTGCTGCGTCGTGCGGGTCGCCTCGCCTGTGGGAGAGATGACATTTACCAGCGTTTTTTTTATGGGCGAGCAATATTCGAGCCAGTGGAAGGAAGTTAAAATCTTAGGGATCTTTTGCATTTGCAATCATCCATAGAAGGACGTTTCCCGAAATATGTTCTCAATGAAAATACACCTCTTTGTTACAGAAACATTTTTTCAAGTTACAGAGATGCATTTTTATTTTATTTCACTCCAGGTGTAAATGTCTCGAGCACTGATTCAATCCCGACGTGTTGATACGTGTATGTATCAACCTTTTCATTCAAGTGCTTTCTTTCACCAAACTGCCAGTGCTATATTCAGCTTCTGTACAGTTAAAAAAACCCACATTTTTACAGACACATTTGGGTACAGGAGAAGTTTTATAAACCCTTTTGTGACAACTGCTACGTTAGCATTTTGCAACGACACAGCCACTGTTTCTCAATGTAAGGTTTATCAAGGAAGAAGTCTTTAAGGACTTTAAATAGGATGTTAAAATTCCTCATTTGATGTATTATTTCAGTCTGTTGTAGATTCATGATATGAACTTTTGAAGACACTGATGGGTTTTTTTTTTTCCTCCTTTATGTTTTCTTCAGGGAGTAGTTAAGAAACAAATTGTCTGCCTTTGCGGCGTAGACGACGCTGCACAAGCAAATATGTTTTATGTTTTCCAAACTCGAGATCGACACGGAAATGTGTTGCAGATTTTTTTTTTCTGTAACGCCAAACGCTGAACCAAAAGTTTGTTTCCTGCAAACACTGAACGCTGAGCCAATTCAGACAGATGTGACGCACCCTCTGGTCCAAAGCTTCGCCCTCCGTCACCGAGCGCTTAACTACTCCCTGTCCTTATCGAGAACAAGTTTCATTTTGTTTTGGTTTCTTTCAGATAATTTATTCTAATTTATTTCGTGTATATTTGCTCAGTGCTACTGTATAGATGCTATCTCAGTGTGTACAGTCTTTTTTTTTTCTTCTCGTTGCCGATGCGCATTCAGTTGTGTGTTTGATGCCTGTTTGCGGGGAGGTTGGACTAAAGCCATGTGCCTCGTGTGCGTTCTCACACGAACTGGTGTGAGTCTTTACAAATCACGTGAACAACGGACAATCAAATGTACAAAATGTGCCTTGTGAGTAACAGACCTGCCACATCATCATCATCATCAACACTTGGCATGATTACCCAAAAGTCACTGGTCACGGTTTCACTCGGGCTCTGCAAGAGAACAACATGCTCCGATACGATAGAGTTGGCACAAACACTACACCGTGTTTGTTGTGCCTTCATACAAAAAATATATATATATATATATATTCATATATATATATATATATCTGTTTCACGAGGCACAGGCTCAACCTTTGACGTCTCTCAGCACGAACGGGCAAGTTTCACCACGCAGAACCTTCTTAATATCAGAAACGACTGTTTGCAATCAATGTGCACTGTAAAGAAAAAAAAACTTTTTTTTTTTACCTGTATACTGTATTTTGCGCCTCTCTTTCTACTCCTGTGCTGAACTTCCCCCTCTAGAAACTCTTTAAGATCTGTAATATGCTGGATCGGCCCAGCTCGCCTGGGTTTTTTTGTGCTTTATTATCTATCAATCTAGTAGGGCTGTGGGTTTACATTTGAAGGAGGAATGAGCCACCATGGTGCCCAGTATTATTTGTACGTGAGACGGGTCGAACAGCCAGCCAGTCGGCGTGGCGTTGATCTGAGCCTGTCGTTACCAACCACTGTCGCAACCCCGACTCAAGTGAAACATTTGTTATTCGTTCAACCTTCAGTGTCTTTAATATCAAATTTCTTCAATCAGTTTTTTGAATATCCGAGAAAGAGTGCATCTTAACTGTCAAGTGCTGTGATTTGGTGTTTTTTTTTATACATTTGACATGAATTTGACACAGCTATTGTTGCTATCTTTATAAAACATTTTTAGCGAAAATTTTTTCCACATCTTTTTGTAAGAAGACGAAGAAAGAACTACAACAACACAACTTTTCTTTTTGCTTTTCTATGATCGCTTTTTTTTTCAATGTTGTGGCATTTTTTTTTATTATTTTGGATATTGCCAAGTCTGCTGTGTCACTCTCAGTTCAAGGGCTTTTTTCGATATATGTAAATGGAGTAAAAATGCATGTCCAACATTCCTGGAAAAATCTGTATCTTAAGGGTTTGAATGTAATTTAATGGAGTGAAAACCACGATATCTCTTTTAATACATGAACTGAACAGTGGAAATTATTTCAGACTCCTGGTGCCGTGTGCGCGGGGAGTTTGTATTGTCTTCACATTTCTTTCTTTACGTTCAGAGTGGTCTCAAGGATTTCACATTCACGTGTCCTAATGAAGCGAGACCCAGTCCAGATGTAGCAGTTTTTGTTAAAGCACTGGCTGTGTTATCTTTGGGACTGCTCTGTGTCTACTGCACAGTTTTCAAACGGCGCAGGAAATGAAGCGATGGAGGGAACGGAGGAGGAGGACGGGGGATGTTTGTTCTTTTTCTAGTGCAATATGCTGTACATAAGAGCTTGGCTCTCGAAATCTTACAATTTCTCATAATTTCTTCTGTTGTTAAATGGGTACATTGCTGTTTTTTTTTTTCATTAAAACTTTATGGACAATTGAAATGGGTTGTGCTTCATTTCTTTTACTTAACACAAAACTGAAAAGATGTTTTTTTAAACACACACAGACAGTTATTTTTCTATGACTTCTGAGGACATTACATTGACTTACATTCATTTCCTGGAGACTTACCCTACCCCTATCTGTGACTGCTACTTTCTTAATCCTAACCCTTACCCTATCTTCACCTAAACCTAACCTTACCCTAACCCTAAACCACTTCCTCACCCTAAAATATAATGTTTTACCTCGAGGGGACGTGCATTTGGTCCCCAAAAGGAAGGCAAGTCCCCACAATGTGACTGTGTAAACAGATTCATGTCCTCACAACATGAGTAATACACGCCCACACACACACAGATTTGCTTTAAATAACAGACAGAAAACCACATTGCTAATCCTCTTTTAATTTATTTCCAGTCCACACAAACTAGTTGTTATATGGAAGAATTGCAACTGACACGGGACCTTTTTGCTGCTGGTTCCCATTACTGGTTTTGATTGGTCTTTGACTAGCCTACCCATTCATTTTAAACCCACAATAATAATGGGAAATGTGGCTGGGAAAAGGATCCTGGACTGGTCGTGTTTTTGCACACGTAAACATCACATCCTAGTTTCTAGTACTCCAATAGAAACCAGGACACTGTGCCTTGTAAATAGCTTATCTAGGTTTCTGATAACAATGTAATGATGGACCAAGGATTGTTTTGTCGCTCTCATCTCTTCCATTACTAAATAAATCCACCAGTGTGGTAAATTCAGTCCAGGCAGCCAGAAACTAAAATGACTTCCTACTCTAATCTTGACTCAGCCGATTCAGAAATGACAGATTTCTTGGATGTGAAAGAGTCAAAGACATGCCTGCAGCAACACAGACCATCGCCTGTGTGATCATCATATATTCAGGGAGCTGAATAACCAGGTTTCTCAATCTTCCAATACATGTCATGTTCCAAATGATCAGAACCAGATGTCAACACTGACAAACAGCAGTAGAAATGTTAATGTTTAGAGATTGAGATGTAAGCCCTAAAGTCATTTGAAGAGTTAAATAGACTTCCAGTATCAAGTACAGCCATGCCAGCAGCTCTGTGAGGCTGCACCTACCTACGCTTTGGGCTAATTGCGAACACATCTTAGATTAGCATGTCATCACCAAATAAGTGAAATTTTGACCTGATAATGGCACTAGAGTTCACAACTTTAAATTCGTCCTGAATGCCAACCCCATGGTTGCACTGGAGGAAAAGCCAGGAGATCACCAAAGCTGGTAGGATTCATCCTCTGGGAACCACAAATGGCTGTAGATGTTGAGATATTTCCACAGACTATAAGAAGTAGACAGTCACTGTGATGTCACCCATTGGTTTGTGGACTACCGTTCTGAAGCCTTGGGTTCAGCAGTTTGGCTGTTGCCATCTTGGTTTCTTGCAACCAAAAGTGACTCCAGAGGGCGGAGCTAAGTACAACCCAACACTGAATAAGACGGTTGTAAGAAGTAAGTACGTAAAGTTGTAAGAAGAAAACAGACAACTCCCAGAATGGACAACGCTGTGGTAGCAACCTGTCAATTACAAGGTAGCCACACCCTAAAGCATCCTCTGCTTTATGGTCTATTTGACTCTAAATGGGACCATAATTTACTAAATACACACCATGCTGTACTGAAGAAGACTTGAAACTAGCAACTGAGACCATAAACTCATGGTTACAATGTTTACTGAGGTAATAAATCAAGTGAGAAGTAGGCTCATTTTCTCATAGACTTCTATACAATCAGACTTCTTTTTGCAACCAGAGGAGTCGCCCCCTGCTGGATATTAGAAAGAAAGCAAGTTTAAGGCACTTCAGCATTGGCTTCACTTCTCAGAACCAAAGAGAGTTGCCTGGATATTTCACAGGATAAATGAAAAAAACAGACCTGCTGGTGGCTTTGGTTCCCCAAAGTTATCAGGGTTCACTCTCTGGGGACCATGGATGTCTGTGTAAAGCTTCATCTCAGTCTCTAGCAGTTATTAAGATATTTCAGTCTGGTATAAAGTGGTGGACATTACCATCCATGAAATTGTTTTAATTTACATAATGAGTCACACGTTCATCACTTCACAATAGACAACAATCCCCAAAAGTCACTGAATAAAAACCTCCAGTGATTTAAACCCACTGAAAGCCCGAAAAAGTTCATTTAGCATGAACAATAGAGGCATTTCATAAGCCCTGGAGGCAGTGTTAGGGCTCAGCACGTAATTTTTTTTTTTTTTGCATGCTCTTTCCTCTGGGGTAAAGGTGCAGGCTTACACAAACTGTGATTCACTTTTCTGTCACCAGGTCTCTCTAAAGTGAGCTCCCTCAGGCAGTTGCTTTGTGTAGACAGGGCCAGCGAGGAAGGTTAAAGGATTGTATATACTGTACAGTATGTACATAAGTCTGTGTGTCAGGTTAGGGAGTGCAGAAACACATGGTCTCAGGAAAATAGAAAATTCACGTTTCCAAAGGTTTGACCTGAACCTCTAAAAGATTAACACATTGCAGTGGGTTGTGCTGCAGGGCACGCTCATATCAGTTATTTATATTTCAAAAGCTCATCTTTAGGGCATTTTTAAAATAGTTTTTATCGCTCATGCAGACAAAACATGCTTGTTTCTGCTTTTGCAAACAGTCTGTTGAGGTAACTGAGCGTCATATGTTTAAACAGGCTGCTTGTCCCTCATTTGCAAAGAACAAGTTGTATTGAAGACATCATGAGAAAAATGACTAGTTGTGGAAGTTACTTGAAGACTAATGCTGTACTGTTTGTATTCCCAGACGGCCTCAGAGAACATTTCATTGTACATGGACCTAATGAGATGCTGACATGTTTTCATTGTTATTTCAAATTTCAGAATAATTTGATATCCTAACTTACGTCGAACAATTTCATTTTGCCCGAGCTGTAAATAAACCAGACCTGTTTCAAAAGGATGTGAGTTTTTTATATTTTTGTGTGTGTGCTGTTGGCAAAAAAATCCCCAGTGAAAATTGCAAGCAGACCAGTAAACACAGAGTTTGTTGTGCACAAAGTTATTTTAATCTTCATTATGGTTAACAGATAAAGACCAGACATTTTGTCAGGCAGGATGACACTTCTCTTGATTCTGACTGCAAACACAGACTGTTAGAAAGCAGCAGGTTATACTGTATTGAAAGTTCAATAGGCGTCCTAGAATGCAAAGCTAACCTAGCCAGGCTTGAACCACAAAACAGGCTCTGTACTACTCTCCTTAACCTCCCACCAGCTGAAGCAAAAGCCGTCGTCCCCTGGGACTGCTGGTAAATACAGACAAAATAAAGAGAGAAAAAAGTGGGGTGGGAGGCAGGGTGAGGGACGGTGAGGGAGGGTGAGGGAGGGTGAGGGGGGGTTGACGGACTGCTTGGCTCAGCACTTTTTTGCACACAGCCCTGACAAAGGCCTCTCTGTTCTCCTGGCCAGTCACTCAGAGGGAAACGCCCTCATGATAGCCCGGTGCCTATCTCAAGGGTCACGCCTCAACTTCAGCCGCCAGAGAAGCTCCAGTCCCTGGCTCTTTTTGTTTACCTCCGCCTCTCTGCCTGGGAGCGCCACAAATTAACCCTTCGGTGTCTGACTATAGCATGCAACACTGCCAGCAAGGAAGGACTCAAATGTTGTTTTTGGCGATAATGCAACATATTCTCATTCAAAGGTTCATACAAAAAATATTCCTCATTTTTTTGTGCGTTTTCCTATGAATGTCCAGCAGCACATAACAAAGGATTTTTGCTTGTTACATGCATGCAGTATTTTAAAAATAAACTGCCATCTTCACTGGGAACAAACCTAACATGGTTAGGTTTAGGCAACAAAATTAGCCTATTCATTAAGTTTAGGAAAAGCTTGACCTGGTTATAGGTTTAGACAACAAAAATTAGTTGGGTTTAGGCAATAAAACTACTTTTAGGGGTTTAGAGGCATAACTTAAGAATGAAAGTTATGTAACTAAAACTACTTAGGTTTTGGAAAATATAGACTTGGTTAGGTTTAGGAAAAGGTTGTGATTACTGTTCAAAATCACATAAATAAGTACGGACAAAAACTACTGAGTTTGGATTTGGAAAAGTTAGACTTTGTTAGGTTTAGGCAACAAAAATACTTATGTATAGGCAATAAAACAGCTTATTTAGGTTTATGAAAAGATTTTTGTTTGATGTTAAAATAACATTGGAAGTGGTGTAACAAAGTACAGAAGTTTCATAACAAAAACTACTTAGTTAGGTTTAGGCAACAAAAATAGGTCTAATAAATACTCCCTAAGAATGTTTATTCAAATTTAAACTTCCTGGTTTACACTTTCAAAGATTGCATACAAATTGAATTTATTTCTTATGCACAAATTACACTGCATTGTTTCTCGTGTGTCCCTGTTTTTGCAAATTTGCAATTTTATCAGTTTGTTATACAATCTGGTGCATTCTCTCGTTCCTTTGTTCAGTTGTTTCACATCTGTTTTGTGCTGCTCCTGTGAAATAAGCAAGTAAGGACAAAAAGTAGCTTACAGTATTCGCCTGGTTTATAAACCGACAGAACAATCTCATGAGATGTATCATAGAGTGATGACAGTTCAATTATCACCTTATAAAAGCTTTGTACGTTACAGTTGGCATCAGGGAGAGAGGTCATGGGAGGTGCATCTTCCTGAGTGTCAGCAACATCCATTTTTATTGAGCATAATCAGTCTCCAATCTCGTCAGCATCTACAATGCTTAGCTTTTATCAACGCATAAATGCCTTGAGATATGCTGAATGTTCAACTATAGTATACAGAAAAACATTTCAAAAGTTCTATAAGTGTAAAAAAGCATATTTATAATGCTGCAAAGAAAAGCACAAAGAACAGAAATAGGCCTCATTTGAGGGGGAAATAATAATATGGCCTTATAAAATTCAATAGGTGTGGCTCCATCCTCTGAGGAAATGAACTTCCCGTCCACAGAGAATAGACCCTGCCGCTCTGAAAGGGCACACATGTCAGGTGTAGCATTTTAGTGGGTCAAAACACGTTGGTGCAGCTGTAGCTGACGGGTGGCTCTGGGGAATAGCATGGCTTCCTTCATCAAGGAGTCTCTGCTCTGTGGGCCATAAATGACTCACGTCAAAACACCTATAGTAGGGATGTGCTAGCAGCTGCTAACGCAGCACAAACACACTGTTTGTCGGACATTCGCTATCGCTAACATGTGCAGACAGAGCATCATTACAGTGGGCAGACACAGCTACTCTAGTTCTCCTACCACAATAAATTTCATTATGCAATAAAAATGTATACTTTTTTGATAAAACAGCATGACATTTGTCACAGAGAAACAGTCAATTAGCCTTCTGCTAAAACAACTGAACTTAATCACGTTAAAGCTAAGATAGCCACAGCTAGCTAGGCTTGGCTTAAGTTAAATTAACTATTTTAACCCTCTCTCTGAGTTTGAAAAATAGAAATGTTGAGGAACCTACATGTTAATCAGTTTGCAACGAAACTGAAAACAAATGAGGCAATGGCTAAATCTTGTCAAATTGAAGAAAAAAACAGCTAGTTAACAACAGTTAGCTAGTTCAGCTAAAACGTAGCCTAACGTTAATTAGCCTAGTTTAGCAAAGTGTCAGCAACTGCTTTTTGATGCAATTTGTTGTGTTTAAGTTACATTTATTTTTAAATGTATCGAAGTGTAATAAAAAGGAATATACTTATTAATAAAATTAGCTAAAGACAGAGTGTAGTATTTAGAAAAATTCTGGGAGGCAAAATTTCACAGAAACAAAAGAAAAATCTTTTGCAGCTAAAGGTCAATAAAAATGTAGATGCTTGCCAACAGATTTTGCCAACTCCTCTTAGCCTGCTGCTTCAGAGATTCACTTATCACCTTTTCCCAAACCAGGCCCGCAAGCCTACAAGTTACTGTATCATGATAAAATTAAGCAATCTCCAAAAAAAAAAAAAAAAAAAAAAAAAAAAAAAAGCGGCATGAGTCACGGTTTCTCTCAGAGCAGCTTATTTAAATTGGTGGCAGGGCTACTCAGTTACCTGGCTCCGCTCAGGCTGAGCCACGCTGCCTTCACTTTACAACCACAGACCCTAGTATACACACACCGCACCACCAAATAAGGGTGGGGAGCCGCCAATCCAGCTCCATGGGTAATAAAAGTTAAATGCAGCCCCTGAGTTGAGACATGCCTCCAGGGGAACTTGGTGCAATGGGCGTCTGCTATTGTCTCTGTCATCTCAGGCCTGTATCAGAGGAGGATAACTACTAGGATGATAAGTGGGTATTTATATTGTGGTGACTGCTGTCTAATTCAAGACAGATGAGTGGTAAAGCAGCAGATGGCCAAACAGTCTCTGGAGACTGAAGAACAACCTCTTTCTTGTTGTCTCTGTCTCTCTGGGATATTAAGAAGATGTGATAACATGAAATAAAATCATTATATATTTTGTGCGACACAATACCATTAGATTATATTCACATTCAAAATTACAAGTATCTGTTCCAGACTTAGAGATCTGGCAGAGGGCGAGCTTCCTTATAATACTTAGAGCCTACAACCTAATTACAAGTATTTTATCTAACAACATTAGTGACACACAGACAGATAATATACTGTATTGTTCATGACAGCACAGCGCACCCTGCAGTCTCTAACTGGAGTGATGTTGCGTGCTGTCAAGCCACGATTACGTACAGATACGGCAGATCTGCTGGTTATATTTTGTGCAACCAGCATCAGACTGTTGAAACACAGAAACCCCCCACATGCTTGTGTCCACATCAAATTATCGCTTTGATTAATTATTCGACACATTTCCTTCTGTGCACCAACAGGCTTGTAGGTGAAGGAAAACCTTTTGCTCTGCTTAGAACTACATCAGGACCATCCATTCCTGTCAGTCTTTCACCCGGTGTCTCCATCCTGGCCAAAATGATGCCTGAGCTCCACAATTTTTAATTATAGAGATTATTCAGATTCAAAACCAAAGTTGAAAAATAATTTCCATAATCCCAGACAACAATAAGTTTCCTCTGATGGAGACTCTCTCCCAAACTGTCAGTGCATCATGACTCATGAGGAGGGTAGCCCTGTCATTAAAGGAGGAGAAAGTAGTAAATGTAATAAGTCATGATTGTCAAAGCCTTTATTGCACCCCCCTATAATAAATTAGCCATCCTGATGAAAATGCCTATGGTGCCGGCTTAGCGTGTGCCTGAACGTGCAGTACACGTAAAGGTCCTGGTTTGAGGGTTTGAAAAATATAGTCACTTGAGTCAACATGCAGGCACACAATGACCATGCTAACAGTCTCACAGTGACCATGCTAACATGCACACAATGACCATGCTAACAGGCTCACAATGACCATGCTAACAGTCTCACAGTGACCATGCTAACAGGCTCACAATGACCATGCTAACAGTCTCACAGTGACCATGCTAACAGGCTCACAATGACCATGCTAACAGTCTCACAGTGACCATGCTAACAGGCTCACAATGACCATGCTAACAGTCTCACAGTGACCATGCTAACACGCACACAATGACCATGCTAACAGTCTCACAGCGACCATGCTAACATGCACACAATGACCATGCTAACAGTCTCACAGCGACCATGCTAACATGCACACAATGACCATGCTAACAGGCTCACAATGACCATGCTAACAGTCTCACAGCGACCATGCTAACACGCACACAATGACCATGCTAACAGTCTCACAGCGACCATGCTAACACGCTCACAAGGACCGTGCTAACATGTCAGTCTCTTGGTAAGTATAATGTTTATCATGTTCAATATGCTTGTTTAGCATGTTAGCATTTGCTAATTAACATTAAACACCTACAATTCATCCTGTGGGGACTTTAATATCAATATATCAATGTACCAAATTACCTAATTATTTTAAGCCTATATTATATTTTTATGTTCGCAAACTGAGAAATCTCATCTGAGATCTGCAAAAAGTTGCAAAAACTCTCATGAGACTGCTTCCCAACTACCTATCCAGACCTTAACTATTCAAAATCAGCGCCTAACCATCGCAATCTCGCTAGAGTTTCACCACTTTGTGGGTTCCCTTCTAGCCAGTGCTATATTTCAGTCTGGACCAAAGTGATGGTCCACATGGTCAACATCACCAGAGCCACACTGTTAGCATAAACAAAATAAACTGTTATTTTACACAGCGGTACTTAATCTGATTCCCTCCTAACTGTGATATTTACAAATATTTGACAGTGAATAAACAGCGAATGAGGGCTGTTTTGAATTCTGAATATTGTTTACTGGTATTGTGCCCATTACTGGCAGACACGTCAACACCAAAACTATTGCTTTGTCATGTTCAAATACTCAATTTCCATGATCACTACATCTCTTTTGCTCTCGTTTCTAGTGTCACAGGTTTCCCTTTGTCTGATACAGAATTTGCATCCGTGGTCTCTACTATCTGATGTCATCTGAAGGATGTTTGGAGGGAATCTAGTGTGTCCCTTAACGGAAAGTTTTGTTTATGGCAGTCTGTCTGTTGGATGAGCGTCAAACTGTTATGATCATGTTTGTTGACTCTGCAAACAGCCATGAATACTTCCAGAAACCTGACTTGGTGGCAGTATCAGTTTACACAGTGACATAATGACTTGGTTACACGATGCCTTGCGTGTCAACTACATGTGTGATATGTAACTAATTGTGTAAGAACAGCTGAGTAACAATATCCAGCCTGCAGTCATCGTGGGCGTGATTAATTAGCTTTGTAAAAGACAGAAAGCAATTATGTATGTTTTCACAGAGATGAATCATATGAAAGCAACACATAGGTTTTGCGGAGCTTTCAAACAGAGCATGTAGACAGACAAGATATTTATAGAAAGCACAGAAATGATGACTGATGAGCAAGGGATGGGAACAAAGGCTCTGACTAGTTGACTTATTGCAGGATAAACAAAAATCTCTTTGTTGAATTGTTTTTTTTTCCTTCAAGTGCACTGTGTGTGCAGAAGATTATTAAAAGAATGCAGTACTTTTGTATGTGTTTGTTATTATTTGGTGTATGTGAATGTCTAAACATGTAGGGACCATAAAATATAAGGACTTAAGGGTTGAGCTTGTTTGTGTTTGATTTTATGGTATTTTCCTTTATTAAAAGGAGTTTCTCACCAGTGCAATTTTCCATATGAGGACTATGCACACCGGTTTGGGTGCGAATTATTCACATTGCCATTTTCAGTTTTTATTAATAATAAGGTTAAATGAGTTTCCTCCTAAATAGTACCTCTCCACACAGCAAAAAAAACTATCCAGACAGAGAATAAAGGGCTAGTGTTAAGGACACAATACACAAACCAATTGGACCCAGCACTAACGTTAGCTGTTGTGGCTAACCCTGTTTCGTGACTAACATATAACATTAGTAAGTGCATATCAGCTATATTACCATCTTCACTGTATTGCTGCTTGGCAATCTCAAGCCATAGATTGTCATTTACAGTATTTGGTTCTTGAGGTAGTAGTGTTATACATTATTGGGTGTTGAGAGGGGTAAAGCCCGTAGTTATTATGAAACACCAATAGTCTGAATAATGCCCAATTGGATCAAAAAAGCCAGACTGTCCAACAGTCTGTTACCCTGAAAACAAATACCCACTGTTCTAAGGCCCATTGCTCCGAAAATACCCACTCTCCATGCAACAAATAGAGGCATACGGCTAATGCTGATTTCACACCAGAGCAGTGGTGAAGTGCGGACTACGGCGAACTGCCGTGCAATGCCCATGAAAAGCTGCGGCGGACACTCCCGAGTTCAGCACGCTGCAGTGAAGTGCAGCCAAACAACAGTTGGGAAAAGTTTAACTTTTAGCGATGAAGTGTGGCCAGAGAGGACCCGTAGCCAATCAGTAAACAGATCCTGTGACTCCTGTTACAAGTTGACCTATTTTTAAAAAGACGTTCTTCCCGCCTGAAACACATGAACATGCCTCCTGGCATAAAGAAATGTAAATTATTGGAACAAAAGATTTCATTGGTCAAACATATATTTCCGAAATTGAGGTCCGTCCGATTATTTTTCCTGCACACAAATGTTCTGCAGACGTGCGCAAGCATTCATTAAAACCTAAAATATATGTTTTTAAAAATTTCCGTGCAAACTTTTCGGACGAAAATCTTTGCTTGGTGTGAAACAGCTTTAATTTGGCACTTTACATGGAAATCTGTTTACGCCATTGTCACGGTGTACTAGTCAGCCAGTGAAAACAGCTCTAGAAAAAACATTTAAAGAGTTACAAACTGAAAGTGTGATTTGCAAAGTTTGTCTGTTTACAAGAAGAAACTTAACCCAAGTTTGCTCATTTTACTGTAAAACATGATGTTGACTTGGCCCCATTTACTTCCCCAACCCTGAAGCATGAATGAGATGTTCAGGGTTTAGGTTAAATGAGACAAAATCATCAATGTGCAAAGTAAACTCCTTCTGATCTGAGTCAATTATCAGTTATAAATGAAGGTATGAAATAGGTCCCACAAACATTGACCATTATGAATATCTCAATGTTTGTTTTGTTTTTTTAAAGTGATTTAGCTTATGATTATTTCTTACTGTATAACTCTCCTCCGTCCACCTGGAACAGAAGAGTCTATTAATACTGTAATGTGATGTGAAAGGGAAAACAACGTGAACAGTCATTATGTCTTCCCTTAAAATACAGATCCTTTCCTTTCCAATGTTTTTGTTTCAATTACTCAGCCCGAGTATAATTTCCTCTGAGTGCCCTGAAAAATCTAAGGTCCCTGCATTAACTGTGGCCTCAACAAGTCTACTGCAAACTTAAAAGAAAGTGAACTGGACAGTCTCGTCTTTTAGCGATGTGAACATATATGAAATGTGACTTCAGGTCTCGTGGGAATGTGAAGAACAGAGAGCTAAAGAGTCTCGGAGGAGTAACTGGGGGACTCTTCTCAAGCCAAGTTATTGTGTTTTATCAGTGTTTATGTAGCAGGGTGGTTGAATGTAGCGATGAGTGATGAATGAGCACATTAACAGACTATTTTATTCAGTACATATATAAACTACATTCAGTATATAAAGTATAAACAAAACACTTTTGTGAGTTGAAATGAAAGATCTAAGACTTTACCTGTGCATACAAAGGGCTATTTTCCTTCCAGTTCTGGCCATAAATTTATTGAAAATACATGTCTCTTTTTCAAGATCAAAGTATATCAAGATGTTGATTAAACAGCATGACTATTACAGAGGTGTGCCGGTCCCAGTCTCTCTAAAAGGAGCAGTTTTATCTCACAGACCAGTTTTACAGATGTCTCGGGTTTTGTCTCTGGTGGCCATCAGAGCTGTTGCACGTGAACTGAATGTTAGTTTCAGTTCCATAAACCGTCCCTACTATCATTTCCAAGAATTTGCCAGATTGGCCTCACGACCACATGTAGCCATGCCGGCCCCGGACCCATCAGGCTTCTTCACCTGCAAGATCTGAGAGGTCTGAGACCAGCCACCTGGACGGCTGATGCAACAGTTGGTTTGAACAGCCAAAGTTTTTCTGCACAGAAACCATCTCAGCGAAGCTTATCTGCTCTCAGTTAATAACAAAAGGTGATCGAGCATTTCCAGTTGTTGCCAAAACTGTGGAATAATTTGCCACTATCAGTTAGTAGGGGAGGGGAAATAATCAATTCACCTATGTATGTATCGTGATTTGTTTTTTTTTTTTAATGATTTTGAGGTCCAGCCGGCCACAGCAAGCTGGAACAAAAAAGACGAAAATGGCGGAGGGTCCGCGTAGATACAACCTGCACCCTTTTAATTACTGATATATTTGCCTCCAGGTCATCTCAGACTACATACACACTGAAAATCAAACATTCTTACTGTATTCATTAAGATATTTTCCAAAGTAAAAGTCCCTAGACATGTATGATTCAACTTTTTCCCATGGCCTAGTCTTAAAAAAGTTAAAGCAATATATGGCAATATCGAATTGCAGTACTTGTAGAATTGCAGTACTTTGTAAATAGTAGCAGTAATACCAAGTATTTTGATTGGGAGGTAGGTGTATCATCCCAGCGTCTCCCCAATACTTTAAAACTAAAGACACATCTCTTTAGCCTGTTCATTATCATCATTACACACCACACTGGTTTTTATGATGTTTTGTTGTTTATACACTACAGTTGTGTCATTAATTTCATCAAGATACCCTACACTTTTCTTAATTTACCTTTATCCTCTATGTCTGTTTTACTTGATCATTCATGTGTTTTATTTAATCTCTTTGTAAAGAACTTTGGTCACTTTGTTTTTAATGTGCTCTGTGAATAAATGTGACTTTACTTGACTTGACAAGTTGACCTCAGCAAGATCTTGACCTGACAGCAGTTTGTCTTTGTAACCAACTTGGCGTCTGGCATTTTGTGTTTTCTTCGTGTAAGAATCCTCTGTGACCAAAAAAATGCATATCTGTAACCCTACAGAGTGCCTAATAAACATCTTTTTTCAACATAAAACCACACATTTTAGAGTGGTGTTTCACTGAGACCAGCCCAGGGCACACTTGTGTAGTAATCATAGTGTATAATCAGCATCTTGATATGCCACACCTGTCAGATGGATTATCTTGGCAAAGCAGAGGTGCTCATTTACACAGATTTTAACACATTTGCACACAAAATTTGATAGAAATTAGCCTTTTGTGTGGGGGGAAAAAGTCTCAAGTCTCTTATTTCAACTCGTGAAAAATGGAAGCAAAAACTGTTGCATTTCTATTTTTGTTTTTGCAAAAGAAACATCTAACCTTGAAACTCACAAGTTTTATGTTTGTTTACAAAGAAACTTTGCCTGAGACTGAAACAACTAAATGAAAACCAGAGAGAGTATCAAAGAGGTTAAAAGGTCACAGATAATGTTATTACCACCAGCTCTCCCCTGAACACAAGCAGCTAGTTTGGGTGATTTGTGTGTTCGCGCTCTCGAGCAGTTGCTGCCCTGCTCCGCAGCTGGAGGACCGGGGGATAGAGGCATTGTTTTGTATGTTAACACAGTCTATCCCACTGAGGTAAAAATAGTTCCCAGCTCTATTCTCTCACAGCAGAGCCAGCGATGGCTCAGCCAAAAACAATATTTGGACATGGCAGCAGATGTCCCCAAACAAGCCCGGTAGGACAGGCCTGCGAGGGGAACTTTTGGCATCGCAAGACTCCAGGGAGACGGAAGAATAAGGGCTGGAAACAATGTGGTTTATGAGGACACATGACGGAGAGCATAAGTGCCTGCTTGTATCTCAACTCGAGACACTCAATGGGAGGTTCAGATTTATAGATGATGAAGAACCTGCCTCTTTAAACGAAATGGGGAATAGTTCATAGAGTTCGCCAGCTTATTCCTGGCTGTGTTGCTGCTCTCAGTCAGGGGACTTTATTTTGATTTGGGAGCTGAGAAAGAGGTCTCTCCCATTTTCTTTTTGCTTTCGTGATTGCTTTGGTTTTATGTGGTGTGATATCTACGCACTGAAACGGAAAATTACAGGAAATGAGCACTAATGTTTGCCTTTTAGACACAGATAGTCAGATCACTGCCAGATTTCCCAGGCGATGGAGTCCTTCACTCCTTTTTCCTGCTCATTTGCCTGTCTTCTTAAGAGCTGTGCTTGCAGTGGCGTTTATCAGAGGACAATAGAATAAGAAGTGGATGTAGTCACGTGACCTCACCCACTGGTTTACGGACTGCCGTTTTGTAGGTTGTATCTAGAAGGTAATACACAAATTATGAAACTCTCATGAGATGGTGAAGGTTAGGCATTGACCTTAAATGGAAAAGGTTATTTAACGTCATCAGGCAACAAGTTTCATGAGAGACACAATTTGTGTTTTACCTTCTAGACACGACCTATTTTGGAGACTCGAGTTTGGCGTTTGGCATTTCGTCGCCATCTTGGTTTGATGCAATCAAAATGACATGAGAGGGCGGAGCTAATATAAACGAATACTGAATAAGATGTTTTTAGGCGACAAAAATGTTACAATTAATGTTCATGAGCTGAAAGCACACTGTGAAAGGGTTAAAGTTGTGAGACGAAAACATGGACAACTCCCAGACCAGATAATGCTGTGGTAGCGACCTGTCAATCACAAGGTAGCCCCGCCCTAAAAGCATACCCTGCTTTATGGTCTATTTGACTCTAAATGGGACCATAATTTACTAAATGAACATTATGTTGTATTGAAGAAAACTAAAGCCCTGAGTCTGACTGAGACCATAAACTCATGTTTACAATGTTTACTGAGGTAATATTTTTTTTTCATAATCTCAGATTTTCTCATAGACTTCTATACAATCAGACTTCTTTTTGCAACCAGAGGAGTCATCCCCTGCTGGCTGTTACAAAGAATACAAGTTTTAAACACTTCGATGTTGGCTTCACTTTTCAGACATGAACATTGCACACTGGTTTACAAACAAAACATGCTCCACGGATTTCATTGAAGAACAGTGAAGAACAAAATATGATTTAGACACAATTCAAAGTGGCAGAAAATCAATCAAGACGCAAACAGACCTGGCTTATATAGATAGATTCGTCTGGACCCAAATCCAGGACACCTGCAAAGGAAGGATTTTTGTTTCTGAGACCAAAAATGTACAGTTCATTTTTATAGCACCACCATCTGGCACCATAGTTGACACTGCACCCCCTTGGGTCCTGAGCAATTGGCAGTTGTGAGGCAGGTCAGATAAGTGGTTGTCGAGATATGCGAGGGACATACAGAAAGACGGGCAGACGGAGATTCCTTGCTTTATAGTTTGATAAATGTAATTTCTAGGACACAAGGTCGGCATGTTTACATTTCTGGATGTTGATCGTGGAGTTTACATTTTTTTCCATTGCAGACAAAACTGTGACCTTGGAGGATTTGTAATGTGGTTAGAAAAACAAACCGTATATGATGTCTTTATGTGACAAAAACAAATTAGCAAAATCAATTAATCAGTTCTAATTCACTGGAAATAACAATAAACGCCCTGATTTGTGTCCACAAAACGACCTCAGTAGTAATTTAGTATTTAATGCCAACACATATAAACAGTTTTGGTTGCACATTCAGCTACTGCAGATAAGAGATAGAGCAGATGGATTCAAGTTATGCAGCCAGATCATTCTTTCTGTATAACACGTCTTTTCTCATGAATTTAGGAGACACTTCAACACCCCAAAGAGCTGCAATGCTGATTTTCCATCTCAATCAGCAGAGAGAAACCTACACCACCTCCAGAGACCACCAGACAATGGCCCTCACATCAGTTTCTGCTCCCCCCTCCTCAAGCCGACTAACTAACTGTGACCTGGACCTGGCACTCTGACATGGCAGCGAAACAAATCGACAAGCTAAGAGACACGAGTGCTACATGATCCTGTTTTATTCTGGTGAGCTTATACTGCCCCCAACACCACTGCCAAAATGCAGACACAGCCAGGTTTCTTTTTTTAGAGCCATTAAAGACATATAATATCTAATGTCATGCACAGTGTTCGGGGCTTTAACCACTTCTTTTACCAATCTGTACAACGTTAATCATAAACTATTAAACCAGTCTGTCATCAAACTAATTAAATTTCCAGACAGTCTTTGCTGTTACAGATACAACAAAAACACCTTCTGAGCCAGTTTTGCAGCATAACTTTTTGTGACATTAACAGATTCACAGAGTTGTTTTGCAGTCATCACCACATCTAACCAGCTGAACCAGATATACAGTATATATGAGGGTATACGGGAGGTTTAAAACTGTGGGCAATATTACACAACACTGCTTAATGATCTTGTTGAGCAAGATCGTGACAAGTCCAACAATGCCGGGCCTGCAATTCACAGCAGTTACATTTAATTATACTGCTTAAAACAGACAACAGAGGTTGAAACAGTCTAGCAGTCTTGCTCCACAGCTGTGTCCTATCAGGAGAAAGGGGGAGAACGAGGCGGGGGGGAGGAAAAAGGCGACTCTCATTGTCACTGTGCGTGGTTATTGTTCACACTCCCTCACACATGCAACCCTGTGCTTCTGGCTTTTTATCATGCCGTGGCACGTGAGCTACAGCGGAGAGGTCCTTTCTCTATCTGAGGAAAAGGCCACTTGGCTGCCGCTGAGTGAAGGTGAGGAAGGAAGCGGTGACAGCATGGTCATGTGTTGGACTTCCTTAAAAAAGTTGGCTGTGTGTTAAGACATTTAAGCAGCTGTAAAATGTTTTTTTGCACTGTTTTATGTATTGGGATATCACAGAGCATTTTTAGTATTTAGATGTGTTTAATGGTGGTATAATAATTATGAAAAAGTATCTTTGCATGAATGTATTATTGCATGAACTGCTGATGGTATCAAGGTGGTCAGTTGGTGTTGACATTTGTCAGATAAAAATCATGCAATATGTGGAGATTAATAGGTTTATACCTCTCCCTTTTTCCCAGGCCCCTTCATTGCCACCCATCCACCAGATGCCCTCAGGCTTTACCAACTTTCCACATCACCTGAAAGCCCCACCCATCTACTGTACACACCTGTTCCCACTTCCCTCTGCTCTGTTGCCTGCCCCCCCCTCCACCTCCTCACCTGCATCTCATTCCCTCATCAGCCTCTCAAGTTTATATACCATCAACTCCATTCATTTGGACAGCTTTCCCGGTTTTAACCCTTGCCTGCCACATGATTCATGAACCTGCCCACCTATCTGTACCTCTAAGCCTATGCATTCACTTTAGCAGTAAAACACTGAACTTATCCCGTCTGCCTGCTTTGTTTGTGTTTGAGTCCAATCCTGCATTTCCCGAGTTGTGAGACTGCAGCATGCTAACATGCTAACCGTCCCAACATGCATGTTTAGCCTAGTGTTACAGACCTAGTGTTTATCAGTTTACCATCTTTGTGCAGCGTATTAGCATGCTGACCTACTTTAGCCCCAAACACAATGCAAGTGAGGATGGTGGGAACGTCACTAGTTTTGCAGGTATTTGGTCTTAAAGGGATAGTTCAAGTGTTTTGAAGTGGGTTGTATGAGGTACTTGTGCACAGTCAGTGTATTACCAAGAGTAGATGACGGTCAGCACACCATCCAGTTCCCCGTTGGAAAGGGCTATCCGACGACAAGATAAAGCTGTGAAAATATTAAAAATTTTGACCTGATGATGGCGCTCGATGAAAAGTCAGTGGATAAGATAAGATAAGATAAGATAAGATATTCCTTTATTAGTCCCACAGTGGGGAAATTTACACGTTACAGCAGCAATACAAATAAAAATAAATTAGTATATACATAATAGAAAATAGAAAAAAGTAAAGACAGAAAAAAATGTGTCCATCATATCAATGATATAATTGTACATAAAGTCCTTATTGCACTTGTGTCCGGTCAGTTTGTTGTGAATGTGTATGTGGTCTACTGGGAGCAGTGCTGGTTGTGGAGTCTAACAGCTGCAGGCAGGAAGGACCTTCTGTAACGCTCCTTCGTACACTTAGGGTGTAGCAGCCTGTCACTGAAGGAGCTCTCCAGAGCTCTGATGGTGTCTCTCATGGGGTGGGAGTCCTTCTCCATCATGGATGGCAGCTTAGCCGTCATCCTCCTCTCTCCCACCACCTGTACTGAGTCCAGAGAGCATCCCAGGACAGAGCTGGCCCTTTTAATAATCTTATCCAGCCTCTTCCTGTCTGCAGCTGTGATGCTGCTGCCCCAGCAAACCACTCCATAAAATATGGCTGATGCCACAACAGTGTCATAAAATGTTTTCAATAGTGTCCCCTGCACTCCAAAGGACCTCAGTCTCCTGAGCAGATACAGCCTGCTCTGGCCTTTCTTATGGAGTGCAGAGGAGTTTGTTGTCCAGTCCAGTTTATTGTTCAGGTGAACACCCAGGTATTTATAAGATGTCACCATCTCAATGTCTGATCCCTGGATGTTCACCGGTGTTGGAGGGGGATGAGTTTGCCTGCGGAAATCCACCACCAGCTCTTTAGTTTTCCCTGCGTTGATCTGGAGGTGGTTCCGCAGGCACCAGTCCACGAAGTCCTGGGAAAGTTCTCTGTACTCTCCATCGTCCCCATCAGTGATGAGGCCGACGATAGCAGAGTCATCAGAGAACTTCTGCAGGTGACAGGTTGGTGAGTTGTAAGTGAAGTCTGCAGTGTAGAGCGTGAAGAGGAACGGAGCCAGAACCGTTCCCTGCGGGGCCCCCACACTGCAGACCACCGTGTCTGAAATGAAGTCCTGTGTCCTCACAAACTGTGGGCGGTTTGTGAGGTAGTCCAGTATCCAGGATGTAAGATGTTGATCTACCCCTGCAGTCTCCAGTTTGTCCCCCAGAAGTGTCGGCTGGATGGTGTTGAAAGCACTGGAGAAATCAAAGAACATGATCCTCACAGTGCTCCCAGGCTTCTCCAGGTGAGACAGAGCTCGGTCCACAAGGAAGATGACGGCATCATCCACCCCAATGCCAGGTTGGTAGGCAAACTGTAGTGGGTCCATGGATGGACTCACCACAGGGCGGAGATGTTGGAGGACCAGGCGCTCCAGGGCCTTCATCAGGTGGGATGTTAATGCCACCGGCCTGAAGCTGCTGGGGTCCTTGGGGTGTGGGGTCTTGGGCACAGGTACCACGCAGGATGTCTTCCACAGTTGTGGTACCTTCCTCAGCTTCAGGCTCAGGTTGAATAGACGTCCAAAAGTCCCACACAGCTGATCTGCGCAGGACTTCAGGAGCCTGGAGCTGATGCCATCTGGACCCGATGCCATCTGGACCCGATCATGACCACGCTGATGGTGAGGTGTGCTACGAGTGAGAATTATTGTATTGCCCAGTTCATCAGGTGCAGAGCCACAAATGACCCCCCTTCTTAAGAAATCCATGCCATAATTATTAGCAAGGCAGTTTTTCTGCCCATGTCTTACGGTCATGCGAGAATTGTGTTAACGTGTTAATGTGTGTGTATGTATATATATATATATATAGTACATGTATGAACTGTGAGCAACCAGAGATGGATTTTTACACTCTCAGATTAAGAATTTAGAGGCCTGAAGAGGTAAAACTATCCAGTGTTTTACAATAAAAATGTAGATAAATGTCAGAAAAGATGCATCATGTGAATGTTTTTTGTTCTTTACTTGATCTCACAACCCTTCAGATTCAATTTGTGGTCCTCTTAAGGGGTTCTAACCCCCATATTGGGAACCGTCATAGCTGTGACCCAGTGTGTTGGTTCAATATGTGCTTATTTTTGACTGTCAGTGCATGGTTGTATGAATAAACCTTTTTTTCAATGTGGCTTTCAGGAGCAACCCACCAAGTGGAATTACATGTTTCTGACTACTGAAAGATACAGAATAGCAATAGGTTGGAGCACGTTCCCAGCTGGCATTGGGCGAAGGCGGGGTTCACCCTGCACAGGTCGCCAGTGCATCACAGGGCACATAGAGACAAACAGCCATTCACGCTCACATTCACACCTACGGGCAATTTAGAGTCATCAATTAACCTAAACTGAATGTCTCTGGATTGTGGGAGGAATAAAAAAACTCTCTTACTGTGAGGCGAGAGTACTAACAACTGCACCACCGTGCAGCCCAGAATGGTGACACCATGGAATTAAAATTAAATGCACTTCATTTACATTATGTTTGATGAGCATGTTAATAATACAGGTAGTCAAAAAATATCTGAGATTTAGACATAGACAGACACACATTAGGACTGGATTAATTCAGCTTCAATAGGCTACAGCTGAAACATCACTTCATGGGAGACATTTCTGAAAGAGGCCACATTGCTGAGACTATGTCCTTGTTATGATCACCATAAGTCAGAGCCATTTACTGTGAGCTACCAGATGAATTGAAAATGGTCAAACCGCTGGCCCTGATGTCTTACAGCAGCACATCACAGGCTCTGGTTTGTTTCAGAGGAGATGCAGTAGTTTGGCCCGCCTCCAGAGGAAACAACATCTGGATTTTTGCTCTTAATGGGCTTTGCTTTATGGTAAAAGCACTGAGTGTGATGGACTGAGTCTCTCTGAAAACCTAAATCTCAGTCAAGTGGACATCAGCAGTGATGACAGTGAGATTTTTTAAATAGGATGTGCAGTTATAAAACATTTTTGAAATTGTTTAACCTCATTTTGGAAATTAATTTGAAACACTCTTGGGTTTTCCTGTATAACCACATGGCTTCTCTAAGTGGTTAGAGTCTCTCAAGAGGCTTGAAAGGCCACAATTTGAAACTCATGTCTCATTATTCACACTGCTGTTGTTACAGTCTCAGATTATACTGTAGTTTAAGAGCCAAGATGAGTAGAAACCCACTGCAATGCAGAAGAAAAATGTAGTTAACCTACTCATATAAAAAAGGGCTAATGGAAAAACTGCTTTTCCATCACTTAGCATCAATTAATTTTTTGTTTGTAACATGATGCCCTGAACTCTGTACAATGAACCATTCAAATTCATTTATAATTAGGCCTACACCAGTATTTATTAGAAACAGAGCAGCTGCAGAGGCAAACATTAGTATATTATTGCTTTGAATTTCACAGACAGTTGCCCTAATCAATATTTTTACATTAACAGTAGATCAAATTAGTCTAATATGTGTAATGTTAACATGATGAGCCCACAGAGAATTAACCCCAGACTCAGTGTTTTAGCATCTTTCAGCTCACTGATTTGGTTTTATGGCCTACAACTTTACTGTTGTGTTTAACTCTCACCACTCATCCCACTGTACACTACCTGCCCAGCACCAAATGGCAGAAAAAGCAACCAGCTGCTGAACATCGTGGAGAATTTAGCAGCTAAAGAGCCAGACATTTCCCTCAGAGCTGGTGCAGACCAAAAGCAGAGCAAAAAAGGAAGCGTTAATATGGGCCTACATTTATCAGGTGGCCTGAAACACGATTTAAAATAAATTCTAATGTTACTCCGCATCTACTGGATATGTAAATAGGTTACTGCTAGCCATAACAGCTTTACTGTATAGTGTCAATAATGTGCCAATGTGCTTGTTGGACAGCCCCAAGCAAATTTTATGGTGGAATTAAACTTTTGCGTCCATCATGTGATGCCATTGGATCCAAGACATTTTCCCACAGACTTACATTCACAAAGAGACAGACAGATACTTGTTTTTTAATGTAAATCAACTTTCCAGTACAAACACTACATTATTTAAATCATAAGGTCATAAAAAGGCAATGTAAACTGTAAAATGCACTAATTGCAGAATCCAGAGTTATTTCCCTTCCTATGTTGATGTGAATAAGACCCAGACCGAGGCTGGACTGAGGGCTGGGAGGCAAGGTTAAAGGGGGTGCAGAGGCTCACTGGTCAAGGGTCGCTGGTTTGAATCCTCTTCTATGTGGAGTTTGCATGTTCTCCCTATGTAAGCATGGGTTTTATCCGGGTTCTCCGGCTTCCTCCCACAGTCCAAAGACATGCAGCTTAATCGATGGCTCTACTCTGTGGGTGTGAATGTGAGCAGAATGGTTGTCTGTCTCTATGTGCCCTGTGATGGACTGGCGACCTGTCCAGGGTGAACCCTGCCTTCGCCCAGTGTCAGCTGGGATTGGCTCTAGCCCCCCGGCGACCCCTAACTGGATAAGCGGTTGCAGATGGATGGATGGATGGTACAATTGTTGTGATTCAGTTTGCCTACTCCTATTAAGTCTCATATATAGAACATGTTGGCCTTTTCTTTACATGACCTTAAAACTCAGCAGACACAATGCTCTCATAGATACTGTCTATGAATGACAGGATATATGAGGTAAAGTCTCTCAAGCTGAGGATGTGTTGCCGCAGTGTCAAGTCGAGTGACTTGCTGTTCTCATCAGACACTTTCCCACAGCTTGACAGACATGAAAACCTCGTGTCAGACACTCACTGCTGTTGATAATGCTGTGGTTTTAGATATTTGAAGGGATGTACAGATATGGTTGAATTAAAATGCACTGCACATGTTGCACACAAGCTGATCTGTTTCATGGACAGAGAGATAACAAATCTACTCACACAGGCATTGGTTTCACTACCAATTTAGATCCTCCCTTTACAGTGGCGTCTTTGTTTTTGAGCATTTTCAAGGAATTGATTTCTGTTCAGTGAAGAGAGCCCAGTGTTGATTTTAAAGCAATTTATGTTCAATAATGTGATGTAAAATTAAGATGTGCTAAGAAGTATGAATGAAGCAGCATCAGAGTGTAAACTCACACGACCCATTTGACCAAATATTTTGTTTAAAGAGGACCTGTTGTGCTTTTCTCCTTTCCTTTAGTGTGTTATATAGTTTTTTGTGCATGTAAAAGGTCTGCAACGTTACAAAGTCCAAAGTCCACGAGTTACTCTCCCCCACAGAAACACTGCTCCTGAACTGCCTGAAACACCTTGATTGAAGTCCCGCCTTTTCTTCTGTAATGTGGTGATGTCATTAAGTAACACATTTAAATAATACCTGCCTAGCGGCTAGTTTGGCACGCCCTCGAACTAAGCTAGAGCAGCGCTAGAGCAGAGTCCAAAGAGTTTGGTTTGGTTGACCAATCACAGTAGAGTGGGCCAGCTGACCAATGGCACTGGAGACTGATGCACAGGGGGCCCCTCTTGTGTCACTTTTGGATGGACTAGGGACAGTGTGTATCCCTTTGTTACATGCATAGTGTCCTTTCAAAATAAACTTCCATTTTCACAGGAAGTTAGGTTTAGGCAACACAGCCGCTTAGGCAGGATTAGGAAACGGTCGTGGTTGACCTTATCCTCACTGATTAATGTCTCATGTGGCTCACAGGACAGACAATACCGATGAGTCACATGACTAACGACTGACGTGACAAAATTAATCAACGTTACTTTTAGTTTCATATGTGTCACAAACACAATGTCTCCTAGTTGAAAGTCTTGTTTGTTTGACCCATCCACTGTCTCTGTCGTCCGCCACATCTCCAACGCTATTAATACTACGTCGTAATTATCTACATCTTACGTCATCAAAATGGAGTTAGCTGTTTCTAAAGGGTTCCTCCTCATGTTGGTTTCCAGTGCCGAGGGACACTAGCCAAATGGAGGTATTTGACGAATTGGGAGTGAGAGCGGGTTGGTTGAGGCGGGGGCAGAGTGTTTCAGACAGAGGGTAAAAAAAGGTGCCGCAGCACAGCTGGTATGAGAAAAACATGTTGTTGCAGAAACCCAAAATACACATTTGCATCTGAAAATGAACATAATAGGTCCTCCTTAAAAATCTTAAGGAACACACAAATTGGTGCTAACCCGTATCAATCCTCATAGCCCTCAGCCTGCTTCATACTACAAATACGAAGTAAAGAAGCCATTGAGAGTTTCCCAGGGTCATAAACAGCAAAAACTGAACATCTTCCTTGTAACTTAAGTCTTTACTAATCCCTGTGTGACTTCTCTAACAGCTGACCAATGGAGATCCTCGTTTGAAGGATTTCATTTCAAATCTAAATTATGGCAAAACCAACTTTCCCCAGTGTGAGTAGGTCTTATTCATTTATTTATTTTTTAAACTGCACCGACTGTCACGACATTGAATGATTGGGAGCTTGTCCATCTTGGCCCAGGCCTAATTTCGTGTGGAGAACATTAAACTTCTGGTTGCTCAGCAGTGCACAGGGAAACAGCCTTTGGCTCCACCGACACTTAGAAAAGGCCAAAAGGGGAGCTGAGCAGAGCACACGCAAACATGAGTAATGACATCCAGCTGCTGGTGCGCACACATACACACACACACACACCCACACACACACACACACACACACACACACAATAAAGCAAGTAGCTTGTAGAGTCAAGAAACATCATGATAGCTTCAGGCAGTTTGTTCTGTGTGACATTGCTTTTGTTTCAACTCGACTATGTTGTGTGACAAGCAACTCTCACATACCCAACACACACCTTTTTTAACCTCTTTATTCCCACACTCAAACACAAACTTCGTGCATAAAAGGATATTTGCAAATGCAGATGCCGCCGCCTGCCTTGTCTGGTTTTGAGATGTGGGCGATGAGGTTTTCGCATAGAACGCTGTTTGGCTCGTGTTGTGGTTGCAAATGATCTCACTCGTCTCTGCATTGAAAACACACAGATACGAGAGGCATTGCACCTCTTTGGTGAGTCAGGTTTCAGTTCTGTTTACACACAGTGGTTTAGAAAGAGGTAGGCCACTAAGGACTAATACATAAGCAAATTCCAGTACTTTTGTTTGCATTAAAATGATGACCACAAACAGGAGCGTGGTGACTTTTCTTGATAAGTGACCTCACTTAACCAGCTCTTAAATGAGCTCGGACAGTCACGCACAGGGGACTTTCCATGGCTCTTATCTAACAACACTGGGAGAGGTGACATCACTGTCCATGGAGAATATCATAACAGAGACGTTTACAGCATGGCATGACCTCTTAAAGAGTTGCAGTCCTTTTTATAACCTCACCACAATCTTGGGGAGTGTGAAAGGAAAGCTTAATATAGTAACCTGTCTAATTTTTTTAAAGGGACATTCTGGTAGTGGTCAATCTGGGGGTTACCCTCATTGTTTTATCTGTTCTGACCATGGTCATGATAACCTTTAACTCACAAGCAGTGTGAGCCTCCTACGGCTTTAAACACACTTGTCTTCAGGTAAGAAATCCTGGAAATCCCTGAAAACTGCATAGCATCATGATCCACTTCCTGGTTAACTCGCAGGCTGACATACATTATCTGGAGTATTCAAGCATGCCAAGATGTTTTCATATTGATCGTACCTATGCCTACAAAAAAGTCATGCATTGTAATTCATATGTATCCTGTGACATCAGTCAGAAGGTCAGGGTGGATGGGTTTTGCCCTGAAAACCAGTGAAACCAGAAGTCATCGCTGAATTATTTGTAACATAACTTCTGTATTTAAATTGTACCACTTCCGGAGCGATTTTAACCCAAACCACGATCTTTTCCTAAGTAGTTTTGTTGCCTCACCAAGTCAGTCTTTTCCTAAATTAACTAAGTAGTTTTATTTTGAGAAGACTTGAGTAGAAATTGACACGTGTCATGTGTTGCAGGACATTCAGAGGAAAATGTACGAAAAACGATGACTTATTGAGTGAGGGGTGTGATTTATGGATTGATGGTTTCATTAAATTATGGAAATCGTTGGACGCAGGCGGGAGGAGTTTCAGATGCTTTTCTACCATCCAACAAACACTCTGGTTGGAGCATACTGATTTTTTAATGCACATCCTCTTTGAGCCCCAAAACAAAGAAACGTGACAAACTTCTTTATATAAACTTGGCTTAAATAAACCGACATGCTCTTTACCTTTCAATTAATACCGCTACACAATCAACCCGGTCTCATGGGAAGGCGTATAAATAACACATTACAACACTATTCTGCCCATCATGAGGAAGCATTTTAGGCTTTTCATGTGTCAACAAAAACTATGATAATGTCGCAGTTAGGCTGAGGCAATGAAACCATTTACTTAGGCTGGGTATACACTACGATTTGGTCCATTTCTGGCCCAAAACATGAGCCACACCACTCATTTTAGAGTCATACTAAACTTCAGCTTCGTCGGGCATCGTTTGCTGTGCAGTGTACAGGAGGGACAGAGGAACGATTAACTTCTTCCAGCTGGCTGACTTTCTGACGTCATGTCGGTTGTTGGTCAGTTTTCCTACCCGTGTGCGAGTCCATACACACTGGTGGCTCTTTTTTTTAGATGTTTCAGTAGACAGGACGGCACAGATGATCAAGGCAGCACGTTTCTGCATTGTTAGCACTGTGGCCTGTACAGACCTCTGCTAGCAAACAAACTTTACCTGATTTGGAGCTTTCCATCGAATCTTTATTGGCAACAGCCAGAACAGTCCGCAAGAGGCGACGGACATGTACAATGTGAGCACATAAATCATGAGCTTTGGCTTTACATCACAGACAATCTACTCATACACTCGGCAGCAGGAATTACAATTTCTCTTTCAATTGTACAGTGTAGGGCCGGCTTTAGGTTTAGGCAACAAAACCACTTAGGTTTAGGAAAAACATCATGGTTAGGCTTAAAATAAGTGTGTAAACTAAGTAAACATCTAGGGAAACAACCTAACATCGTAAAGCATGTCACAAACATCACTAAAAAACATTAAATGTCACACAATGTCAAACACCAGTCTCGAACACTGGTCTTCTGGTTAAAAGTAGTGTGTTTGTTGGATCCATCGCTTGCTCCATTTGCTTGCAATAAGCATTCTTTCTTGCTTTTTATTCTCCATCACCAGCTCTGAGTGTGGCATATTTACACAGATAAGTTTACATAGCAGTCATTACTCACTACATGGTTTGCAAATGACATGCCAAACGCGAGAAAGACAACATTCACATTGTGGCATTACACCTTTTTCCTGGCACAGTCAAGGGAGACTCAGTTCATAGCTAACTGCTCTGGAACTGTAAAGTAAGTCGTTCAGTACAACAGCTACAGTGACTACTACTACACAGTACTACTTTCTCCTCAAAGACAGGAGTCCAAGATTATTTCTGTTCAGTCAAAGTTATTTTGGAAAGCCTAGGAGGCACACTGGTCATTGTTCTTGTGAGAGTTTTCTCAAATCTCCAAAACAGAGCTGGTGAGAAAATTCATGAACAGGCCATACTGGGCAAAAATTATGCCCAGACTGAAAAATGACTGAATATAAGTATTGCATGCAGGCACTACCCTTAGAGAGGCCAGCAGGTCATTACAGGACACATCATCTTCTTGGTTGTATATCAGCTTTAAGTGCCAGCAACCAGACTAAAGACGTCATGTATCATTTGATTGTCCTTGTGCTCTGCGTCCTTGAAGTATTTACAGTATAACCTTATAAAACTACAGACTTTAAGTATGTACAAGACTGTGTTTTGTTTAGATAACATGATCTCCTCTATCTATACAATGATAAATAATGGGGATTAGGTGGGAGCAGCTGTCAAATTCTGCAAAACTATAGTGCTAAATGTATAAACAACATATTTATCAGATTGTCACCAAACTGTGTTCATGATTCACATTTAAAAAGCACTTAAACTTTGGCTCTGCAGCTCAAATAAAAAGTCTGTGGTGTCTTATAATCTCAGTGTCAGCTGAGAAGAGGGGGAACACTTTGGGGTTTGGGGGGCACCAGCTGTGTCTCCCTGTCCAGGCCAAAGTCTCAGCTGGGAATTTGTCTTTTTTTACAAGGCTGACAGGAAAACATAGAGTCGCTGTAACCTGAGATCGGAGATGGAGGGAACGCAGAAAAACAAATCCTTTCAGTGCTGCCAGTGTGTGTCTGTTAAAGAGAGAGGGATGGATTAGCACAGGGCGGGTGGTGGAGCATCCCCCCCTCCCTTGACAGATAACTTGCACAGAGAGACAAAGGAGGAGCTGCAACAAGAAGAGTAAAATATGCCATGATGATAAAAACACATAATAACACATTGCAGAAACCTCAAAATGGGCTGAAACCAAATAACTGATGTGATTTCTGATAATGTCTGGGAACATTATTGGTCTGTCTGCATTATAAGAAAACTATGTTGAAGACTTCAAGCTTGGAAAAACTAGAACCAAACTCCTTTTGTTTTTAACCCAACACTGTTTACTTTTAGGAGGCACACAGCTGTGTAAATACAGGTAATAATGCATCATCAGCACATCTACACAAAGCAGCTGACAACCAGCAAGCAACTCAGAAAAATACCCTTGTATACAAGTACCATGAAAGAATGTCACAGTAAATAAAATTAACAACACAAAACAATGACAAATATTGTCCAAAACCCCTCACATGTACTGCATTTCAAAATCAAATCATATAAATAACATGACAAACTGCAGCCCAACAGGCAACAACAGCTGTCAGTGTGTCAGTGTGCTGACTTGACTATGACTTGCCCCAAACTGCATGTGATTATCATAAAGTGTGCATGTCTGTAAAGGGGAGACTCGTGGGTACCCATAGAACTCATTTTCATTCACATATCTTGAGGTCAGAGGTCAAGGGACCCCGTTGAAAATGGCCACGCCATGGCCAGTTTTTCCTCGCCAATGTCTATCATAAATTTGGAGCGTTATTTAGCCCCGCTTCCCGATAAGCTAGTATGACATGGTATCATATGATGATGATGATCTGTGTCTTCACTAGCTTTAAAACTGAGCCCGCTACACCCTAAAATATTGCGATAATGCATTCAAGAATTTAAATTGCCTATAACACATTAGTAATGCATTAGCTTTGACAGCCCTAATTAATGCATATCCCATATACCCTATTGATTCTTGTACTTGTGCTCTTTCTCCCTGTGATGCTTACTTTTGGTCTTTAAAGGTACTCCATGGATAAAGAGTTATTTATTAACCTAAACACTGTGGTTCCATAATTATTATGAGATTGTGAGGGGCCGACTTTCCCAGTATCATTGTGGAGACATCGAGAGCACCAGCTGTAACCCAATGCTTAACCCCTAAAGCCCTCTGACCCACATCCCAATCTGCAGACAAGACTGGCTAAAAAATGAGTGGTAAAAATGTCACTATCACTTAGAAAAGCTTGCACGCACACACAACAGCTAACACCAACCAAAACAAAGGAGGGTATCCTGTTTTTCCAGAGCCCACTCCTCCCAGAATAGCACAGCATGGCAGGGAGGTTGTTATCGCTCTTATCACAGCCTGTATTATAATGGTCTGTGTGGCAAGGAAGCATCCCTTATTGTTTTCTGGCAGGCTTCCTTTCAGATTGAAGTGGCCGGGAGGGCCACGTACTGTTGCTGTCGCACTGCCGTTCCCTCCCTGCGCTGCCCGCCTCATTAAGACGCCGTATCTCCATCAGCGTCTTCGACTAATGTTACACAGACCCTTCACCCCCAGCCTTATCTTGAGTTGCCGGAGCATGTGGAGGAGGGCGTATTGTACAAACATGTACAGACACACACTTATCCCACTTTTACTGGTACAGTGGCATGTGTACAATAATATCTGATAAGGTTATACCAACACTTCACAACCAGTGTTCTTGAGTTGTGTCAGCAGCATCTCAGAAGTCACAGTGATACACGAACTAACATGCCCCTTGTGCACATGCAGTGCATATCTCCCAAAGAATCCCATGCATCTATATGCGCTGCACATTGCTATGGCTTGTGTATCATAAACACACAAACTTGCATGCACACGAGACACATTCACACGTCAGTTACACCCATATCTGTGTCACTCACTGATAGTCCGGTATGTGAAAGTATCACAGGCTCATAACAAGCAGCTTTACACAGCAGCTGCTGCCCTCCTCCCTCATGTGTGCGCTGCTGGCACGCCTTGCTCCATAAGTAAACCCACGCTCCAGGTATTCACGGCATGCGATCCCAGCCAGGGGGCATTGTGCACTTGTCCAGGGGGTTAAGGCAAACTTGAGCAGAGGTCGAAAAGTCAGCAATTTGAACAGCGAGGTCAAAACTTTCAGTTGGAGGACAGGTCGGGCAGAGGGTTTGGGATGGGATGATGCTGCAGCTTAATTCCTTCCCAGTGGAGGAGCTTCACTCTCCTCAACAGCATGTGTGCTGCCAAGGTGAAGATGTGTTTGAGAGTTTGCTCTGGTGGGACAATAGAGGCTCTAGTGTTTGCTCCATTTGGTTCATGGTGCATCTTTTATTTGTGGTTTTACAATATCTGCCCTCTGGTCTAGTAGACCTGCTGATGCCAGATTGGATTGTTTCCAATGTGCGCATACACAATGTCCTCTAACCTTACGTGCAGACATTTCAAAGTGTCCAGCTATCATTTGAATTTCAAAAACAGACTCTGGTTCAGCCCTGATGGGCTAGTTGCATCACTACAACCCAGCACAAAAGAAAAAAATAGGACAGGATTCTTGTTTTCAGCCAGAAGCACCAAGTGTGTTGAGCTTTGCTAGGTAAAGCTGCACTAAGTTTTACTTTTTTTTATTTCCAATGGCAGCCAATGATGGTTGATGTGACTCCCACATGTACATATAATAACAGACTTAATTAAAGCTACAAGCAGCGATGAACCGGCCCTCGACCCTTCACACGTGTCGGGGGTACTGGCGGGACTCCGGTTTATGCGACTGTGCATTTCTTTGACTGTCGGACACTGTGACCAAGTTGAAGGCCATCGTATTGTCTGTCATTAAAGTTATCTGAAACAGATCTGATCATCTGACAAAAAGCAAAAGAGGGTTGCTTGACCACTCAGGGCCACCGTCCGTGCAAACGTCATCATCCAAAATGGCATGATAAGCATTCACACCAACTCCCAGCCCACAAAGCACTTTACGAAACAGAAATAGAAGAGTACAGAGATGTGTAATTTAAAGATAGATAGTGGAGTTTGAGTGCAGAACAGGTTTGAATCGAGGACGGTTTCAAAACAAAAGATGTAGGACAAACTAGACAGTAGTAACTGTCTCGGCAGTTAAACAATAGCTTCTTGCTAATGTCATTCATTCATTGCTCCATTGGGACTAGCGCTATCTAATGCATGCTAATGCTTGTCTTGTACTGCGAGTTTTTGCAGTGAATAGAATTGTGAAATGCATCGGACTCAGTGTGCAACGTTTCTGTGCATGAACAATTTTAATCAGATGATGGAATGATGATCCATTTGAAAAATATGGACTTGGCGAGCAAAGACCTTTAGACGGCATTTCCTTCGTGGAGTACAGTACGTGAAAATGACGCTATGTGGTGCTGGAGAACACACAAAATATATGTCATGTTGTGTAGACCACAACCACAGTTTTGTGTGCATCCTAAACACCAACAAGTTCCTCGCTCTTTCAGTTGTAGGGACTGTTGGCCAGACGAAACACACAATTACAAAACATGTAATGACAATGAGTGAACGCCTCCACATGCAGACTCTGTACAAATAGTCTTGTGTAACTATAGGCTTACATTGATCCTGTAATTTTACAATGTACACAAGTCAATTTAATGTCAACGGCTGTAAACAGAGATCCTCCCTGCTCGCTTATGAGTCAAGGTCAACGGAGGAGTAGCTCCGACTCTGAATGCATGGCATAGTGAAAGACGTGCACCTGTCTCGCTAACTATCAGGGCCAACTGTTGAGGACGGGCGGTCGTGGGAAAACTCGGAGACCGCTGCGCTGTGATGTTTTGTTAGTCTGTCTCAGCTGAGTGAACAGATGATTTGCCAGCTGAGGGACACAGGCTAAATATACAGTCCAGTGGAGCACTTGACTTTCACCAAATGTGCCATAGCTCTGCATGTCAAAGATCAGCCAGCATTATATTGTAATCTATGGAGGGTATTTTTAGAAGAAATCATTCAATCAATGAAGATTTATTGATATATTTAGAAAATGGGTTTCCCCGCACAAACTGTCAGATTATATTTATATGGATTAGATAAGACTGCAAAAGTCAAAAATCAGATATGGTATCACAGAAACAACTGAATTAATTTGACATGGACTACCTGCACTTTTTAAAACAATGTTTACAAGGCATTGTGCCTTTTTAAATGAGCATTTATCACAAATTAATCATTCACTAAACTAAAATAGAAAATACTTTACTACTTGCTTTTCATGTACAAAAGGCAGAAATTTGCCTTTGGTTCACATGTGTAAAAGCTGCTATTAAAAGAGTACATTAAGACAACATATCACATCCAGACTGATCACACTAAAACACATTCACCAATAGGAGCTACATTAAAAAGGAGCACCAGGTACCAGGACTGAATTAAGGTTAAATAAATAGATATAAAGTGCTGTATGCAGAGGTAGCATGCTGTCTTAAAAAAGTGGCTATACTTACAGATTAAGATACCTTATGGCAACTTACACTTATGCTATGCAGAAACTACCCATACTCATGTCGCTTTGCTGTGGTTCATGGGAGGACAGCTGACACGATTTGGCTCACCACGTCTCACACATCACCCACGCTGTCTGATCTTGGACTGTGGAGGAGAGATGTCTATCTCCAAATTGAGTTTAGCTGCACCTTTCAAGTGAATTGTTTACATCTCAGCAGTGACAAAGTTCATTACTCAACACTTGTAACCATGATGATGAGCTACGTTGTGCGTTTCGTTTTTTTTTTTTTTTTAAAGGGAAGTAGTCCACTCTGGGCAGCTTTGTGTGACCATGCATGGTCATTTTAACCCTCATCCTACCAAATGGGGTTCATCCAGACATTAAAGGTTCAGTAGGCAGAATATGTTTCCAGCAAAAAATCCATAATAACTAGGGCTGTCAGTTTAACGCGTTAATTAGATTAATTAATTACGCTGCAAATTAATGCGCTATAAAAATTAACGCAATTAATCATGAGTGGCAAGTCAATGCGCAAGCATTTTAAATTTGGCCCATTGAGTGACCCGTAGGCTGCAGTGACACGTCACTTCGTACCTGCGCCACTAGTCAAAAGCAGGGTGACTGACAACAGAGATGGACGCGACACAGGAGAGCGAGGCAAGCCCACTCGGACCTTTCACTCGGACTCTGACTCGGACAAGGAGGAGCAGGGGCCTCTAGCCCGCTACAGAGCTGAGCCGTGCATTGAATGCATGAGTGTCCACTGGAGTGGTGGCAGCTCACGCAGGAGCTGATGAACAGCTGTCCTCTCCTCCTACCTGGCTACCGCTGCCACGTCTGGGCCATGTGAGAGACTCTTTTCACTCACAGGTAACATCATTGAAAAGAAGAGGGAAGCCTCACACTCAGACAATGTAAACAAGCTTGTTTGTCTGAGCAACTGGCTCAAGGACACATAGAGTTGTCTGTTGTCAGTTCCTGTAACGTTAGCTGACCCTTTTAAAGGAAATGCCTGCTGGCATCTTGCTATTGATGTTGCCTTATTTAGAGGCATGTTATACTATTCATTTTGAATTGCTGTATTGAGTCAGCTTTAGTATTCATTTTGATTTAGAGTCTGCTTATGTGCCTATTTGAGACTCAGCCTTATTTTATTTCTGAATTTTATTTATTTATTTTATTTAACTGTATTTGTATTGCATTTTTGAGAAATGCACCTGGCCTAATTGGTTTGCTGATGTGCTTGACCTTTTTTTCTTTTGAATTTCATTCATAAAGCACACTTAACCAATAAAAATGTGGATTTCAAATCTTCTCTTCTTGGTGTATTCTATTGATTAGTCATGCACTACAATTTTGTAATGTCCTAGAATTCAAATTCTTTATTTGGGGGCCTTTAGCAGGTATGAGATTAAAATGCGATTAATTAGATTAATTAATTACAAATCCTGTAATTAATTAGATTAATTTTCTTAATCGCCTGACAGAACTAATAATAACCTTTCAGCATATTATAATTCAAGTGGTCTGAGAGAAAACTAGACTTCTGCACCTCCTCACGGGTCTGTTTTCAGGCTTTAAAAAAACTTGCCCATGACAGGAGACTTTGATCAATCGAGTCATTTCAGAGAGAGTGTTCCTATTGGCTGTGGTTCAGTTGGTGGGCGGTGCTTGGTGTTTCCTCAACTGATCTCAACATGGCTTCCAGATCACAAACTCTCATTTTACAGCTAAACAGCAACTACAAGATGTTTCTGAAAACATCTGAGGAGAGAAATAGCCATTACAGTAACAGAATATTGATTCATTTTTGATCAGTGCTGCCTAGTTTGATCGTTTGATCGGTGTTTGTAAGTGACTGACGGCAGACCACAGCTCAGCTCTGACTGGTTGTTTTCCTCCAGTCTGTGATATCTTGCAGATGCCATTAGGAGCACCAGAGGACACAGAGGCACATGATTTTTTTTTTCAGATTACCAGTCTGATGCACTATTATAAAAGTAACTTGTTTAAATCATATTTGCTCCATTTAAACCCTCTACAGCTTTAACAAGTAAAGTGTATAAATGGCACGAGCTTGTTTAGTTTGTTTTATGGGTTCATAGGGTTTTGTTGTTCTGCCTGGGATGTTGGGGTGGATCAGCTCAAATCAAGGAAAGTGCATTCTGTGTAAATATATATATATATATATATATATAATATTGTGTTAATGTTACTGTTAATATTGTGTATTTGTGTTTTGTATTTTGTTGCTTTGGAAACATTGTTTTATGAAACTTTCGTGCCAATAAAACCACTTTGAATTTTGCAAACATATCGCTATCTCGGGCGACGTTGCTGGAGCGTAGACGCCTAGTTCTATAAAAAGCATCCACAAAGTGAGGAAATAAAAGGCCTTCATAGCGGATATGATTGTTGTGATCAAAACCTTTCGTAAAGTAACCCCACAAACTAATGTAGTTAATGTACTCCTTGGTCTTGAAAGTATTGTTCTGTTATTGAAAGTAAGTTGGTCAGACCTTCGCACACCCTGTAATCTGTTCCTTACACTGTGGCTCTGGTGTTTTAAGTTTTAAATTGATGACTGTGGTTATGGCTGCTAAGCTCTGACTGAGGGCAAGGGTTTAATAACGATTAATTAGACATTCAGTTAAGGTTATGGTAGGTCTCGCAGCCTGTGATGCCTGTACCACACTTGCCAACCCTGAGTGCTTGAAAAAAGGGAGGATTTCTAAACCAACGTGGGGGGTCTGACAGTCCTCTACCAGACAAATTTTAGTTTCAGAGATGTTGCTTCCTGCACTCTGGTGACTTTAAAAGAGTGAAAATAACAAAATAATTGGTACACTGCAACAGTATTTTTATGTCAAACTTTTGATTTAACCCTTAATACCCAGGAACTTATTGCTGCTTTAGTATTTCTCTCTCTTAGTTCCCTCCATTTCTCTCTCACTGAAGGTCCTTTCAGACACAACGCTACAAAGGCACCACTGCACTCTGAAACACGTTATTTTGAGTGGCTTATACTGCACCACAACAGCTTTTTGGTGCAAACTGCGCCGTGTCGCAAGCATAGACCGCTGTCTTCCACCGGGTTAAGATAGCGAAAGGAAATTCTGGACGTATGGCAAGTATGACCTGTGCTCGTCCACCACCTGACGTGTGACTCCAGGGTGACACTCCTGCTTGTTTTACAAGTCTTTTATGGCGGCAGGTCTACTCACACCTCACACTTAATTATGATGCGCCAACAAGTCTGTTTTGGCGGCAGAAAGGTGAGCAATAGTTATAAACTTCAGTTTTACAATTAACAACCTAAATTGCTTCATTAACACTGGTTCTCTCCACAGATCTGGCTGAACCAAACAAAGGAATGAAATATATTTTTAATTAAGGTTAGCACCCTGAAGTGGCTTCATATTTTTTAGTCAGTCTCTCTTAATTGGTCGTGTGCGGTGCCAAAGACTTTATGTGAGAGTGAAGTAGTGAAGCGATGCCAGCAGAATAGCCAGGCCACAGGAGGAAGGAGTATTGTTCTTGGCACGGATCGAAGCGACCGAATCCAAGCACCCAGATGGACTCCAACCGGCTCCAGCAATAATACACACACTGAGGGAGAATAGAGGTCACCTCAGGATACACACACAATAAATCCATTGTGACTGGCTGTCTCTTTTCAGGGATATTACGCTGCTCGCAGATCTTATCTATCTCTGCACATCGAGGAGAACTTGGTGAACAATTAGTCGCAAATGTGAACAATGACCAGGCACTCAAAAACAGCATAAAGTGCATCAATGTGCAGAGGTTTGGTTGATTTGCTTTCTTTTATATGTGCACAAAAACACACAGGAACCTCTGCATTTAGGAAATCAGCTGCCTTCTTTTACTGTGTAAGCATTACTGAGATTCAGTCATCGGTAGGCTCTTGTCCAAGCTACTTCAGTGCTAAAATTCATTACCTAAGTGCACCAGCATGCACCGTTTGAACTTGAAAGAAGTCTATTAAACTGGTGCATTAGGGAGTCTGTAAAAAAATGCAGTAGCACTTAGTTGTTTCATTTTATTCTGAATATATTTTCTCTAAGAAACAGCTGACGTGATGCAGATTAACATTCAGGCCTCTGCCGCAGTGCAAATTGTAAAATTAGCAGGCCTTTTTGTAATCGCTGCAGGCATGAAGTCAAAAATGGCTGGCAACTGAAAAGTTTTCAGCCTCTAAGTGTATACAAGTAGCATGCAAACCATGAATGTATGATAACAACTGGATGCCGAACACCAAGATGGCACCAGTTCAGTCCAATGCTCGTCTGGTGCATACAAGAGTATGCGAGTCATCATCAACCTTGTTTGCAACTCTTTGTCCTGTCAACACATTTACGGTGGTGGTCGGTGGTGGAAAGGCTTTTTGGGCTGCAGGGGGAGTTTTCGCTGCACTTTCTCAAAACTCTAAACAGGTCACTCTTTACTCAGATGATACCTGTGTATGTCAACACATTACCAGACAATTAATACAGATTATCTTATCCCATGTTTACACAAGTGCAGACAGACTTGTAGGCTACATGCAAATGGAAAGAATAGGCAAACCGCAAAATGAGAAACTCAAGAGCCACATAAACATGTTTATCCTGTTTGCATGCAAGCCAACACCGAACCTGATGTAATTTAGATTTAACTGTAGCCTGCATTTGTGAATGTATTGCAGTGAATATTTATCCTATGTAAGCTTTAGACTACTGGATATCGCTGAATGAGAGGAACGTTTCTCTCTCTCTCCCTCTCCATCTCTCTGTCACTCTCCTCTCCCTCTACCTCCGGGTTTTTCTCTCAGGAAAACAAAAAAAACGCAGCAGCCATAGCGACAGAGAGCAAAGGAAGACCTGGCCCGGGCCTGTCACCTTTGGAGCATCCTGATTGGTTGAGGCCCGCTGTGTGAGCTTTGTTGCCGTGTGGACGGCGAGGCAGGCAGTTCTCTGAGCGTTGCCGTGGACGCAGAGCTACCTCAGCAGTTCTGTCAGGGCGGATTTACACCGCAGGCTCAAAGCTGATTTTTTTTCACTGCTGTGACACATTTGGTGGCTGGATAACAGGAAACCTCAGTATGAGCGTTCATGTTAACTTCAGTGACAGCGGCAAAAGATCTGCTGACTTATTGACCCTTCATTGACATAGGAAATGTCAGGGAAAAATCACCCTTCTGGGTTTCTTTTTCCACATGAAATATAATAACCAGTTTTTTGCGACATGTGAAATAGTCAGTCTTGACAATGCAGTTTATGCACTTATGCATGGTAATAAAGAAACATGAGAACACATTACCTACACACAAGACAAGTCATCATACACATTAATTCAAACAATCCCAAATATTGTTAAAGATATTAGCAAGTAAAGCTTTAAAGTCGCTCTGCGTAATGAAGTCAGTCAATCAGTTCCCGTAGTAACGTAACCAGACCCGCCAGACGGTTTGTCACATCAGAACCATCTGAGAAGCCGTTACTGGCACCTGTTTAGAAAGACACACTTTCAAAAAATACTTGGCAGATGATTGGATGAACTCTGTCAATCAAACGCTTGCCGAAGCCAATTGGGAGAGAGTGAAACATCGCCCTCAGAGCCGTTCTTTGCTCTTGTTTCAGTGAAGAAATACTCTCCCATTCTGATAGGACTGATGCTATTGCAGCAGCTACACTAACCTCTTCAGGAAGTGCACAGGAAATGTCAATTTTTGTAGTGACCAAACAGTGGTACTACAACTTCTTGTCTATCACATGATGCCATTGTGCCCAAAAAGACTTCCCCCATAGATTTACATTAGGATAGAGACATCTGTAACTCTGTGGCTATTATTATTATTATCATTATTATTATTATTATTATTATTTATTTACGTAAACCAACCAACCTCTGAGTATAAACACTTGAATCATTGAGTCCTAATGAGACCCAGAATGGGGCTGGAGTAAGGGTTGGGTGGCCGAGTTAGCTAACCGTGACGGCAGCGTGACGGCTGTGACCGAGCCACGTGACACAGCGGTCGCTACAGCGCCTGCTCCATTGGAGGAAGATTCAGATACTTTTCCACTGGCAAGTCGAGCCATTTTGGCTTCATGCGCCACTGAGCACATTTCATAGGAATGAACGAGGCCCCGCCTCCAACGCTGTATTCAGGTCTCGTAATACATCCATGGTGTCACCTCACACCCGCCTAAACCACACCCATAGGTGTCAGTAGCTCCCCACAGGATGCTAATCGGCTTGCTGGATTTAAAAGCATTACTTGAAGCTTGAGAAGATGGATTTTGGTCATGTCTAGAAGGTAACCCACAAACTGCAAAAACTTGCAAAACTGTTGTAAGACTCACTGCCCGACGACCTATCCTAACCTTAACTATTCAAGGTCAACTTTTAACCTTAAACCTTTTAACCTTGTTCAGTTCCTATTAATTTTTTCACCTGTCTATCCTGTTCAGGGTCACAGAGGGCATTGCTGCCAATCCCAACTTGCCATGTCATCAGTTCATCACATTGCCGCCTTTATTCTTGCTCTAAAGTTCAGGTAGGAAGTGCAGTTGTGAATCTGCTCTCTGTGCCATTGTTAGTCATGCTACCCCCGTTTGTTATTGCCCTGCAGCATGTGTTGATAGATGAGGTTAAAATACAGTGAATAACTACTGACAGTTGTTTCCTCCATGGGAAGGAGACGCACAATGATTCTGTTGTTGCCAGAGTAGGTCCAGATTGAGATGATGACTTCCTATGACTCCTCTGACTCACATTTGTCTGCATCGTGGATCCACAGTATGTTGATTGAGACCCCATATGTCTGTCACAAGTGTGGAGTGAGTGAGAAGGAAAAAGCATTACTCTCAACCTGTTTTCACATACAATATGGCTAATAACGTGTTTATCTTGAATTGAACAAATGGACCAGTGTACAATTCACACAAAGTGACTCTGAATTCAATGCCATTTTTGAAATAGGATGGAGACAGTCAAGGAACACAAGCACAAAACATGGTCAAGTGAGTAATCCAGCGTTGGCAGACAAAGCCAGACAATAAGAACTGAATGTGCAACTTGAAGGCAATATCAAACAACACTTCTCCTCTTACCTTTCTTATCAGAAACCACAAATTACACATGTACCACCATGTGTTTCAACATGTCCACAAACAGTGTTTGTGTTTTTGACACATACACGGTCTGAAATTAACACCCGCCATTTACCAAATGTTGGCAAACTGTTGGCAGTGGCAGATAAAACCGTTCATCAGGTCATCCATCACGGTGGACACGGAAATGGGAATAGAAATCAGTTCCCGTTGCAAACCGGCTCCTAGTTATCCAAGTCCTTGGAATCACATGCCTCCATGACTACTGATTCCTCCTATTGCTGATTTCTGATGGGTACACATGTATAACCAAAGAACATGTATTGCCAAGAAGTGAAAGTCAGTTGTTCGTTCCATTGCAACATCAGTGCCCTGCAGCAAAGCTACGCCACTGTCATTTAAGACTGAAAGCGACTACCAGTAAAACATCCGTATGCAAAGTGCTGTACAATAATAAAACAAAATTATTTCTATTGAATGGTAAATGGATTTGCATTTATATAGCGCTTTTCTGGCCTTCCAACCACTCAAAGCGCTTTACACTACATGTCAGCATTCACCCATTCACACATGACTGTCATATAAATGTCATATAAATATAATAAGCGTTTTTAGCCCAAAATGGCTAAAAAATACTGGAGCGTCATCTCTTTGCTTCTCTTTGGTATAACGAAGCTACTAATGTTAACGCAGGTTCCTTTGATTCCATTATGATGCCTTCAACCTATAGTCAGTAAAAATGAGCTCATACTGAGCGAATGTATATCGTAACTTTATGATGCGCTCAAATGTAATCTTGTAAAATTTTGTTTTAAATACAGTCGGAGCAGACAAAAAACACTTCCCTGCCACAGTGGCAGGCAGTGAATAAAGTCAATTTCAGACCCTGCACACAGTACATTTTTATAATGTTACTTCTACAGTCCAGCAACACTATTCATGGCCAGTATGATAAATGCACTTGCCATTGTGCGTTTGTGTCTACATGCACAGGCATGTTTCATACAGCTGCAGAGTAAGTGGGTCTGTAATTACCTGCTAATGTGTCACGAGCATTAGACAGAGCTGTGACCCCTGATGGCTGTAAATTCCCCAGAGAACAGCCTGCGGTGTTCTCACACTGCGTTCACACCGAACTTTCAACTCACATCAGTGACACAGAAGACAATGGACACATACATGACCATTCGCAGGTACACACATATACATAATCTGCATGTAAGAGTAAGACTCACATGTTCAACACACAGTTCTTACAAATGAAAAAATACAATATTCTTAACCATGATATTAAAACTTAAAACATACAATAACTCATTTTTCGGCCACTTGGGGTACAGTGGATACAAGTTGTGACACCATCTGCTCAGGAAAATAAATGGATCATTAGCTGCTAAATGCTCCACTATTGCTAACTGTGTCTGTCTGCCATTTGTAGCTGAACAGGTAGTGTACTGTGGGTTTTTAGAGCTTTTTCTCTGTAAAAATGCTGCTGCTGAAAGTGCTGCTATGAGAGCAGTGAGAGTGAAACAAAACAGTACATTTGTGGGCAAATAAACAATGAGCTGAAACTCGTTTTAAAGCTCTGTGCTGCAGATTTACACGATAATTATCTGTAGGTTCATCACTACGAGCAACCGCTTTCACGTTATACTGTTTTCACATTGTCGTTTGAAACATTGTTATTATAAAAACATTGATCATAGCAGCTTTAAAGGACATCTTGACATTGTTTTTTTCATGTAATGAGTTTAACAAATTTCATGGCAGCTGGCTGGGAGATTTCCAATTACTTTGACACCGAAACCAATGGATGATATTATTTGCACGGTTGTATTGAATACTCCATTCTGACTCTGGCAGAATGTTTTTGTGTCAAATTATTGATTTGTTAAGTAAGTAGCTGTGTAATAAGTGGGATAATGTACAGCTAGCGGGTCATTGTGAAAGAAACGCCTTCAGGGTTGATAAAATGTTTATAATAAAGTAACTGTTATTTTGGGGTAAATATTGGGGTATTTTGGCAGTCATTTCAAATAAATTTCAAAAAGGTTACTTTCTCATTATCACCTAATTACCATGAAATTTGCAGACCTGTAAAATGCTTTCCTCATACCGGCCCTCTGACTCGAATGTGTCACTTGGTGACTTCGTAACTCTGCAGACCTTTTACATGCAGCAGTGAGGTTGAAGATTGCAACCAATGGAAACTTCCCCCTTGTGCCAAGCCTGTTGGAGAACTACGGTGGCCTATTGTAAAAACATGGTGGTGCAACATGATGGACTCTTACATAGATATAAATGTCACCTTCTAAGGTAACAAAAATACAACGATGTTTAATTTCAAGTGATACATACACTAAAGAAAACATAGATATTATTATTATGTTCTATTTCTGCCAATAGCCCCCCCCCCCCCAAATTCTACATAATGGCCCTTTAATTGAAAAAAATATACGTTACTTTAATATAATAATAGGCCTTTAATGCTCATGTTATCTTTCTTCAGCCACAGCCCTTATTCATTTACAGATTAGTTGTGACAAGTTATTGAAGGAATTTCAGGGGGAATTCCTTCAATAACTTGTCACAAGTAATCCAATGAAACTGATGAAGATTCCTGGACTGTCCCTGCATGGGGAATTTCTTTCCGATCACTTGACCAGGACAAAGGAGGAGTAAGGGTCAGATCACGATGTTTAGAAATAACCTTCGTAACAAGATTAGAGAAAATGTCAAAGAACAACCACAAATAGAAAGATCCAGAGCAAAGAGCTGGAATCATTTAAAGCCCTGACAGATTTTGTTCATTCATTTGGCTGCTTAAAAACAAATATCACTTTCCTGCGAAACCCAAATTTTTGTTGTTCATATTATTTAATGTCATTTATTTTTTTTAGAAACCCAACTAAACAGCAAGTTATTAAATCAACTATCCCTATTTTTTTGTTGCGTGGAAAAGGAAAACCTTCCTTGTCATCAGACTCTGTTCCTCATCATTTAGCACCCATAATCTCCCAAGGCTTGACTAACCCTCCGAGATAAGTCAGCGTTAGACTCCCCTCTCCCAGCCGTCAGGTGTAGTGTGTCCGACAGCTTTATTCATGCAGTAACGCCAGCAGTGAAGTTCACGCAAAGGTAATTAATCTGGAAACCTAAGGCTGCCCCCCATTCACAGCGCACTGCATAGATAATTATAGCTACAGGCCTTTGGGGGGTACGGGGGCAATGAAAGTGCTGAAAGACAGCCTTAAATGAGAGACTGAATAGTTATATCTAAAGTTGTTTTTTTGTTGTTTTACCCTCCAGAGTTTCATTAGCTCCTTTAACCAGCTGCTCCTTGTGGGATGGGGAGTTATACTGTGAGGACAGGATGTAACAAGAAAGCACTAAATGAACAGAGCATTAAATCAATTTTAAAATCATTACAAAGAGGCTGATCAGCACTATCCTCCTCTTACCAACAGAGAGGCATAGCAAGAGGTTTGTGGTGGTGCAGGTGTGGAGCTGTGTAAATGATGGTGCTGATAGATGAGTTGAGAGGACAAGGTCACAAGTCAAACCTGGAGGCCATGACCACAAAATTACCATTTTAGGAAACTTGCTGTTTGGACAGTCCATGACATCTGTGGGATTCCAGATCAGCATAAATCCATCTGCCAGGCATTAGATGGTGGGAACCCAGACCTCTAATTACCTTTAGGATAAAGATAATTGCTGGTATCGATCCACCCACCTCTAGTAGACACTGAGTTTTGTATGGTATCATAAGTCAACTTCACAGAGCACTCACACCCTTTCCTTTTTAAAATGGTCACTGTGACTAGACAGCCTGACTTTATGGTAACACTCTGTTTGAAGGTCTATAGGCCTACAGAAAAGCACATTGTTAAAGAATAATATACATAATAGGTTGTAATATTTTGGTGTGTACAGTGAGACATAACACATGTAGAAACGGTGTTCAGTATGCATAGTAGTTGCTCAATGGTTTTAGAAGTTTGAGGAAATGTCTCTGAGTGTGTATTCACACTGAGTCACTGACAGTGAGAAATTTCACACCCATGACCTGTCTAAATATGAATATTTCCTTGTGCAGGGAAAAGTCCTTCACGTGGGTGTAATGCCACATTTCCAATGCAACTCGGCTCGCTTTATTTTGGTTTCCCATAAGCAAAAGTTGTGGATGGTACCTGGTAATCTTTCTGGTACCACCTCGGTTTGAGCCGATGCCAGAAGGTGGAGTTAAAACACTGCAGACCACTGATTGGTCAGAGAGAATTGGCATTAAAATCGGTACTTCCACGACAACACGGGACATCATGCTCAAATCCAACAATTTTAAATACCCAGCTACCGTCAAGCCTGCAATTTCTTTATTCACTCGACCCAGATTTTAAAAATAGCAGCCCAGAAAACTACACTGCATATTATATACACTATGCACTACAAATAAGTGCAGATGTTCCTCTGACAACGAGCAACATCCAGGTCTGAAAAGTGAAGCCAAAGTGGAAGTGGCTTAAATTTGTATTTTCTCTAATATCCAGCAGGGGGCGACTCCTCTGGTTGCAAAAAGAAGTCTGATTGTATAGAAGTCTATGAGAAAATGCGTCTACTTCTCACTTGATTTATTACCTCAGTAAACATTGTAAACATGAGTTTATGGTCTTAATCACTAGTTTTGAGTCTTCTTTAATACAGCATGATGTTCATTTAGTAAATTATGGTCCCATTTAGAGTCAAATAGGTGATAAAGCAGTGTATGCTTTAGGGCGTGGCTACCTTGTGACTGACAGGTGGGAATTGTCCATGTTTTTGTCGTACAACTTTGACCCTTTCACAGTGTATTTTCAGTTCATGAAAATGCTTTGTAACGTTTCGGTCACCTAAATATGTCTTATTCAGTGTTCGGTTGTACTTAGCTCCACCCTCTCATGTCACGCTTGTGGTTGAAAAAACCAAGATGGTGACGGCCAAAATGGCAGACTTGAGACTTCAAAATGACAGTCCACAAACCAATGGGTGACGTCTCGGTGACTACATCCACTTCTTCTACGCAGTCTGTTTGAGTATGATGTCACGGCAGCTTCACGTGTCGTCGCTATGGCGATCTGCTTAGAATCCCGCCTACACTGAGGCGGCGCTATCTGCAGTGGAAAATGAAATAGAGAAAAAGATCAGGTACCAAAACTGAGTCGAGTCAAATCGAGTCAAGTCGGACCATGCGGTGATTAGTGCATCTCCAAGTGATTTAGCATTCTTTAACATTGCAGGCGTGAATGATGAAGATCAGCTGCAAATAAAACATGAATTACGGGAAACAGTAAACATGTCAGAAGTTGCTGAAAAAAACTGTATTAATAATTAATCTTTTGCCAAAGCAGAAACAAGGAACTTTGATGAGACAAGCCAACAATCGTCAGCCCCTACACCCTTAACCTTGACCTGAGAAATTATTCATCTATCTTGCAGCTTAATAATGTCTAATATATTCAAAAGCAACATGTTAATTATTATAAGGTTTTCACTGAAAATCATAGCTGAACATTCACAGAGGAGATTAGTCTTATCAACATCAGTGATAAACTAGCTCTGCAGGGGATCTCATTGTGAAACTTCTCCCTCCTTTGGTCCTCTGATGAAAAGGACGGCTCGGCATCCTGCTAATACTCTAATTAAAGGCAAACAGCCGCACAGCGTGCTCCACCACATAATCACACCACATCCACCACAATGGATCTCCCTTTATAAGAAGATTATTATTTAAAATAGCCTGAACGTGATGTGCTTCGTAAAGCAGGAGGGGGAGAGAAAGACTTTGTTCAAGAAGGTCAAAGAAAACCTGTGGCTTCATGTTTACTGAATAAACAGTACACTTGATAATGTTATTGGAATATATCTTCTGAAATGTTATTTGAGAGTCTTATTTTGCTTGATTTTATAAAAATATGGGAACCTCAGGACCAAATGTCAAGTCCTTTGACTAATAAAAGTGTTATTAAAAGCCACAGTATAAAGTAAAGTCAGGGGTTGAACTTCTTTGAAAAACAAAGAGACTTCACGTGTTGTCTATTCAAACGGGAAAATGCACTTGTTGAAGCCAACCAGCTGCAAATGCAATCAGCGGACATTGTTACACGACTCGGTGAGGCGTGCCAAGATGGGAAGGTTTTTAACAGGCTTCAGCTAAGAAGTCTTGAGTAGCTGTAAATTGAACCTGTCACTGCTGTTGATTCAGACCATAATATCCTCACCGAATGCACCAAGTAAGGGTGCACAAGTCAAGGCTTGTAGTGTTGAGACTGGGGTCAAAACATGGCGTCCCGGAGGGAAAAGTTAATACACTTTTAATGTTGTGGCTTATCAGAGAAGATCATCATGTATGTGCTTACCTTGTGTTTCTGTTTTATGTTTTAGAGAAGCAATAATAATTGAGCAAACCACATGGTCAACCCAGGAGACCATGGCTATGTCTTACTGCACTGATAGCACAGCTGTCACTAACCAACAAGACACTTCATTATCAAAGGTTTCATAGTAAATTTTATGGCTTAACTTTATGCATCTTTAGTGTGCGAGCAGAAAAAGAACTGACAGTGGATGTGGATGATATGTAAAAATGTGGTATGGTTTCCTGTCAGGTCTCATTAACGTGTTTACTTCAAATTACCAACATTTTCACACCATGTTTTTTCCACATAAACATAACACATGCACCTGATGGTTTCATTTTTACAAGGCTGGATGTGGGTTGTAACTATAACCACAAGGCTACATTTATATTTGTCACCGTTGTCCGTGATGTTTGCTTTCTGTATTGTTGTTCTCCCAGACATTGCATTATGATTCTTCCATACATTTTTATTGATTTTTATTCCTTTGTAATTACATTGGCTATTGCACGATACATTTTATTTTCTGAGGCATTCTTTTCTGTCGGGTGTATTTTTCATTGGACATACATGCCTGCATCCTCCTGTGCAAATAAAAATGTTCATCCATTACACATCCCTCCAAAATTGGTGTTGTAACACATTTTTATTGGGTTTGCAGCATCAAAACAAGCCAAGCGATAAAAAGAAAATCATAGATTTTTGTGTGCGGACAAAATGGGGAAATCAGAAGACTATATTTGCTACTTGCTAACTGATAACCTGACAACATCCAGTTAGCTTACAGTAAATTTTGGAAATGCACTTATTCACTTTCTTGCTGAGCGTTAGTTAGGAGCTCGTAGTAGTTAGTTTAGCTTAGAACTAAGACTGGGAACAGGGGTCCCCCCTGTTCCCAGTCTTAGTTCTAAGCTAAACTAACTACCCCAGCTCTGTCCAAACCACTGGGTAACATCCGGGTCTGAAAAGTGAAGCCAATGCTGAAGTGCATTAAATTTGCTTTCTTTCTAATATCCAGCAGGGGCCGACTCCTCTGGTTGCAAAAATCACAGTGACCGTGTGTACTTCTTATATAGACCTACAGTCTATGGTCCAAAGGTAACACAACTTTACAGTTTAGAGGTACCTCGATGTAAAAAGTTCCTCACCTTTGGACAGAACCAGGCTAGCTGTTCGCAGTCTTTATGCTAAGCTAACCGGCTGCTGATTGCATCTTCATATTAAACATACAGACATGAGAGTGAATTAAACAACAAAGCAAATAAACATAGTTCACAAAATGTCGAACCGTTCCTTTGAATATGTCTTTTCAAGAATCAGTCACATAATACTGCATTTGATGTCCTCATATGAACCAGGTTATTGTCTGCGCTCGGATCATAATGGTACGGTATAGTAAAAGGAAGAGTGTGTCTTTGTTTTGAACAGTATCTCTTGAAGAAGCTACCAAAACACACCTAGTCTGAGTGGGTGGTTGGTGTGGGTAAACAAAATAGAAAGACGGTTCGTATAAACAGGAACAAAACATTCAGTCCTCACAGATGCTGCTGCTCTCCTGGAGGCCAATTAATAATAAATGTAGATGTAACTGCACAGAATACATGCTGATGAGGCCTCTCTAACAGAAGTTCACATATGTCAGACTTCAGTGCACAAGTTCCTTAGAGTGGGTTCGAGTGGAGTTATGTAGACCACTTTCCAGGTTGTATAATTCTCAAAATATTCTGCTAAACCCTTGACCAGCACTCCTACACAACCAAAAAAGATGGATTCTGGAAAATGTTGCCAGCTGTGTAACCCTGACTCATCCAGGCTCGCTCCTGCAGTGACCCACGAGTCCCTCCGCTGAACCTCCAGCAGGTTTGGCAACAGTAATTAGACCAGCTGTAAATCTTAATGGGCCTTCACTTCCTTGCCAGACTAATGAGTAAAAGCTTCGGTGCTCTAAATGTGAATCAAAACAGGGTTAACCCTTTAGCGTGTGGGTGTAGTCAAAACTTAATGCCCAAGTCAAGATTTTCAAGGAAAATAAAATCTTACTGTTACACACTTAGGTTGCAAACAACCACTTTTAACAGACTGACTGGTGTTTTTGTCTTTTGCAGCAAACCTGGAAGTTATCTGACACCACCTCTGCCTCACCATCTAGTGTTTGTGTACAAAATCTGAGCAGCTGCTCCACTGTGTGACTCCATGTGCGTACAAGTCTTCCTCTTGTATGTGCAGTATGAAAATGTGACACCCAGCTGCAGCAGCTTCATTTATACAGGTGTCATCTTGTCCAGGAAAACCTGTATTAGGTTTCTGGACATTGTCCGAGCAGGTGCAATGAATTATCTTCCTGTGCATGTCTTTGTTGAAGGCTTTTTTCCCCCTGTAATCTACCTTTCCATCCTTTCTTTTCCCTCTTTCCACCCTCTAGGCAGGATCTTGACTTATCCAAACTGTAACGTGACACTGAAAGAGTATTACTTTCCTTCATGGTGAAGAGGTTTCAGAAGGACGAGAGAGCAGGCAGCGCTTCACCGCGTCTCAGAGTCAGGAAGAGGTTAGACGCCTTGGTGGCAGAACCATCGTCATCACAGCACATGTGGTTGAAGAATTCGCAGAAGTCTATCAGCTGATTCACAACTGAAGTCTCTTAGTTTACAGCAACATTTCAAAGAAAAGGGAAGTAGAATTACCACAGTCTTCTGTGTAGGGATGAATGCCAGCCACATTATAGCAGATTTGTGGTTGCATATGAACAGTACAGGTGGTGTCTGAATGCAGCTGCATTAACATACTGTACAACTTCTCATAAGTGTTTATGACACTGCACTCTCAGCTTATGTTATGTTACTGCATATATGCAAAAATTCCATGCAAATGCAGTACATGTTGCTTGGAATGCCAAAAAAAAATATTCAAAAAGTACAGAAAAAGTCCATTATGCAAAGCATACAAAATAAGAAAAGGTCTTTTAAGAGGTCACATATCAGGGTATCCAGATTTAGTTCACTACTGTGTCACACCATCATCCTGTCTTGCTTTTGTTGTTACCTGTACAAATCTGCCAGTTTTCATTGTTTCAACAGATAATCATTCAACTTTAGTGCCAAACTACATTCAGTTTAAGGTATAATATGCAGTAATTTCCTAAAAAAAAAAAAAAAAAAACAATCAATCATCACTTATGCCTCACTAGAAGTGTGTGGTGGTGTCTGTTTCTGCAGAGACCCTGCAGGCCTATTTTCTGTCTTTTCTTCTCATTTGGCTTTACCCAGGACTCTTCTGGGTGTCTAACAGCCTTTGGGTCCCACATGCCAATAACAGACCAGTATCTCATCAATTACTTCCATTTTGTCATGCGCCTCAGTGTCTGATACCGAGGCACAAGTCCCCCTTTAACTCTGTCAGACAAGAAGTGGCCATATTTGATGGATGAGAGTTCCCTCTGCTCACTCTCCTCAATGTGTCATCAGCGTGCCAGTAAGTTAATTGAGAGCAGAAAATACAAAAATAATGTTTTATTTCTCTGTTTCACTCTTTGTTCTCGCTAACGCCACTCCCTCTCTTCATTCACTCTGTTGCTCACTTGACCATTGCTGTGCTGGCAAACACCAACCAATTGTAACAAATTCTGCTTTCAATTTTATGTTTTCAGACTTAGGTTAGGTAAAAGTGGCATGTCATACAGCATCCCTCAGTGAATTGGCACATGTTATAGGAATATTTAAACATTTGAGGAAAAGCATTTATTTGCTTTCTATCAAAGATGACAAAAAAATTAATAACATGCCTCCAGATTACATACGGCGATATAGTTCGCCTAGTTTATCATAAAGACTGGAAGCAGGGGGAAACACTTATCCTGGCTCTGACCAAAAACACACCCACCAGCACCTCTTAAACTCAATAAATACGATGCTGAATCATTTAATTTGTACTCAAATAGTGGTGTCAAAATGAAAACCTGAGGTTTGAAGGGGGTTATCCAGATTATCTAGCCATCCAGCTCTTCTGTGCAGCGCAGGTTGTAAAACTCATCGAGGGCTTAAATAGAGCTCCCTACAGGCATGATGGTAGCAATCATATCAATCTCACAGGGATGGCAAGGTTAACTCCAGGAAGCTGCCAACACTCACAGCACCTAGATGTTTTTGGCAAGAACAGTAAGATAATGTGATGTGATGATAAGTAAGTTTATATTTTTGGCCTGTATAATGATCAATAGAGCACCATGCAATACATACAGTATGCACCACGGCGTGTGCACGACTGCACCAAAACAGTAATGCTGATCAAGAGACACACCGGATGATAAAAAATATACCACCGCCATTGCCGTGCCTCAGAAGGACATGCAGCAGCAGGGCTGGCTACGTGTGATGGTACAGTACAGTACAAGGGTTGTTTTGGCACTGCTGATGGATGTTGTTGCAACACTATTGTTACAGGGGTCACTGCGGAGGTCCTGCCTCTGCCTTGATCCAATTAAGCACTCGAGAAATGAACAACAGTGAGGTAGAGCACCTCCCTGCCCTGAGTGGTATTTGTTTCTGCCACACTGCCGGGTTTCTATCAGGGCCATTCAAGGTTCTCTTTCAGTCCCTTTGAAAAGAGATAGAAAAGGAAACTGCCCTGTTCCTGCTTCCCTTCAAGATAAATGGTAACAGCAAATTGTGGCGTATATGACATATTATTTAAGTGGCCATTAGGCTCAAGTATGAGTGCATGGTTTCCTGGTGATTTATAAGGACACATGACCTGGAGGTTTTGGTCCCATGCTGATATATGCTGTACCTGTGGGACCAATTAACACTTTTAAATGCATGAATAACCCTGTTCTGTTATTCTCAAGGGAACTGATGGCGCATTCATTACCTTAGTTTGACTTGAACCTGTGAAGCTGAAAAAGGTTGACAAAACTTGAGACCAAACAGCATGTGCCGCACATCACTTTTCTAATATAACCCAGGCCCAGTGTGACTGTGAAAAAAAAGACAAAGTTGATGTTTCTACACATTAAACAATTTGTGCATCAGCATTGATTAACACAGACAGTGTGAACAAAGCAGACAGAGAGATGGAGCAGACGGCCGTGGCTGAGAGTGTGGTAGGTGCTCGTCTAGACGGCGAGCAAGATCCTTCCCGTCATTGTTGGTTGGCATTGAGGGGCTGCAAAACAGGAAATAATATCTGAGGGAAAACACACAGCTAGGAACACTAGAAAGACGTTCTGAAAATACAGCATTTCAGCATTATTTTAAATTAAAGTAAATTTGACATAAGTGTTTCAACAAAGGTTGTTTCATATACAAATTTTAACTTGCAACACAAATTTCTTGCACTTGCACCCCAGAATGCTTTTAGATTGTTTAAAATGAGATGTAATATCTATGTATTTATAGGTAATTAAATGTAATCCTGTATTTTGTAAACTACGGTTAAATTCCCTATTTGAATGATCAGTGATTCCAGATTTAGGTTTCTGAATCAGATCATCATTGTTTATTGAAGTAAGTCATCCATTTATGAATGTCATCACAGCGGGGTGTTCTTAATGGTCTCTTATGCCATCTAGTGGATACAGCACTCAGGGATGAAATAGTCATTAATGTTTGTGCTCCTGTCTGCCCTTGAAGAAATGTTTTTATCACGGTACAGTACAACTAGTAATGCAACAAAACGATTACTGCATAATGTGAGCGACATTGTCTTTGTTTTACCATAATTAACACAGATTATATCCTCATTAGCATAGGGAGAATCCAGAGAAAACTTCAAGCGGTCACTCACATACAAATCAGGCACAAAATACCACCTTCATACATACAACCTTGTTATTGACACCGGATTTGTATTTAGGGAGAAAAACAGCAGCAAAATATGTACAATATTGCACGCTGGTTGTCATCAGATCATTTTCACCAGACCTTCACCTGTTGATAAAAAAAATCACTTATTTTGCATTTTATTTTGTTTTCTTTTATCTATTGCATTCTGTGGATCATATTCTGTATTTAAGACAGTGTCTTTTTTTAATCAGTCATCAATCAAACTTTATTTGTAAATCACCTTTCATACAGGTTATTGCAGTTTTAAGTGCATCACAGATGACTGACAAGCAAAAAGTAAGACAGAACAAGTGTGAACTGTGAAAACAACCGAAAATAATTCAACAATTTAACTAAGTGATCATTTTAGACCAATGTATGAGAGACAATAAAGTGATAAAAATGTGAAAAAATAGAATGAAAAACTGTAATAACAGTAATAGTTGTAAAACAGTTAGAAGTAAAAACTCTGTTAAAAAAATAAAAATAATCAATAACTCAATCGCTGATGTTCTTTGGTGCTTTTTTAATTGCAGTTTGACTCCAGTACACAAGTGTTTTTGTTTTATATATTTAGATTGTGTGAATTTAATGTCTGGTGTGATTTTGTACTGCTGACACTGTACAGGAGCCTAATTTATTGTTTGAAATATTCATTTACAGGTTGAAACAAGAAAAATAAACAGCTTTAAAAAAAGTCGTTGGTTTGTCCCTGTTCGGCTACCGTCGTCGGACACGTGATCATACGTCACGGTTGTCCCCGTTGGTTAGCGACTAGCACTGAAGCTGGAAAAACAGCCTCCTCTTTTATAACTTATTTACCTTAATAAAACGATAAGCATGGAGATTGGAGCAGAGATCAGCAAGAAAATAAGAGTGAGTAACGTGATGGTTTGAATATAACCCATAAAACGGGACTTAAAGCCTGGTTAAGGTAGCAGAGACGTTGCTAGGTAATGTTAGCATGCTAGCGTAGCGTCTCAGCCAGGAAGATCGTAGCAAGGATTTTATTTTCAAGGCCGTAGAAGTTGTTTGCTGTATCAGTTGAAAACGTACCGAGCAGGCAGGTTTACAGACGTGTTAACAGCCTTTTGTGTGATTTTAAGGAAACTGCTGTAATAACGATACGTCGCGCTGCTTTGTGGGTTGCTGGGTAAATATGCTGTCCATATAACTTGCTTAGCTCGATAATATCATCTAATATTACTGCACTTTTCGTCTGTTGCAGGCTGCTATCAAGGGCAAGCTTCAAGAGCTCGGTGCATATATTGGTAAGTGATAAAATGCCGATGTATTGTCAGTAGTCGACAGCTTTGATACTCCAGTCTCACACTACAATGTGTTTTACCTGTCTTTAGATGAAGAGCTTCCTGACTATATCATGGTGATGGTAGCAAACAAGAAAACCTCCCAACAGATGGCTGACGATCTTTCCCTTTTCCTTGGGAACAACACTAGTAAATTCACAGTATGGTACGATGAAAACAGACCAAAAGTGTCCCATTTCCTGTCTAATTAAATTTCATATTAACATGCAGCAGTTATTCAGACCATTACATGTTTTTTTTTTTTATTTTATTTCAGGCTACAGGGTGTTCTCGAGAAGTTAAGATCTGTTGCAGTCGGTGAGTGACACTGTGTTAAGTGCCCACAAGGTTTTCTGCACTTTTTAACCATCTGAAGGAATAACTGCTTTAAACTTGATGAAAGCACATTGCCTTTTAGTTTTAGTGTCTCACACAAGCTCATGGTTTCTTCCTCTATGTGCCTACTTGGTTGTCACAGAGCCTGCGGCCCTCAGTAGACATCAGCTACAGTCCGACGGTGGTACCATGGCTGGGAAGAGCCGGTCATCTGTAGGTGAGGACAGCAGAGCGGAGGAGTTGAAGCTGCTGACGGTGTCCAGCTCACGCTCTGATAGGACCGAAACACGTGTGTCCAGTTCCGCTCATGAAAGCAGGTGCCTCATGCAAATCCATGATCATTTTTTTTTCTTCATGTGCTGACATTCATTGTTTACAGTTCATCGTCTTAAACAGCACACATGACAGAGCCTTTATACATGTGTTTGTTGTCAGGAGAGGCAGCTTGGAGAAGAGTTCCTCTCGACTCACCTCCACTGTTAAGCCCCTCATGGAGCCGCTCCCCTTGGAGGCTGTTATTGACATCAAACCAGAGTTGGATGAAGACCTCATGGCTGAGGATCCTGTAGAAATAGGCACCAACCACGGTCGAACGCGTGGCACAGCAAGTAGACCCACTGCTGAAATCTACAGACCAGGTCAGAGCAAGTTCACCTCAGTGAGCTCTGCTGACACATGTCGACCTTCAGAAGGATCGTCTCACTCCAGGCAGCAGGACAGCAGAAGCAGCAGAGCCCCCAGAACTGGATCCAGTAAGGTACTGTGATTCCATGTGAGACACTTTCTGTTGAGTAAGTGTCAGACAGGTGTGTGTAAGGCTCCTTAATGGTGATCTACCGTCTTTGTTCAGCAGGACGAGTTGTCACGGAAGCGCAAGGCGCCGGTAGCGAGTTCAGTGGTGCGGGTGAATCGAGCGGCAGACGAGGACAGTGATGATGTAGAAGAGGAGGATACAGGCTATGGAGGCAGAGGCGTGTCCAGTAGAGTGTCCCTACCCTCTAAACCAGAACGCAAGTCAGTATTAAGATATTATATGATATTTTTTTTTTAACTTCATATCCTATACAATTTGTATTCAGTTGGAATGTTTTACTCTGCAGTAGTTATTATATTTTCACTGCCTTTTAAAAGGAACAACAAAAGACAATCCAGCACTGACTTCTAAATTTTCAGACAGCTGACATTCTTTGCTGAGCTTTGCTTTGCTTTAACATCTATTGTTTCAGGCCTACTCTCCCTCCAGCCAAGCAAGCCAACAGGAATCTGATACTGAAGGCCATCTCTGAGGCTCAGGACTCAATCACCAAAACTACGGCCTACCCCACAAGTATGTTTAATACCTTTACATGAACATTCTGTCAATTAACTGCCATTTTTAATTAATTTTGCCATTATCTCTTTCTCTTCCTCCTAGTACCTCAGAGGCAGACTGTTCCTGTGGCACCTCGTACTCGCGTGGCCAGCAGTGAAGAGATGACTGCAGCCATCCAGCTGGTCCAGGAGCACCTCCATAGCCTGACCCCCAGGGTTCAGGCCTACACCTCTGCAGAGCTACCTCCCTCCAGACCTGGTATGTGAAGAGTCGAATACTAGAGTATATTGAGTGCCTATTGCTGAGTACTGCTTTAACCTCTTCCACTCAACCCCTCTTTACCATATACCATTTTTTGTCTTATGTTAGTGGTGGGACAGGGGGTCTCTAGGTGCAGATTGCATGTCAGCAGTATATGTCACATCGAATTTGTGTACATCATCTGAAAGCTGGACACCTGAAGATTAATTTGAGATGCTTGAGTACCTTGTGTCAAGTGTTTTCTGTGATACCAGTACCTCCACTTTAGTTCTTAAACTGAGCCTGCTATGACTTCTGAAAGACCGTAATGGTGGCTGAGGGTGTGGATTCCCTGAAGGAGCTGAAGAGGTTAAATACCCAGACACCCAAAGGCCAGAATCACAGTGATGTAGTGAGGTAAACTAATATGAATTTAAAAATCAGTATTTACACCACTGATGTCTCTGCTGATGTTTTCCTCCCAGCTCCAGCAAGATCTTTAGCTTCACGCCTCCAGTTGGACTTAGCAGAGAACAGTGAGAGAGGAGAGCAGAGTGACTATGGTGAGCTTTTTTTTTGCGCATTCTTCTTTTAGGGTGCAACTTTGGAAAAGTGCTACAACAAAACACAAATGTTTTTTCCAATTTCAAAGTAGTAACTAATGATAAATATCCCAGAAGATGCCTAATGGATTGTCTACAGTCATGCGTTATACTGAGTCATGTGAACTTGTAGGTGTTGAGGTTGCTGCAGCTGCAGGAGATGAGGCAAAGCCATTTGATACCCGCTCCTTCATAATGAGTCGACCGCAGCTGGGAGAATCTACAGCCAAAAGCCAGCAGCGTCCTCCAGCCAAAGGGGAAGCCCAGTCTGCTTTACCACGCACTGTCCAGGCCAGGTACACACATTATGAGAGTATGCCCTCAGCTCTTTCCATTTATACATGGGCATTTGTCATGTTCTATTTTCTCCTTTTCTTTTCTCACACCAGTAAGGAGAGGGGTGACTCTAGCAGCCCCAAGTTCATAGTGACATTAGACGGTGTACCGAGCCCACTGGGGAATCTCGCAGACTGTGAGATAGAGCTGGATGATGTGAGACCGCCCACAAAGGTCACAGAGGCCACCGTCCACGGCATCAGGGAGCCCAAAGTCAGCGTCCATCACAGACTACAGGGAATCGTCACGTCATCAGAATGTGAAGGTGCAAATAATAAAAATTAAGTTTCTTTTTATTGCACTTTTCAAACACAGTTACACAGTAAAGAGTTTCCATTCTGTCCTGTATTGACAGATGATGTGATAGAAATGGAGGAAGAGGATGCCGCCCCATTAAAGAGACAGAAGGTGATGGAGCGCTGCAAGTTCTGGCCGGTCTGTAAAAGTGGAGATGAGTGTTTGTACCATCACCCTACAACGCAGTGCAAGTGAGTATTTCTGTTCATAAACAGAAGAATGGAGCTTTTATCGCTTGGCAACTCGCTAAATCATTATTCATGATTTCTGTGTTTTTCTGAAGGACATTTCCCAGTTGCAAGTTTGGGGATAAATGCCTTTTTGTGCATCCTAATTGTAAATACGACGCCAGGTGCACCAAGCCAGACTGTCCCTTCACTCATGTCAGCCGAAGAAACACAGCTGCTCCTCCGCCAAGGCCAGGTACTCTCTCATTGCATCTATGGTTCAACACACACTGGTCAGTCTCTCTGTGCACATTTTGGACAGTTTAGACAACTATGACACAAGCAAAGCTTAGTGAAAGTGTATTTAGATTCCACGAATAAACCACCAACATAAAGGGAGGGTTCCCATCGTCATGAAATTCCTGGAAAAGTTATAAAATTTGACTGTTTTCTAGGCCTGGAAATGGTTTGGAATTAAGAGAAAGTTTTTGAATTTTTTTCAATTTACAGTGTTTTGGCTGTTGTTTAAAATATGGTCATAAAATCAAAATCCCAAAATATATTGAACTTTACACAATGTCTGGTGTCTCGGCCTAGCTTCCCCCTGTCACTCTGTCCCTGGTGTTTCCGGACAGGCTTTCCCTCATAATTTCCTTCGGGACTGATGAAGTTCTGTTTTTCTAGTCTCTCATCCTTCGTTGACGCTTGGGCCTCTCATCGTCTGTCCATGGCTGCCTCTGTTCTGTGGGCACCACGGTTCAAGCAAACCCTATAGTCTGGGTCTAGAGGGTTCACATCTTTGTCAACTTAAGCCCTGATCACACTTGACAGTATCACAAGTGATACTGGTTATCTTCCTGGGACCCTCAGTTCCTCCAGCAGCTGGAGGAGCCTGAATGATAAGACTTCTGAGTGTGTGTAGGCCTACTTATTTTAAACCTAAATTAAGAAATTAAAATAAGTCATGGAAATGGGGGAAAATATTATGGGGAAGTTTTTACATCAGCCATGTAAAGGGGTATGAAGATCTTCCAGTAAGTTGACCCTTTGTCTTTCCAGCAGTGCAGCCAGTGCAAACCACTAGTGAGTGCCGCTTCTTCCCAGACTGCAAGAAGATGGACTGTCCGTTCTATCATCCCAAGGTAAAACATTTTAAAGTGCGGGTGTGGAGCTCTGATAATGGTAATTTGAATGAATGTAGGATTTGGTTAAAGGGGCAGTATTTTATTTCAAAGTTGCTATTTTATTTGCCTTCATGCTTCCACTGAGAACATTTTGCACAAGGTGCAGTCTGACTTTCTAAATCTAGCTCCTCTTATCCACAGCCTTGTCGCTTCGCGGCGCAGTGTAAACGACCTGGATGTACCTTCTACCACCCGACCACATCTGTGCCTCCGAGATACGCCCTGAAGTGGACAAAAGCGCAGAGCAGGTGAGCAGATGTTGATAGTAGTATCTCTTGCATAAAAGAATCTAACTAATGTTTGAGGACGTTCACCCAATAAAGTTTCTAAAAAGATGTAATCAAATAAAAGCCATGTTTTAAGTAATGTCATCATGTTTTTATACTGACTAAATACTGTCTATTTTTCTCTTTCACAGCTAATAAAATCCTTGGCGTCTGACAGAAGAGTGATGATAGTGGAAGCTGTGGAAGATGCTCTGTGTCTGTGGATTTTCACTCATTAACTGTTGGTTCATTTCATTTTAATGTATTGTTTGGACTGATTTTTAAGAGGAGTGTTTTGTAAGATAAAAATGTTTTTGCTCATGCTCTCAGAATATTAAACACTCCACAGTGAACTTTAAACTCACGTCATCTCATCATTTATGTCATGTTCTTAACAATATTGTTTATTTACACAGTTTGAAGATATAGGGACAGTACATGTTAAGACGTTACTGTAAATGTACCAGTTTAGCCATCTTGGCTAATTTCCAACATGTAGATGTTTGCTGCTGACATAATTGTTTTTTGAATTTTATGACAAAGCAATAACCAAGGATCATTTTGCTCTTGACTAAAAGAATAAGATCAAGTAAAAGTCACATGCAGCAGCAGATGAAAAACATGGAATCATCCTATATGATTTTTCAGTTACGTCAAAAAGAAAACAATGTACATAGAATTTATTTTAAGATTAAACACTGGAAAAACATGACACTGATGAAACATTTTTTATGAACATAATGTATGAGTGACTTCATCTATGAAGCCAAGTTTTGTTTCAACTAGAAACGTGTACAGTTGGGTATCAGTAATACCAATACAGAGGTGGAAATGAACAATATTTTTTATCTGTATCTATGTAATTACTGGGGGCGAGAAGAGCTGCTCGTCCTGGTTTGTGTTTTCTACAAAGTGATTTTTGAGGAGAGTTGAAACAAAAGGCATTTTTGTTAATGCAAAAATCTGAAATGATACGACTGTGGAATGGTTTGCTTAATATGCCACAGTACAGGATCAATAGGAAGGTTTTTCTTTGGATATCGCATGATGCTCCACCGGCTGAAGAACTTCATGCTACTTTTGAGGAAGCTGAACTGTAATATACAGTATGTATAGTAATAATTTATCATGCAGCATAAACACAATTAGAAGAAAATCACCCTCCTCGCTACACCCAAGGGTAGGTGGTGCAAGCATGGAACACTGTTTATTTTATGTCCATACTATGTGTTGGGCTTAGCTTGCTAGCTTTGAAGAAAAATGGTTGAAAGATATTTTATTAAAACCAAAATTAGGAACATATATTCAAATCGAGTACAATTTTGGCACCAAATCTTGTGTTACAGCAGAATTATCAAGCTGTAATATTTTATTAGAAACCTCCCACGGTCATTTCCAAGGAAGACAGACCACAAATGAGGGCAGCTCAGTCTGCTATCTAGATAAATGGCCCTTCAGGGGGTTTTCTGAGTAATAAGAGAGGCCTGAAGAGGAGAGACAACTGTTGACAGCACTTTATAATATTCAGTGTTTGAAATGGAGAAAAATAATTGCCAGTACTCTCTTATTTATATGTTGACGTGTCTCAGCAAAATGTCAAACGTCACCACTTGATACAGAGCTCTCTTCGACTTATTCCTGCTTATTACTAATTTCATACATCATTTTTAATAACACAGCTGAGTAACAGCGCATCAGCACATTATATATGGTTGATATTGTTTGTTTTTTTCTTTTATTCATAATTCACATTCATTCCTCTCCTCACAGTTTATTTGTTGTAGAATTCATTTTTATATTATTTTTATAGCAGGAATTTATTTGTGTCACATGTTTATAATCTACTGTATTGAACTTTTGCAATAAAATATTTTTAAAAATATTCAGTTTATACAGTAAATAAGAGACAGTTCCTGTAAAATGTGTGATTCAGACATAAATAAACAAATAAACACATTATTAGTCTTCATTACTGCTTCATCAGCTGCAGTTTTATTTCCCGCCGGTAGGAGTCGCTACGTGATGACGTCATCTTAGTCCAAGTTAAAAGCACTGTGAGCTTGTCTGTTTCTCGCCGGGTGCGGTGGCGCGCGCCTGTAATCCAAGCTACCGGGAGGCTGAGGCTGGCGGACCGTTTGAGCTCAGGAGCTCTGAGCTGCAGCGGACTATGCCGATCGGGTGTCCGCACTAAGTTCGGTATCGATATGGTGCTCCTGGGGGAGCCCGGGACCACCAGGTCGTCTAAGGAGGGGTGCACCGGCCCAGGTCGGAAACGGAGCAGGTCAAAGCCCCCGTGCCGCTCAGTAGTGGGATCGCGCCTGTGAATAGACGCTGTAGCGCAGCCTGAGTAATACAGCGGGACTCAGTCTTTTACACTCAGCGGTGAAACTACTGTTTCTACACAAACACTCCGCCATTATATCTTTACATCACACAGCAGCTTCTTTATCCGCTTATTGTCAGTAGAAACCCTCACAAACCAGCTGGTCTACACCGCCTCCACCTGGACCACATCTGCTACTACACCAACCACACTCAGTCCTGCTCATGAAATCATACAGTCTGGGGTCCAAACATACACACTTCAGGTTTCAACAGTGCATACATGCAACACAGTATGTACTGTATACTGCATACTGCGTTCGTCAGCAGCATATAGTATGATGAACGTAGTATGCAGTATGCACTGTAGTATGTGAATCAGTCTATTTTGTAGTATGCAAGGCCAGTTTTTTAGGGGTTTCCAGCACTTTGCATTGTGGGATACAGTAGGCAAAGTAGACTTGTCTGATGTATGCTGGAGATTTTGTCCAGATTAGTACGACATACAGGTATTTTTGGCATACTGCAGAATTTGCTTTTGTTTGTATACTACATACTACATTTTGTGAATTTCCCCACTGTGGGACCAATAAAGGAATATCTTATCTTATCTTATCTCTTTTGGCCAAATCAGTACGTACTTCTAGTATAGTATGTGGTTTCGAAAACAGCACTAGTTTTTATATTGGCAGTTCTACAGGAAAGTCTGAATTTCCCTCTGGGGATTAATAAAGGTTCACCTTATCTTATCTTATTTTATCTTATCTTATCTTATCTTAAAACCTGGGAATGAGCTGTAGCACTTCTGGTTCCCTCGTCTGGGAGTCACTGGGTTTTTTGAATGTGGTTGCCACAAGCTTAAGAAATTAAGAGATTAATGTTTTGTTCTACAATATAAAATGCAGAAATAAATACTCCACTCGTGAATTTTGAAGCCTTTCTGTGTCCTAAAAGAGGCTGTTGCTAACAAGTGGCTAAACGAGCCTGCTAAACCGTCATATGGTGCCTTCAAATGGTGTAGTTTTTACCGTGTTCACGAGATGGGAAGTCTTGTACACGACATGCATGACGTTAAAATGTTTAAGTCGTGAAAGCTCTGAGTTCACGACTTGTGACGTGCTTGTTAACGCTGTCAGTAATTTTAATCATACGTTGTTTTTCTTGGTAATTTTATATTTCACAGGAAAATGTTGATTTTTCTCAACGACCTCGTCTGTCTCCTCTGTCATTATGCCTTTTCATTTCCTGCGTTCTGTTACCCACTTGCCGCGACCCCTAACGGGATAAGCGGTTGACGATGAATGAATGAATGTTACCCACTTGCTCGCTTGCTAAATTATTAGCCTCCGTGGCTAGACTCTGTAACGTTAATATTGCCGTTGCTTAGCAACTGTGTTCATTACGACTTAACCCCTTGAATGCCACACATATCGTGTACACGACTTCCCATCTCGTACACACAGTAAACACAGCCCCATTTGAAGGCACCAACACTTACAACCCACTCTCGCTCACACAGCCGTGGTGCAGCTCCTTTCTATTCTAACGTTAGCTTTCTAATGGAGATTGCCTTTACATTTTAATGAAATCATAAAAGTGGTGTTCATTTGTGAAGATCATCTTGCTGAACAAAAGTTTCATAATGTGAAATCATATCATCTGTGCAATTATAGCAACTGGACAATAATATATTTTAATATGCTGGACATATTTTTAGCTTTACTTCTCTATTATGTATATGTTGTTTTATTTATTTGTATTAATACTCCTTTAAAATCTATGCTTCTTGTTTACGGCACTATCCACTTTGCTGCTGTAACATGTAAATTTCTCCACTGTGGGACAAATAAAGGAATATCTTATCTTATCTTATCTTGTCTTATCTTATAAATGTTTGTCACAAAGTTTATTTTCTGCAATAATCCAAAACCCAGTGAAAACATCCCATTGGCTTTTTGTTGAGGGAACCAGATTGATGCTAACTTCCTGGTTGGCCTATAAAAATACACCATCCCTGCACAAATAATCAACAGACAGAGATACCAAACCAGTACAACCGAATTTATTATACTTGAACAATTTTCTGGTCCATGCCTCCTTTCCTGGAATAGATATGTGATCATTCATAAGCAGACTGACTAAATACCAGGTGTTAGTTCCCAGTAGCTGCTATCAATATCACAATCTATGATTTTTAGGATTTGTCTTCTAAGTTGTGACTTAATTACAGATTATGAAATGGTTCATTTGTGGCCCAAAATAATGAGGAAGTGTTTCTTCAGACTGGCGCAACAATACAACATCCTGGAATAACTTGAGTGGCTTCAAAATCAGAGATATTCCTGTCTGAACAACCTAAAGTATATTTCTAAACCTAATGAAAGGGTGGAAATTTACCACTTAACACATCACCATGATCTTCTGTTAAATGACAAACAGGTGGCATTTGGAGTCGCCCACGAACTATGCCAGGCAGTGGCAAAAATAATGGCTATTATTCCAGCAGTTTGCAAAGTAACTAAACAATTTCTCTGTTTCCGAAATAAAAATAAATAACTGTATATCTTCGTAGTACTCCTCCTGATTATCGCTTGCAAATGCTGACTTTATCAAGAAAAACAGAGTCGACCTTTTACAGACTGGACTTTACACGTTTTCTACAGTGACTCATAAATGGCCTTTGTTTTGAAGTGAATGCTGCGTTCAGTATAATTAAACTCTCAATACGTGTATCAGTGTTATTTTTATGGCATCAACACGATTCTTCACTTTCCCTCAATAATTCTGTGCTTATTAGAAACCTCCCACGGTCATTTCCAAGGAAGACAGACCACAAATGAGGGCAGCTCAGTCTGCTATCTAAATGGCCCTTCAGGGGGTTTTCTGAGTAATAAGAGAGGCCTGAAGAGGAGAGACAACTGTTGACAGCACTTTATAATATTCAGTGTTTGAAATGGAGAAAAATAGGTGCCAGTACTCTCTTATTTATATGTTGGCGTCTCAGCAAAATGTCAAACATTACCACTCGATACGGAGCTCTCTTTCGACTTATTCCTGCTTATTTATTATTTCTTTAAACATGTTAAACTGTGTTGGCTGTGGTTTTATTGCTATGTTATTATACTTGGGATGTGCACCTTCTATAGTGGGTCTATAATACTCCAATAATATTCCAGCTGGAACATTAAAGGTGGTGTGATTGTATATTTATTTCTGTTCTTACTACTACCTGGCACCCAATACTGTTCAAGATTTGGAGACGGGCTTGCTGCAATTTTCTATTTTATGTATTTAGTGTTAAAAGTGTTTTCCTGTGTTATTTGTAGCCTATAGTTCAGTATCATTCAGGATGCTCCTACATGTTATTCAGCAGGATAAAGAGACACATTCAGCGAATACAGATAGATAGAGATATTGGAGGCTTTTATTATCACTAATTAAGGGGGCAGTAGCTCAGTCTGTAGGGAGCTGGCTTGGGAACCGGAGGGTCACCGGTTCAAGTCCCGACATGGACCAAAAACTGAGTGTGAACTGGTAGCTGGAGAGGTGCCAGTTTACCTCTTGGGCACTGCCGAGGTGCCCCTGAGCAAGGCACCAAACCCCCAATTGCTCGGGGCGCTTGTCAGGAGCAGCCCCCTCACTCTGACATCTCTCCATTAATGCATGTATGTGTGTTTCAGGTCTGCATGTACCATGTATGAGTTTAACAGAGTGTAAAATTGAATTTCCCCATTGTGGGACTAATAAAGGTAGATCTTCTTCTTCTAAATGATTATTTTATTATTTCCGCATATCAAAACCTTCATCGGGACATTTAATACTCCTGGAAATGTTTGCCCTGTAAGAGCAGATTCAGAAAACTTTTTAAGTGTTTCGTTCATTATATTTGTTCACAAAAAAACAACAGTTATGATGAACAGTTTGTTAATTATTTTACATAAAGGACATGAACGCTGTATTGATAAACTACAGAGAGCACCTGTAGGCTAATAAAACTGTTTGATAACCTGCTATCGAGCCTGTTTTATGAGGTCTCACTACTTTTGAGAGCTTGACCGAGCAGCAGTTTAAATTGTACACAAAGCTCTCATTGTTTTAATAACCTTCAGCCTTACAAATAAAAAGCAACTCTTTCTTTATAAGTTTTGAAATGATCACAATCAACTCAACATTTGTAGTGTATTAAATGCGTCTTAAGGTCATTTTAAGGTTTAGAAATAAGTCACAGCCTTGTTTTGTTTTTCTATATTTGTGCTGTATTGCGTGTGTGCCCTGGTTAAAGCAGAATTTGACTAATCAGCTTTTCTCCTCTTTCTTCTCTTTTTACTGCTTCAACTCTTTTTGGACAGCGTTAAATGCCAAGTATTAGAAATGTCTGGCCTTGCCCAAGCTCTTCAAAATTCCTGTGATGGTAGAACATGTTTTTGTGTGGGAGGGCTGTTCTGCCAAGCAAAGCTGTTTTGGTCCTGATTCTTTTTTTTTTTTTTCTCACAAGAAAATCTTGTCCTTGCATCACCAAATGCTACCTCGTGATGGGGGTAAACAAGAAAATAATACACAAAGTCACATATGCAGCTTTGCATGACTTTTTAACGCCCGTTTTAAAGCCACGCCACTGTGTACATTCAGTCAATACTCACTTACCTCAAGCTGGACATTTTCTGGAAGATTCAGAGAGCCATTTAGAGTAAAAGGCAATGAGGGATTTCTATAGGTGGGGTTTTGGGGAGCCCCAGGCCCTCACCACAGCCTCGCCTTGTATTGCAGCTGGCGTGTGGCGAGCAAGAAAGCGTGGTGCACTTCTGGAAATCACCATGAAGCGTGTGTAAATATTCACAACTCAGTCATCCATGTGGAGTTTTAGGATGTGCTGTCTCTCGAGGATTTGGTCAAAACGTATCATACATGGCTGTTTAAAAAAGAGGAAGCGGGAATGCCCACCATGATATTTCTTTTATGGCTATATATGTCTTTTAGGAGAACATTAGTTTGTATTTTATTTTGAATGTGCTGATATCAAATTTAATAAACTTTTAAAATTAACTTCTACATCAGATTATTATTTATTATTATTTATTATTTTATTATATTTATAACATGTATTTAGCTCAGTAAGTATTTTTATGTATTTATCTGTATTTTTATGACAAATATATAAATATATATAGACATTATATATATGATTTATTTGTGTGATTTTCAACAGCAAAAAGATACAAAATATTCAATATAAATATATTAAATATATAATATTCAGCTTAGTAAGTACATATGTGTGTATATATATGTGTGTGTGTATATATATATATATATATATATATATATATATATATATATATATATATATATATATATATATATATATACACATAACTCCCTACATGTCTGACTGAATAGATGTAATTAAACAAAAAATCAATGCTACAACACAAGAAAACAAAAACAGAAAGAAAATAAATAAATAAATAAATATTATATATATATATATAGTGTATATACAGTATATACATAATACAACCAATATACAAGACATTCTGGAGACAACTGAAATGAATCAAATCAAATCAAATTGAAATGATTTCTGAAACTGGTTAATATCCGCCCCACATTTAATGAAATTGTGAGTTAAACCCACCAATATGTTATTTTTGTGGAGTTTACAAGATTACCTTATGTGCTTTAACTTTCCACCAGACATGTGACTTCCAGTCTAATGCAACTTACCCAGATTCTTACCAGAAGCCACATCAGATACAGCTAATTAGGCAGACGGCTAGTCTCACAGTGTGTGTGTGTGTGTGTGTGAGAGAGAGAGAGAGAGAGAGAGAGAGAGAGAGAGAGAGAGAGAGAGAGAGAGAGAGAGAGAGGTAAAGGAAGAGAGCGTGAGCGAGAGAGTGAAAGAGAGGGAGGAGTGACAGAAAGGGAAAGAAAAGAGGGAAGAAAGAGACTCATTAAGCCAAGTTCTTCTCAGCACTCGTTCTGCTACACAGACTCTCTCTGTCTCTCTCTCTCTCTCTCTCTCTCTCTCTCTCACACACACACATACTAAAAAACACAAAGCAGAAGTGGACAAAGACACACGGTTTCAGTCGCCGCGGTTGGCTATGGCTCAGGGCTCTGACAGCAATGACACAAGTTACAAGTCCCCATCACCTGGCAGCAGGCCGGTAAGTGTGCTCTTATGTACTTTCTCATTAACGTCCTTGTTTACATCTTATTTACACGGACGATCTATAGACTGAATACACAATCCTGTGAATTAAACCCTAAATATTTCTCCTAAACCCGTGATTGGATGATGCATATGTAGTGGGCAGCAATGCAGCCTATCACTAGTTCTGCCTTTGTTGGCTCTTTTTCACAGTTCCTCAGAAGTGTTTCACATGCACACATGGGCTGCAGGCATGACTCGCTTCAAGTGTAGGCTTTTGCAAAAATGTATCACTCATCCAAGTTGTAGGAATCCTTTGTTTTAGCAAGTCTCTCAGACTGTGAGTGATTGGAGAGCTGTCAGGAACAGGCAGTACATACTGTACGTTTCTCTGCACGTGAGACGTGGTCCACATGTGCCAGTTTCTTGCACATTGTTGCTAATTTTCTTGCTCTGACATTGTTGAAATAAAGCTGTTTTTTATACATGCTACAAGCTGGGATCCTCACTTAACGTGGATGAAGCAGTCTCCAGCAGCACCAGTTGTGTTGGGGTTTTTTAGCAATGTGTTAACGGACAGTTCGGAATGAATTTGTTATCTCTTTGATGTACAACTGTCTCAGCATTTTGAAATAGATTCGTTATTACGATACCAAGAAAATGGAGTATTCAGGACATGAAACAGGGTGTGTGTGGTACCTAACCGATGACTCAGCCACTCCCTGACCCTGCCCTTCGCAAAAAGTGTAAAGTTAAGCCCATCTTCTGTCAAACTGTCATCTTAACTGTCGAGACGCTTCCATTTCACACATGAACCACACCGTCAAGAGCCAGTGACATGAACTAAGACACTTCATTTTATCAGGTCCAGGAACATCTCTGTGCCCACTTGATGTTGTTTATTATGCAGACGCACAGACGTTACATTAGCCGTCTCTATTTGTATCTTGTCAGAGTTCCTCAGATGATGCGAAGAAGGTGATGCGGAGAGAGAAGAACCGGATCGCTGCTCAGAAGAGCAGGATGAGGCAAACTCAGAAAGCTGACAGCCTGCACCTGGTGAGGAGACCTTCCTCTGCAATACACACCACACCCAAAAGAAACAACATTTAACACAGAAATAACAGAGAAGATATTTCATATCACTGTGAAATGACTGTTCCTTGATAAAACTGCAAAATTATAGCAAAGATGGAAAGTCAAGCCCCCAAAGCCATCATTTGGTTGCTTTATTGTACTGCAATACTGGTTAAAAATCACAGTACACACACTGAAGGATGTATTAGCGTATAACGATTGTGCAGCCCGAAGGCTCTGCCAACTGATCAACTGATCAACAGCCTCTGGGAATGGCTTTGTACTATATTTACCAAACGCTACCTGACCATGTGGCGATGTGTCATGGCTTCTGTTGGGCTGCTGCACACTTGGACGCTGCTCTGTGTGTTTGCAGAAGCTTCAGGAATAAATTAGCACGTGTGGGCAATCACTCCCTTTTTGCAGCAAAATCCAGCACCAGAAGATTGCAGCGCTGAATGTGATAACAGAAGGGTGTTCGGGCCGGCCGCTTTGTCTGTTGCCCCCATTGTTCTTTCATGCAGCTCATCTAGTGTGATAGTTGGTAGTCAGTGTCGTTTCAGCTTGTACTTGTTTGGCACAAGATGAATGTTTTATTCAACTAAAACTTCCAAAAGAGAGCAGGCATTTCTTCGATCTGGATTTCCACCATAGTTGCACGGCAGTTTGGGAAATAGTCACAAAATGTCATCTATTGAGTTGTGTATACAGACGTGAATTTCACATAATTTCACAGCCACGTACAGTAATTGTGAACTAGGAAGTATAAAGAGAGGCGAACGCCACAAAGAGGGATGGTCTGGGTGGATGGGTGAGTCAAAAAACACAGGACTTTCACTCAGGGGACTGGTCTTTGTGTCCCATCTGAAACAGAAAGTCAAAGTTGGTTTCTTTGCCATGTAACTTCCGCACTTAAGTTACAGTACATCCAGAGTTATTTTAACACAAATCACAATCTTTTTCTAAAGCTAAGTAGTTTTTATCACATAATTTCCATACCTGAGGTACGCCACTTCTGCTGTTATTTAAAACCAAACCCTGATCTTTTCCTAAACCTAACTAGGTAGTTTTGTCTAAGTCTAACCAAGTCGATCTATTCCGAAACCTAAGTAGTTTTATTTTGAAACGACTGGAGTTGATATTGATGTGTGCATCACATATTGTTAAAAGTCACGCTGAGCGTCACAAAAAACAGGGAAATTCGTGTACATGAATCAAATAGATTCAGTTTTGTGACTATTTCACAAACTATGGTGAAATTGTTGGGATTTCAGTGAATTGTGTGCAGCAGTTCAATACGAACACACTGACTTCTCCACTAATGGTGCAATGATCCTTTACAACCTGCAATAACTCGACACGCTGACCACATATCCACTAACTGTGTGACTTCCTCGTTCAAGTTCAGGCCAAGATGATTTGTGCCGTGTTCATGTGCACTATGATGTTTTCAGAAGCAGCTGTTTCTGTGTAACTTTATCAGAGAAGAGATTTTGACCTTCAGAAACCCCACACCGTAGGCAGTGTTAGATCCAGAGATGTGAATCCTTCCTGTGAAGTATGTTGCATATTATCAGTCTCTTTAAAGCCTGCCAGTCACAGAGAACACCAGGGGACCACAGAGCATACTCTGTGGTTTCTCTGTCATCATCTCACTAGATAAACAGGAAGGCGAATTTTCCCTCTCTTTGACAGTGTGGCTTATTTCCTGTTTCTTCAGTAGTATTTTTTTCTTCTGTGTAAATTGCATGTCGTGGGCAGAAGGGGAGAAAAAGGCAGTCATTTCTTGTAAAGCGCTGATAGCAGTGGGCTGTATTTGGCTAAGTGACGCATGTGCAGGGGTTTGCCCAAAGGTTGTGTGACAGTAAGGAGCCACAGCTCAGTATTAGAGTCTTTCGGCCACGGCGTGATGACCTTTTCATTAACCAAATGGAAGATTTTCTCGCCTGCTATTCCCACACCAAAAAGATTTTTTTTGCTTTCAACCACTGGCGTATACTTTGCTCTACTTATCTCTGAAGTTGATGATCAGAGAGGTTGTTTTGGAAACTGTGGGCCTACTTACGTCATCCAATATGTTACAAATGGCTTTTAAGATTGTGGTGCTCAGGCAGTTTGAATCACAGGTTGATATTGAAGGATAATACACTTTTATGACAGTTTTAAAATACTTTACCTCATGGTAAAGTACTATGGAATGCTGTAGATTTTTAATGTGTTTGTTTTAACTAACTCTCAAGAGATCTTTGGTCTTCATTCATTTCAACATGAAAAGAAAAACAAGTTGAATAGACTTAAAAGCTGCATGTTCCTCTATGACAATGACTATTTTTATTACTGAAGTTATGGTGTTTTTACAAAACATCTATAATTTGCTCTTTTTACAGCAGCCATTTTTACATGTTATTGCAGGGTAAACACAGCTGTAATTCATAACATTAATGTGTATGGCCCTGTTCCACTTAGGCCCTGGTTTTGTGCATGCTGGCTCACTGGAATGGCTGTGATACACTACACAGAAGGAGACCATAATTAATTTGAAGTTACGCCTGTGTTTACATTGCTAAGACATGTCAAAATGGCTGCTGTGAAAAGGGCAAATTTCACCTGCGTTACCAGCTGGTTTTAAGGTAACTGGACAAAAACAATAGTAGCATATCACTGTTTCAGCCTTCATTACTGCCAGATGCTTTCCAAAGAGTACCACACTATTATTTATTCTTTTTTTATATGCAGTACATTTCTCCTAGCATGACCCAACTTTATGCTGCATGTGTGGAATATCCATAACTACGTTTTCATTAACATAACCCTTCATACCTACATAGGGAGCAGGTCCTCTTCGGTCTGCCATGTATGTTTTCATTAGCGTATAATCAACTGAAACTAACAATCGTTCTGTTCTTGCTCAAAGTCTAAAGTAGCCCAGAATGGACAAACCAAACACTGGCTCTAGAGAGAGCCTTTCACGTTCTTATGTTACCCGAAGGCCACTGTAGGTTTCTGACACCTTTCTGACAACTTGTAAAAACTGCGGTAATGTGATCTGCAAAGTGCAAAACTGTGGCACCAGCAATCTTACAAACTGTACTTTTAAGCTGGACCAAACTGGTGGACTAACCGAAAGACAGACAGACATTGTCATCCACAGATGAATATATTATGCTTTGGAAAATTGGTAAAATATACCATGATTTATGGTTAAAAGCACTAAAATACGGAAGAATGAAGAAGGCACACTTTACTGATCCCATGAGGGAAAATTCATTTTTTTCACTTACTGTTATTTTTGACACAGTACACACAGGCCCGAAATACATACAGTACATGAACAAACAGGACATATATACATGATTTAATGGAGAGATGTCAGAGCGATGGGGCTGTGAGGGGGCAGGCGCCCTGAGCCGTTGGGGCTTCGGGTTTGGTGCCTTGATCAAGAGCACCTCGGCAATGCTCTAGGCTTGGCAACCCTCCATTTCCCAAGCCAAGTCCCTACGAACTGAACTACGGCTGCGACATGATATAATGCTGAACATATAATAATAATAATAATAATAATAGTAAAAATAATCCTGTTATGTGCTAAATACTTTAGTTTCTCTTTATTATTTTTCCTTTGTTTAATTTTGGTCTAATTGGGGGATTCAACACATCCACACTTAACCTCACAGTTTGTACCTCTTGTATCACTAATAAACAAACAAACATCCTGTGTGTTTCCAGGAGAGCGAGAACCTGGAGAAGGAGAACGCCGCCCTGAGGAAGGAGGTGAAGCAGCTGACGGAGGAGGCCAAGTATCTGTCCTCTGTGCTGAGCAGCCACGAACCCCTGTGCACCGGCCTGGCTCCTCAGACCCCCGACCTCCTCTACCCTCCTCATCACGGCGGCTACCACCACCAGCACATCACCGTACCACACTACCAGCACTGACCTGACTACCGAGGACGTGCTGCGAACCGATGACTGACCTCAACGGAGAGAGAGAAAGAGACTGACTGGAGACGAGTCTGTAAATGTTGTTCAAAACATGAACATCAACACGACAGGCTGATACGTCTGCCACACAACCACAGTACGGACACCAAACTGTAACAAGCAGTGTTACAACTATTTATTTTGCTTGTGCACATCTCTTTGCTTTCACTTGATTAATATCAGTGATATGTGTGTGAACTTAAACGGCTCGATGAGTAGAATTATCAACCAGTCTATGTTTACATTGGGAGATGAAAAAAAAAAACAACCTGCATGTCCGGGTGACTCAGACAATATGGTACTTTTGTAAATCTTTAGTGTCATGGAGAGCACCTTTTATCATCTTGTCATGATTTGAGATTCTTGTGTTTATAAATGTGTTTCAGTGTGTAAATATTGATAATGCTCAGGAGATTTTTTGACAGATTTGATTGTGGACAAAGAGAATGTAAAGTCGAGATCCTCAAAAACAAAGGCTTACCAAAAAAAAAGAGACGTCTGTGCAGTGAAGAATGGGCATTCAAAGGGTCTCGACTTGTGTACTGGTGATAATGCTGATGTGGGAGAAGATATTTATTAAATGTGATGCCTTTTAGGTTATCCTTTCTGACCTCCACAGGCTTGTTATTCATTACTTTATGCTTTCTTTATGTTAAAGTTGCAGCAGGTAGAAATGAAAAAAAATATTTTTATAAAACGGTCACTACAGTAGTGTATGAGACAGGTAATATGAAAAAAATCATGTTCCTCTTTGTCCTCCGGCGCTCCTAATGGCATCTGTAAGATTTCACAGACCGGAGGAAAACAACCAATCAGAACAGAGCTGGAGCCTGCTGTCTCTGAGCAGCTGTCAATCACTCACAAACTCCCATCAAACGGTCAAACTGATCAAATATGAATTCATATTCTGCTACTATAACGCTTATTTTTTCGTATCAAACGTCTTCAGAAACATCTTGTGGTGGACTGTTTAGCTGTAAAATGGCACAGTTTGTGACTTGGCAGTCATGTTAAGATGAGTTGAAGAAATACCAAGCACCGCCCACTAGACAGAGCACAGCCAATCCGAACACTCGCTCTGAAACTTTGACTTTGACCTGTGATTGGTCAAAGTCTGCGGTCACCGCTAGATCTGTTAAAGCCTGCAAACAGACCCATGAGGAGGTGCAGAAGTCTCGTTTTCACTCAGAACGCTTGAATTACAATATGCTTAAAGGTTATTGTGGTATTTTTGCCCAGTGATGCCAAAAAAATGTCTGCCTACTGCCACTTTAAGTCTGCGCTGGTGCTGATAAGGGGACATTTAATCTGTGATTGGGAAGTCCCTACTGTAGATGGCGCTGGCCACCGGTAGATGGTAGTATCTCATGTTTAAAAGCCCAAACAGTATACTATAATCATTCATAGCTTGCCTTGAATGGGTATGAATTAAGTTTTGTCCTTGAACACAACTGAGACGTTCATGTCATTCACTTTTTTTGTGACCACTCCATTATTATCAGGCAAGTGACCAAATAAATAACCTGCTTTATGTGGAGTGTTTTTAAACCTTTGTAGGCCAATAAAGAGGTCATAATGGGCACGTTTTACCAATCCCAGAACAAAGATTTTATCAGAGAGGAAACGGGCGATATTTACTGACGATACAAACAGTACAAACGTGAGGTATCTCAGTGTTACAGGCTGTTCAGATACAACAAAGAGCAGTTTTTGAAACTCCGCCCTTGTGTCTGAGTTGACCGACTTGTTTCAACATCCCAAAGCGGTTTTTAGGTCCGGGTGGAGAGGGTCACCGCCGACGCTACTTAATACACGTGTGATCCCACGGAAGCCTCGTCCTGAAAAGACCATATTCATTCATGACCTTAACTCTGATTTACTGAACTCGTACAGGCTTTCGTGCGTAAAGTCGTCTGCTGAAGTACAATAACTTCAACCCGGGGGAGGAAATGCCGCTTAAACTGGAAGTTGTAGAGCCTGCACCACTTGCTCATTGACTATTGTGAAGCTTTGAAACATTTTAATGGTTCTCCTTTTAGCCGAAAGCATGACGCTGTAGGCCTATCTGTCGCTAACACACCGGAAAGCGCTGGATGTTTAGTGTTCATGTATGAAACAGGGCGAATTTCAGCCACGTTTGAGTGCAAAGTTTATACTCCATGAGTGTATTTAGCAGACTACTACTATGAGTGAGAAAGGAGAGTTGCCGTTAGGAGACACTAAAGTAAACGAGGATCACAGTACGGCAGACTCGGAGACCCATGTGAAGCTGGAGGGAGACGCGGTCCAGTGCGCCGGCGATAAGAGCCAGCTGGACGGCCACGACACGTTGCGACCCACCCGCCTGTACAAACGGCGCTGGATGATCGTGCTCCTGTTCAGCTCCTATTCACTGTGCAACTCCTTCCAATGGATACAGTACGGCATCATCAACAACATTTTCATGAAGTTTTACAACGTGGACGCCTTCACCATAGACTGGATGTCTATGATCTACATGCTGACATACATTCCCTTCATCTTCCCGGTGACCTGGCTGCTGGACAAGAAGGGGCTGCGGATCATCGCGCTGGTGGCCACCGCGCTCAACTGTGCGGGCACGTGGATCAAAGTGGCCAGCGTCAGGCCCAACCTGTTCGCCGTCACCTTCCTGGGGCAGTTATCCTGCTCGTTCGCTCAGGTGTTCATCCTCGGGATGCCGTCGAGGATCGCCTCGGTGTGGTTCGGGTCAGAGGAAGTGTCCACCGCCTGCTCCATCGGAGTCTTCGGGAATCAGGTAGGCTGTGAAACACACATTGTCCTCTATAGTCAGTAAGTAGGCCAAGAGTTAGCTCTTCACCTACCTGATCACTGATTAAACTATAACTCCATACCACCGATTGTGCGTACTTCTCATACATCTGGATGGCACGTTTGCGCAATTACGCACATCCAGGCGCCCACGGTGCTTTGGAGCCACAGCTCCACTCGCTGAGAATGTGAGAGGATGAATGGAGGCAATACACAGTGAACCAGCATGCAAGAAGAGACACACATTTATACAGCCGCCCAATTCATATATAACTTATGTGAGGGTATTGTAAAGTCTAACAGTGAGAGATGAAGATAAAACACTCTGTTTAACAGGAATCTACACATATAAAAACTAAGCTGTCAACACAAAGCCACTTTTTATTCATCAGCATGGAACACATAGATGATAAGGCTCACATTTACAGTAAACAACCTCTTTCAGCCTGTCCTCAGAGGGTCAAGCCTTTATGTATAAGTTGTCTGAAAGAAACAAACTAACAAAAGATCCACATTTGTGTAAATGACAAATATCATAGTGTGAGTTAAAGGGACAGTGTGTAACATTTCGGTGATCTATTGGCAGAAATGGAATTAATACGTATGGTTTCTTTAGTTTATAATTACTTGAAAATATGAGTTGTGTTTTATAACCTTTAGAAAGAGCCGTTTATATGTACATAGGGGTCGGTCCTCTTCACGGAGCAGATCGCCATGTTTCTACGGTAGCCCAGGGCAACGTATTCTCATACAACGGTTTGCATGGTCTTACAAAAAGATGTCCTATGAATGTCCAGCATCAATTTCCACTCCCGTCTTTTCAAAATGAAATTGTCCTTACAGCAAACAACTTGGTTAGGTTTCGGCATCAAAACTTCAGAGTTAGATTTAGGAAAAGATCATGGTTTGGGTTACAATAACACTGGAAAGGGCATAATTTAAATACGGAAGTAACATGACAAATAAATCAAAGAACACCGGTCTCCTTGGCCAAAATCTGGTGTTTTCACTGCTCTTTATACTTCCATATTTGCAATTACGTCTTTCAAAATATAATCAAATCGTTCCCAGTGATTATCAAATTAAATGTTTGCTTGAAATGCTCAACCCTATTACATATGAATCGATTTCATCGGGTATATACAAATTATAGTGCTTTCACTGTTTGTAGGTATAGCTACAAACGGTGTATGAGAACAGCCTCCCCAGAATGGACAAACCAAACACTGGCTCTAGATACGTTCACGTTTGCACGTTTTCACATCGTCCGCTATAGTTCTCTACACGCTTGGCACATGGGCGAAGCTTCAGTTGCTCACCGCTAGATGCTGCCAAATCCAACACACTGCACCTTTAAAAGGCAGATTAATAATTTAACTACACTGGAAAAGTATGTGTTGAAGCTGTGAGCAGGTTTGGATGCTCTCAGGTCCCCTGGCAAAGCTGGTCCACAGAGTTGGTCCTGGTCCAGGTAACACCTAAACTAGATTTGTAAAAGTGATGGGACTTAGAATAAAAGCATGTTTTACACATCTTCAAGCATTGTGTGGGCAGAATCTTGAAGTCTGTCCAAAACCTAACCAGTCGTTAACGGCTGTACTTGGTGCAGTACTTGCAGAGAGAAGGGGGCATTGCAGTAGTTAGTTTTACTGAAGAAATCATACAAATATATAAAGAATGACTTTGTTTTAAATGTGGTAGACCAGTTTTTATGTGTTAAACACACGGTCGGACATTGCACGGATATTGTCCTCTGGATCCCCGACTGTGTGACTTGTGATAGTCACTTCATATAAACAACTCGCACAAAGGCAGAAAATCCACATGAGAAGCCAAATAAGCAGACATGATCTCAAAGATCAGTATCGTGCCGCCGTTAACGTACGCTGGCGAGCAGCAGATTTGACACTGTGAACAAACAACACTTGAGTCAACTTACAGTGCATCAACTCCCAAGTAAAATGTCACCGAAAAGTCATCGCTTAGTGCTGGATAATGAGCTGTGGGTAACCTGGAGCATAAACTGGGCTTTTGGGTGCATTAAGAACAATTTGTTGGCTTTTTGATGGACATCTAATGAGCATGTTGTCTTTTAACAAATCTTTTGGCTTCAATCTGCAGTATTTGTGTATTCAGCGCTTTGGTCTTCAGACAGGTTTCACACCACATTCAAATTTTTCTGCTAGGGCTGTCCTGAATACCATTTTTTGGGGGGGTTTCAAAGCCTCGGTGGGAAATATTTGAAAGTATTTGAAGCTTTGCTCTGTCTGTCTGTCTCCATCCATCTACCCTGTTTCGGTGCCTGGGACAGTACCGCTGCCACACTACTGTACACACATGCACCTCTACGAGCAACAAACAGCAATATCCGTCTGAGAATAACTAATAATAATCAATGATGAGTAAGGGATAATGTACAGCAAGCCGGTCAGTGTTGTGAAATAAACCCTGACAGGACTGTGCAGTCACCCTGAAGGTGTTTATTTCACAACAATGACCTGCTAACTGTACATTACCCAGCATATTACATGACTGCTTATTTAAGAAATCAATAATTTGACACAAAAATGGTCCGACATCAGAACTGCGCCCATAGCAATGTTTTTTTTATATACATAGCAACAGCCAACAGACTGTAGAATGCTGTGATTGAGACGAGTATTCAACAAAGCCATGTAATAAATGTGAATAATGAATAATGTGCGTTGGGATTTTTTCGGGGATTTATTCATTATTATTATAAAGTTACAAAAATAGATTTAAGAAACAAAGCATTCAAATACTGATTTGGAGATTGAATACCATGTATGCAGTCGAAGCTTCCAAGCTGCCAAAGCATTCGGGTCAACCCTACGTCCTTTACACTATTCCTGCTGACTCCTCCACAGAGCCAGGAGACTACCAGAGTTGATACCAGAGCTCCTTCATATGAAGAGTATCCTGAGATAACTTCTGTTGTGATTTGGCACTGTATGAATATGACTGACCTGTCATTTGTGCATGGCAAACTATTTTCACAGACTTAATAATAAGCCAGACCAGACCAGATATCCTGCATCTGTACAGTATAAGCCTCAATTTGGCTGTAAAAGGTTATTTTATTGCATCCAAACTGCCAAACTCATCACATCAACCCTTCACTGGTCTAAAAGGAGGAATATAAGTCAGAGTAAGTCCTATCTCAAGGACATCACGTTGCATTCGGAACTAAAATGTTATTTCTACAAACAAAATCTGTGGTTAAATCTCCATTTTAACAAAGCCGTGTAATAACATACAAAATGATTGGAGGAAAGGAATATTCTAGATATTATCCTTAGCAGTACAGGAATCTGTAGGTGACTTGTAACAAAGACTTGGAAACATTAACTTGTTGTAGCAAACTCTAAAATCCTTCACGAGTTGTTCTTCACACAAGACTTAAAGTTCGACAGATAGTATTTAGTTTTCTGGGGTCACTATTATTCAGACAGTTTACTAAAGAGGTGTTGCAAGTAATGCAAGTAATGCAAGGTTTAGAGTGTAATGGGAAGATTTCTTATATTAACGTCCCATGACAAGGCTGAAGGGGATGAATATGTGGACATGTGGTATAGAGGCTCCAGGCTATCACATGCAGTGGGTTGTCAATCAGGACACTCAAGACAATAGTAACTCCAGCTGTGCTCGTTCTCTGGCTTCTCTGAGAACACCATCTCACCTCTACAGGCAGTTTGCACACTGGACAGCAAGCTGCAAGGACACAAGCTCTGAAATCTTAAGACCTTTCACCTCTCACGCTCCAGGGGCCCACTTTAGGACAGTTAAAATGCCACAAAACAATACTTTGAAGGACAACCATGCAAATTCTGAACTCGGTGGTGAAGACTGGCCGTGGTCCAAGGCTGCAAAGAATCCCGCTCTGGGCCTCGCTTCGCTGCAGTGGAGGACTCCAGGACCTTTAGGCAGAGCCATGTCCTCTGGGTTAGGCGTCCAGGCTTTACGAGGTGACCAGGCAGAGCTGGTCCCCAAGACTGAGATCAAACTTTACCACCATCGCTGGTTAATGCTGTTTCTTTTCAGCGCCGTCTCAGCCAGCAATGCCTCCATGTGGCTTCAGTACGGCATCATTAGCAACATATTCATGCGTTTCTACAACATTGACTCTGTGGCCATCGACTGGTTGTCCATGATCTACCTGCTCACTTACATCCCACTCATTTTGCCCGTCCTGTGGCTCCTGGACAACAAGGGGATCCGGGACATTGTCCTCATCGGGTCAGCCTTTAACTGCATTGGTGCTTGGATAAAAACTGGTAGCGCCAGTCCCAATCTGTTCCCAGTTACCTTTTTTGGCCAGTTTGTGTGCTCAGTCGCCACCGTGTTCATCCTTGGTATTCCTTCTTACCTTGCCTCAGTGTGGTTCGGAGAGAAAGAGGTTTCCACCGCTTGTTCGATTGGAGTTCTGGGAAACCAGGTTTGTCTAAATCTAAAAGTGGATAGCGAGGCAGTTGTCTGTAGATTAGACAGCTGCACTGGATGCCAGAGTCACATAGGACTTCTAGTGTCTCAGTGCGAGAGTCCAGAGAAAATTGTGTTAACTGTTTACTGAAACCCCCTTGTCCTACTTTGTCTGTTTAAACAAAAAACACTCCAATTGGGAAATTCTGTGCTGAATTAGTTGGTCAACATAGATGCTGTTAAACAGGGCTGCAACTGACTATTATCTTCATTGTCGATTAATCTGTTAATTATTTTCTTGATCTATCAATTAGTTGTTTCATCTATAAAATGTTAGAAAATGGTGAAAAATGTCCATCAGTGTTTCCAAAAGCTCAAGATGACACCCTCAAATGTCTTTTGTGCACAACTCAAAGATATTCAGTTTACTGTCATAGAGGAGTAAAGAAAGCAGAAAATATTCACGTTTAAGAAGCTGAAAATTAATTGATTATCAAAACAATTTCTGATTAATTTAGTAGTTGACAAGTAATCGATTTATCGTAGCAGCTCTACTGTTAAAACATGCTCAGAGAATACCTATTGAGATGTTTCTGTTTTATTGACCTGCACTTGTGAGTTTCAGATGAGTGACATTGTAGCAGAGCAGGTTTAAGAGGATTGGCAATTAAAAGAAACATCATTCATTTATATAAGTAAAAGATGTACTGTCGATAACACTGCTCCCATCTGCCTTTTAAAGATCAACCACTCATCCCGTTCAGGGTTGCGGGGTGTTGGACCCAATCCCAGCTGACATTGGGTGAAGGCGGGGCTCACACCGCATTCATGCCTCATCATCAATTAACCTGCATGTCTTTGGATTCGAACCTGCAACCCTCTTGCTGTGAGGCGACAGTGCTAAATTAAATTCAATTGCTTTGTGTATCAAAACAAGCAATAATAACCTCTAAATACACATTGTGGAACCACTCAGTCAGTATGTGTGGGATTTAGAAAATAAGTGGAAACAAAAAAAAAACAAAAAAAAAACGATACGGCCAAAATCTCCTGTCTCGATAAGGTCATTTCATATCTCGATATCGCGATAAAGCATGTTTTCTGGTGAGTCAATGAATTAATGAATAGTCTATATGAAATAACAACATGGTAAAGCCTATTTTTGTATAATTCCATATGACTTAAATACTTGACAAATATATGAGTAATTGAACTTGAGTGCAAAATGAACATAACAGCTTCAAGTGAAATTATTGGAAAAAACAGATAAATACAGGCCTAGCCCATGTTGCGATAGGACTGATATAGAAAAATGTATAAAACAGACATTTTTATATTGTTTTGAATATATATATATATATATATATATATATATATATATATATATATATATATATATATATATATATATATATATATATATATATATATATATATATATATATATATATATATATATCATATTGCCCAGCTCTGTAAGCAACCTTGATTTGATATTACTTAAGAAACAATATTTTTTAACAGTTTTTCTTTAATTTGTGTGTATATATGTTCATTGTCTTATAGCTGGGTATCGCCATTGGGTTCCTCGTGCCCCCCATCCTTGTGCCCAATGTGGACGACATGGATGAGCTCGCTCATCACATCAGCGTTATGTTCTACATCACAGCAGGAGTGGCCACCTTACTCTTCATCCTGGTTGTCTTCGGTAAGACCTGTCATGTAGGATATAAGGGATCAGTCCACGTAACACATACTTGCTTCTAGTGTTATCTACTGTAGCCATGTACACACCTTAAAACCACTGCAGATAAAACATAAACTTTCTGCATGGCGAGACACCATGAAGCGTAACAATTTTTTTGCAGTTTCAGCAGTTTTTGAATTTACATAAAATGTAGATTAACTGAGTTTAAATGCTATTTTAAAAGGGATGTTACTGTACCGTGTAACCGTTGATGTTTTTGTGAATGGATAGAGAGGTCAGGTGGGTAATGAAGCACTCAAGTGAATGAAGTCAAAGAAGGTGACATCACCACAGTCCCTCTGAAACATACTTTTTCATGTCTATTATCTGGGCCATTTTGACTCCGGTCAGTGGGACTTTCTCCTTCAGTGGATCAGCCTGATGACGGTCTTAATTTACAGCACACTTCCACTCTGACAAGAAGCACCATTCAGTGTAGTGGACAAGAAAAGTGCTGACTTGCATGTTCCCACCAACACAAAACCCTCACAAAAAAGATACTGTTGTGGTACAAGTCAGGTCAAGAGAAATGTGCTTCAGCATACTGAACAGCATTATTTTATAAAGTATATGTTAGCTATTAGAAATAGAGGATCTATGATCACAAAAATACAGTTTCTGGTAGAAGGAAGCGGCGTGACTTGACCATTGTGACTAACAGGATATGAGTAGTTAAGAAAAAGGCTTGGTCTGCTATATATCTGCTGCTCGTCCATTTCCTCCTTTTCTTACCACTCCCTCTTACTTTATCTCAGAGTTTATATTTTTAATCACATGTTTAGCAAATTACATGAAGTCTGTTTGGTCTGTTTTTATTATGGGGAAAACTAAAATCATGTGCAGGGGAGGTAGACTGCTAACAGAAGCAATTAGTCAGAATACAATAACAGACGAGGGTGTAAGTATGTAGTCCTCCTCTGTAGCAGCGGGTTGGGGAGTTGTAGGAGAGGAGGAACAAGTTTCATGAAAAAGCTGTTGTCCTATCAGGCCCGGGGAGGGGGTGAGGGCGCCTGTAAGCGTTCTGCATTCAGAAACACAAAAGGATGCTTGTGAAGGCATTCCATAGTGGCACTGTGTACAACATTCAGACGGCCAGGGTTGTTAGTTTAAAGTGAAAGGAAGAAGCAAGTCTTTCCAGTCTTAAAGGGATAGTTTGAGTGTTAGTATATAGTTATTGCCTATAGTAGATGGGAGATGGGAGTTACCGCACAAAAGGAAAGCAATGTATTGCTGTGGATGGGGCCGGCAGCAAAACATATTTTAGCCACCTAAAAGAAGGGCCCACCTAAAAAAAAAAAAAAAATCAATATCAATTTAACTGGATGTGATATTTAGGCAGTTGTCCTTCCCGTGTGACAGCGAAGTGAAGCTCTCGCCAAAGACTCCACTGAAAAAACTTGGAAATTTACCTTGCACGGGGTTGCTGGTCCTCCGCTGCTTCGGTTTGGTTAGTTTGTGCGATTGTGGGATTTTGGTGAATCTGAACTAACCCAAATCACGCAATGACAAACAAACTAAGATAAGATAAGATATTCCTTTATTAGTCTCGCAGTGGAGAAATTCACAAACTAACATATCAAGGCAGCGATAGACCAGCAACCCCCACGTTCTACGAGGTAAAATTACCGTTTTTATCTCGTTGAAAGGAGTCTGGCTGCTGTGGGAAGGGCATAGATAACGGCTACAGCTCCCTGTCGGCAGCATGAACTGTATAGTTGTCTGACAGCAAGGTAAACCAGTGAAAATATTACAAATACAGTGCACACTTAAACTGACATTGATGTTTTTAAAATACGTTTTCAGCCCCGTCCACAGCAGTACATTGATTTGCTTCTGTGCAGTAACTCCTGCCTACTTGATGTGCTGACCATGACCATCATCTACTGTAGGTGATCTGACCTCATACAACCCCACTCCAAAATGATCCCTTTATTGATCAGTGATCACTGATTCTCTTCAGGACCGACAGATTTTCGTCATGTTTCAGTCATGTGATGGTTTACGGCAATAGATGTGCTGCTCAGGTTTACTCTGCAGATATAATTCACACCAGTTGGCCACAGTGGTTTCATGATATGACACATCAACTCACAGACATAGCGCAGCCCTCACACATACATGCGAGATGCCATGTGTGAGGGTTGTCCTGCTGGCAGGGCCATCTGTAGCTCCGCAACAGGCCTGTGAGTCAGCAGGGCAGACAAAGTCCCAGGATTGAGGAGATTTGCATAAACTGTGTGCAAAGAGAGGTGAGAGAAGAAGTTTGGCTGCTGCCTTTCCTCTAAACAAATTGACAGCCAACGTTAACCACAGAGAAGGTCTACATTAAGATATGACATGAGTGGATGACTGGAATCACCACGGGTGATGGCATTTCCTTTGCTTTCCTATCCTTTTAACAATGACGTGCAGTAAAATGCAGATGAGGTCAATGTTGACTCAAAGAGCTGCTTAGTTTAATAAGATAAGTGAGAACTGGTTACTGGTTACACAAACCCTCAGGTCTGATTTACTGGTGGGGAGAAAAGGCTGGTTCAGCAACAGCAAGCACAAAGACAGACATCTGTGTTTTCCCATGAGGCCCGGGGGCACGTGCTTTCACTCAGCAGACTGAAAGACGTCACAGTTGTCACCCCACAAGATGACCGTCCTCTGGGTCAGAGACCAGCTGACTTCGGCTTCAGCCTGAGAAACGCTCAGTGGGAGAATATGAGGGTATCATGCATCATGTGGATGTGTGCTGAGCGTAGTGTACATGTGTGGACTTGTCCAGCTGTGTCTGAATGTGTCCTGTTCCACAGCTCTCACGTTTAGGAAGTTTGTAGCCCTTGTTTCTTGTGTAAAAAGGAGAAACATGATGTCCAACAGTAACATTAATGTACCCAATATTCCCCTTAAAATTTGCCCTTAAGCAGCATCAAAATAAAAAGAAACTGACTGAGAGAAATATACAGTACATACCCAAGACCCAGTTTTCTGGTTGCACTATTATTGTGCAGCATTTTCCTATATGCGCATTTTCCTGTAAGTCAGTAAAACTTGTATATACGTATGTTAACACTGCAATGTACACACATGAGCTTGTAATGATGAAGGTGCCAAAGAATTGAAGAGGTTAACAAGACATTATTAAATCGCCAAAATACTGATAAAATCTGAAAGAGGACCTATTATGCTTATTTGTAGGTGCATACTTGTATTTTAAGTTTCTACTAGAACATGTTTAAATGCTAAAATCTTCAAAAAACAATTTATTTTTTCCATACCGGCTGAGCTGCAGCACCTCTTTTCACTCTGTCTCAAACGCTCTGTTTGAGTTCCCGCCCCCCTCGACCTCTAAAAGCCCAGTCTGCTTTGACTGGTCAGCTGGCCCAGTCTGTTGTGATTAGTCAATCGATCCAAACTCTTCGGACTCCGCTCCAGCTCGGCTCTAACTCGCTTTGTTTGAGGTACCAAACTAGCTGCCAGGCAGGTATTATGTAAATGTGTTACTTGGTGACATAACCACGTTATGGAAGAAAAGGCGGGGCTTCAAGTGAGACATTTCAGGCAGTTCAGGAGCAGTGTTGTTGTGGGGGACTTTTGGCTTTGAAACTTTGCAAACCTTTTACATGCACAAAAACTATATAACATACTAAAGGAAAGGGAAAAAGCACAAAAACATAATTTAAATGTAATATATGTGGCATGTTTGACAACCAGGACACATGATATATCACATACTGTATGTCTGTGTTCATGACGGTTTGCTCATGAACCTCCCAGTTCACCTGTAACCTGCATTATAACTTATACACAAGTGTAGAGTTTGCTGCTGCTGTTATTGTTGTTTATCGTTGTTTTGGTCTCTCCGTATGTCAGTCTTCCAGGATCGTCCTAAACTCCCTCCGACTCAGGCCCAGGCGTCGGCTCGTAGCATCCCACCAGAGAACTACTCCTACATGGCCTCTGTTCTCAGGCTGCTCCGCAACAGGCCCTTCGTCCTCCTCATCATCACTTACGGTCAGTCATCATTCATTTTCAGTGGGTTTTTTTGTCTTCATTTTATGGACTAACATGAAAAATCAATTTTGGATTTCTTTTGGTGGTACCGTAGGTTATTTTATGATTGGTGTGGTTTGAATTGTTGGAAAATGGGAAAAAATATCTTGGTAGATTTTTGTCAGTATTATCTCTCACCGCAACCATTAAAGATGCAATAATTGATCCTATTTTGACATATAATCACCTTTTAAGTTGATATGGAAAACTTGTTAGCATTAGGAAATAAAAGTTGCCTGAAATAAATAAAAGTAGTCCTTTAAAAATTATTAATCTATCTTGACTTATTTCTGTATTTATATTTAAATATATTTATGTATTTACAGCCTTGTTCATTTATTTCAGGGTTATTTCGTAGCTATATTTGTTTAGTCCATAAGTATAGTTATTTTTGTATGTATTTTTTTATAGTAAACCACTAACTGAACAACAAGCTTTATCTTATCATTTTCTGCCATAAAAGTCATTAGTGGTTCAAAAACTCACCGAGACGAGAGGGAGTGTGTCCTGAAGAGGTTCAAAGTTTGTTTATAGTCTGACAATGTTTAACAAATGATCAATGTGACCCGAAGGTCGAGCATTTTATGAAGTTAATGGTCTCCGAGATACAACAGCAGGAACACAACCTAGCTGGACCTTATTGTGTCATTTCTGAAGACACAATTCATAGGACTATTATTAGTGTGTGTGTGTGTGTGTGTGTGTGTCCTTCTGTCTTTCTCATGTGATCATTCGAATAACTATGCAGAGTTCATGGTCTCAGATTTACCTGTGATTATCGCTTTCTGTCCTGCAGGCTGCAGCTCCATCTGTCCCTGTCTGTCTAACTGGGCTGTAGCTGCTGATCCTCAATACCCACTTATATTCACACACAGTTGCATCTACACAGTAATATCTGCAAATACTACTGACATACACATACATTCATTGATATTTTTTACATCCTCACTAGATTTATTCTCGACAGTTTTCCAAAAATGGTCTTGTTAATGATCTTTCCAGTCTTCTTTTGTGCGTTCTTTCTGTGCAGTTTATGTCCGAATTACTGATTTGATCTTGTTCAAGGAAAAGAAGCTGAGTGCTGTCTTGTCCTTGTATAGAAGTCCTTGGTTTGGGACAGCTCTCTGTTTCGGAAACCAGCCCGATTCGGTTCATTTGACACAAGCGCAAACCAAAACCTTTCGACTGCCCACATTATACAGTATTTCATAATTCACTTAAGGAAGTTAACTCATTAACTTGTTAAGTCATTCCTTAAAGGGGAACATGATCCAAATTAATAATTCAAGTATAGTTATTTCCATTATGTCATCAGTATAATAATAATAGTTATAATGTTTTTTTTTTCTTTTACCCAAATGAGCTTTATTATATTGCAATGTTGTCAGGTTTGAAACCGAACATTTCAGCCATATACTACAGAGCAGTTGCACCCTGCGACCTTACAAGTTTGAGTTTAAGCCCTTTTTGGATTTAAGAAAGACTTGTTCATGTTTACTAATATTTTTCAGACTCTCTTAGACCAGAGGAATTACATGTTTGAATTTTGAAAATTGCCGTAGTTCCCCTTTAACTGTAAAGTTCCCAGAACGATGTTTTTGTTGTTTGGTTTGTGGTGTGCAGATTATGTTTCACAGTATTTTCCAACTCCTAGGTTTGAACGTGGGTTGTTTCTATGCTGTTGGCACACTGCTGAACCGCATGATCATCGAGTATCACCCTGTAAGTCCTGCCTACAGATAGACGTTAGTCGTTAGCTGTTATATTTTGCATTGCATAGGCTTTTCTCTGTTGAAGTATGGATACAGGCTGCTGATATATACAGTATGTATATGGAATGATGTTGCCTGCCCAAACTTTTAATTTAATTTACTCTCCATCAGTGTGGAGAAAGGGTTGACACTACATTAATGTAGAATCTCTCCTCAAATCCTTTGAAAAGATGTCTGCTATCTCTCAAACTGCTTTGCCTTTCTTTGGTATGTAAGGTCATAAGGTCACTAATCTACGTCCTATCTGCCTTGACGCATTAGGGAGAAGAGGTGAATGCTGGGAGGATTGGCCTCACCATTGTCATTGCGGGGATGGTCGGCTCCTTGATCTGTGGCATTTGGTTGGACAAAACGAAAACCTACAAGTAAGGCGAATGTCTGAAAGGAAAAGTACAAGAAAGCAGTTTGTCCTCCTGAAGAAGTATTTTGTTTCAAGTAGGGCTGTCGAAGTTAACGCGATAATGACGCTTTAACACAGATTTGTTTTAACGCCACAAATTTCTTTAATGCATTAAAGCAACTTCTGATTTTTAGGTTGTAGCAGATCTAAAGTGAAGACAAGACTGGCGTCAAATGAAACTAGAAAACCTGAGGAATCCATTAGTACCAACCATAACATCATAGCTTGTCGACTAGGAAGTTACATGACGCTCCAAATTTACGCAACATTTTGCCCATTTTCAAAGGGGTCCCCTGGCCTCTGACCTCAAGATATGTAAATGAAAACAGGTTCTGTGGGTACCCACGAGTCTCCCCTTTACAGACATGCCTACTTTATGATAATCACATGCAGTTTGGATCAAGTCATAGTCAAGTCAGCACACTGACACACTGACAGCTGTTGTTGGCTGTAGGGCTGCAGTTTGCCATGTTATGATTTGAGCATTTTTTTTATGCTAAATGCAGTACCTGACAGGGTTTATGGACAATATTTGTCATTGTTTTGTGTTCGTAATTGACTTACATTGGTAAATATATTTGCATAAAGCAGCATATTTTCCACTCCCATGTTGATGAGAGTATTAAATACTTGAGAAATCTCCCTTTAGGTACATTTTGAACAGATAAAAATGTGTCATTCATTGCGATTAATCATGATTAATTATGGACAACCATGCGCATACCGGTAATCACACTAAAATTGATTGACAGCCCTAACTTTAACTGTTGGGAATCAGAAAGACGCACTGTAAGACAGAGAGTTAAAGCTGTAGTTCACTGTATCTTATCCGACGTGAGGCAGCTACAGCGGCTTTTGTTTTTCGCTCTCTTTACTGTCATTTGGTTTCTCATCTCGTTGCAGATCTTGTGTAGTGTTTATGTGTTGTTTATGTTGCTGTTGGGGCTCTGTGTCTGTTTATCCAGGTGCTGCTTGCTGCTCTAACAGTGATCTGACTGACCTCATGGGCTTTTTGGCTGTGTAGTGACCCCCTATGGGGGGTTTCAGTCAACCTCTCACCCCCGTCTTATTTACAAGAGTTTTATTTAGCAAATGAGGGAATGTGTCCCACCAGACTTTGATGTCTAATCCAGATATTTTCATTACTCTCATACATATTTTAATCACACTCTGATTCCCCATTCTCAAATACTTTATTGTTAATTTAAACAATTCAGTTACGAATCCTGCTGGAACCTGTGCTGTGGTTATTTGCAACCACTGCTGGGCCACAGTGCACTATCTAGTGGGCAACGGTGGTACTTCCAAATTTACAAAGCTAATTATATTTATATCTAAATGTGCTCGCATGGAAATAAAAAAAATAGTAATTCAAACAAAACATGACTTAGAATACTAATTTATAAATGGAGATAAACATGTTTTGCCGCTGTTAGCTAGCTAATGTTTCCTCGGAGGCAGGGACACAAAACGGATCAGTTTTTGATACAAAAAAGTGACAGCAGAGACAACCCTGCATCAGTAAAAGCTTTAAATATGTGGTGAGGAAATATGACCCTGAATAAATTTAATTCATAATGGCGTGATGAGTGAGGGCAAGCAGAATATTCATTTGGTCATTACAGCTGACACTGACATATTTACCACGCAGTTATTTTCCTCGTTTTTTTTGTCATGTCAATGTTTTTTGCTCATTTATTTAAGAAGGTGGTCCTTGTCAGACTGCAGTTTTTCATATATGATCACTGTGGTCGAGATAAGATATTCCTTTATTAGTCCCACAGTGGGGAACTTTGCAGTGTGCAGCAGCAAAGGGGATAGTGCAAAACAACAGCAAGTATAAGCAAGATACAACACAGTAAAAAAAAATATACATTATATACAAATATTTTATATACAAATAGAAACATGTATGCTGTACATTATTGACAATAAATTGACTATTAACACAGTTATTTCAGGATAAATTAAATTGTTTTTTGTGACAATCTCATATGTTTTCTCTTCATGTCTCATATATTAATTAGCTGTAATTATGTAGTCTTAAAGAAGCCCTGTGGGTCTACAAAACAGCTCATAAAAGCATTGCTCCATCACAATATTATTGGTCAAAAACACCACAATGTAGCTTTACATTTTGAAGCTGTCTGTAACGTTCCTTCAGTCTTCTTTTAATCTGAATACATGTTTAAATCACGTGCAAAGCCACAGTGATCTGACACTGTGTTACAATGCAGCAGTACTATTTGTCATGATAGTGATGATTACAGAGTTCAGTGTTGTTCATCTTTCATGTGTTTTTTCCAGGCAGACGACCCTCGCCGTCTACTTCATGTCTCTGGTGGGGATGATAGTCTACGCTGCTACGCTCAATCTGAGGAAACTCTGGGTGGTCTTCATCACTGCTGGAGCTCTTGGGTACTCTTTCTTTCTTTCTTTCATTCACTCTTTATTTTGGGGATATATATTTTTCATGTTTTTACCATACACTTAATTCATTCTGTTAAAGGACAGAAAATTAAAATATGTATATAGAGCTGTTTATAACCAAAAATACTGTGTTTGAAGATTTGAAGAAAGATGGATTATATCTCAAGCAAGCAAGCTGGAGTGAGCTCAGTTACATCACATTTTAAGCTCTATGTGTTGTGGTGGGACGGTTCATAAAATTCAGTTTGGTTCGGTTCACGGTTTTCGGTTCGGTACAGCGGTAAACAGTATTTATGGCACAGCAAGGAGGCCAATTTGATCAGCTTTTCATTTATTTGCAAAAATAAGTCAACTGTTTGCCTGACCAACAGTAGACAAGGCTAACATAAGGAACAAGTGCCACTGTGTTATTTAAAAATAATTAATAAATAAAAACTAATTATAGGCTCAGGCCATCAACAAAAAGTGTATCAGGGCAGCCAGCACTAGAACTTTTTTAAACAACAGTATCATGTCTCTCTTTTCCCTGATATTTAAATAAAAAAAAAAAAAAACACAGAGTCTAAGGCCATCAGCATAAGGTGCAGCATAAACCAAACACACACAGTTGCAAAACAACTCTGCTCTGTTCGTCCTATTGTCACGTTCTTCTGCTAGAAGATGAGTTTGTCCACGTTCAGCCCTGGATGTCCATCCGTCAGAGCTACACGGTCTGTGTTGGACCAGTTCCTCATGTCTGTTCATACAGTTCTGGTATTAGTGTAGCTTATGTGTCTGCTAGAGGCATATTATAGCGCAGCTCAAATACCCTAATCATATGCTGCTGAGATCATCATATAGGAAGTATTGCCGCTAGCATAAACCACACGTGTTGCACAGTGCTTACACACAGTTGACGTTTTATCCACCACTTTTTTTCCTGTCACTGTCACGTAACACTAAATCCGTAATGCTCCCTTACAGCAGAGCGAAACCATGCTGGTGGTCTTTATCGTGTCCACTCGCCATTTCCTTAAGGAATGACAGCCGTACTCCGACTTCATCAATGTCTCTGCCAGCTGAGAAGTTTGAGCAGGAAGGAGACTGGGTCAGGTGTCATCAACGCGTCGTGTCTTTGGCGGTACGAAACATGCGCCGTAAAATCGGGTCCGCCCTCTCCAAAATTGAGCCAATAACAACGCACGGCCGCAGCTTCGGTTACACTGCGCATTGTTGAACGTCATATTCCTGTCCGCCTGTGTCCTAGCCTCTTTCCATAGGCCTTCATTTCTAATGTGACAATAAACGGGATGAAAAAAAATACACAATCGGCCTCATAACCTATTTGAAATGAACCGAATGGTACACGAACCGAACCGTGACTAGCGAACCGAACAGATAGAGGCTGCGTCTGCCCCACTGCATTTTTTAAAAACTGCTGTGAGTTAGAGATAGAAACCTGCAGAAGCCTTGTCTAATCCTGTAGCAATTTCTCTAATGCCATTTGCAACAATAATTCATAGCCGTGAAGGTGAAGCCTCTGTACATGGTGACCCAATAAACTCAGGATATGTAGAGCAGAGGCCACACAGCCTCCTGCTCATGGGGAAAGAAAAACTTTAGATAAACACCACAGTTGTGCAGAATCATCATCAACAGTTTACAAATTTACTTTACTGCGTCTGGACATATCACTCTTTACCATCACTACACACCACAATACAGATTGTCCTTTCAGATTGGGCTTCCCCATTCTGTGAAGGCAGGCACACCTGCATGATACGCATACGATACATGCACACATGCATGCCAGCAAGTGTACAACGTTCATGTGCCTCAGGCTGAATTGTCAGCTCACAGAAAGCTTCACTTGTTATTTAAGACTAAATGAGCTCCAGTTAGTTTCACATTCCTGCTGAAATTCGTGGTATTCAACTGATAGTTAACATTTCTGTCCTTTTTTTCCAGTGTGTACAACCATTGTGCAGAATATTTTTCTTCTTTTTTTCCCCCAGCATTATCTACAAATCTCTATTTCTACTGTTATCTTATCCATTCGCACTCTTGATAGGCATTAACCATTGTATTATTGCTGCATGTTCTTGTTATCAATGTATACATAAATGTCAAAGAAAAATGTCTGCACTGACGTAGGCTGAGGTGTTTTGCTGCTGTTTCCTTTTCAGAACATTGTTCTCATCATTTACTTAAACTTGTCATCACTTCAGTGGGAGGACAACATGGTGCCATTGAGTGATCAAATGATCTCGTGCCTATAGACAACCTTCATAACCTTTTGTTCCTGAATAGCATCTTCATTGTCATAAAGCCATAGAAAAGGCTGTTAGGCTTAAATTCCCGAGAGGGCATTGACGTTTAGTAGGTACAAAGTTTTCATCCACTTACGTATCCAGTTATTATGAAGCGGGGGAGGCAAAACACATCACTGGACAAAGTCTGTGCAGGAGGCGTGTTTTTACATTAACCCATGAACGCACAAGGTTCCCACCTGGAGAACAATTTTTCAAAAAAAAAAATGCATGGAAAATGAGAGAAAAAGTTAAATGTCCTGGAAAATCTTGTGTTGTCCTGGAGAGTTATTTCAACCTCCTCCTACTTTCCTTTAGCTGAGAGTGAACGTAATTTTATTCTATATACTTCAGGATCGAATTATCATTCAAATAGTGGTTTATGGACGAGAGTACTTTGAATAGGCTGCTCTCGGTTATGTCGTGGAAGTGCTATGAGTTATTTCACATGGTTGGTAGAGTTGCTGAAGTTGCTTTGCCTACATCTGCAGTTGTTTGCATTATTCTGTGATCAGTTTGCCTTTATTTCTAAACATGATTTCATAGATGAGTTATAGACTGCATGTCTTTTAAATCAGACGTTTATACAGTGGAACATATCAGTGCATGGTGCGATTCCTGTATGTCATAGCAGCTACATCATCACTGAAAATGTCCTGGAAATGTCCTGGGAAATGAAACCTGATGTGAAATCCAGGCTGAATTATTGAAATCTAGATCAAACTGGTACCAGGAATTTTGTGGTTTAGCAGGAAAAAAAAAAGCAATTAAATCAGCTTGTGATTCTACATGATTAACAACGGTGTTTACTGTGTGTCCAGGTTCTTCATGACGGGCTACCTGCCGCTGGGCTTTGAGTTTGCGGTCGAGCTGACGTACCCGGAGTCAGAGGGAACCTCATCTGGGCTTCTCAACTGTTCAGCACAGGTGCAGTTCAATGACCTGTAGGGTCACTAGAGGCACAATAGTGTGGAAAAGCCCAAAGAGATAGCGTGAGAACAACACGTCTGTGTTGTTACTGGATGCGACTAATAGAAAAAAGGGAATCATTGTCTTCTTTCTCCAGAACAATCACTCGGTATCATGGTGCCTTCAAATGAAACTCTTGGGCTTGTGTTTAGTCCTGTACGTGATATGTTTAGCATTCATGTGGTTAAGTCATGAGAACACCGCTGCTAAGCAACAGCAATATTAATGCTACTGTTGCCATATGAGACTAACAATTTAGCAAGCTCGCGGGTTGGTAACATAATGCAGTAAATAAAAAGGCATAATGACAGAGAATATCAACATTTTCCTCAGACATATTAATTACGATGAACAACAACTCTGTTACAATATATGAACTTATGCACTGAAAAATGAACTTCCATGGCCTCCACCATTTCTGACATCAACAAACGCGTCACAACTCATGAAGTCATGAAACTTTCCACTTATGAGGTCGTGAATATCACAAGAGGGGGGGCGTTCATGTGGACTCTTCTCATGAACACGGTAAGCACGACTCCATTTGAAGACACCGTTAATGCAGGTTTCCAATTTGACCGGGGTACAAACGCATATTAAAACAATTTATTACACAGCTTTGTTGAATACTCAATTCTGATTGGTCAATCTCAGCATTCTACGGTCTGTTATTTCTTTACAGCTGACCGTTGCGATTCATAACAGATCATTTCTATGGCTGCAGTTCTGATGTCCGGCAAACCATTTTTGTGTCAGATTGTTGATTTCTTAAGTACTGTAAGTAGCCGTGTAATAAGCGGTAATGATAAAAATGACCAGCTAGCTGTGCTTTATCCCTTACACATCAAACAGTAACCCTGTAAAAAACAGTTTAATGTGATCAAGTCTGCACAGTAGTTTGTTCCTTGCTGACCTGGGACCTGTTTCACCAAGTTTGCAACATGCAAAAGACAACAACAAACATCATTCTTGCAAAGCATTTATTAGCACATGAGAGTGACAATCATTTTAAGACCTGATGCTACCACCATTCATAAATCCCCTGTGTTTTTTTTACAGAAGGCATTGATAGGCTTCTAATAGGCCTTTGCTGCCGAGTGCTAAAGTGGGGTGATGAGGTGCTTTAAGGACATTTGTTTTCTTTGTTTGTGGTGGTTTTGAGAGTGTTTGTGTGCGTGCAAGCAGCAGCTTTATTCCTAACGATTGCACAATGTTCTGCATGCACAGGTGTTTGGCATTATATTCACCATCTGCCAGGGAAAGATCATCGACAGCTTCGATACTCTGGCAGGAAACATCTTCCTCTGTGTTTTTCTTCTAATCGGCACAATAATGACAGGTAAGGCCTTCAATGACTGTAAAGCGTATGCCGTGTGGAGTCATAACAAGCTACTGATTTTACATCACACACAGCAATGCCTAAGAATTGGCTTTGTTTGTCACAGTTTCTGTTTTGAGTTTATAGGAAGTTTACAGGAAGTTTACTGATGTTCCTGTGGGGAAAATGTTGAATTCCAAGAATACAGATGACGGTTGCCGTTTCAGGGCCGAATATTATGATACAGACAGAATATAACATGACGACAAATGTGTTTTTGTTGTTGCGTATACTGAAATATGTATGTCACCTACTTAAAGGAAGGTGAAATGAACTTAGCCTCAGGGTTGAGCGTTTTTAGAATTCTTCCCTTTTTTCCTTACATTAATTAAATAAAACCACTTAAGTGAAGTTAAGGAAAAGGGAGAGGGAGTAACCACAGGTATTTTGTTTTTGCCTCCACCCTCCCCACTCAAAAGTGGATGTTTTTCATTACAGTTGAAGTTGGTAACTTGGTTGGTTGGCAACAAATAAGATAAAAATGATGTATTCTGACAGTAGTGCCTGTTCCTCTGTCCTCCTGTGCTCCTAATGGCATTAGCAAGAGGCCAAACTTGGCAGCGCTGATCAAATATGAATCAATATTTGTCTCAGATGTTTTCAGAAACATACGTAGTGCACTGTTTAGCTGTAAAATGAGAGCGTTTTCTCCGGCCGGTGGGAGGTGCTTGATTTCGAACATAAATGTTAATTTTCCAGCATGATTCTGAAAACAGATGCCATTAGGAGCATAAGAGGACACGGAGGAACCTGATTTGCAGTACTGTCAGGATATAGTGTCAGTTTTACAAAATTAACTTATACTTATATATAGTAATATTTACATATACTCAAACTTTATCATGTTTGCTCAAAGTGACTGCAGTTTCGAGTAAAGCTCTAAGCAGGAGTTTCTAGAAAAACAAGTCAGTGGGTAGAGCCGTAAACATTTTGTACTGCGTTGACTGAGTAATGGAAAACTTTGCTTCATTCTGAAGGTAATTAGCATACTGTCAGAAATTCTGCTCGTACGTCCTGACATACAAACAGCAGCCGTCTGTTTTCAGGTATTAAAAGTGAGATTTCATGCCTCAGTTGCCACCTCAGGTAATACAAAGACACTAAGGGCTTTTATTTGCATGATCCATTGAGGGGTTTATGAGTAATGTATAACTTTTTTTAAAAAATTCACGAGCCAGTGAAGTGCTGAACATTGTGCACACTAGAAGAACACTGCAAGACTTTTTAATGAAACTTGTCTACTCACAAAGGTCAGCAGACTGACTCACTGTCTTTTGTAACTTCCTCAGCATTTAGACATGTGAGTGGACTTTTTGTTGTGGTCATCAAGGAAACACCAGCTTTGTGAGAAAACCACAACTGAACTTCAACTTCATGATATACCACAGAGTCCAATATGACGCTGCCATCAAAATGCATGTAGAGTACTGACTCTGTGATATATTCATAGTCATAAAGGTTGTGATTTATTGTAAAACATTCCCCTGAAGTAGAAATTGAGGTTAATGATTAATTTGCTTTTTTTCATCATTTTGCCATACAAAGTTTGCAGGTAGGATGTATGATTTGTTAGATGTACCATATTTTTTTCATCTTTGCATTTGTTGCCTCACAGTCTTAGGAAATTCTTATCAAAGTGTATTGTACTTGACTTTGGCCACTGTAAGGTGTCTGGGCACAAGAGCCACCTAATGGACAGTCACCTTTATTACATCATGGCGTTCAACCACTCTTTTTGTGTCATTATCTCATGCAGGCTTTACCTGTTCTGTGTCTCTGTTTCTCTCTAGGCTTCATTAAGTCTGATCTACGGAGACAAAATGCAAACGTGTTGGCCAAAGCAGCAGTAAGTGTTGAAGTGAGAAAAGTGGGTGTTGTTTGCTTGTCGGGTATAAACTGTAGGGGAACAGTGGGGGTGGTATAATTTGGAATAAGCCTTTTTCTTGGAAGACACTTTGACATCTCGCAGCAGGAAAATCACAGCTGTAAATGATAGAAATAATGATGGCTGAATTGCATTTAGCTGCTTCAGTTTCAGGGTCCTGGTTTACAGCAGAGTACAGAAGCAAAGAGGCGCAACTCTGATCCTTTTTTGACCATGGCAATGTATTACCACAGCATGGTAAATCAGAGGACCATTTTGTTTTCGGTAAATCAACTTCTCAGATCAAACATTTAAATAACCCTCATTTAAATCAGTATGTCCTAAAAGTGAAAAATAAAATTATCCAGAGTTATTCCCCTCAGCGTAATGTATCAGACCCACAGGACTACACCACCCCACACGTACATATGACTTATGTGGTTCTTCTTGCTTCCTGCTAGCTGTATACGTCTGTAATAATGGATATAGTGGCTGTAATTCATCATTTTTATTATCCTGTGACACGACAGTGGGCTGTATGCTGTAAGCCTGAACTGTGGTGGATGTATTAACATCTCTGTTCCCAAACAACCGGCTATCAGCCAGTAGCTAGTAGTGGTAGTAGCATGAAATAAACAGAATTTAATATAGTTGTATTTACTAATATATAGGGCAAAAACAGAGGACACAACCTCTTATACATCCACAGTTTTTGGTCTGTTGGACATCGATTTTGGAGGTCCTTGACATAACACACAAAATTTTGCTCTCAAAAATGTGTTTGCTGGATCCGTTCCTTATGTCCATCACTCAGAAAGGTAAATAAATTAATAATAATATACATATTTATAATTTTTGTTCAACACAGGCCATTTCGGTAGAGACATTAAAATTCTGACAATAGAAAGAAATGATTTTTACTTTTGTACAGCTCTTTGTAGGCGGACGTTTAACTGGGGTCATTATGCTAGTCGACTCGATTACAGTCCAAAATGGCGGAGGTGTAGCTTTGCTGCTGGGGTCCGACGTTTGCTATGGAACGTGTAGTTGACTTTCACTTCTTAGCAATATACATTCTTTGGGTATACTCTGTTACTATCATAGCTTACTCACACATTTGAATGGACGGAGCCGTTGTTAATATTATTAGAAACACCTGTGTGTTTCCTACCATGACGAGTCAAAGTGTCTGCTGTGTGGCCCATGTGGTATTTGTTTGCTTGTCATAAGTCGGCCTGGAGGACGTGCAGTTAAAGTCACATGTGTCTTGTCCTGCTCCAGAAATAACTTACCCTGTGTGCTCCCTGTTGTGTCTATTTTTGTCTTGAGACGTCCCGCATGTCCGTAACAATTTAACATTAAAATTTTGTTGAATATGGCGCGATACTGCTAGACTGTCTCTTCTGCATGTTGGGCTGTTGTCTACATGTTATATAACAGAGCATGCATATGCTTGCATGTTAAGAAATGTATGAACTAACAGATATCTTGTTTGGATAGTACCAATATTACTAATTGCTTTAGTGCCGTGATTTCCCTCCTGTTCTTAACCCATACTGAGTTTGCTCTATCATAACCTTTCTATTTCACCACTGTGTAACTTCCCAACCTTTGGTAGTACTGCCTGTGTGAGTCTTCAAGGACTGTGGTGAAGTTATTCACGAGGGCCGACAGGAAATCAGTAGTCAAATTTCTAATATGCTAACATGCATATAAGAACAGAGATGATATATTTAAAAATCATCTTTCTGGTTAGATGAGACGATCTATGCCAGTCTTGCATGTGTTCGTAACTACTAAAGGCCCAGACACATCAAACCAACGTCAGAGAACTAGCGGCGATGAAGGGTGCCTGTTGCGTCGCCTCACGCCACCTTTGTCTTGGCCAAAAATTTCCACTTGAACGCACCGCAAAGACTGCAGCTGACAGCCAACCACCACATATGTTCTGCACCTGTGTGAGAGGAAATTGTCCACACCAGCACATCGCAGTAGTCTGTATTCGTCATTCAAAAGACGAAGACTGAGGACAGCAGATATACAAGCTGTTATGATACGAACATGAAACAAAGCGGCGTTTGCCGACCATTTTCACACTGCTCTCACTCACCACTTAGCTTCATTCCAGATGGTCATGTCGTCATGAAAATAGTGCATTGGAATGATCGGATGAGATGAAGATGAAAAATGACAAGATCCTCTGTATTTTTCCTCTTGACATTCATCGGCTTGCTTTCCTCACATCCGTTTCTCTTCTCGTGCACTGATTCGTTTAAGTTGAACCACCAGTCAGAGTGATTTCTCTCACTGACAAGCTCTGCTGCAAAAAAACTCAGAAACGGGCAGACTAGAGCCGACGGCTTGGTGTGTCAGGACCTTTAGCTACTGTAGATCCAGCAGATGATTAGCTTAGCTTAGCATAAGGAATGGAAGCAGAGGGAAACAGCTAGCCTGCCTCTTTTCAAATGGAACAAAATCCACCTACCAGCATCTCTAAAGCTCACTAATTAACACTTGTTTTTTAAATCTGTGCAAATAACCAATTCGCAGTTTAATGGGGCTTTAGAGGTCCAGACCCGGGTATCAATTTAATCATCTAACTCTGGGAAATAAAGCATATTTCCCAAAATGTTAAACTGTTCCTTTAAGCGAAACATTCAACCTGGATTTGTTTGAACTTCAAGAATAATTTAAGTGACTTTAATCAACTATAAAATACAAATATAAAAGAGGAAATTCATACAAGCAATTATTCAAAGGGGGGGATTAAAAGTAAAACTGCCTGGTGGATCAGATACTGTCGCAGCAACTTCATCCCAGACCAGGAGACTAACACCTCTATAAACGCTGAATGAGAAGTGATCAGTAGCTGTTGTTTCAGGTGGAGGGGCAGACGTCAGGACAAGACTATGGAGCCACGGCGCTAATCTCCCACCCACAGACTCCTCCTGCACAGTCCTGATCGATAAACCTTTCTGCTTCCACAAAAAAAATCTCCTCAAATCTTAGCTCAACACGCAGATGCACAAAGGTAGGAGCGCAGAGCAATCAGCACTGTCTATAATCGCCAACCTGCTGCTCATCCTTCCACCTGTTCAACCTGCCTTCTCTGTTTCTTATCACGCTGGAGAAAATTCACACAACGCTGTAAATATAAACCTTTTGTTTATCACTAAGCCTGTTTCAGTTTGATTTACGATCTTTACTGACATACAGAGACTTACAGATATTAACGCAAAACCTTTCTGCTTATTTGAAACTACAGCTAAATTTATGAAACTAGTTCATGTGTTTTGTAATGTATCCATAGAGGCCCTTCTCAAAGAAGACATTTTAACAAAGCACAGGTGTAAAGAATAAAATGAACCATGGCTGGATATAGCTGCTTCAGTTTTAGGTACCGATACTTTCATTAGTACACATCCATGTAATGCACAGCGAGCACTATGAACTTAAGTAGTGAGTGAATTTTGACAGGCTAGTCTCACATCACACATGGCTGCACTCACCAGAAGCTCAGTAGATCAGCTGGTGATAGTCAGCCACGGACATCACGCCATATCGGCAGTAATTTAATTCAGACGGATAAATGAACCCCATAATATCTCCTATCTGACTACAGTATAGTGGTTCTATAACTTAAATCTGTATAGTTTGTTCAATCGCAACCATTGCAGCTTCCTTGCCCGCCATTTTCACAAGTTTGAAGTAGGTTGGTGGCCCCTCTCCTGTCCGCTACATAGCAAAGATGGCGACTGTTGAGGGTGAGAGGTGTCTAATTTTTCACACTCAGTGTTTTGAGTACAACATCCAGGTCCAGGAGTGCTCTGCCTTTTGCCAAACTTTTCAGTGTGAACTCACTTGTGCAACTCAAAATAGCAAGTGCAAGTATAGAAGTATAAGTAACAACAGGCCTGTCAGGTGATCAGAAGAAGAAGAAGAAGATCTACCTTTATTAGTCCCACAATGGGGAAATTCAATTTACACTCTGTTAAACTCATACATGGTACATGCAGACCTGAAACACACATACATGCATTAATGGAGAGATGTCAGAGTGAGGGGGCTGCTCCTGACAAGCGCCCCGAGCAGTTGGGGGTTTGGTGCCTTGCTCAGGGGCACCTCGGCAGTGCCCAAGAGGTAAACTGGCACCTCTCCAGCTACCAGTTCACACTCAGTTTTTGGTCCATGTCGGGACTTGAACCGGTGACCTTCCGGTTCCCAAGCCAACTCCCTACAGACTGAGCTACTGCCGCCCCCAAACGGTAGTTCCCATACCGGGAGTCGAACCCGGGCCACAGAACAAGGAAAACTTGTAAGAGGAGATACTTCAGAGACCAGGTCCAAAGCACACTGGAGCACACAGACTCAAGGCAGTCAGCTTTATTTAACCTCTTAGGACCTGGCGTACACATGCGATGACATCACATTTTGGGTCATATGAACGTAATACTTAATTTTATATAACTGGGGTCTTGTGTACACGTACGAGGATACGTACACTGCCATCTAGTAGTCCTGCAACTGTTTGCAGCACTTCAAATGAGCCGTACTGTTGCTATGACTGTCCAAAAGGGGAAAACATTTTCATTTTGTTAAATTATACTGTGATGTTCCAAAATGTTTAAAAAAAAACATGTTTGCAAGTGTTATTAATAAATGCAAAAACAGTCAGGAAAAACACTGCTGTGTTCAGAGTGGACATATAGAGGTTTGCACTATTACACAATGGTGACTTTATTGTGTTTTATGGAAATTCAGAACGAGTGTCCGCATATGTGGACATAATTTTTCTTGAAAACTACATTATGTCAAAAGATGATGCTTAGTTTTTGTACTTATCAGGTTCCAATAAGCCCAAATAGCAAAGAGACATCAAAAATGCATATCAAAAAAAGAGCTCAGGTCTTAAGAGGTTAAAGACTGACGTTTCGACGGCGACTGCGTCTTCATCGGAGTCAAACAGATCTGAGACTCGCATCCTCTTAAATAACCTCCCTGAGCTGGGAACTGATTCAGCTTAGGCTGGAAAAATGGGGAGGGAACAAGATAATATTGCAGGTTAAACAATCATACATTATATAATGATAAATGGGGAAAAGTAGAAGTAAATATATAAATAGTTGCAGTGACAACATCCATGTACATGTATCAAAAATAATTCAGTAAGAAGAATAAAAGTGAGAACAATAAAGATAAATGCATCCAAATATCATAAAGATCTTAAGTATCTTAAATCCCCCTTCCTCATGAGGAGCTCTCATCAGTAGTGGGAGAATAGGCTACAATCAGATTATCAATAGATAAAAAGACATAATAGTAAATAGATGAAGATTCAAGAAGTTTATTGTCATATACAGGAGTAAAAACAGGAGTAAAAACACAGCGGTTACACCATACAATGAATTTCTTTTTTTTTCAGTGTCCTTTCATGCAACAGTAATAAAAGAAAGAATGTAAGTAAAAAATATAAGTTAAAACATTTAAATCAATATTGCAAAAAAAAATAGCCTGTGCTTATTGTTCCCTCCCTGCTTTCCCAGCCTGAATCGGTTCCCAACTAGGGGAGGTTATTTGTTTGACTCTGAAGACACAGCTGGCATTGAAACGTCAGTCTTTAAATGAAGTTTACTGCCTTAAATCTGTGCATTCCAGTGTGATTTGGACCAATCAACGTGAAGTTGTTTTAGTGCCTTAAAACGCCTGAATGTATCCTCAGAGTGCAGGATTAACTATTAGCTAATCCTGCAAGCTGTTACCTCGTCTGTCCTTTGCGAATATCATGTCCTTCAAATTAAAAGTACTCTACAACTTAAGTCTATCAGTAACCTGAAACAACATAATATAGACATGTATGTATAAGATAATGTGAGAAAAATCCACAGAAACATCTGGGCTCGTCTCAGTCTTGTTATTTTGACAACTTCTGTGTTGAATCCATAAACGTGTTGAATTAACAAGCCTGTTCTGACTGATAGGGACCTTCTGACTGCCACAGTGGGAGCCGGGCTGCACCATCTACCGTCAAAGACGCCAGGTGTCAGACACTAAAACAAACACTAACACGAAGCCTTGAAAATGACCAAGACCTGCATACTGTTACAGCGTAAGATACTGAGACAAAACACTACCAGGAAGTCTTTTGACCCACTTCCCTTCTAAGAAGAGTTAGATGGACAGTGTTGTATTTATAAATCAAAAAAAAAAAAATAAAATGCTGAATTATAACTGATATTTAATGCACAATTTTGAGGATAAAATTCACTAATCAGAAATATTTTTTTATATCTAAGTGTAAATTTAATGCTCTAAATCTGCAGACAAATCTGAGAAATGTTTGTGCCTCAACAATTTTACCTGTTTGTATTAAATGTACAGTTGATTATGTACAGTATGTACAGATAGGCCTACATTTGCCATAAACAAGTGACTAACTGCATAAACAGTTAACCTTGTAAATAATACAGTATGCACATTTTATCGGTGATTTTGGATTTTGGGATTTTTGTGATTAAAATAATTTATACAGCAGCATATTGAAGGGTTTCTAATCCATGGCAGTTCACAGTAAGGGGTTAAGTATACATGACAAATTGTTGTGTCAGTATCTGTAACACCATACGTTACCGCTGTAACATAAAATAAAGCTGTTTTATGAAGTTTACTTTCTTCATTTGGTGTCATCCTTTACATCACTGTATATTTGTCTACTCAACTTTAAAAAGGCAAATGTAGTCTTATTACATCTGACAGCAGCAGTCACTTTTCATGAAGATTTGACATTCAAAAAACCAAGACGCAATATACACTCCTGATCAAAATCTTAAGACCAGTTAAAAATTGCAGCTGATGAACAGCCTATTTTAGTTAAATTGTTCTTTTCAATAAATTGCCTGCTCAAAACATTTGGTCTCTTGCTCTCATTTCTTCTTTTTGCATTTTGAAACTCTACTTAGAACCTTCTTAAGATACAACAGTGCAAAACGTAAATTCTTGCAATTTTTTAACTGTTTTTAAGATTTTGATCAGAAGTGTAAAACTTTTCACAAAGATGGAAGGATGATTATCCATTTTATCTCAGATTGTTTCATTTAATTTTTTATCTGAGGCCTTTATTTCATAAAAAGCAAAGATTAGAGAAAAAAATTGCCCCAAAAGTGATAAAAGTGGTTTCTCTTCTCTTTGGACCATATATATCACAGTTGGAAGTAACAAATTACATGTAGCCTCCTCATGTTACACTAACAAGTAGTTTTTCTGTACTTTTTTTTTTTTTTTAGTAACTTATCTTTTAAAAATTATGTCAGCTAATTAAACCTGCAGTTGGCAGAATGTTTTTTGGCATCACTGAGCAAAAGATCCATAATAATCTTTCAGCATATTGTAATTCAGGTGTTCTGAGAGAAAACTAGACCTCAGCATCTCCTCATGGCTCTGTTTTCAGGGTTTAAAAATCTAGCTCGTAATGGGAGAAGAAACGATTAATCGATTAAATAGATTGATTAATCATTGCAGCTTTATTATTCTGATCCCATTTCCCCATAATGTATAAATGAATGGACTGTGTTCATCTCTTAGCCACAAGGTGGCAGCATTGTTACGTACAAACAGCACTGACTCCTGTAATGAACTAAAAGGCCCAGAAGGACTCAAATGAAGGGCACCAGAGAAAAAACATAATCAAGTTCATTGTGGATATCATTTTAGTTCTCATTTCCATATGATTTTTTTTTTTTCTATTGTCATTCAATCAACTTTGAAAATGAACACAGCAGAGGTCTGCTGATCTAAAGTGCTGGTTTGAATAAATGACTACATTAAACTTCTCACTGACATAAATAGAGATAAAGTTGCCTCTGAGCTGCTCTGTTATGAGATCATCCTGACTGGAGGCCAGTACTCCCATTTTACTGATTCTCTGATGATCTCATTGTTCTCTAGTTAGCTAATGACTGATCCTTGGCATACAGTGGTTGTTAAAGTTTCTGTCATGGCTTTTTCCTGGTACTGCAGGTTCATTTGCACATAGATCTGTGGAAATACTAGCCATTAATGCAAAATCCAGCTGTGAGGATGGCATAAAACATCTGCGCTCTTATCTAACTCACTTCATTGATTCTAGCTGCTGCCAGTTATCCACCATGAACCAAACTTTTATTATTTGAACACGTAAGATCTGAAATAGGATGAGAAAAATGCAAAGAAACAGAATAAGATATTTCTGTTTGGTTGTGTCGAAGGCACAGGGCTGACATCATACCCATGCGGCGCTGCCCCTTTTAGTCATTTGTTGTGTCAATAGTCTTTATACAGTATGCCACGCTGCAGAGTTTCCTTGTTTTTATGACATTTTATTAATATGGAATATATGAACTGGAGACAGGAAGGTCACAGAAGGACGAGCAGGGTGTGACCTCAGTCTCGCTGGGAAACTCCTGACAGCTTGCCCACCCACATGTAGAGATGGATGTTTGAATAAGGCCCCTTGTATGCATATGGCATTTCAGAGCTGCCTGTTGGAAGAACTTACTGTACACGCAAACAGTTAGGTCACTTGGTTCTTTTGCTTGTTCATTGTCATTTCTTTGGTTGCTTGATTTTCCTGCATTTAAACTAAACAAGGTTCCTAGACCCACCTGTCCACCAGAAGATAGCGTATCGCTGTCACATGTTGCCTCACCGAGGTGTCGTTATTAAACCTCAAATGTATGGGGGCGCTGGTGTAGTTCACTTGGTAGAGCAGATGCCCCATGTACCAGGGCTGAGTCCATTCTGGGCCCTTTGCTGTCGTCTCCTCTGTCTCCATTTTCAATATTGTTGCAGTCAATAAAATGAAATACACACCAAAAATATAATATATAGAAAAAAAAAAGAAGGTGCTGTACCAGTAGCGGGCAACAAAACCACTCACTTCAGTTTAGGAAAAATTAAAATAAATATGTAAACTAAGTAAAATATGTGGGAAACAACATAATATTAGCATGGAAAACATGTCACAAACATTATTAACGTAACTTACAAACCAAAACCCCTCCCCACCAGCCCGCCATTGACTCCCCTTTTCATTCTACATCACTACATCTGATCATAGTATATTGACACGGATGCATTTACATTGCGGTCAGTACAGAATACATGGTGTGATAATGATACCTATAAAGGTAGAAGGTCGTTCTCATTACCTGCTTTTGCCTCGCACATTATTGAGTCATTCACCCGCCTTTTCGTGTGACCAGGGCGGGCTGACAAAAACAGAGACCCTCTCTTGTGCTCCTGCGTGACATTTTCACAGTATATGCAATGTTATATTATACCATTGATATGTGTATTCTCTAGAGGTTCAACTGAGAAACAATTATAGATCAAATAATCAGGAAATTAAAGGGTTGACTTAAACCCCAAAAGGTACAGTATATCCACATATCCAGTGTTGCCAAGTCATATTCACTGATTCATAACTTTATCCAAAATGGCTTAATACAACAGGGAGATTTTGATTTTGTGCTGTATAAGTAAACTTGGCTTTCAAGAAAAAGTTCAACATTTTTGGAAATACTCTTATCTGCTTTCCTGCCGAGAGTTAGTGAGAAAATTGATCCCACTCTGATGTTTCTATTAAGGCATGGTCACACGTGCCCAAAATGAATATTCCTCCGGTTCGCCTCCATTCTATGCGAGTGAACGGGTGAAAAACATTTGCATCTGGTGATGAGGCAAAGTTGCATCATAAAATTTGTGTGGTGTTCAACTTTAATTTAACCATTTGATGCATATGATTCCAGCAAACTTTAGAGGTTTAAAGTCTTGGCAAGAAATCAAGGAGGATTATTCTTTTAAAGGATTGCAAACTCTGTATAAATGGCATGGCACATCTAGCAGCGTCATGGCCCTCTCCTAGACACGGCTATGCAAGGCCTTGAAGGAATAGTAATGTGACGGATTACCGGCATTACCACAGGGTGGGTGATGGTGTACCTCACTGTCATGGCGCTCAGCCTGTAAACACAAATACTGAATACTCTTCTATGACGTACTTTACCAGTACGTCATTGCCCTGAGGGTGGCTGATCCTATCTGCCTGCTGGCGCTTCACAGATATTATCAACTATCCACACCATGAGCCATCCTGCACCCACAAACCTAAAACCTAAAATACACACACAGCTAAAATGACTATATTTAGTTTGTTTAGAGAGGTGGGAGAAAAAAAAGCATTGTGTAATCAGTTGTATGCTGTTTACGTCAAATGAGGTTTAGAGACTAGACTGAAAGCCTTCTCACTGCTAGCTAGAAGCTAGAATTAAAGGACCAGTGTGTAACATTTAGCAGAAATTGAATATAATATTAATAAGTATGTTTTCTTCTGTGTATAATCACCTAAAAAATCAGAATCATTGTGTTTTCGTTGAGCCATTTAAATAAATGTAGGGAGTGGGTCATTTCCTCAGAGTCCGCCATGTTGCAGAACGGACAAACTTTTCCTGCATGGGCCAGGGTCAATAACATTTCTGGCTCTCGTCACCGCCGCTCTCTCTCTCACTTCACCACTCACTTCCCACGTACACACACACACACACACACACACACACACACACATTTGCATTTTCGCATCGGCCACCATTGCTCTACAACACACTTGGCACACAGGAGAGGCTTCAGCTGGTTGCAGTCTTTTTGCCTCACTGCCTGACACTGCCAGATCCTGCACACTGGACCTTTAAACCATCAATGTGCCTAAAACATAACTAGTTAGTAGGGGTGTGGGGAAAAATCGATACAGCATAATTTCCCAATATTTTGCGTGGCAATATTGTATCAACACATAGACGTCTAGTATTGATTTTTTTTTTTTTATTATGTAGACTATTAACCTCTTACCAATCTGACAGCCCTTTGGCCAAACTGCTATTCTGTCTTTCAGAGGTTGTAGCAGGCTCAGCCTTAAAGCTAGAGTGAAGATACTGGTATCCAGAGCTGTAGTACTCGAGTCCACTTTCTTGAAGTCTTGCACTTGTGTTGGACTCATGCCTTGTTGGACTCTTACTTGTCTTGGACTCGGGCTCGGCTATTGAGTGCTGGTGAAGTTGTTCCTGGCTGCTGGTTTGGGATCAGTTGCACAGAATGTTGCCTGAAAATAGATTAATATTGCCTATAGATTATTTCTGCCCATTCTAAGTCATTACTCACTATCGGAGCATTGAGAAGACACTCAAGAGGAAGGACTCAATTTGCTTAGGACTCGGTCTTCACTCGGACTCGACTGTAACTGATCTTGGACTTGGCTTGGGCTTGCTTACAGCTGCAGTAAGCGAGACTGGAGAAAATATGATTTAAAAAAAAAGTTATTTTTACAAAATGGTTATTATATCCTGACAGTAGTACAGTAGTAAAAAAAAAAAAAACATGAGCCTCTTTGTCCTCCGGTGCTTCTAACGGCATCTACAGGATTTCACAGACATGAGGAAAATGACCTGAGGTCAGCTGTCCAGCTGCCATGCATGTGAGCCACGAGTCAATCACTCGTGACCTCCAATCGAATGATCAAACTAGGCAGCGCTGATCAAATATGAATCAATACTCTGTTACTGTAATGCCTATTTCTCTCCTCTAACGTTTTCAGAATCATCTTGTAGTGCACATTTAGCTGTAAAATGATAAAATGAGAAAGTTTGTGACTCGGCAGCCATGTTGAGATCTCTTGAGTGAATGCCACCACTCACATGACTGGACCAAAAGAAATGATCCCCCTCTGAAATGGCCTGTGATTGGTCAAAGTCTACCATCACAAGCTAGACATTTTAAAGCCTGAAAACAGCCATGAGGAGGTGCAGAAGTCTAGCATTCTCTCAGACCACTTGCATTTCAATGTGCTGAAAGCTTATTATGGATTTTTTGCCAAATTATGCCAAAAAATTGTCACCCACTGCATTTTTAAGTTGGAGTTGAGTACAGCCCTGCTGGTATTTGGTAAGCAGAACCTAAGGCATCCATTGGTACCAGCCATGTCATGTTAGCAGCTAAATAATGCTCTAAAGTTATGCTAAATTTTGGTGAGGAAAAACTGGCATGGCCATTTTTAAAAAGGTCCCTTGACCTCTGACCTCAAGATATGTGAATGAAAACTCTGAGATGATTCTTATTAGATAAAACAGATGTTGGCAAACTTCATGATTTTCAGCTGAAAAAGGTAATAAATCACAATGTATGCACACAATATATGTCATCGCATTCCTAAGCATGTCGCGAAATGTTTAAAATCGTAGTAGTACTGTATCGTGTTGTAATTATTGTGATAATATTGTGAGGCCTCTGGTGGGTCTCACCGTTACTAGTTAGCGTAGGAGTGCAGATAGCCATCAGACTCATGAAGTGTGAACTGGAGGGAGAAAGGTGGAGGAGGGAGGCTGAGGCGAACACAGCATGACTCAGTGCCTCTTGTTTGCGTTGCCTGTTCAAACAGCAGCGTAGACTGATGGTGCTCGCCACGTACTGTACAGCACACGGTAGTAAAGACGGCGATGTGTGCATTCGATCACAGGAAAAAAGAGAAATATAAAGCTTTATAGCATTTTATAGAGATGAGAAAAACAGCAACAGGAGGTCTAGCTGACAAGGAGGATGTTGAAGCAACTGCAGAGAAAATATACTTGAAAGAGAGGCAGATGAAAGTATTCCTTGGGGTGAAAGTGAAACACAAGTAAGTGACTGTGTCATACACAGATGGCCACTCGGTGTATTTTGGAGAGGCAGCTGAGCGAGCACCTCATCCATGCACATTCTGGAGAAATATAAGTCAGTCACAGATGGACTGCAGAGAAGGGAGGTGCTGCTGCGAACTGTAAACTGATTCTTGATATTCGGCAGTGGCTCGGTGCCAGAGGAGCTGTGCTTGGTACCAGCGTTTTCTTCCTCACGCCACAGAGGAGATAAAGACTCTTAGTGCAGTCACTCTTCCTTTTACTGTGTGTGTGTGTGTGTGTGTGTGTGTGTGTGTGTGTGTGTGGCCGGCCTCTTCCAGTCTTTAGATAATGAATGTTTGAAATACCAAACACAAAATGTATGTTTGGTTTTCTATTCTGAACACACAAAAACACACAGATTTTGCCTGTTGGGTGTTCTTGGTATTTGTTCCCTTACAAAAAAGAAGTATTTTTCAACTTTATTATACAAAGTAAACTTTCGTACATTTCCAAGTATACTTAATGTAATAAGTACACTCATAACAAGGAACTTGTGCTATATTTGTAAGTGTGCTACTTACACATTATGGGACTAAATTGGCCCATTTTTTTACTTTATAAAAGTATGCTTTTAAGTGTACTTTAAATGTAAGAATAGTAAACTTTCAGTGCACAACTAGTTTACATCCAAGTTTTATTTTGTACTGCAACTAAAATACGAACTATACAAGTGAACTTATGGGTATACTGTTAGTTTTGTGCATGTAGCCCACTTTTTAGTTCATGAAAGTACACTTTAAAGTATTCTCTCAATAACCTACTAGTTTAATCATTTTACTGCAAGTATGCTTTATTTCTTTAAGGTAAGCTATAGTACTTAGCCAAATATACTTATACTTTTCTGTGCTTGTCGGTGTAAGCCAAGTATACTTGGACTCTTCTGTGTACTTGCCAAGTACACTTATACTTTTTTGTACTTGTCAGTATAAGCCAAGTATACTTAACTATAGTTTCATTGATTAGATCTGATAAGTAAAGTAAAACATACTCTTACGTTTAAATAAGTATTCTAATAACATACTTGAATAAACTTCTTTTTTGTAAGGGTTAGAAGTGAAGACGCCATATCTCTTGTTCTGGTTGTTCTGAGATGCCCGATTAAGATGATTTTTGCAGACTGCCGTTGTCAACACTACTTTGACATTCATTAAATGTTTTTTTCAGACAATCTCATTAAACATCCCTCCTCTTTAATTATCTAAAATTTTAAATAACTTGATGTCATGGTGAGTTTCGTGTGGTTTACCATGATTACAGCACAAAAACTTTGGGTGCCACACTAGCATTTCGCCTTCAGTTCTGTCATACAAGCAGGGCGTCGCGGTGTGTGTTGTGGCTGTGTTGATTAGCTACTGCAGTTGGGGACTAATTTCTTCCAGTGTTCCCCCCGAGGCTTATGTGTTGTTTTCATTTTATTGTTCATGGGGAAAAATGGCTCAGCCGACAAAAATGGAAAAATCACTTAATTTTTCCACCGCTGCCGAGCTACTGTTTTGGCTTTTAGAGCGCACTCCTCCGCCTACGCAGCTGTTCGGAGACTGGATCTCCATTAAATGGTTTATGTTTATGGGCATGTGGAGGTAAGGGTGCCACCAAATCCTGTCTGTGACACGTTGTAGCAACGAACAGTACTGTAGGAAGATTTTTGTTCAGACACTCGGTGGCGACCAAAATATTCATGCAATAGTTTGCTGAAACTTACCTTGAAAAACCTTTAAATGTTTATTCTGAGAGCCGGAGAGGCCTGGGTCGCAGCTTTCAGGGGAGGTTTCTCTGGCCGACTCGGGTTTCAAAGCTGGCAGGCTGATCAGAGCGCAGAAGGTTTGTGAGCCTTGGCACTAACACACAGCACCAGGCTTTGAGGGCCCAGATTAACCTGCACAGTAGTTAAATAAACACACATCCATGCGTGGCCGCATGAATGGACGTTTCATCACCGCTTGGTACGTTTCCGTGATTGTACCGGTCTCACACCCTACTGCACTCCATGATGCAATTAAAAATAACAGTCAAAACACTAAAACATGTGGAATATTGACTGGCAAGGACGTATAGGGTAGGCATATAGTGGGCACTTCCAGTGAAAACTCCCTAAATGACCTCCTTCTCTTGGGTTTTTTTCCGTGATCAAGATTTGGTTTAGATGTTTGTCAGTTGTTAGCTACTTCCTGCGTTCGCCGATCAAGCCTCGCATTGTGCGCTCTGGTCCCAGTAAAATTACCTCAAGACCAAATTGGCTTGACCCCAGGGTGAGTCTGTGGCAGAGTGGGGGTTGACTTTCAGACAACTGCAGGACGGGAGCTTAGTGGGGTGTGAGGTAAACCCCCATGGCAGCGGGGTCGTGTTAAAACAGCAGAGGCAGGAGGGGGGCAGGGCTCGTGTTTGTACACAGGGAACCCCGGGCTGCTCAGTAAAAAGAGCTTTATTATTTAGGCCTCTGCCAAGCAGAGATCAGGGTGGAAAATACACAGGATCCCCGGCGCCAAGTCCCTTGCTCTCGGAAAATCCGCCCCAGAAGCGTCCAAGCGAAGGGCCTGGATTTAATCACCCACTGTGGCATTTGTCCTCAGTGTGAAGAAAGAAAGCTACAATCAGTCTACATCAATGGGACTCTCAATCCCTCCACCTGCAATCATGTTAAAAAGACACATTTTCTATTATGTGAGTAACCCTCAATTTCACTTCTGGACATGATTTCAGAAAAGACTGTTAATAGAAACCGTCAAACTATTACTTGTTGTGGCAAAGTTGTACCTCTTTAACATCACACCATTGATAATATACACCACATTCATGCACTGCGTCATGATGACATCATATTCGCTGTACTGTATATGAAGAATTGAATTTTGCAAAAGACAAAATATGTCATGCACTGTAGAGGTCATATTTATCTCAACTAAATACTGACCTGGATTTTGACTTTTTTTTTATTTCAAATGAGACACACAGAATCCCCTTGTTTTAAACCAGTGAACCAGATGAATGTGTAATGTTAAAATGTCACCGCTGCCATTTGCTTTTGGACAAATCCATTTGGAGAGCTTTCACTCAGAGCCAAAATGCTCATCAGTACACGGAGACCATTCAATTTTATAAAATTCAGTGCAGCTACAATACAATATAATAATCAATAGATGGATGAATGGAATCAAGCTGTATCTGTTGCGTTTATCGGGGTTATGGCTTTGTTTGGAGATGGAAACATCAAACAGTGCTTTCAGTTTGTCCTGATCTGACAATCTGCACCACTCATCTCATCTATTAACACCTCAGAAGTCAAACAATAAACATGGAAAAGCACAGAAAATAATATTAAGTATAAAGTGTCGAGTTGATACAGGTTGGGGCATTTTTACAACCAACATGCTGTATGCGGGTCGACAGCCACGCCACCAGACTCTGACTTCCGTGCTTTATAACAATGTCACTTACTTATTAACATTTTTTGGCAGAAAAATATGCTAGGACTGACAGGAAAGGAGGAAATCCCCAGACTCTGCACCGTCGAGCTGTTTCCGTTGTTTTCTTGCATCCTCTCACACCCTGCCCCTCAGTCAAAGTCCTATCTGCTTCAAATCATCCACCGTCAGTCTTCTGCCCAGAAAAGACCAGGTTGCCTGACTACAAGCCAGAGACAATAACCTCAGTCCTAATGAAGACCAGCGAGTGCTTGGTTTTTTCCTTCGCCAAATGTGCCACGCGTCTATCATAACTTGATTCCTTTAACTTTGCCTGCACAAGAGTCAAAATGGATCCGAACCTCACCTTGGACCTTGAACACCTCTATACACCTGGATACTTTGCTAAGATGATGGTTATTACTCTGTGTTCACCACTAAAATTCCCACTTAAATGCATGGATGTCAGAGCTGTATCTAGGAAAGGTCTGATATGATTCATACAGCCCTGTCGCACAAAAAGACATGTGAATGACAGGATAATGCACAAAGCAAAAGCGTGCAATAAGAACGGCGTTCTTGCTCATGGCATGTCATTTGTACAGTCTGTGTTGACTACAGTGTAAATATGCTACGCTCAGAGCTAATGATGTAGAATAAAATGCAAGAAAGACCACTTATAGTGGATGGGGGGGGATGGGTCCAACAAACAGATGACTTTCAACCAGGAGGCTGATGTTTGAAACTGTTTTGTTTTGTAACTTGTGATAGTGGGGACATTTTGAGGGACATTTGTTACGTGGTGTGCGTACTAGTTATGCTGTTTCTATATGTATTTTACTTAGTTTACATATTATTTCAAGGCCAGTCATGATGTTTTTCGGAAACCTGACACGCGAAAATGCTAAAATGTATCCTCATGAAACATAGAATGTCCTTAAAATGTCACACTATTTATTCACCTTCCTGTGAGATTGCGTTGAATTCATAACAGTTCAGTCTTTGCTGCCAGAGACCGTATTTAATACCTGGATTTTCGGGTTGCAAATGGTAGCCCACAAGAGGAAAATGGCTACTTACCTTTAAAGTCTCTGTGCTTCATGGCTGAAGTTGCAAAAGAAACACTTAAGTGTCATCCAGGCAAGCCTAGAAAGATGAACATCGGATATGCAGCCTCTAGAGGATGAAAAATAGCTCCAATGGATCGGTGAAGAGGCTCATGGCATCGGTGCATTTCCACCACATTGCCAACTAGTCAAATTGCCGGGTACATCCATGTCTATCCAAAATGTCATCACTTCATCTTTTTATCCTATTATTATTATTATCCTATGTCCAAAAATGTGTTTTGTCAGGCCGCAGTGACCTTTGACCTTTTGACCACCAAAATCTAATCAGGTCATCCTTGAGTTCAAGTGGATGTTTGTGCCAAATTTGAAGAAATCTGGAGGCATCTCGTCACATGCCTTTTGCCACAGTTGTGTTTAATAATAGCAATAATAACAATAATAATAAACTTTATTTATCACCTTTCATACAAGAAATACAGCACAAAGGGCTTTACAGAAAAGTCATGGAAAATAAGCAGTGGAGATTTTTTTCTTTTGTGATAAACCAGAAAATTGTCTCCAACACTGCAGATTTAGTTGCCTGTTCCAGAGAAGCTGATATGTCTCCTTTCTGGTTGTTACTTTGCTTGTGTCCTTGCTCAGCTCATTATAGACATCTTTGCCCTCTCCTCCACATTCGCCTCAGAAAACATGTCTACAAGCCATAGTAATCAGATCTTGTTTTTCTTTTTATACTCAGTATAACTACATCATGCTTCACCGTTCCAAAGCACTGCTGGACACCAACGCCCACCAACATGTGTTCAAAGAGAATCTCTTCTTAGACGAATACCCCAAAGATCAATCACCTGCCATAAAACAGATAAAATGGAGCCACATCACCTCCACGTCCATTTGATCCACCAGACAGGTTTTGAGATCACAAGAAAACTGAATTCTCCAGCTGACAATCATCTGGATGGAGATGTTAGAAAGTGAAGGCAGAGTTATATCCAAAACACACCCTGTTTGTGATTCACCAAACAAACACAGCTGCTGTTGGCTGATAGTGTCCAGGCACCAGTCCAGCCTTTACACTGTCGTAAGTACAGTAAGCTCCCCACTGCAAACACACACTAATAGTCTCTTCTCTAACCTGTTCCTATGTCATTTTAAGGCCCAATAATTACATTGATAATTATATCAATTACAGGTGTATTCACATGCAATTCTGAGTTACAGACCACAATTAAATATATTACAGTATGTTTCTCAGTGGTATCATACTTGAAATCAGCCTGTTTTTTGTGTTTGGTTGATTATTTCTCTGTTGTTACAATACTAATTGGCATTGTGTTTTACATTGTTGGTAAGCCTGTTCATTTACCTTTATAATGATGTCCAACTTGTAAGGATCATGCCTTTGTGTGATGAGCAGCATAGCTGATTATGTGGGTAACGCCCAGGTGAAATTTGTGTTCTCCTGCTGGTATTGACTCTTGTTTTAAATTTTCTGGATTGCATGATTGAACTCTCAAGGAAGGACAAGGAACAAGCGAGACATATTGGCAATTTTACACTTTTTTTTCCTTTAATACACCATCAGGAGCCCCAGTAGCAGGTGGAAGATCAACACGCAGCCACAACACCTCTTCATGCTGATCACCAACCTGGTCACACGTTGTCACTGTGTGACGGCACTCCATTCCTCAACCAGGATTCGTTGCAGGTCAGCCAGCATGGTTGTGTTGGTCACTCTAACACATGCAGCACGCCCAAGCCGATGAAAAACGATCACTTCAGTCGGCACACAGCTGCTGCTAATCATGCAAAACAAGAGTCAACACCAACAGGAGAATACAGTTAAGTGTTGGCAGAGAATTTTGCAAATTTCACTTGGACGTTACCCACATAATCAGCTGTGTTGCTCATCACACAAATGCATGATCCTCAAAGTTGGACATGAAGCTAAATAAGCAGGCTTTCCAACAATGTAAAATACAATGACAGTTATCATTGTAACAACAGAGTAATCATCCACCAAACACAAATTTCACAAGTTTATTTGTTTCAGTAGTTGGTGGAGGCCAAAAATAGAGCTAAAAGATGAGCATTTTTATCGATGAGCTTATACACAATGAATCTGAAACTTTCATATTTGGATTGCAGTGTTTTTTTTTCTGCAGTGGCTTTAATTTTGGCAATTTAATTGATTTTGGATTTTCTCTGACATCAATGTTATAATTCTGTTTACACTGTCACACAACAATATGGATCTAATCATTATTATATCTTGCAAATTGTGTCCTTTTCTTAAGGTCTGTCAGCATATTTTATGATGCTTTCACCCTAAAAAGATGGGGAAAATGTGTTCTTTGTAGTACTGTGGTTATATAAATGTAATTTATGGTGCTGTTCGATTGCTGCTGGATCACCCCGTTAATATAGGTGCGTGCCAGCAAACCAGAGAGCAAACACTTTTTGAACTTAAGTGAAATGTCGTTTTTGACAGGCTAACCGCCAACAGGTATGGATTGAAACGTAGTATTTTGTTAATTTTTTGTTTTCTTTTGGTCCCTGGTGTGAGAAGGCCTTTACATTTGTCATGTAGCCTGAAACTCCAAATGAATGCTGATGTTGCTCCATGTCTGCTGGGTGTGGAAATAGGTTGATAGTATGTGTGCCGTAACTTTAATCTGCTGCATATGGTCATAATATGCAAGTGTTGTGTTTTCAGCTTGTAACACTGCCCACAAGTGGCCCCAGTAATCAGTTAATACAGGTTTGATAAGCCTTCACAGATGAAATGTTGACAGGTCACAGTAGGAAAAACACAGGTGTAAATAATAAAACTAATAACGACTGATTTCCATGTAGCTGCTTGAGTTTTAGGGTCGTGGTATTGTTCATTCTAGCTCACTGTCACAGTGCCATGCCTTACTGGGACACGTTAATAGAGCAGAGCTATTGTTAATGTTATTAGTAACACCTGTGCTTTTCCTATGGTGGTGAAACTGAAAAAATATGTAAGTAAATATGAATTAAAACTGCAGTATGCAGCTTCATGGATCAGGAGCTGGTTGCCCCAGTTTGAACTTGAATAATTAAGTGGAAATTTACACATCACTATATTAGAATTGTCTAATTTAACAATCACTGTAGAGAATATACTATAGTTTAAAAGAATCATTTTTATGTAGCAAGTATGGAAATTAAGAAGAACAACATACTAGATTTACTGAAATACATTTTAAAGCACCTGCTCGTATGGTCCATGGTGCACAATATTTGTCCTCTGATTTACTCATAGCATCAAAAAGCTGCTATTGAGTCATTGTCTGGCCGCCTCGGACCAAACCTGATCCAGTATCCTCTGGCCGCTTCTCATTCGTTTATCTCACCACTTGACAAAGCAGGTGCGTGAATCACCACACTGATCTCTGATTTGCTGCATCAGCTGTCCATCTGCTTGCCTTTTTGCCCTTCTGGCTGAATATCATGTGAATTCTTCATGTTTGGATTCTAGTGAGGTAAAAAAAAACAAAAAAACGCCATTCCCCTGGAAATGATCCCCTGGCAGGAAAAGGTCAACTGTGAATGTGATCATCACCAAGAGTGAAAAGGGAAGTTACATCAGCCCTCCTATAAGCCAGGTTAGTGAATTATGATCGGTCATAGTCTAAAACTTCCACGAGGCCCAGTGAATGTGTAGCAACAGCAAGAGCTGGTTTTGGCTTGGTTAAGTCAACTACCGAACCCACCGCCTCAGCAGCCTTGGATTTACTCTGACAATTTATCAAAAACGACATATTCCTAACACGCCCAGTTTAGCTTGCTAGAATGCACATGGGATCTATGTTTCTCTTAACATGATTATACTTTGGTCAAGTGAATATTTTGTTCTTGTGGGTAAGAATACATGTGAGTCTTTGTTAAGTCTACCACTAAATACCAAATAAGAGCTTACAGGGTCAAACAGGCTCCTGGCAGCTGAAAGCCTGTTAAATTCCCCTTTATCCCAGTTCAGCCTCTGCCTCAGTGTAAGGGAAGTTATTTAAGTTATCATCATGATCCCACATAGCAATTAGCCCTTGCTTTTGTCTTTGTATTCCTTTCAAAACACCAGTCATCACACAAATATGCAAAGTGATGCAACAGATATCCTTCTTAGAGAAATACAGGCTGATGATGCATCACATATTGGTTGTTGGGGGGTTTCCCCCATCTCACTCACTGCTGGAAGCAAAACTAAAGTTAATCACAAGCTAAAATGAAGCTTTAATGACCCACGAGGGGAACTTTGGTTGCTCTATCAGCAAATAGCAAAAGGATATGATGAGAGTGCATGTGAATGGTCTGCACTTAATTTCTAACAGGCCAAAGGAGGCAATAGCTAAGTGGTTGAATGTACAATTTGAAATATTAAAGGAACAGTGTGTAACATATTTGGGCATCTATTGGCAGAAATGGAATATAATATATCTATATATGTATAGATATATATCTACATAGAGCTCCACCATGTTGCTCCGCTATGTTTGTACAGTAGCCCAGAACGGACAACCAAATACTGGCTCTAGAGACTTTCACGTTTTTATGTTACGTGAAGGCCACTGTAGTTCTCTGACACGCTTGTGAAACTGCAGTAACGTGAGCCGCAGAGTGTAAAACCGTGGTACCGCCAGCCACTGCCTGATATCCGCTGCTCCTAAAGTAATGTTATTATGGTAAGGATGACCTAAGAGTGAGGCGAACAGCGTTACCACAGTCTTGCATCTGGCAACTCACGTTACCACACTTGTAAAGGGAGACATGAGTGGAGGGCTACTCAGTTGGTTGCAATCTGCAACCACACCATTAGATGTGGTGCATATACCAATATACTGAGCAAGACTCAGTCAAAACAGAGTACATGGCTGGTCTGTGTATAGTCAGTCCATGAATTTGTGGCTAAATTGTTACACAAATAGTCAGTGGTCATGTCTATAATGTTAAATCCAGCACTACATGTCCACTAAGTCTGTGGACGACACTAGGAGATGCGCTGATCCACTCAATAGGCCGTTCAAGTGGTGACGTACCCTATCGTTGAAAGCACCTGAGTGGTCCCTGGTTTTCTGCTCACCATTTCAAACAGGAAACAACATGGCAGCCTGCTCGTAAACTTATTATTATTCTGTCTAAACAATCCACCAACATGTACATCTGAAAACATTTTAAGAAAGAGGCTATACCACTGCTGAATCTCATTTCATTTTAGAACGAGATCACCATGTTTGACGTCTTAGTACAGGTACACACTTCATTTCCAACCATAAAAAAAGACAGTTGACAAGAAAAAATATTATTTTCTCAGGAGCAGGGTAAACAAAACAGTAATCGGAACCATAGTATAGTTATCATAATACTTTACTAACACATTTTAAAGCACCGTCAGACAGGTTTTCTTAGCCTGTAATATGAACAAATTCAAATTCATGAAGGCACGGAAGGCTTTTGGCACAAATATTAAATCCTTCCTGTCACTCTATTTCCTTCAGTTTTGGCCACCACTGCTCTCTTAAGATGACGTAAAATGCTTTTGCTGGTTTAAAACTAATATTGTCGTACGGGATTTGCGAGGAAATTAGGGTTTTGCTGGAAGCCTACAGGTCCCTTCGGCAAGCTGTTCCCAGCGAAAAGTGATCTGACGGAGGCTCCAATCATCTTTATAATGAACTCTAGTTTGCTTTCCATAAAGAAGAGACTCGTAGTTTATAAAGATGCATAAAAGATGTTTTTCTTTTAAGTAAAATGGCATCATAATCATTGATTTTAACATGCAGTTTCTTTCCTGGATATATTGGGAGAGTAGATGTGAATTGTACAGTTGCAGATTGGTGTGGTTTTATACTGATACATGGTGTCAGCGTTCGGAGTCACTAGTGGTTATATTGCTCATTTGCCTCTAAAACCATGCATTATGGAGTGGCTGCTACTTGCACAGAGGCCTGGTGTCTGTTTTCGCAACAGCACAAGAAAAACACAGTGCTGCCATGATCTCTCACTCTGGTCTCCACATCAATCCCCAGTGTGGACTGCTGATGCCTTTTTCTCCCCATATGACTCTTATTAGTTCGATATGAAACTCCGGCTTCATCTCTTTATTCTCATGGTCGAGAGCCACTCTCACTGTGTGATTTTCAGCATCCCATCTGCACTATTTGTTGCTTCTAATGCTGTAAGTCCCTGACCAGCAGATTTTTTTTTATTTCTTTTGGATGTACAGTAGACAGGATTTGCACAGCACTGAGGTTCAAATAACGCCTGTTTGATAGTTACAGTCTGACTCCTGGATTAGGTTTTTGTCAATAGTAAATGGAGATTTTGGAGGTCATTGACATTCAAACCATTGCCCTTTTCTTCTAGGTCAGTAGTCGAATTACATCATATGCATTTCTTTCTCATAGTACCACCATTAAACTGCTTCTTTTGAAGTCTTTGTTGTATTAGGAGCTGCTCAAGGAGCCACTGGGAGGAAGGTTACTGTATAAGGTGTCCTTGCACTGTCAACACTTACAGAAATCAAAGCCCCCTCGTCCCTTCCTGTGTGGAAACGCCCTCATGTTTTCAATTTCCTACCGAGTGATGGACTTTTGACTCTTTCTGACAATACTTTTCACACTAGAAAAAAAAAAGTCTCATGTGTTAGGTTAAAGCCTGCAGAGCTGCTAACATGTGCACCAGCTTAAGCTTTCACAGCTAACATCATTCCACCATTGTTGGTAATTTTTTAGCAGCAGGGGTGAAAGCCCACTGCGGTGAGCATCTCTGGTGTATGTTATCTGCCGGTAATTTAAGGCTCATGTTTTGGTGTTCAAAGTATAAAAATATTGAGGACAACAAAAAGGGTTTTCTTGGATATGTACAATTATTGTCAAGCAACTAAACAAAGCGGTTGCTTGTTGAAGGAATTATGTGAGTGTATGACTGTTTGTGATTTCAAACCTTGCCACAGTGACTTTCAACCATTGATAATATACCTTAAACTTTCCCCATGCAGAAATGAAGAGGTGAATGGACAGACAACAATGCTACAGTGTGGTGCTTAACAGAAAAGCCCACTGCAGACAACAGGGTTGCAGTAGTTTGAGTGAATTCCTCTGTATAGTCCTCAGTAACTACTAGCTCGTCTCAAACCAGTGATTAACTAAATTGCACCGTGTAAATCACTTGCTAAGAAACCTCTGTTGTGCCACCCAATTAAAAGTAACAGGAAGTCACTGTAGCTAAAACAAAGCCTCAGTGGCGAAGCAGAATATCAAGCAGAATTTTCTAAATGCATGTACGACTTGTTTTATTTATTTGTGTGTAACCAGGTGGTAAAAGCTGATATATGCAGGGAATAAAATGTAAATAAAATTCTCCGCTGCAGCAGTCCTGCTGTAGGTGTTGACTGTGGACAGCAGGGGGCGAAGTTTCACAAAAGGTCAGGAAGTACACAGGAAGTGCAAAATAACACCGTATTTTGCCGGGAATGGCTGCTGTTGTAGATGGTGAGAAGTTTTATGAATAATCCTGTTATATAAGAATTATTCAGCACAACACAGCTACACCTCTGTTGAATGTTTGCCAATGCACGCAAACCTGCAAATCTGCATTTTGTGTAACAGTTGAGTTTAGGATTGCCGATGCTTGTGTGCTATTGGAGTTTGTTGGGTATGAGTTAGGTAGGAAACTGTTTGATGATTTCTGATTTTTGTTGTTTTGTATTTTTATTTGTCTAATGTATGTAGCAGGATGGACACATTTTGTTCTCTTTGCTGCTAAGTTAATACAGTATATTTGCATGTTTAGTTTTTTCATTACAATTCTGCAAAAATATTTCACAGTAGAAAAATAAATTATACAACAAATAAAATGTAAGGAAAGGAAAAGATGAATAAAAACAAACAAATAAATCAGTGTTGTTAAACAATTGGAGTACATTTAAAATGTCAATTTAATAGTTTTAGTCATTTTAGAATCAATCATGGTCAAATATGTTTTAAAATTAGTATCTTTAAAAGTTAAAAGGAGGGTTTTGTTTTAAGCCATATCATTTTATGTAATATTGTGCTGGAGAACAATCAAATTTATTATGGAAATCATGTCTGCCGAAAAACTGGGATTGTTGACTATGAGTAATATCTCAATCTTTGTTAGTATGTTTTTGTTTTTGATTTTGTTTAGTAGTTTCCCCTTCACTATTGCAAAAACTGCATCTATTTTTTTTTTTTTTTTTCCTCTTGTCAGCACTGACTCCCATCGATGAATACCACAAAAGGAGGTAACAACTTTTTATGGGATCTGTGCTTATTTTAGTATTGCACAAAAGTATCTTAATATTTTAGTGCGTGTGTGACCATCACCGGCCCTCCTGGTAACTAATCTTTATTGGTTTTTCCTATTACAAGCCATAGAGGGAAGTGCTACATTTCAGTGAGATGAAGGGAAAATGTGGGATAGATAAGGGGAGATAAGATGGGTTGGGAAGGGTACATGCTATGAATGTGAGGTGCTGATTTATACCCACCAACCAGTAACCTATGAGAAACAACGGAAGGGAGAAAGTTAAACTGTCAGAGATCAAGAGTGATAAAGTGCATGAAGTCCGTGAGTCCAGTGTAAAGTTCGAAGAATGATCTAGCACATTTTTGCGGGTCCCATTAGTTGTCAACAATGGGACTCGGCAGGTGCTGGCAGGCCCTGAACCCAATCATGCATGTGTTATTGACACCGAAGCCCAGAGCGGCTGTCGTGACTAAACCTGGGCAAACTGGTCAAGTGCACCCCCCCATCCCAGGGTATGAGAGCACCAAGGAGGCAACACCCAGATAGCCATCAGAGCCGCCAGGCCGCACGCACACCCAGATGCCCAGAGGAGGCAGTGGCCGACACCCCCCCGGAGCACCCCGAACAGGGCCAGGGGGCATGGGGCACGAGGGCCCACCCGTATATTCAGTATTGGTGCAAACTGGTGAGGTGAGAGTATAATATTTGAGCTGTTGATGTTTAGTAAAGTAGAAAAATGTAAATTTACTTTGGAAATGTTTCTGCATGACATCCTGTCATCTGTCTTTGTAATCTGTAATCGTAGTAATCTGCAGGACTACAAACATCACCACTACACAAATGGACCCAAAAATAGAAAGTGTCTCTCTAAATACTTAATTCCTCAGGGAATAATCAAACAAACCGCTTTAGTGATGGTAGCGTCAGTGCTTAATTTAGCATGTTCTTTTATGCACACTCACTAAGAGCCACTGACACATCTTAATCCTGTGGTTTTGCCTCATGCAGACTCAACTTATTAGCTGCAACTTGCTCCCTCCTTAGCATGAATGGTGTGATCTGCCCACATCTACTGCACACTTATAATTGTAATCTGTAGAGCTTCACAAGGACCACATGGCCGACGTGTGACAGCTGTACGATATGTGTAAAGGCTGAAGCTGACCATTTGAAGTTGCCTGCATATCTGTACCAGATGGGGCTGAGCCAGCCGACGCAGGCTTCATGGCTGTCGACTTCACTTGCATGTGATTTGCAAGTGAGACATTTCAGAATGAGAATGATTGATGTGTTTTCCCCACTGATGCTTCAACACAACTGTTGAAAAAAACCCGACAGTATGCAGCCCTCCCTGTGTGTCCTACAGAATGACGTTTCCATACTGCTAAACTGCATTCTCTATTACGTTTTGAGTATAATCTCTCAGATTTTGGTTATAGTTTTAATGGAACAGGGCAACATTTCAGGGGATCTCTGAGCAGAAATGGAATATAATATTAATTTCCATTAGTGTATAATCCCCTGAATATATAGCTAGCCTATAGCCTAGTCCTCTTCGCTGAGTCCACCACATTGCTCTACCATGTTTCAACATTAGCCCAGAACGGACAAATCGAACACTGGCTCTAGAGAGAGCCTTTCAGGTTTTTACTTCACCTGAAGGCCATCGCTTGTCGTCTGACTTCTGTTGCTCCAAAAGTAGTGTTATTACGGTAAGGATGGTGTCAGGGAGGTAAACGCTGTTACCACGGTTTTGCTCAGTGACTCATGTTACTGCAGTCGTTAAAGAGAGGAGAGAGCGCAGGGGTACTGAGTTGGTTGCAATCTGCAACCACACTACTAGATGCCACCAAATTCTACAGTTTTAGACACGTGATTAATATTCTAAATTGAAACAAAATGAAAATTACTTTGTTAGGTTTAGTAAAACATGGTTTAGGTTAAAATAAGCATGTTTTATGTTACATTATTGAAGTTACAGATGTGAATTAAAATAAGTGAATGTTGACTTGGGACACGAACAGGGTTAAAGTCCTGGGTTTGTTTGACCCGCCCGTCTACTGTCACCCCCTCCCTGCTGCAACTGGGTCTCATACCGGGCGTATAGATAGCACGACATGACATGCGTGTCATGAGGACACAATTTAGCCTTTCGTGTGTCATTTGTATGATGCGACAAAAATACGGTAATGTACACAGTTAGGTTTAGGCAACAAAACCACTTAGAAACAAACAAAATGTGTATAATTGACAGTGTAGTTTTGTTGTACGGGAATGTAATTTTTAGTCCAGGTTTGAGTCCAGATTGGCCCTACAGTGTCAGGCAGAATCTCTCTGGTGGATATAACACTTGACTAAACTTGACTTTTAGAGGATAATGTAGAGAATGTAGTCATTTCTTCTGTTTATAGGCTGATGTTGACCTCTCACCTTGATTACTGCCTGCTAAAACTTGGTCAAAGAGAGCACAGAGGGACGTATGCAACATGCAAATGAGGAAGTCAGTGAGAGGAGGAAGGCGATGCTGAAAGGTGACTCCGTGTGTGTGGTCTCCTCGTATCAGGTGCCCTATATAGAGACATGCACGCACCATGTTGATATTCAAAAGCCTTGGATGTTTGTTTAAAGTGAGTAATTGATACTTGCCACTGGAAGAATTTCCCCCAATTTGGCACCGAGTGTGAGAACAAGGAGAGTCCAGTTTGCCATGTCTGCCTGCTGTCGACGTGTGTTATGCTACGGGAAATACGCTGGCCCTGGTCCTCCTGCTTGGAGTTCATTGCAGTGGCAGCACCAGACCACACATACTGCCACTTTTATGGTTTTCGGCTGAGGATTCCTACTGTTGCTGCCAAATTGCCTATTATTGAAACTTTCAATAAACAAGCAAAGAAATGTAATGCTTTTGTTTGGTTTGGAATGGCAGTAGAAACACTTTCAGGCCCGTTTTTAGGACACCAAAGAATGAACTATTTAAGGAGGGTGCAGACATGTCAAATTGAAAATATGAGCTCTTACTGGAAGGCCCTGGAAGATTAGTGGCATTCCCATGAAACACTCTCTAACTGAATTACTTTCTGAATTCATCTTTTGAATTACTCACTGCTGCTCTCCAGGGACAAGTGTCTTCAGGCTACTGAGTATTTGTTGATCACTGGTCCATTTAAAGAACCGCTAAAGTGGCCACGGCTTCTTTGATCTCAGCCTCTTTGACACCTTAAAACACAACATGAAAAAGTGCACTAAAGAGGCTTAGCCACGCAGGATTCCACCTCCACTGTTATCTTTGCCAGCATGGCGCTGCCTCTGAAAAGGGAGGATCTTTGCACTTTGTTTTGATTGCCGCTACTTACACCACCGGCATCTCCTCTCATGCGCAAAATGGTGCTTGAATATCATTTTGATCATTTCATTCTTCTCCTTTCAGCTGCCCTCATTCTTGTGTCAGTACAAAGTGTGGGCCCTAATCCTTTAATGAATGTCTTCTTCTGGGGCTTCACATGGCAGCACATTCCTACCTCGGGACAGTGAACAGCTGGATGACTGCAGCACACGGTGTTTTATTTCATCCCGCATTGTCAGATGATGCTCATGTTTGCAGAGCACAATTTATCATCGTACATATCGGGGATGACAAGCCCAACTGGGACGAACGGAGGCGCAAACTCCTGCTAGACAGGCAAAATCAAATCAGTTGCTGGACGGACGTCAGTTTAGCAACTCGCTTGTTTCTGATCATAAAACCTACGCTGGAAACTTCCTCGTAGCGCAGTTCTGGATGACTTATAAGATGTTTGACAGTTTCATTTGAGAGTGGACAGGCCTTCATGTGAAGATTTGGTTTGATTAATGCATGCAGAGATGGAAAAAAAAAATCATATTTTACTCAAGTTGAATAATTGCTTCCACAGTTATATGGACACAAGTCAGGGTGAAAGTAATGACCTAGAACAGTGCTTCAGTAACATGTTTCTTTTTTTATTTGGGACCCCACGAGCTGCCACAAATCATTTTGGGGTCAACGTGTCCTTTTTGTCTTTAACATTTCAACATTTTTGTAATATCCTAGTAAATAATTTGATGCATCGTTATCAGCTCATGCTGTCACAGGGAAGGAATTTCCCCTGCGGTGATAACGATTGGCTCAAAGGCACAATAAGCGATATTATTGCCTTCTGTTCTTTTAGCAAATGTCTTCATTTATCCTGATTTCAGTGCAATATAAATGAACTTCATTGATAGGCTAATTTAGGACAAAGATGACAGTTTAAGTAAAGCTAATGAAATAATTATTTATTGTTAAATGCAGAACACAGAAGGGCAGTGAGGCGCAGCAGGGGTTTTTTTTTTCAGCTGAGATGCTTTGGTTACGTTTACTGCTATGATACAGAATATTCGCAGAAGTAAAAATTGTGGCAATTGTTATCCCATTGGGGGTCGCCGGGGGGCTGGAACCGATCCCAGCTGGCATTGGGTAAACGTGGGGTACACCCTGGACCGGTCGCCAGTACATCGCAGGGCTGACACATAGAGACAGACAAGCATTTCACACCTATGGGCCATTTAGAGTCATCAATTAACCTGCATGTCTTTGGACTGTGGGAGGAAGCTGGAGAACCTGGAGAAAACCCACGCTAACACAGAACAAAACCCACACTAACACGAACATGTGAACTCCACACAGAAGGGCTCCGAGCTGGATTCGAACCTGTGACCCTCTTGCTGTGAGGCGACAGTGCTAACCACTGCACCACCGTGCAGCACCGTGTAAGAAAAGATGATTTAGAATTCATGACTGTACACTACCTATAAATCATGCTACAAGTATTTCCATGTGTACATGGAGGTATTTTCTCTCCAAACATGAAGCAGTGACTTACTGAGAGCAGCCATCCTGAGTCCTGATTCAATCTTTTCTCCACATCCAACCAAGATTTTTATGTTCTTTCCCGAAACACAGGTGCAAAAACAAACAATGGCTGCCATAACCATCAACGAGGATATATTTTCCACATTCTTCTCATTCTTCTGAACACTGCAACCCTGAAATTAGTGGTCCTCCTCAAGGTCATTTCATCTGTGAAAACCTTTTCATTACCAAGCTCCCTTTCCAAATGTCTTCTGTCTTTTTCACCCATCCTTACAATACGTGTCCATGACCTACAAATGCTGCTGCTTGACTCTGCAGAGTCGGATACAAGGATATAACTGCAATTAATGACATCATCCTCACAGGCTAAACAGGCCAGATAATTGTCCCCTCACTGCAAAATTTCAGCACAGTAATAGCTCCCAAGATAGTATTATGGATGCCAAATAACACAAACACAGACTCTCACAGTCCAGAGGGGCACGTATTTTGTGTTTGTTCAGCTTCAGTTGTAGATAAGATGGTGGGAAATTCATTGTGCATGTATGAGGTTAGAAATAGAGCAGATTGCTTATGGCAGTCATCTCCAGTGTTTAGCAACACCTCATCAGGAAGACAAGAGCCTCAGTACATCATCACACTGAAGACTGGAGGCTCAGAAAATCACTGACATGTCTGCAACAGATAATATAACAACTTGTCAAACGTATAGAAAACATCTGTAATGAAACATGGTAAGGTCATACATTGTCAGATAATTTAATAATATTTTAGCTGGTGATGTAATAATTATACTAAAGGGTTTAGTATGTTTGAAACAAATTGGGTCGAATGAGGTGTCATCTGACGTCTAAAGAGGTGTATACCTGCTATGAATAGCCACGCTCAAAGGTGTGATGAAAAGCCTGCTGCTATATCCGCCTCCTGGCTGCATCTCTCTCTGTGAATCAGTCATATAAATGGGCAAATAAATTTGGGCAATTTCTTCTTGAAGGTATTCATGCTGTTGCACTCAGATGTACTCATGAAAAGTGGGAGCCATTGTTGGATTGCCTGTTTTGGAAAATTACTGATGTGGGTCTGTGCAATTAATGACATTTCACTGTTGATTTTGGCTTCCAGTATTTTTGAAAACAAGATACTCAGCATGGAACAATTATTGTGCTGCATTTGAAATTACACCCTTTCCTTTACAGTGGTGCAATTTACCCCACTCGATGGGTCAGTTACAGCCGCTCAGTGTGGGAGGATCCCTTTGTGAGAACTCTCCCAGCGCTGGCTGGCCTTCGCCAGGTGCATTTCCATCGTGGTGGTGCGCGTGACTGAATCTGGTGGTGAAGGTGATGCTTTGGTGCAGCAATGTCTCATTTACCATACGTTAATATAAGAATCTGCACCTGAAATCACTCACCCATTTGCTACCTAATGCCTTATATTTACATCCCACCATTTTATTTGAGTGCCAAAATTCTAAATGTATTCACAATGTAAAGAAATTTGTAACTGTGACTATATCATGTGCTCTAAGTTAAAACTTAATCAATCCCAGGAGGAAAATTAAGCATTTTATAGCAGCCCAAGATGATAGTAAATAGACCTGCATTTATAAAGCGCTTTTCTAGTCCTCCGACCACTCAAAGTGCTTCACACTACATGTCAGCATTCATCCATTCACACACACATTCATACAATGATGGCAGCCTGCAAGGTGCCAACTTTTCACATCAGGATCTAATCCACATGCTCATTCACACAGCAATGGCTCAGCCTTCGGGAACAATTTGGGGTTAAGTGTCTTGCTCAAGGACACATCATCATGTGACCGGAGCAGCCAGGGATCAAACCACGACCTTCCGATTGGTGGATGACCTGCTCAACCCTTTGAGCCACAGTCCATGATTGAGCCCATGATGGGCACAAAATGTGACCACAATCTCAATGTACTCATTAAAGAGTAAACTCTATGTACTATATAGACTGTAGGGATTTGTGAATGATTGAATGAGGGGTTGATTTCAGACGATTAATCAGCTGCTACAAAGCATCTGTGATAAGTTATGATTATCTGGAGGCCAATTCAACCTCACTAGCTTAACAACCGAATGTGACCGAATGTCCCTCCCGGGCCACCTTAGAGTTTGGCTGCAGTTAGCTCCTCCCACTACTCAGTCACCAAATTGATATACGCTGGCAGTGTGTGTTGGCCTTCCCTTTGCTGCTGCTGCTTTTCCTTCTTGGTCCTCGTCGTCATAGATTGCCACATGTGCTGTGGTAAGATGCTGATTTTATCCATTAGTATGTTTTATGCATGTGTTAGCTTTCCCTCTTTGTGGTATGCTGTAGGTCTTATTCCCTGACTACCCTCCTGTCCCCACATGTTGAATCCCATGTAGAGTATTTTGCTCCAGAAGAGGTAAAATGGCAACTTCCTTTGTCCGCGAAAGTCATAGTTTTTGGTAGAATGGTCATTTATTTAACTTGTCGTCTTTCATTTATTATAGATAGACTGCCACTGCTGTTCTGTTGTTATTGTGTTGTTTGTTTTTTAATTTTATTTCCTAATTATTTCAGTATTTTTCCTTTTAATATTAGGTGGTCTTTGTAGTTTGGTTTGCCCCTTTATGTCCTAGGCCTCTGGGGCCTTGACCCCCTTCCCCCAAGACACCTTTTATAGACTGTGGCAGCAGTCCTGTGTTTTTAACACATTTCCTGTTCATCTTTTTCTTTCCATGAGTACTGTAGGACTGGTGATGGTGTGGCTGCCCGGACGGTGGAGGGATTGGTGTTCAGAGTTCCTCACCCCCCCCCCCCCCCCCCTTAAGTGTGTGTGTAGTGGTAATTTTGCACATCTTTCACACCTTATTGTTTTTCCTTGCGGTTTGGTTATTTTTGCCGTCTGTGTGCATGTGTTGGGCACGGAGCATGGCGAGTGCTCTGTCCCCACTTAACTTTTCCCTGCCCGATTACAGCTGCACCCAGCCGTCCTGTAGTGCTCTGGCTTGTATTTTACCCGGGTTAGGTTAATTAAAGGTTTATTTTAATCATGCTGCTATTTTAATAAAGTTTGTAATCTTGGGGGAAGTCCTTTGTCTTCGACCATTATTTGACCGTCACCTGTATCATTTTTAGAGATCTGTGGCCTTCTAGAGCTTTCAGTGAGTCTTATAAATTAAGTGCCTTAATGTAATCCAGCTTAATTCTGAGCCCTGATCTGGCACAGGCCACATTCAACCTTACCTTACATCTTGCTCTACAAAAGTGAACAGGGGAGACAAACTCTTTATCCAACATTAACCTTTTGTCATCAGAAAGAAGCCGTGTTGGCTTCCCCCTCAGCATTCCTTTTCTCTGATACCTCCCAGATGACTGCTTGCACCTGTGAGACGCCCACCAATCCACCAGTAAATAGGTCCTGGGAGTAATAGCCATGCTACCAGTGTGTATAATGCCTGCTGACAGATGTGGTGGATACCGCTGCAGTATTCACTGCACTGCCGGCTTTGCTTAAGTGCAGCTCTCGTTGTTGCTTTTATCAAAAAGTCTTGGCTTCTCAACCAAGTTGGAGTTAGATTTCTTTGCTGTTTTAAATTCTGTCACATGTCATAACAGAAATACAATTATTTGCCATTTCCACAGTAATACCTGCAAAAATTATGCCTTTACAATATGTTCAACCTGCTCTAGTGGCTCTATAAAATGTAAATATTGGCCATGGGAGCAGTGAGTAGGCTTTAATTTGAGCCATTCATTCTCAGATGCACAGTGAATCTGAACCGGCTAGACACTAAACTCCTACAGCTTCTGTAAAAGTCGGCGGTTTGAACGTGCTCTATCAAAGTATTGTATGGCTTCAGACATACCACAGCATGCATTTGCAGTAAAACGATAATGGAGAGAACAGAAGTACATGCTCCGTCTCTTCCGTTATCAATCTGTCATCCACCTCTCATTGTCCTCCAGCCCAACCGTGTCTTTACCAGTTAGCCCATGCAGTCATTTTTTTCCCCCAGTGAATTATCGCTTTACATTTACTGTGTGGTATCTTAGAGGCTCTTGAGAGCGAGGAAGGCATTGCGATCTCATGGAAACTCGCAGCGGAAGCCAACAGGCAAGAGAGGGTTGGAGAGAGAGGGAGACAATTTTACGGCTGGTCAGGGAAGATTGCTTGTAGAAAGACATTTTAAGAACCATGTCTCCTTATCTTATACCCCCAGTCTACAATAGCCATGTACATCCTCTTTTGATTAGCTTATGAGCTATAAAGATATTTTGCTAAGTATAAAAGCCGGTCTGATGCTGATTGTATCAGCAGTGGTGGTAAAAGCAAACACCACTCTGATGCTGTGAAATGAAAAAGTACTTTGGGCTGACAGCCACGATAAGATATGATTCAACACACGGGCACACTGCTCTTATTGATGTCATGTTACTGAAAATATATCTTCTCTGCTCCTTCAGCCAAGTCCAGATCATCACTTTGGCCGGTGTTTTCTTTGCTTTTGAGGCTTTCAGCCAACACAATGTAGTCGGATGCCAGTGGGTTGCTATGCAGGCATCTTAATGACCTCCTATAATGGTATTCATTCTTGAGAAAAGACAGACAGAGCATCAAAGCACAAAGACCCTCTCTCTGTTGTATCTTCATGTGGAATAAAGTTGAACCCGGGTGTTTTTCGGTGTGTTTGTGGTTATGGTCATAACCCTGTAGCTTCCTGGCCTGAAATAATATCTTTAGAGAGCTAGCCACAATAATGACTTCTCCCAGTGAACCTTTACGGAGATCTCTATACTCCCGCAGGGACGCCAATGTTTAACTGGCAAATTAACAATGGGAAGATCAACTTTCCTTGTAATTAATTTCTGTGGCATTTTTATGGGCACTTACTTGGGCTATTGGGTCAAAGCAAGTAAAACTTAACTAGGTAAGTGTAATAGTTTCAGAGGGGAGAGTATGTAAGGGGAGACAACTGATATAACCTTTGGAAATGGAAAGTTTTTAAAACATTGCACAGCTTCCTGGTTTTGTTTGTTTCATGAGCTTTTTGCATTTTAGGTATATCTGGTCATTCTATCTACTGCAACTTCCAACGAGCACAATAATCTTAAAATTGCAGACTGTAAAATATTACAGGATGTAAATAGCATGCAGTGCAATTAGTGGGTAACCCCAGGGTCTGAAAAGTAAAGCCAATGCCAAAGTGCCTGAAACTTTCTCATGTCCAACTGAGGGCGACTCCTCTGTTTGCAAAAAGAAGTCTGATTGTATAGAAGTCTATGAGAAAATGAGCCCTTGATTTATTACCTCAGTAAACATTGTAAACATGATTTATGGTCTCAATTGCTAGTTTCAGGTCTTAATACAGCATGATGTTCGTTTAATAAATTATGGTCAAATTTAGGGACAAATAGACCTTAAAGCAGGCTATGCTTTAGGGCAGCCATATCCAACTAAAATTTAAAGAGGTCCAATTAGATAAAATGTCTTGAAGCAAAGGTCCAAAAGATCATAATGTCTAGCTATTTAGTGTGATATATATTTAGGTAGCCTAGTAGTCATGAACTGAGCATATGTCTGGCTGCAGATATTTTTAATGTCCTCTAACTAAAGAGTAGGGCTGCATTTCAAAATAAAAGAAAAAAATAAAATGTGAAATTTGTGCATGTTCAAATAATAATCTCTGGAGCAGTGTGTTTCACTCCCTTTGTTTTCTCTGCCTGTATCTCTATCTTTCTATTGTCTTTTCATGTGTAACTTGCCTCTAACTCTCATCTGTCTGCACTGTATTGTCCCAATGTTTACCACCTGTAATGCACAGATTTAATTGGCTGAGTAGTGTCAAGTGGGACAGCTTAACTCGCATGCAATTGGTCTGTGCATTTCCTCATCCGCTGAACCACTACCGTAAAGACTACAAAAGCTGCACCGGTTAAAATAGAAGCGCCCCGTCAAGTTTTAAATCCTAACCTTCTGTTTTCGTAGACCAGGTCCGTATGGGACGGCTTCTGGGTCCGTACACCTGTTGGTGACCACTGCTTTAGGGAGATGTCTGTGTTTTTGTCTTGGAACGTAAACCCTTTCACAGTGTGTTTTCAGTTCATGAAACACTTCATAACATTTTGGCTGCCTAAAATGTCTTATTCAGAGTTTGGCTGTACTTAATGCCTCCCTCTCGTGTCATTTCTGGTTGCAAAAAAGCAAGAAAGCAGCAGACAAAAACCAAGATAGTGACGACAAAAAAGGCCAAAGTCAAGGCTTCAAATCAGTAGTCCGCAAACCAATGGGTGACGTCACAGTGACTACGTCAACTTCATATATAAAGTCTATGTAAAACATATTGCGTGGTTCTAAAAATGAATGTCAAATAGAGAAAGGTATACGAATCACAGCAAGGACTACAATAATGCAGCCAAATTGTCCAATGAAAAGAAAACCCACAAACAAGTCCAACACAAGTTTTTCCCACCCGACTGCATGTCAAAAAACTTTCACCTGTTAAAACTGTTCTTGTTTCAGGGCCTTTATTGAATTTATAACCTTCACGTTGAATCTGACAGAGTACGACGAGGTACGACTCAAACTGTGTTCAGGTTTGGACCTACAAAATTCTTCCACCCATGAAAAATTTGCTGTTTGGGCAATATCCCTGCTATCCATAAAAACACACATCTACTGTACAGCAATGAGTGTCAGTCTTAAAGGAAATTTTTCTGATATTATAAACTTATCAGCTGTCTTAAGAGCCAGGCTAGCTGTTCCCCCTGCTTCCAGGCTTTATGCCAAGCTAAGCTAAGCTAACCGACAGTTAATGTACAGACATGAGCAAGAAATCAAAGAAGCATTTCCCAAAATTTCAAACTATCCCTTTTAAGAGTAAGTGCATGGTTTCCTGTATTATGGTAAGTCTGTCTGTATTATGCATGTGCATATAAAGCTTTACACAACCACTTGGACTCAGTCCTTTCATATATTTAGCCTTTGATTCATGAGACTAATCCCATATTTTTCACAATAATGTATTTCAAAAGTACTATATACAGTACGTTTCTTAATGGCTATGAGTTTAAGATTAACATCTAATCTGATTTCAGCCAAAGAAGCCCAACACAGGTCTGTTATAAATCTGTTCTCCAACCACATCTGTAGATATACTTGATCATAATAGAGAGGCTCCAATGGATCTACCATATGAAGCTAACCAACAACATACCTGAACAACCTCCAAATTTCCCTGGTGTCTATTTTTAACTCTAGGTCTTGCTGCATGTGCTTTTGCAAAAAGTAATTTTTGGACCATATGGTACAATTTAGAACTGGGATCATAAGACCAGTTTCAAAATGGGAGTGCAAATAGGAAATCATGTCTGTAGTTAGCATAAAATACTTTTAGTTTCTGTTTACTCTCTGAGCTAAACTCTTTTTTTTTTGTCCATAAAATGTCCAGATGGGACAAAAAAAAACCCCAATCCATTAAGATACTGAATGAAAGGCTCAATTTGTGATGAAAATAAGAAAATGGGTAATTTCTCACAGAGTTATTCTTAGTTCCTCAAAGCAACACATAAATCATGTGTCCTCTCACATAATCCTGTAGAGTTGACTTTTATATACAGTAACAGATCGTCTCTGAAGATGAAAGCGGACATGAAATTGAATTCCTTTTCTTTTTCTTCGTTGGAAATTCTTGGCATTAAGTGGTGATTAAATTGGCAATTGCATGGCTGGGTTCATGTAACCTCCTTTAAGTGAAAGCATCCAAAATGCTGACAGTCCAAGAAAGCTAATTGGGAAGCTGAAATGTGAATGATGAAAAAAAAAAAAAAAAAACTCTTTTCCACCTTTATTCTCATAAATCAGAGCCAGATGAGGGGCTATGGACCCCAGAGGTAAGATGACTGCCCAAGGTAAGCAGCTACAGTGACACTACTAGATCCCGGTTAAATAAAGGTTAAATTGAAAAAATAAGACAGTCCCCAGGGACCGTTATTCTGGGCAGGGATAGACCTGCACATTCACTGTCTCTCTGGCTGGCCAACAACTTTGCCAGATTATGTTCTTTACCTAATTTCTTCCCAGCAGCTCTGGCGCTGTGCTTAGTAATTGTCAATGTTTCAGTCTGAAAACGCAATCTTTATGTGGGATCCACTCCCAGTCACATTTGAATAGCTGTGATTGATCAATGCTGAGGGGCTGCGATTATGTAAGACCGTGGTTTTGTTTTTCTTTGATACTTTAGCTCGTATTAGCTCGAGATGACACATTTTTGACTCAAACATATCAGTAAAACCACAACATGTTTGCATTTGATTGCCTCCGAGCGCAGCCCTCTCTGTGTGAGGCCTAACATTTGGAAGAGAAGTCGTGCCTTGGGGTTAATTTATCAAAACCATCTGATAAATGTTGTTTGATAGCAACAGTAAGCAAACTATCGGTGAACCAGCAGACGCCTGAATGCCACTGCCACCCAGCATGTATTGGACACTTACCACGGCTGGGAAATTCATCACAGATATTGTTTACTTTCTGAGTCACGCTTTACAATGTGTGGGGTGGGTGCAGCCTGGATTTGGTTGCCTCGACATCTATAGATTAAAGAGCTCGAATGAACTGGTTTTCTTTAAGAAGGGGCCTGGGTTTATCGTTCATGCAATAATAGAGTGATTTAAGATTGCCGGTCAGAATTTTAAAATGAGGTACCAGTTTCTTTGACTGTACTTTGTAATTTTCTTGGTGTTTGATGGTCGACCTGCTGGCTCAATTGTTCATTTAAAAAAGCTGGTGAATCAGCGCAGTGCGTGTTAGGAGGCATGGGAGAACCCGTTATTAAAACATTATGTCATTAAAAGTAAAAAATGATAACAGATGTTCTTGCAACCCCCCTGAGAGAGCGGGCACTGAATACTGTAGATCTAACAGGCTGGTGAAACAGTTCAAACACAGACCTTGATTTTGGTATAAAGTCCTAATACTTACTTTAAGGAATAGCAGAGTTCTTGAAGCATTTCTTGGCAAAGGACAAATGATTTTAAGATAAGCTAAAGGGGCAGGGGGATTCTTCTCTGGAAATTCCCTGATACGTTTCCCCATAAACTCATTTTTTTAAGTGTCTCTGGACAGTTTTATTTCCTGAAAAGAGGGAGGATTGTTCTTAGATCTCCATCTTTTGTTTAGTAGCCTTGGTTTCTTATCAGATTGTAATGGATGGAGTGAAATCCAAGCCAGAAGTAGAGATCACGGCCGTGGTGGGACTTTAAAATAGTCCGACCCTGGGGTTTCTGCCTGCATTTACAGTGCCGATGAAAGAACTGATCTGACGTAATCAAGGGAGACGAGGTGTAATTGTCAAGGCTGAAAAGAAGCATAAGTAATGTTGCTGAAATGCTGCTGGAGAATGAAAAGTAGAGGTGTCTTTAAAATGCATTCATGGAAACGTTTCCTGGTGGCAGTCATAACTACCCAAACACCTAAAAGAGGAAGCTTTGGGGAAAGCTAATTGCAAGTGTACAGTAAACCATGTGTAACGGTGAATTAACAAAATCAGAGGCCATGTGAAACTGTTCGGGGTAATGGCAGGTTATATGGAGATTACAGAAATTTAAGTCTCATCCTGAACCACCATAAACTTCTATCGTTAAAGTGTGAAATGTACCAAGTCTGCATGCATCCAGCATTCAATGATATCTGCTGCTTCTTTACATTACCATGCTGACAACAAACTGGTTACAATGGAGTCTTAGCAACTTCAGTTCACTCGGCTGTTTGACTTACTGAGATAAAGTGTTGCTTATCTTTCCCAGTGCATGTGATGGCATATATTTTCTCTCCGACGCCTCATGTACAAACTAAAATTAGCAATGCTGACTCCATAAATATACCATACAAGAGAGAGCAGAGAGAGAACAGGGACACTGCTGCCGTGCAAACTGAATGTAGTCTGGAAACTTGTGAGCCAGTTCAGCAAATCATTCTGGAAATAAGAACAAACCAGCTAAAATCTAAAGTCACGACAGCCAACTAATAGTGTTCCTGTGTGGTTTGGCAAGATATACTGCTGCAGATATCGGTTACGAATTTTGAATATTGTTTCATGATTCTTAATTTGTTCTAAATAAGCCATTTTTCTTTGTCTTTAAGTCATACGTAAAATACACCACACTGTGGGTGGATTCTTAATTTAGATTAATAAAACATGCAAAGGAAAAATCAACTACAATTTAATGAGGTTGAGGAGGAATCGTCATAAAACCAAATATGTCTTTACTCTTTCACAGTACTGACCGAATTATTAGTGTGTCCTGCCATCTACATGCCTGAGAGTTGCACAAAGTTTTAATAGTGGATTTATTAGTGTGGCCACAGGGATGAGACAGCTTGAAATCTAATAAGACATAAATACCTGGAACATGTATTTGGAGGTACTATACTGATTTGTTCATCAAGTTCTGTGGCACATAGTGTGGCGTCCTACACAACCAAGTGTTTTTAAATTATAGATGTCACAATAAAATCAATGCCAAAATTCTGAATAGAAATGCAAAATGATACGAAAATGTGTTTGGGACGCAGTAAATTCACTAGTGACATATTCGTGGGATGCACCTTTTTTTCCCCAGATAATGCTGCATTGCGAACAAGAAATCTGAATCTGTGTTGAAATCAACAGGATGCTAATTATGTTTGCTCCATGCAGGACTGTGCTGCTTAGAGGCCCTAACAGCTAATGTTAACTGGCACAAGTCGAGACACAAATATATTATGATGCATTCAGGCTGTGTTCAGTAAAAATAGTATTAATCAAAGGTCAGCTGTAACATTATCATGATGTGTTCATGTCCTCTGGCAGTCATGCATGCACAATGACATATCACCATTTGCACGCTGTATCATGTTTGAGTTTGTTAGGGCCAGAGCCATGGCAGAGAGAAAAAACATACTCAGCAGCATGGTGCTGAGATAATGAGATAATGTTACATTGTGAACAACAAATCTGTGTTGAAATCAGCAGCAGGAGAGTTAGTAACGTTAGCTATTAGAAGCTGGTGGGCAGTACAGTCCCGTTTGGCTAAATAATGGAGCTACTCACGTTAATGGACGTACCATTGAGTTACATAGTTAGTTATGATGCATTCAAGCTCTACTCAGTAAATAGTATTAGACAAAGGTAAATTGTAACATTAAATATAACAATGTCTTCAAATGTAAAATGTAGTTTTTGGTAAGAAATCCAGTTGTTTGAAGGAGATTTTTATCACAGCAGAATAAAATAGAAAATAGCGAGTAACAGAGGAGTGTATGTATGTTGAAGTGCATTGGATTTGTTGTTTTATATTTTTTACCGTGGTATCGAATTGGCATCCAGAATGATGGAATTTCACTGGTATTGGTATTGACTACTAAATTTCTGGTATCCTTTGTTTAAACAGGGTCTTTGTTGCAGCAACAAGTATCTTAATGAGTTCCTACCTCTGATCTCTGCCTCTGTATGATGGGACAAAGAGAAGAAGAAACGGCTTTGGGGTAATCATAGGTTAATGTACAGGGATTTGCAACAAAACTTCCATGTAGTCCTCCAAAATGTCAACTAAACTTGTGTATATTTCCAGTCCTGTGCGCCAACCAACCACTGAGAGTTGGCTAAATAGCTAATCTACAACTAGGAAGATGCAAATATGTCCTGCTGCCGGACATTTGGCCCTTCTTGTATTGTTACTACCGTAGATCAGTTTGAGCATGATGTTACTGTGAGAAGAAGTACTGCGTCATCAATATGCTTAGCATGTTTGCAGTGTTTATCTGGGCTCTTGAGGTTAATAGATCCTATTTAGATATGCCAAAGAGTAAGTGAAAACATAATGCTGTAAAAATGAAATTACTGACTTGAGAAATTAATTAAAATAGCTGAATTACTCCATAAAGCATCTCGAGTGGAAATGTTACTTGTTATTCCATCTTTGGAAATTTTAATAGCAAAATGATTGTTTTTAACGCAGGGTGGGTTTCTGTTTCCTATTACGCTGATTATGTTTGCGGTGCTGAAAAGATAAAAAAAGATAATCCGAGTAATAAAAGAAACATGTTAGTCACTGGGCTGGAGAAGTGGACCGTTGGACGGCCCGCAGCTTGACTACGAGGATGTTTGTTATTTGCCTTTTTGCAAACATAACAGAACAGCTGATCAGCTCCCTTTACAGCCACAGTGAAACCACTATTGCATTTGGACGGGACTACAAAGGGAAATAGCATTGGGGTCTGCAGATGGAGGGGTGAACAGCGGGGACAGCGGAAGAAGACGTCTTATTTTGTATGTTTACAGATCCGATTTGGCCATCTGGACAAATTATATTATCGTTAACATCAAAGAACAGAGAATCTGAACCAGCAACAGTTTGTTTAGAGGCATTTCATTTTGGAAACACACTCACAAGGCAAAAGGACACATTCCTTATGAGGCCATTTCCATCAGGACACCAGTGATTGTATTTAAGAGGGCAGCCTGCCAAGTCCAGATCTTATTGTGGTGTGTTGGAGCATGTAGTGGGAATGTGAGAGGGGACTGCCCATTAGTTTTTGTTTACAGTGACGACAGGATGTGGCTTGAAAACTATGCAATGTTTGTTTAAATATCATAGTGAGTTTCAGATTATAAATCCTACAGTCAAAGGATCACTCACACACTGGCGTTTTTATCTGATTTTGCTACCACATGACATACAAAAACCTCCAGTGGGCCCCGATGCTCTGGTGTCACGGTGTAAATTATAGTTGAACATAGGTTGTATGTGGAAGTAGGCAAGCATCTCTCTTATAAACCCTGTTATACCACTGTATTATTATGTATGTAAAGAATTTCACTTTTTACAGTAAGTGCCTTTGCCAGTAAATCTATCCAGTGGAAAATATAAACACTAAATGCCTTTAAAGGAACAGTGTGTAACATTTTGGCCGATCAAGTTAGCAGAAATGGAAAATTACATTCATAGCTATGTTTTCTTTAGTGTATAATAACCTGAAACTAAGAATCGTGTGTGTTTTGTTAGCTTAGAATGAGCCCTTCATATCTACATGGGGCGCGTGTCCTCTTCAGAGTCCGCCATGTTGCTCGCCATGTTTCTACAGTAGCCCAGAACAGCCAAAACAAACACTGGCTGTAGAGAGAGCCTTTTGTGTTTTTACGTTACCTGAAGGCCACCGTAGTTCTCCGGCATGCTTCTGAAGCTGCAGTAACGTGAGCCGCAGAGTGACAAACCGCGGTACAGCCAGCCTTGACCTTAGTCTCGGAAAGGGAGGAATGAGCGGAGGGGTACTCAGGGGGTTGCAGTCTGAAACCGCACCACTAGATGTCGCCAAATCCCACAACCTTTTAAAATAAAGGTCATTATCTATGTGCCCTGCGATGGACTGGCGACCTGTCCAGGGTGTACCCCTGCCTACTCCAACAATAAACTTAAACTTTGGAAAAAACAGTTAATGACAGAAAACGATCTGTGCACTGAAATACACTTTAAGCTTTCTGAGCAGCAAGTCAACAAAAGGCCACCAACAACCCAGTGATCAGCCTACACTGGGCTGATGGTGCAGCATGATATCACACCAAAGCATATAATAGACCCGTTAGAGGATAACATGGAGTGCCTCACTGAGGCATGACTATTGCATGCATGAAAGTGCACTACCAGCAGGGGGCAGCAAAGACATTCATTTAGGTTGAAGCAACAAAAAAGAAAAAATGTCATGGCTGGGCTTAAAATAAGTATGTAAACTAAGTATAATATGTGCGAAAACAATGTAACAGTGCAGAAAACACATCACAAAAGTCAATAACGTAGCCCACAAAACAAAACACCAGTCTCCTATTTGAGTCCTGTGCTTGTTGGACCCATCCACCTCATCACCTGCCTGCCACAAGTGGCCTTACTCACTTTTTATTCTACATCACATTTATGTGGATGCATTTACATTTCAGTCAGTACAGAGTGCGATGACATGCAAATGGCATGCCTAAAGCAAGAACGGCGTTCTTATTACATCTTGTTCTATCTGTCTTGTTGCTAGCTTGATACTACATTTCCTGGATGAAATGACACTTTTACAGTATCAAGTGTTTCTGAGGCTTCTGATTACAAAGGAATCCTGGATTTTGATGAGTAGTGTAAAATCACAAGCTTGCAAGAAATACCTGCTACTGTGGTTTTAATAAGCCACTCCACATCAGACTGTAGAGGTCGGACACATGCGGTGCGTTAATGTTTTACATCATAATTAATTCAGACAGGCTAGTGTTTTGAGGAATAGCAATACAAGTAGCTTTTGACATGTAGAATAGCGTTATTGTAGCAAAGTGGTCTGCCTTAGTTTGGGATGTGGGCCCTATGAAACCGAACCTGTTATTTATGAAGGCCCAAACCTTTATATAGCCTATACACATAGAAGTACAACCCTCCATGGAGAATTTTAGGCCTGCTGTACATTACAACACACACACACACACACACACACACACACACACACACACACACACACACACACACACAAACACATTGTGTGAGACAGCCTGTCGCCTATGGAGCGCTGCCAGCCAAAGGAGTCATGAGGTCTCGTGCAGATTAATGGGGAGGCACAAACCAAACATGTTTCTCATTGACTTTGTGGACGAACAGCATGTCTTTGCTTCTGCTGGTTACTCAGCAACACCAAGGCTGAAATATCTTGTTACTAACAGAAGAGTAATTACAGCGCTGTTAGAGATGTACAAATTTGACTTTTTCCACTTTTGTTGAGTAATGTTGGCATTAAGTTGTGTATATTAATGGACAACAGTCCAGCAGTGCAGTTTCCTGTATCCACAGGCTGAACATTTGAACAGTTAAGTTATTGTTAAAGCTGAAATACTTTTCTTCACTTGGGGAAACTTCATTGCACAGTTAAGGTTGTTGCATTTGTCAAACTACCAGGCCAAAGCTACTTTCTAACTGCATTTTGATTCCACATCATCACCAGTAGCCTGATGCCTGAACAACCTATAGACCCTTTTACAGTTCACAAACAGTTACACATACATACAGACATACACACAGTAAGTGTGTGCACGCAGATTGGCAATGGAAGTACGGCGGAGTGCAATGGCTTGTCAAGCTATGCAAGGACATTAACCACCAAAGAGTGCGAAAGCAACCTGAACAAATTGACATTTCAGATCTATGTGCTATTAGTGAGTGAAGACATTAGCAAGTGGCCCAATGTTTAGTCACCAGAAATATACATGTGTTTGGTGGAGACACCTAGCATGTAAGTTACACCAGCGAGAAATAACAAGCATACAAGAGATAAATAATACTAGATGCTTACGAGTATTTACAACATCTGTAGTCATGTACAGAATGTAAAATACTATGACAGAGTCAAAAGGTGCCTTCGGATGAAACTTGTTAGCTCACATTTACAGCATGGGAAGTCATGTACAAGATATGCTTGGTGTTCAAGTGGTTAAGTTGTGAGTACACCACTGCAAAGCAATGGCAGTATTAACGTCCGTGTCTGAGTCTAGAAGCTATAGAAGATAACAATTTAGCAGGCACAATGGTCATTGGGAATATCAACATTTTCCTCAGACATTTTTTAAAATTACGAAGAAAAACAATATATGACTTAAATTACATTATATTAACTTAATATGCACCATAAAATTTTCTTCCATGGCCTCCGCCATTTCTGACAGCGTCAACAAACATATTACAACTTGTAAACTCGGAGCTCTCAAACTTGTCAGATACAATGTTGTGAATACCACAAGAGGGGGGCGTTCATATGGACTCTACCCGTGAACACGGTAAACACGACCCCATTTAAAGGCAGCAAGAGTTTTGAGTTTATTGAGTTGTAAAACAGGCACTACAAACACAAGCATTTTTGATCGTGTCCTCAGCCCGGTGGCCGTTAACACGTTTGGTTTAACGAGTGACTGTTAACTGGTGAATTGATGCGTCGTTGCTTGTAGTGACATGCAGTTGTCCTTGTAAATGCCTTCAATCAATTTCAAATAAATACTCATCTGTTTTTATAATCTACACCAACCATTTACTTTAGTTACTACGAGCAACCGTGGACGCATTCAACACCAAGTCACCAGAAAACACAGTAACTTGTTAAACCGAAACACCTCAAACGGTTGTGATCATGTCTGAATTCTGTCCGATGTTGCAACATTGAGTCTGACCGCCGAACATGCAACAACCAGACATTTTGCTGTTGGTAACACTGGCAATTCAAAGTTTAAAGCTTGCTAACTCATCTGGATGACATGGGCAGCATGCCACTTCCGTTGCCAACATGCGCAGGGATATTTTTGAAGTCCTTGCTTAAAAGGCCTTGATTGGTGTAACAGCTTCTGTTGCATCTATAGTCCAACTACAGCCCATGTAGTTGAATGCACATTGGCCAAATTTAAATGTAGACCATGACAGTTGGACTGGAAAAGGCATTTTGCACCAACTTCAGCAGCAGCTGGAGAGTATTATACATATCATATTAGATTTTGTTTTAAAAGCATAGAACATAAAGGGGTAAAAACCTCTGCTGTTTAAACACCTGTTTAAAGATTTTTTAGGAAATACCTGGTTTTCATTTGTTCAGTCATATTCCAAACTCTACAGTATATGAAACACCTGCAAGTGCAATCCATTTTAATGACCTACACACAGTATAGCACTACAATGTACCTGTGTTTGGCTTGTTGGTATAGAGTGTTGCAGGGATGACGTACTTTTGTTGGCCAACCCGGAAGTTAGCATCACCCTTGTTCCCTCGACAAAAAGCCAATGGGATTTTTGTCCATTGGGTTTAGGATTACTGCAGAAAATAAAACCTTGGGGGTTTTGTTCCATAAGATAATCTTCACAAATGAACACAGTGTGAATGCAATAGGCAGAAGTAAAAAACATTATAGGCTATAAGCAAACAAATCACGGTCACATGAGCACAGTGAGGCTGAAAAAGTGAACTATTCTTCAGCGTGATGAAGTTTAGTAGTCTCATTTAGCAACTTGTTAGCAACCACCTTTTTTAAGAAACGTCAATGCTTCAAAATTCAAATTTGGGGCATTTATTGACGCTGTAGAACAAAACATCCTCAGCTTGTATTAACCACCGACCTTATTTTAAGCATCTAACTAAAAACCCATTCAAAAAAAGTATTGACTTTGAGACGAGGGAACCGGAAGTGCTAAATTGCTAACTCACTTATGGGTTTTAGGACTCCTGTAGCACTCTGTCCCCAGTATGTTGTAAGGCAAGGTTGTATGATGAAAGAAAGCCTTTTACATCTGCTGGGGCCTCCTGCAGCTCATTGACTCGGTGACTTTGTGTTCCTTAGCCTTTATCCAAGTGGAATAAATCTCTTCTTCTTTGTGGGGAGACAGCTGCATGGCTGTTTTCACCAGTTTGATCCCAGTAACTGTGAGAACATACAGTGTGCCCAGACAGGCAGAAAGATAATAAACTTAGCAAAACCACTTAGGTCCTCAATCTGGAGCTTGTGCAGGAGAAAGCACCCTGCTGACACTGTCTCCATTACCTGTTTGAGTGGAGGCAGCTGTATAAGAGGCTGTTAAGGATATGACTTCCCTCATCAATCTGGTTTGCACTTCTGGGATGATGATGGAGGAGAGAGCCGGTGTAACCATTGCATAGAGGGTAATCTGACGTCCACGTGATTTAAGATTCTCTTTTTCTCACAGCCCTTATATGAGCATGTGTGAGCACAGAATCACACTGGCCCAGCTGAACACACATACAGGATGCTTTAAATGCCACACAGCCGTCCCGCTTTATCCTCTGTCCTCATGTTTCTCTGAGGGGTTTATATAGTAGGAGGTAAAGCATCAGAGCTTGCAACTTGATGTAAATGGAGAAGGTGTTTACAGCTACAGAGAGACAAAATAAATGAGCTAGAAGAAATCTAAACCCCACTGCTGGCAGTGTTGCACAGATTCCTTAAACAAAGGAGTCCTTTTTTATTGTTTTATTGTCACGATGTTGAACAGTCTGTGTGTGTGACTGTGTCTTCCTGTGTGTCATATGATGACTGATTATGTGAACACTGAAAGCCTTTAAAGGACAATATTGTATTTTTGATGTAATATTAAAGATCCCTTCCAAATTACATTTATATATACTGAACTTAAAAATTGCAGGGCTGTGACACCAGAGACCGGGGTTCTGCATCCCACCATGTGGTTTGGTTCAGGCCACAAAAACACTTTGCATAAGCTTAAGAACGCATAGTGTTTTTTTTATTTAAATATTGAAACACTAAACACTTCATGTCCCGTGCTTCCAGTCAGTCTTGACTTTTTAATATTATTTAATCAAGATCGCAATCTTTGTCTCACCTGTGCTGTACTTTGACATGACCATAAAAAGATTGTATAGCTACAAGTTAATATTGTAAAGAAAACAAATTAAATATTTTGTTTCCGTCACTTTGCAATACATTCAGACAAAAACAGGATAGACTGGCGATCTATGTAACATTTATTTGTCATTTTCTCAACAATAGTTCATCCCATCGATTTCACATTTGGCGGGTGTATTGCTCGGGATGTAAGGAAGTGTAGTCTTGAGTGTGAGGTTGTTTGGATGAGCGGTTCTCAAGAAAGCTTCAAGCATTAATGGCAGAGGCCCGTTCTGAACCTGGCCTTTACACACTGGGGGCGTTCTTGTCATGCGATTAAATTTGCATGTTAATATATTTTTTCCAACCGTTTTTGTCAGAATAAGAATATTAAGTGTTGAAAAAGTAGCAGCATAATTTTTTGGACTGAACTGCTGATTCACTTGCTGACCTGAAACATGGTCAATACCACACTGAGCAGCCACTGAAACATATTCATGTTAAAGATGTTGTGTTTACACACCGGCGGCATTTTTTTCATGTGTTCATTAATTGTACATCAGTATATTTTTTTCAAACTGTTGCTTTTGTCATGAATAATCACACAGAATGAAAAAGCTGTCTTTTTTCCAAAAGAAAAGGAGATTTTTATGAGCTTTTATACAGTATTGTGAATAAAGGCATCAACCAATCACGTTGTACGGGTTGAGTTGTGTCTGCATTTATGAAAAAACACAGAGGCTCCGTTGTCTGACCCAGAACCGCAAACTTTATCACTCCTTTCAACCTTGACAAAGGCAACGCACACCAGATCCACTCCTGCTGTTCTTACCTTCCACAATAAAAGTCCTAGGTAATATTCACAGGCGTGTATTTTGCATTTTCACGTAGTTTATTTGTCAAGCCCCCGGTGTGTAAAGGCCTTAAGGCTGTAGAAATAAATTCAGTTTGAGAGGCTGTTTATTGGGTTTAAAGGCATGTCATACACCAAATAGGTAGAAATACAGTGGAAACACATTGTTGACGTTATAGAATTAATCCGGTGCCTTATCAAACAACGTTTTGTTGGACGGCCCTGTGCTGGCACCCCGCTGTGTCGCCGGACTGTTCAAATTGATGTTTATTCACGCAGGGCTTCACTATTGAATTGAGCAAGGTGACAATCTACTGCTTAATATATTTTGATTTGACTTTTCATTTGTAAGACTGTAGCATGTGTTTCTATTCTTTCAAAAGCTGCAGAGTTGCTGTAAGGGCCACAGTTTTGCCATTTCTCGTCTCCCTACCTCTAAAACCAGCAGCCGTCTACTGTACGTAATTCAAACTTGGCTCGTTTCTTCCCAGAGTAATAAATTTTACATAATGTCGTGTCGTGATTTAAAGGGTGTGCAAATGATAATCTCACACTGTCTCTGTCTCTCTCCCTTTCTCACACAGTCTCTATTTTCCCTCCTCTCTCTCCGCATGCACACACCATCCCTCTGTCACGGAAACACACACACACACACACACTCTGCTGTAATATAATGCTGTAGTTTGATCCAGACCTCCCATTCATTTGTTTAGCTATAAAGGTCTATGAAGTTGATATGTGTTTACATATTTGTTCACCCTTCACTCTTTTCCAGTAACTATGGCCGCTGGCTTGACTTGTATATATGTGTGTGTGCATGTGTGTGCGCTCTCCCCATTGCTGAATTACACAACTCTTTCCACCCTGGGGCCTGAGAACTGGTCTGATGTGACCTGATGATTTTATTGCTGCAACAGTCCTTTTGAGGACTCTCTGTCTCTCTCTCTCTCTCTCTCTCTCTCTCTCTCTCTCTCTCTCTCTCTCTCTCTCTCTCTCTCTCTCTCTCACCCACACACACACTCTTTCTTTCCCTCTGTGTGTCTGTCTCTCACCTCCCCCTCTCAATTTTTTTTTTTCTTCTCCCTCCACATCTGTTAATCTGCTCAGGGAATAGCAGCAGACACAGTTTTCCAAACCTCTGTGCATTTACGTGTCATGCAATTCATCATTGGTAAGTCTTGGAAGAGCACAAGTTCTGAGAAAGTCAGACTCCAACCCAGAGACGGACCCTGAACTCCAATCAGATTATGGCTCACTCATCCAGTAGCCGGGAGGCTGGAAATAGGTTTATTGCAGGTTTGGTTTGGTTGAGGTGGTCAGCGTGTCCCCCAGAAGAAGCAAACAATGTCCTTATCTGCATCTTCAAACCGTCCTTGAGTGTTCCTCTGCTATAAATGAAAGCCCAGACTCAGCAGAAAGATGTAGGCAATTAAAGGAGATGAGGTTACTTCTTTTTAGATCCATTAAGCTGGTACAATTTATGATTCAACATCCACTCTATGTGCCACCTTGATCCAACCCAATACTGTATATTAAGTCAACCCCTCTGTCTCACATTTGATGAGTATGTCCCATCACTGCAGCATAAGCTTTGCTGTATGCCTCTCTCTGTGAGCAGTTCACTACCCGTGTGGTGTTTTGCTGAACAATGTGGCTAGCCGCTCACTGAGCCAAAATGACTCCTTGCACGAATAGAAAGACCCAAGCCAAGCTCCTGCTGCCTCTGTTAGGAAAAGGCCTTGCCATCGCTAACCCCTCAGCCTGCTTCCATTACACCGCCATGGGAAAAGATACTCTGAAAGAATCAGCTATATTATTTTACTCTTACTGGGAGTCCACCCAGTGAGCAACCACCCAGTTTTGGTTGCATTTACTGCCTTGAAGAAGTAAACAGTGAAATGAAGTTGCAGAGTTATGTGATACTGAACTTGCTGGGTTTTATTACTGAATGTTTCTAGTAGCAAGGACAAATGGTGGACTTAAATGTAAGTAAGTGGCATGACTTCTGCTGACTTTTGCCGAAGGTTAAAAGTCAATCATGCATGGGGCACGGCTGCTCTTTACCGGTAATGTGTGTCTGTTAGTACAGGGCTGCCTGTAAAGCCATTAAAGCCCCGACCCCTGTTTATAGACCTCGTCATGCCCTCTGGTCTTTGTGTTCCCATCATGGTTCATCTCTGATTGACTGTGACAGGGAACAATAACGGGCACACAGAGAAAGGGAATTCTCTCTGGCTACTTGTCAGTCTGTATTAGCTCAAACCAGCTCCCCCCAAATCTGTGTGACTGATTGCCAGTCCTGTAGAGAAGATGACATCAAAATGTATGCGCGTATCCTACAAGCTCGGGTCTGAAATGAACTTTTTGATGAAGTTTTTTTGTCTGCCTCTTTGAAATTTTATCTGCTGCTTTTGAAATCCATGCACAAAATGAAGGAATAGCATCTGAGATCTGATGTCATTCAAAATTTTATATATTTTAAGCAAAAAAACATATTCATAGTAAATTACAGTGTTTGGAGGGTACTGCACTGTACTTTATTGTTATCTATAGTGATTATTTGCATAAAAACACACAATTCAAGTAATTAGGAAATAAATTATTGTATTTCTATTTAAATAGTTGCCATTTGATATACAGTATATTGTGGCATCAGTAGTTTTAATGATGTATTGTAAGCTGCTTAGAGTTAGTGTTGAGAGTCAAACAGGTCATAATTCCCTCTCTATGTATCTATTTTATATTACAGTTAAAACAGCTCCTTCAAACAACTGTATTTATTCAAGTTTCTCGCCAAAAACTACATTTTACAAGATTACATTTGAACTCATGATAATGTTGTAATTTGCTTTCACCCAATAATCTTTTTTAGTTCATAATGTAACTCATTGGAACTGCCAATAACATTAGTAGCTCCGTTATTTAACAGCTAACATTACTAACCCTCCTTCTGCTGATTTTAACACAACATAGGGTGAGGCCCCTCAGATTTATTAGCACCACAATGTTGGGAGCTTTTTTTTTTCTCTCAGCAAACAAACTGTAACACAGGAAGCACCGACATTGATTGAATTGGACAACGAGGAACCAAACCAGTTTTTGATTCCTGTGTGTTCCCTGCCTGCCAAAGTGGCGGATGGCTGATGATTTTACCGGTGGCGGTAAAGGCTTTGGTTAACAAAGCATTTAGTAATGCTATAGAGTGAGGCAAGAGTGAGTCCTAAAACCTGGAAATGAGTTAATATTTTAGCACTTCCGATCCCCTCGTCTGGAAGTCAGTGGGTTTTTTGAATGGGTTTTTATTGAAATGCCTGAATAAGGTCTGTGGGTAATACAAGCTTCAGAGATTTTAATGTTTTGTTCTATGATATAAAATACATCAATAAATATTCCACTTGTGAATTTTGAAGCTTTTGTGTGCCTTTAAAAGGATTATCTAATAGAACAAAATTTTTTATATTAATCCAAATAGGGATGATAATAATTAACAGTTTAGCCAATAATTGACATGAAGCATTTTAACCGTTTAACGCTATTGGTTAAAAGGTTAATGGAAATATTAATAATTAATTAAAAAGCTGGGAAAAACACAGAGGAGCGACTCGTCACTTTAAGAAGAAAAGCTGGTCCACCTTAAGAGAGAGCCGGCGCAGATACAGGAAGTTGGTTCTGGATCTCCAGCTGAGGAGGTGTAGCTTGTAGCCTCGTAGCATTTATTCACCGACTGTACACACACTGTCTGCTACAGCTACGTTCACAGCTATAACGTCACCAGCAAAAGTTACGCTACTGCGGGCGCAAAGCCACCGGCAATGCTAGCAGCTAGCAGCTGCTAACGTAGCACAAACACACAGTGTTTGTTGGACAATTTCTGTCATTAATCCGGGCAGACACACAGCTGACGACCTGCTAAGCTAAACTAAATCTGCACTTTCACTGGAAAAGTGGCTGCATGTCTGCGACACTACATGCAGCACTTGACTGCTAACGCTCCTGGACGGTGAACTGGAGACAGTGAACGCAGCACCGTGGCTGCTACAGTAGCTCTCCTGATGGTGAACTGGAGACAGTGAACGCAGCACCGTGGCTGCTACAGTAGCTCTCCTGATGGTGAACTGGAGACAGTGAACGCAGCACCGTGGCTGCTACAGTAGCTCTCCTGTTGGTGAACTGGAGACAGTGAACGCAGCACCGTGGCTGCTACAGTAGCTCTCCTGATGGTGAACTGGAGACAGTGAACGCAGCACCGTGGCTGCTACAGTAACTCTCCTGTTGGTGAACTGGAGACAGTGAACGCAGCACCGTGGCTGCTACAGTAACTCTTCTGTTGGTGAACTGGAGACAGTGAACGCAGCACCGTGGCTGCTACAGTAACTCTCCTGATGGTGAACTGGAGACAGTGAACGCAGCACCGTGGCTGCTACAGTAACTCTCCTGATGGTGAACTGTTGACTCAGTTGTCTGTTGCGCACCGCTGCATGCAAGGCATAAATCTTGTTGGTAAATATCTAATAATCGGTTAACGAGGGTCAGTTAAGGGTTAGGAACATTTTTCAAAATTAGCATCCCTAATCTAAAACCCAATGGAAAAATCGAGGGAACCAGGGTGATGCTAACTTCAGCTTGGCCTACAAATATACATCATCCCTGCACCGCTCTATATAGACTCATAATAAACCACTAATAAGAACAACATTTTGGATAGGGTTAGGCAGAACCAGGCTGTTTTTCCCTTTCATTAATAAAGGTTAATGCATCTAACATAAGCCATCTATTCTGCACCTACAAATATGAATAAAATCACAGAGGTTCATGAGAGTCTCATTTTCAAAATAGGTCAACAAGTTTGCAGTGCTTTTATGCTGGTAATTTATGAATAAATGTACAGTGAGTTTAACTTTCTAATAAACCTCCAGTTCAGTTTCATATAATATATTTTATTTTGGTCCAGATGCTCTGCAGCTCTTTTCCAAAGGTCACAGGGTTCATTGGAGTGGTCTTCCTGATGAATTAAAGGTGTCATGAAAATGGTACAAAACATAAATTACATTTCTCAGGTGTATGTGTGATTTACGGTATACTAACCATTTTATGAACAATAAGAACATAAAGTGATGTCTGCACATTAATATAAGAGTAATTGCTTTTTGCCTGGGAAAGCTCTTAAGCAACAATTCCTGAGAAAGGGAAGTTGAATTTATTACTCAGGTAGAAAAAAGGCCCTGCAGGAAACAGGTGGGACTGGTGAGATTCAAGTAAGAAAAATTATGTTCATATGGAACCAAAACATTATGAGAAAATTTTAAATGGCAATTCAACATGGCAGACAGGAGCAGTGGGTAAATTCATCATTTCCCAATTTGGAGTTAAATGTTTTTTACAGATCTATTACATCTGATTATTTCATAAATGCAAAACTGGAGTGATACCTGAGATTTAAAAATGGCTCATACAGGTTTTTGCATGTTGTGTTTTTAATAACAATACTGATCAACAACTCAATCAAACAATATTACTGCCAAAAAATGTCCCCTAAATGTCATCTAAAGGCAAGATGACTCCAACTGGGCAAATGTCAAACAGTACAGGGATTCAGGATCGTTCCTGACTCAGAGAAAATGAGGTCTAACTGTACATCCAGCCACTGTCATGTAATGACTTTTTCCCCTCCCTCTTCATTTTTTTTTTTTTTTTTGTTCCATTAGGGCTTCACACTGTAAAAGAGCACCAAAACAAACAGAGACGGAGCAGAGGGAATGAAAGACTGCAGTGTTTTGGGGAGTCCTGACTACACATGCGATTCCTTGTCAGCTGGCTGGAGTGACGGGTGAGTTGATAGGAGAGTTAAGAAGTAAACAGCTGCATTTAAAATGACATTTCCTATTACTGCTGGAGAAAAGTGCTCTGATTTAACTTTCTGGGGATTTAATCCAATGAGACTTCAGTCCAACATACACTGGATCACATACAACAGGTCAAACTAATTTGTACATGGACAAAAAGTTGCATATTCTTTTTAAAATCACAAGGAAATGTAACAGTACCTTTAATATAAAAGTCTTTCCACCAATGGAGATACACATTGATTTTTTTCTTTGTCCCAGTTAGTGAAACAATCACTATATGACAAGTTGCATAACAGACCAGATCTGCTATAAATGTAAAAGAAATCCCATAAAAACCTGTTGCGTAACACGTGTTCTTTTCCAGTATATTCTTTGATGTCCCATAAATAAGTTGAACCTGTTAGAGATGAGAACTTCCAGTGAATGGCAGTGTGCTCATGGCTTGTTTCCATCACAGTTCTTCGCTTCCATACAGGTCCCCTCCTCCTCCTCCTCCTCCTCCTCCTCCTCCTCTTCTTCCATCCATTCTATTAGATGCACCGCAAAAAAAAAAAAAAAAAAAAGGCCATTACTACTGGCTGGCCAAAAAAAGAAAAGCTTGGCTCAACTTCTTTGTTCATTCACTTTCCATTGCAAATCCAGCAGGCATTCTCTCAGCTCTCCTTTTCCCTGACCACAGCTATGGCTTTGGATACAGCAGCAAGTCTGTCCTTTCTCCTTTTGTGTTTGAAGATAATGTCCACTGTTTGAAGGGAAGGGAAGGTAAAATCCAGCCTGAAAGGACTCTTCGACCATTCAGTAGAGCACCGTCTATATTTGTGACTATTAAAAACATCATCCCAAGGCTAGGGACAGAAAAGCGGCTCTACTGACAATGTAAAGACTATAACTTTGTGGAATATTTGCTTGAACGTTGCAGAAAATATGCCACAAAATAAATCTCTTTCATTCATTGTCCCTGATGCAGATAGATTTATACCAGGCTCTCTGCAATCTACACTAGGAGTGTGTTGTGCACCTTCACAAATCTAGAAGGAAATATTTTACTTTGACTACAAGATTGTGTCTGGTTTGGACTTTGTAAGATGGAAATAACTACTTGTCATCCAGAGTTGGAGCGGGGAAAAACACAAAACAAGGAAAAAAAAATCTCAAGTTTTTAAGAAAAACTGCATCCTTAAAAAAAGTGTGTGACCTCCAGAGTGGTGTTCATATCTAAGCCATGAGGCCACAGGGTCAGTTGAAGTATTTGTCACAGCTAAGAGTCCAAAAGTCAACGAGCGTGGGTTTCTTTCGTCAGTACCTAGTAAAATCCTGCCGCGCTACCTCGCCGCCTTTCATGTCTTCTCAGCTACACTTGCAAGACTTGACGATCATGTTGGAGAGCTGCTCCACTTTGGGGGTCCGTCCGGAGTAGTAGAGTATAGTGAGGGGCTCCAGGTCCTGAGGGACACAGCAGGGGGAAGCTGATGCCGCCGGATTCAGAGTGTTGTACAGGCTCAGGAGCTAGGGGAAAGCACACAGGAGAGATTGCAAATATAACCAGTATCGAATGAGTAATGGAGTCGTGATAACATGCTGGCTAGCAGAGGTCGGAGCAAGTCATTACGCTACATTCACACTACGAGTGACACAAGCAACAAAATGGCCAGCGTGGCCAGTATGTCTTTAACCCATTACGATGTGAGGGGCTGTTTTTGTAAACAACCTCCTAAAATCTGAAGATTTCTAGAAAAACTGACAGAATTATCAACGTTTACAAAAACCTTTATTTCTCAGCCTCTGTAGTAGAAACATGAAATAAAAACATTTGACAGCGCAGACTTTTGGCTTTGATGAGAACAAATTGGCTTTGTCCTTTTTTTTTAAATGACTACACAACAAAATTAATTTAAAAAAATAAAATTCAGACCCATTTTACAATGATGTCTTTACATGTCAGTCTAAAACAGAAAGTGGTGCTGAAATAAAGGTTTTAATGCTGAATGAAGTGGACACCAGCTCAACTCTGATTTGTAGCGCGTCACACCGACCACGCAGAAACAAAGTGTTGGGCGTCACTTTGTAGCTTCATGTCACCGGCTTCTAGAGGCTAGCAGAGGTCGGACCAAGTCATTGTTTTGAAAGTCTCAAGTCTAAAGTCTTTGCACTCAAGTCCCAAGTCAAGGCAAATCCTGAGTCAAGTCAGAGTAGCTGGTGTTACTGTTTGCTTAGTAATGTAACATTAGTCCTTTGTGGTTTTGTCCTGCAACTTGATGGATGCTGCCAGATTGGTGGATCTGGGGCAGACCTGGGCATTTTACGGCCTTGTGATGGTTCTGTCTGACCCGCGACGTCTCAGTCAAACCACACAATTTACTCAACGAAGCTAAAAAAAAAAAAAACGTAAAGAAATAGCTTTTATTTTGAAATGCTTGTGTATTGTTAGCAAGCTTCTTCCTGTCACACCTGACATTGATGTACATGACGTGGTGATGTTTGAAGTAGCATCACCTGCTTAGGTGGCAGTGTTGTCAACTTAGAGACTTTGTCAATATATTTAGTGAGTTTCCAGACCCCTCCAGCGACTCTTGGTCCAAAAAAGCGACCATACACAAATCTGGCGACTTTTTTTCTGGTATTATTGTGGACTTTTGGAGACGTGAAAGCGCGTTTCATTTTTACTCTTCTCAACGAGCCCCTCGCCCGTCCAGAGGCACTCAAACGTGGTCCAGTCCTAGTCCACAGGCAGCGGTCCCTCCAGCATCACGTCTTTAATAAGTTGTGGACTGCTAAGTAGTTTTTCGCGGAGGCTGGCGGTAAAACTGTGTGCTTAGTTTGCAAAAATCATGTCTGTGTTCAAAGAATACAGCTTGAGCTGTCACTTTGAGACAAAACATGCAGAAAAATCCAGAAACCTGTCTGGAGATGAGAAGGAGAGGACAGCTGAGGGTCTGCTAGCTAAGATACTAAAGCAGCAAGGACTTTTTACAAAGCTGCATGCAACCAATGAAGGAAATGTAAGTTTTAATGTTAAGTTAAATGTAAGTGTTAATGTTAAGTTAAATGTTAAGTGTTGTTAATGGAAACATTACTACCCTAACCAGTCAGTCCTGTACGGTTCAAAGACTCTAGTATATTATGTAATTTTTTTAATCATCTGCTGTTTGGGGTGATTTTTTAATTTTAATGAATACTGAAAAATAAGTGTCCAGTATGTTTTCTATAGTGTTAAAATAGAGGTTACGTCTGACAGTATTTGTTTGGCCCCTGGCAACAATCTGGGTTTCTCATGTGGCCCCCCAGGAAAAGTAATTGCCTACCCCTAACACTTTTAGAGGATTCAGCAATAAAAAACAAAAGATGGTTAAATTTTTATAATATACTTTTAGATCTTTGGGGAAAGTTTAAGTGTTTTCAAGTCTAAAGGCTCAAGTCCAAGTGAAGTCACGAGACATTGGTGTTAAAGTCCAAGTCGAATTGCAAGACTTTTTTTTATGTTATCAAGTTGAGAGTAAATTCATCAAATTTGTGATTCAAGTCCAAGTCATGTGACTCAAGTCCACATCTCTGCTGACAAGTTAAAATCAGTGTAATAGTTTGACTCTGTGAGTATCTGTAAATATTGAGACACAGCACTGAGGATTCAACATGGAGACTTATTGATTTTCATTTGGCTAAAGGTCTCTAAAATGCTGTTTGCTTGTCTAAAAGTGTTTGCTGGACACACAGAGATGTTCAAACTCACCGCATAGCACATGTGTGTGTGTTCAGGAACCCAAACAAACAAAAGTTCAACATTATCAACAGTTTGATCAGGACAGCTTCTTCAGTAGAAAGTAGGTTCGGTCCTGTGAAGACCTCTAGGTGGAGGCAGAGCTCTCAGAGGTGGATCTCTTATAAAACTAGAACTATCTGCATGGCTATTTACCACTTGAAGTAAGAGATGTTTTTTGTTGTAATTTTCACTGTGGGAAAATTCTTGCTGTCATGAACTCCTCCTGGTTCTCCTTACCGAGCTGTGTGTTGTATCAGAGCTCCTCAGGTAGGGGCAGGGCCCGGAGCAGTAGTTGGCATCGTAACCACTAGGCTCATGGATCCACTTCCAGTCCAAGTCACGCCGGAAATCGATGTGGAGCCGGCGAACACAGCAGCTCTCCTCCGTGTTTCTGTGACAAGGATATACAGTTGTCTTATTAGTCCCCAAATAAGGTTTTATTAGGGTGCTCCTGATATTTAATACTTTCTTGGCCACATATAGAGGATATCAGATATAGAATATTGCAGTATTTTTTCTCCGATATTACAATGTGTATACGCTGACGCATGTGATATTGATAAGCTCAAAAAAATCATCTTTTCATAATTTTGCAACTAGGAAATTTGAAGGATTTTATTAACCGACCCAAACACTTAATGTACGTCACACATCATTGTTAAATATGACTTATGCAACCCTTACGAGAAACAGTAGTTTGTGTCCAGCGCTCTCTTGCGTCGGCGTGTGGACTGAGTGTCCAGGCGGTGGGGTGGGATCATCATGAGGATAAGGTGAGGCAGGTACTGGTCCTTTTTCTTCTTCAGGTGATCCAGATCCCAGCGGCTGTGCTCCTCATCTCCATCCACGCCTTAATTATACAGACACATTGCACTTGAACCGACTATTTAGTGGCTTTTTTTTAACTTCGTAATTTCCCTCAATGCGAGCATACAATTTGCAAAATGATTGACTATGAAGCTGTCCTCCCTGACATTTATTTTACACAGTGCAGAAATGAAAAGAAAGAAAAAGAGAAACGGTTTGTTTCTAAAAGCATGAATAAAATATTTCTATATATATTAAGTAATCTAAGGTAAGAATTGAATCAGGCAAGCAATATACAAATAATCTGGGATTATTTACCAGAGTAAAGGCATATTTAAAAGCAAAAAATTAAAGAATAAAACTTGTAAATTGTAGGACAGATCAAAAGAGCAGCTAACACCTGGCATAAATACCTATGTGACAAACTGTTGCTGAAGCTCACCTTTAAACTTCACCTCCAGCACCTCGTTCTCATTGTCAATGATGTCACCATTCGGGTTGAATGTGTGGCACGGACAGTGCACGCTGATTTCCAAACCCAGGTTAGTTCCTGGTGGCAAAGAGAGGATTAGTTAAAAGACGCCCAAGTCGACAGTCTCCCTCTTTAAACCTCAATGCTTGTAAGAGAAATGCAAGTCACATTTCTGAGTTTAAACATGGGATGATCACTGAGCTTAGTGATAGCTTTTAGAAGCAACAAAAGGACCGTGGCCTCAGTCTCACCTCTGTTCAACAGCCATTCCCGCACTGTTTCAGTCACATCGAAGGAGACCCACTCTGGAGTGCCTTTGGTCAGCACGTTCTTGGCGGCAAGGTAGCGTTGTTTCCTAATGTGTTCATTTGGCCTCACAATCTGCAAAGATATAATAAGAACGGACAGTCTGAATCAGTTTTCTCTCAATACTGACACAGCTTCAACAAAACAGCATGTAGAAAACAGCGGATAGGACGGGGCGTTGGTACAAGAAGAAGTTCACATTTCGTCAAATGCATGATCGTTGTACCAATCATTCAATAAGAGTTTTGATCACTTGTGATGAGTCGTGCCATGAACTAAGGTAATGTGATTACTGTGGCATGCAAGCAGATTATAGAGGAAAAGAAAGTAAATAAAATTGCAGCATAAGCCTATGTGTGGCACTGGTTTCAATTGGGTGATTAAACAGGACTACTTAGAATGTCCCAATACATAGTATGTCAAATGCAGTATACCATAGATACCAGCATGTCGCATTTTGCAGTATACGAAACATCAGTTTACCGTGTTTACTAGTTGGGCCCATAGTAACACCCTCCTCGTGTCGTATTCATGACCTTGTAAGTGTAAAGTTTCCGAAAGCTCCAAGTTCACAAATTGTGACGTGTTTGTTGACGTTGTGAGAAATAGTGGAGCCCATAGAAGTTAATTTATTGGTGCGTAATATGTTAATATTGTACAGTATATTGTAATTTTCATATATTGTTTTTCTTGGTAATTTCATAATGTCAGAGGAAAATGTTGATATTCTCAACAACCTCGTCTTTCTCCTCTGTCATTATGTCTTTGCATTTCCTTCATTATATTACCCACTTGCTAGCTTGCTAAACTGTTAGCCTCTGTGGCTTCTAGAGTCAGACAGTAACGTTAATATTACCGTTAATTAGCAGCGGTGTTCTTCATGACTTAACCACTTGAACGCAACGTATGACATGTACACAGCTTCCTATGTCGTAAACACGAGTTCACGAGTTGTATTTGAAGGCACCATATGTCCAAGTTGTATGCATATGCTGCATGAACCAGTATGTACTCTTTAAGGGCAGCTAATCTACTGACAGAAAGAATGAAAATATGAGATTTAGTACGAAGCGAGTCTACAGCCATGCTAGCCATTTTGTGCCAGTATACTTTTAGGCAGTGCTTTGAAGCAAATGTTAACATTAGCATGCAAACACGCTCATAAAGATAATGCTAACATGCTGATGTCAAGCTGGTATAATGCTCACCATATTCACCATTGTAGTTTAGTTTAGTGTATTAGCATTGACAATGTCATTACAAACACCCTGAAACTTTGGTCTTCTTTTATAAATTATTGATATTTCATTTAGTGCTTGGTGCATTACACCATAAGGATTAGTTGATGAGTATTTTTATATTGTATTTTGTAAATGTATTTTTAAATTCTGAATTGTTTAAAGGGCCATGACCCAACCTAACAGGTGATTTCCCTAATTCTGACTGGTTATTACTCTTCTCAGGACTTGTTCAGACAGAGCTTGACTGACATCTCCCTCACTCCCTTGTAAGTTTTGTTGCACCTGTTAGGGCGGGACAGGTCACACCTTTATCCTTCTGATTGGTTCATGGAGTCAGGTGACATCACATACTCCACCCACCTTTAACCTGAGCAGAGGACTAATTAGCCGAAGTGCAGGGTGCCCTTTGAGGGGGAGAACTCTGCAGGAAGCTGCCAAACAGCCTGACTTACATGTCAGGAAACTACTCCTGAGCAACATTAGCTTTCAGTTGGAGCCATGTTTGTGTCCACCTGATAAATGTCCAGCATTCACTCGTCTTTTTGCTCTGTTTTTCTCTCCTGACAGAAACATCTCACTGTTCTACTTTCTTTATCAGCCAGCTGACTAGCTGCTCGCCTTGTCTGTAGGCTACTGCATGTTGTTTCTTGGCCAGGCAGGGCATGCTTAGTTTATCAAAGCGTGTTTGCTGAAAACAGCTGCCTGCTGTTGGTGGAAACAAAGTTGTTGAGAGCAGTAATATTCCATTATATAGTAAATTTGTGTGAAATAAGACCAAGACAATAAGGTAACAGCTTAAAAATGATTGCTTAGGCTGCACAGTTGGATGCTCTCTGAATTTTCTCTGGGTTTGTCACTGCACTACTTCCACAGTATAAAAGTATTGATATATTGACAAAATGAAATTTGGTGGTTCTGTTTCATGTTGTTCAATTTTACAATTTTTGCAATTTTACTGATACCGATCATTTCTTAAATTTCAAAATAATGGCCATTTTTAGGAAAAAAAGTATATATATTATACTCAAAGGCAAATCACAGGACACATACTGGCCATAAATAGCAAATTTATTACAATTTAACACATTAATTTATTACAAAGCCAACAAATAAATAAAAATGTTTTGCCATTAAGTGTAAAATAACATTGTCCAGAAAAACTTTGATTAAATAATAAGACTCCTAATAACTATAAGGGTGTGTTGTTTTTAAATTTTTGAAGACGTTGTGTGTGGCACTTTATTGTCTCCCTGTATTTTTTCTACAGGTGACAGGTAGCACCACACTCCATTTCCTTTCTGCTGTTCTCTCACGTTTGATGTGGAAGAGTGTGACTGTGTGCCGCATATGTCAGGGTGAAAATGTCACCTATGTTTGTATTTATATAATTTTATCATCAATATCTTTTAAAGGAGTCGATACCAAATGAATAGCTTGCCAATACTGAAGTATCGATACCACAGTATCAATCCACCCATCCCTAGTAACAGTGTGGGAGTATGGCCATTGTCGACTCTGTCCTGTATTCCTCTCTGTGTTTGAAACCGGCTATAAAAATGTTACAGACTTGCCCGCTACTAACCAGCTTTCTATGAGATGTGGTTTAGTCTTCTGTTTTGCCCAAATATTGGTGTTGAGTTGGAGTATTATTTTGTGTTTGGTAATATTGTCCTTTTGGGTTTGTCGTGACATCAGTCCTCAACAGCGTATCTGTGGTGGTATGTTTTTAATTTTACTTCAATAAGTATCTTTATATTGGATCCTTAATGCCAGGGACATTACAGCTGGAGAACAGGGACCTGATGACGTTGGGTGCAACTTACTGTAGAAGCGTATTACATCATTTGATGAATCAGCAGGCCACAGCTCTGTTTTAACAGCTTAATAAACTTTGCGTAGTGTTTGGAGGACTAAATGTTAAAAGACCTCGACATAACCAAAATAAAGACTATATTAGATTGGGCTGCCAGCACTGCACCAACTGTACCCCTGCCCCCTGTTAGCCCTACTAACATTGTGCGGGACTGTTGAGCTTTTTGGCTTTTGGTCGGTTACCCATGCATTCTGGGTAACCGACCAATCTGGTCATCGATGGCTCTCTTTGTCAATTAGGGCCTGACAAAGATTATATTCCAGAAAAGAGAGCTCCTTGTTGCCTTGACTGTGAGCTTTGCCTTAGATTGTGGTAGAAGGACAAGGAAACGGTACCTTTACGCACCTGGTAGAGCTCAATCCGCTGTTCGTTCCTCTTGGAACTTGAGTTTGGCACCCGCAGAGCTCGAAACTCTGCTCTGAAGAGGTTGGTCGAGTTCCTTTCCATGGCGGAGACGTTGAAGCGGAAAACCTTAGAGGTGATGCCTTTTGGGCAGTAGAGCAGATCGTCTGGAACAGAGAGAATAAAATAAAAGTTTTGTGAGAGAACAGGCTTGGAAATTTTTTTTATCAAGGACTGATGCAATACAAGCAGTTTATGTGTGAACACAGACCTCCAGTGCTACCTGACCTCTGGACAACATCATCACAGATAGATAGAGCAGACGCTGTGAGGGGAAAAAGCGCTAACGACGGCTCTGTTCAATTCAAGTGTCCCTGTAAGCCATGACAGTGTGACCAGCCCGTTCTCATTCTCAGGGCGTCACATGTGTTATCACTGCACAAGGCACCTTAGAGTGCCGGTATGAGATGCGTGAGGTTTTCCATTAACTACAATGTAAACCCATCCACGGCAACAGTAAACGCTCAGAGAAAGTGCTGTGGTGATGTAGTTTAAAGAGCAAAAGACACACACCAGGCTTTTCAGTGGGGAGATGGCCGGTCCAACATTCACGAGACTGCTGTTTGTGTCCCATACGTTAAGTTTCACTTTCACATTACAGCTGTTCATTCATGTCCCATGTCACATTTTCATAGTACAAATGCAGTTTTAAGCCCAACCATGGTGGTTTTTCCTAAACCTAACTAAAGCATCATTTTTGCTTGCCGCGTCCGTGAGGGTTGCAAGTGTCCGCACAGCCAAAGTGACGCTGAACCATAAGACACAGCCCTTTGTGGGGGCTCTGTGTGGCAGGCTTTCACTCGTCCATGCACATCCAGACTTGTTTTCAATACATGGACGCACATGGGCAGCAAAAAGAGAAAAGCTTTGAGAATGTCTGTTTGTTGTGGGGATAAATACACATGGAGTATTAAGATCTAAACATTTCCTCGTCACGATTCCACATGCAGAAAGCATAATCGAACCTTAAGCTGTTTGTTTAATTCACAACATAAAGCACTTGTTTACCGCAACCAAAATGTGATGCCCGGGGGTCTGTGTGTCATAGGGTTGGGATCAGAATGTGTTGATGTGACAGTGAGCCAGCATGCACAATACCAGCATCATGAAACTAAAGGTGTTGCCACCATAAAACAACCAAAATTATATCTCTAAACACTCATGTCTGCAGTTGACATTAGAAGCTGTGAATGTACAACATACGACTTACGATTATTTTCATTATCAGTTAATCTTTTAAATGTCAGAAAGTAGTGACAAAATGTCTAAATTTCCTAAAGACCAAGATGATTTCATCAATTCATTTTGTCAGACCAACACTCCAGAACCAAAACATTTTAATTTTACAATTACAATTAAGAAGCTGAAACTTGTGATTTTTTGGCATTTTTGCTTGAAAACTGACTTAAATAATTAATTGGTTATCAAAAACATTTTCTCTTCATTGATTGATCATTTTCAGCTTTTCAAAATGCCCATTGCTTCAGCCCATCCATTGGTGTAACGGTTCACCAAGCCCACTGTTTATGTTGCAGTTCTTGCACCTCTAAATTATATTTCTATATTATATGAAGCCATAACACTGATTTGATATGAAATAAGGCAGGGTAGTTAAAGGTCAAGGTTCTATGTCAGTCGGGCATGTGGGGCCGGTTTGGTTTGTTCGTCGTTAAATGGTTTGTTTTTTTTAATGGTTCAGTTTTGCATCCCGAGTCTCCATCCACAACACCATTTAGAAAACTACTTTTCTGGTTGAGTGAGGGAGGAGTGCGTTAGAGAGGTGTTTCTTTGGATCAGACTTTTATCCATCTGATGCCAAAGTAATTTTACTTGTGCTCCAAAGAGACTTTGTTAACTGAGTTGGCAGCAAATATAATAATTTCAAACTCTAAATGGCAATGCAATGGGTACTTTTTTTCCATTTTTGACATATCATATTGCTTCACAAATAAAGTGATACTTTAATAAGAAAATAATGGCATGGATTTACTGTAAATGTTTTTCTTTAATATGCTAGAAGACTTGTAAACCCATTCACACCTAAAATATGGTCTTGGGTTTACTGACTCTTTAATGGCTGGCACTAAGTTTATCAGCCCACAGTGAATGATTGGTGTGGTTTCCTGCCTTATCTAAATTCCTCAGTGTTTCTCCAACACATTTTGTCTATATTTGGTGGAAATGAAAATGTTGTAATTGAAATGACAATATTATTGAGCTTGGTATGACTTCAACTCGCTGGTATCTGCGTATCAAAACCCTGCTATCCTCGGTCCCACTGACAACTTTTTGGACCCAAACCCGTTTCTGACCATGATGACTTCTCCACAGCTCAACCTCAGTCATTGACATATGCCAGATTCTGTATGCGTACCATACTATAAAAGGAAATCTTTCCGATGATTGCAGTCCAGTCTCTCAATGTAGTAATTTGCCAGTCGTCCAGCAGCTTTCTGCTTCATTTGCACCTGTCACGGATTTGTGTTGGTTCACAGAGCTGCCTCAGATCCACCAAAGGTCAACAGTTTACCTTAAAAAAGTGAGTGTGTGTTTGCCCACGTTAACCGAGGGAAAGGGAGTGATGTCTCTGGCTAAGAGTCAAAACTTTATTCCACAAAGCCAGACTTTTATACCACAAGGAGCAACACACTAAGCTGGCTGTGCCTTCACTCACAGCTACTGTTTCTATCTGATCTTAAAGGAATACTTCAGTACTTTGGGAAATGCACTTATTTGCTTTCTTGTTGAGAGTTAGAAGATAACAGTGATATTAATTTCATGTCAGTATGATAAATATGAAGCTACAGCTATCAGCCAGTTAGCGTATAGTGTGAAGACTAAAAGCAGGGGGAAACAGCTACCCTAGCTCTGTCCACAGGTAACGAAATCAGCCTACCAGCACCCGATGGGTGCCTTAAGTTTTCGTCAAAACATTTTGTTGCATTTGGCAAAGAAGCCAAATTGTACATACCAGTACATCTTTAACAAGTCATTCCTAATGTTGAATCATCATCTCAAATCTCATGTATCTGTAATCTCATGTTACCAACATCAGTGTGGAAGCATACAGGAATTAGAGAAGAACTACAGCTTCAGTTCTTTCAGCAAGTGCCCCAAATCGATCTGTTAATGTTTCAGTGATAAAACCCTCTAGCAGCTGTAGTAAGTATGAAAGGAGCAAAGAAGGAAGTAATGTGATGGTATTATAGAGCAGTGTTTCCCAAACTTTGTTTCTGGGGTCTTAAAAATGACAAACCATTGCGACCATATTCACAGTAGTCCTGATCTATAAATCGTGAGTAAATTCACATTCTCGACCATTTTTACTGCCATTTTCACATCACCTTATATTATCTGGAATAAGATAATAATACGATATGATGATCGTTGATGATTTGATGATCATTTTAAAGAGATATATGTTGATAAATCACAACTTTGTTTTATGCATGTTATTGAAGTAGGATAACATTTTCAGAACGATACATTCAGGCTCCCCCATGTGGCTCAAAGGTGTACCGCAGATATGAATGTTAAATAAAAGGCAATGGAAGAAATTCAGCAATTTATTTGGCGACCCTGATAAAATCCGCCATGTGGGTTACAACCCAGACTTTGGGAATGGCTGTTATAGAGCGGGAAAGTTTGTTTGGCAAGACGGTCGGGGCGGATGGATGGGTCAACAAAACATCAGACTTTAACACAGGAGACAGCTGTTAGTTTCCTTTTTTCAAAAGACAAACTTTGTTTCTTGTAAAGCATGACATGGATGAGTCCCTTACCTTAACAAGGTGTTTATTATTGTCCCTGTGACAGCCAAGCTTCCCTAACCTTAATGAAGTAGCCGTTCTCTATCAAGTCAGGGATTGCAGCCGAAATGCCATACTAGCATGCAATTTAGTACAGTATGTGAGATCTTTTAGTATGTCCAAAACCTTAATATGAAACCAGTAGTCCGCAATTTGCATACTGTTTCTGGTTCAAAAAAAAAAAAAAAAAAAAAAAAAGACATTATGCAACACGGGCTGCACGGTGGTGCAGTGGTTAGCGCTGTCGCCTCACGACAAGAGGGTCGCAGGTTCGAATCCGGACTTGGGACTCTTCTGTGTGGAGTTTGCATGTTCTCCCCGTGTAAGCGTGGGTTTTCTCCGGGTACTCCGGCTTCCTCCCACAGTCCAAAGACATGCTGTTTAGGTTAATTGATGACTCTAAATTGCCCGTAGGTGTGAATGGTTGTCTGTCTCTATGTGCCCTGCGATGGACTGGCGACCTGTCCAGGGTGAACCCCGCCTTCGCCCAATGCCAGCTGGGATCGGCTCCTGCCCCCCCCGCGACCCCTAACGGGATAAGCGGTTGACGATGGATGGATGGATTATGCAACACTGGACATTGCAGCGGTCTAGATATCCCACAATGCAATGCGGTAGAAACAACAACGTTCCCAACAGACAATGGCAGGCAGCTCTGCAACATCAAGAACACTTCAGTTTAAGTGTAGGTATAATAGTCCACTTTGTCATTGCCATAATATACTTTTTTAATTGGTTCAGATTTTATAATTTTCACAAATCATCATTTGGCCGCATGAGGATGGTACAGGTTACCATGGTTATGTCTCCAACCGGTGAGGAGGCTCTCAGGAAGTGATGTGGTAATTGCAGTTAAGCATGTCTGAAAAGATCCATATGACTGTTTATTCACACAAAAGTATGCCGAACGATAGTAGGCCCACACATACTGAGCATGTATCAGTATCGGTAGTAGTGATACTGATGCATAGTATGTGATTTTGGACGCAGTCTGGATGTTTCTCAACCTTAACAAGTCCTTATTTTAATTAACCCAAACCATGATCTTTCCTTAAACCTAACCAAACCCTAAGAACAGTGTCGTCACATCATGAAAGGGATTTATGTTTCAACTGTGATTTTGGAGACAAAGATCAGAAAATGCTTCTCTGTGTATTATGTACACTATACTATATTATACTATGTATTTTATCACTGGAGGACTTGACAAATTTGACACATCTTTTGAAAAATACTATGAGGGGGGCTTTGGGTCAATCATCCAAAAAAATATATATATATTTTTTTCAAATTATAAATAGCCAGGTTTCCACCAAAAAGTTCCTTAATATTTGTCCCGGGACTACTTTTCAAGGACCTAAAGGTTCCTTCAGTCCACTGTTGTCTGCATTTCCATAGCGGCCTAAAGACCTGCGAAGAAAAGGCAAACTAGTCTGCTGACATATGAAAAAGCATCATGACATGGAAATGCTCCTTCATCCTAAAATGGTCTTAAATCGATACTAGAGTACTTCCTTGTTTTATGAATGAAGCAGTGCAGTTGAAGCAGCAGCGCTGCACGTTTCACCATTCAGCAATGATCATTCCTGCAGTCACCACCCTGAAAATTCCTGTATTCCCGTGGTTGAAACGGGGCATATGGAGTGCATCATTTGTGGGGGAGCTGTTGATAAGAGGACTGAAAGCAGCACAAGACAAAATATATATGTAAAAATACACTGGTTACTGTAAATAGAGGTGAGCTTCCCGTCCTCATTTATCTAAGTAAAACTCTAATATGCTTTGAGTTTTGGTTGGAAAGGTTAAACTTTTAGAACTGTAATTTCTTCCTGTATAAGTGCAAACCTGATAAAGGTGCAGAATATTTTACGAAGTCAGTAATTTCTGTATTGTATCCATAATACATTGTGTTAATCTGCTGGTCATTTAATTTAAAATGGTCCCTGCTACCAGAATAGAATGAGAGTTCAGTTCAGCACAGCGAATCTATAAAATAATATATCTTGCCTGCTCCACCTTATGAAAATCACATTACCCGGTCTCTGAGAGCAGGCTCAGCTTATGCACGTGGATATACAGGCTATTGACAAAATGCATATTTCCATGTATGAGATCATTTTGGACACAAGAAAAAAAAAACACTCGGCCATGGCATTACCACACTTCTAGAAATATTATTAGCTTGTCGACATGTTTAGTATCTGGAAGTAGAGATGTTGACTAGTGCACACCCATACAGATACTGATGTCAGTTCAGCACTTCTGCTGTTGAAGTAACTTTCTGCCTTTTTTCCCTTTTTTGTTTTTCAGCTAATCACATCAAACTCAGGCATAAAGATCATAATATTACAGTGGGAGAAGCTATGATATTCACCCAGCTGTTTGATAAAAGTAATGTAAATATGTCCTGCATCATGAAGCCCATCTGTGGCTCTGAATCCAGCACCACCACACCAACATGAGGCACCTACTACCTGCTGTTTCTGTCAAAACCATTTCTGCGAGATTCAAAACAGAACATTGCTGAAGGAAAATAGGTCTTTTGAGAAACACCTGTTGATTTCAAAGGGACTGTGATGCAATGCTCTTGGCTTTGCTCTAGACCATGAGGCCCTCTTTGGCTCCTACACACGCACAGCATTTATCCTATTCTACTTTCTCAGTAATCCAAACTCAGCCGGACCACATGCTGCATGAATCTCCCTCAAGTGCTGACACATGTCCCTCTCAGCACAAGTTTTCCACTCGTAGCTTTTATTTCTATAGAGGAAATAGTTGTGCCAAATAGAGAGGTTTAGCACAAATCACTTGGAGTAAAAACAGTGCTAGTCTAACAGGCCTTTACTGATAATCTTAACAAATATTTCACAAACGAAACGAAGCTCATTATTAGCCAAGTAGTGAAATGTTACCTAGAGGCAATAAAATGACAGCACAGTGGAATCATTCAGGTTTAAGGGGGATGGATACCGGCTCAGTTTCACACTCAATTTAGCAAAGTTAAACCTGAGCAGCGCAGTTAGTGATCTCATGCTCATGGGCCACCCGTGTGGGTAATTCCCCGGCCAAGACAGGAAGTGGGGTCACTTTAAGCACCATCTCAATGGGGAGGTGGGTGGTAATGATGTGTCAGTGCATGCGAGGGCTTCATGGGAACCCCACTGTACAGAAAGACTCCTAGGGGGAGAGAGGGATGCCTCTATCCAGACTAACGGGGAGGTCCTTCCATCATCTAACTTTTCCTGTCCACCTCTGTTAACTTTTCCTACTCCTTCTCCTAAAGGCATGCCCATCCGCCTGGGCAGATGTCCCTCTCATTTGGGCCTGACTGGAAAGGAAGTGGGAACATCTGGGGAGAAAGACAGAATCCATTGAGGAAAAAAAACAAGAGGAGGAAGAGTGGAGTCAGGAGGAGGAGGAGAGTGACTTTCCTGGAACACTGGTGCTGAGTTAAAACAGGTTGGTGAGCACTGCAGTAACAAAGAACATCATCCAAGTGCACAGCCAGTTTACAAAACCTAAAAGAGGTCCAACACGTTTTTATTAAAGAATGTTGGTTTACAGATATTTCTATTTATGTTAAAGTCCCCCTCAGAAATGTGTTTCTTATTGTTTCTTCACTTGGATGATGCAGAGTAATGTTTGTGACACAAAAACTGTTTACAAATTCAAGTCTGAGTTTAACACCTACAAGATGACTATGTCATAGTTATTATAGTATGCAACTCACGTAAATGTGATGTGGACTCTTGAACACATACTCTGAGAATGGACTTTACATTGACGAAGGAAACGTCTTTTCTCCAGCAGTTCAACTTTTAAAAGTAAGACTTGCATATTTATATATCTAGGGAGTACTTTATTGTATTTAAGGGGGATCTTTAATATGCAGCAAACCAAAAACTCAGCGATTAAAAGAGTTGCTGGAACAACACGCTGTAAGTACTATAGATATTTATGAATGGCATAGCACGTTTTGAGATCGGTGCGTCTGTCTGGCTCGGGCTTCAGGCGTACACTCTTCATTTGGTGCGTAATTACGCACTACGGATCCGTTGATTGCTGGCATTAACAACAAGAAAGTGATAACTACCTGAAGAAATGTAATACTTACTGCTTTCTGGCGGTCCGTAGACCATGTTGAATTTGTATATCTCTTTGGCATAGTACTCTGTCTCCGTGTTGTCCTGACCGCAACTCTGCTGCCGATCCTTCCTGAGCTCCTCCAGTAGCTCCTTGGTGCTGTTATACAATGCTTGGATCTGATACGGGATTTTACTCGGTCCGAGAGAATGCGGAGGACTTGTCAGTCGGAGCTTGCTCAAAATCTGACCCCGAATCGCCTCGACCCTCTTCCTTTTCACATGGTCGATATCCACGGTGGCGCAAGTCGACAGAGATGAGCTCAAAGTCGCGCAGTTGAGGAGGAGGACAAACAGTAAAGCCTTGCCCAGATGCATCTTTCTCTCTGCATCTGGTTCGCTCGGCAGTTGTGTAGAAATGTGCAGATTCACAGGCGAGGACTGCCAAGTTAAACTGATAAAACCCTGCTGGTGTTTTCTTTTATCTTTCCTAGGAACTACTGATGAAAAACTCCTCACTTAATTCGTTTTCTGGTGGCAGTCCCTTTTGTTATCAGCAGAAATCCAAGTGTGTGTTCGCCCATTAGACTCTACTCAATTCAAAGTCCCGAACAACGAAACTATTACGCATATATATGACATTTATCCGGCACAAATATATCTGTAGAAACTTTTCTTTTGCATTCTTGTGCTCAGTCCAGTAGATTTAAGTCGTCCCGCAGCTCGGCATATCCCTCCTCCTGTCTGTCTCATTAATATCTAGTGGCTCGTTATTGTGCGGAGGCAGACCGCAGGCTGTCAGGTGAACGAGGTATATGCGACTTTGAGAGGTCGGTACGGCCTCACGTGTTTTATACCAGTAGTTTCTGACGTTTGATGGAGGAGGGACCGCAGGCACCCGGGAGAGCCCGGATCTTAACAGCGCTCCCTGCGATGCGCCACACACCAACTGTGACATCATAAACATGTAAAATAGTCTGTTTTATTTTCTGAGTTATGTCTAGTTGGAAAGTTTTGGTTTTAATCTGCGGAGTTAAAGACTTATTTCATTGTTGTTCTTTATTAAGTCATCTGAAGGGGAGTGAATATCTGGTCTTGTGGTCCTTCTTTTGTGATTTTTAATGTTTTTAATATCAATACTGATCACTCTAACAGAGATTTCAACTCTCTTGATGGTGCTTTCTGGTTGTCTACCGAACTGTAGCCGCGGTCATGCACCCTCTAGTGGCAAATTGTGGTACCAGCTCTGACTATCTAAACTGAAGACATTCACCTTTTCTTCCATTAAATTCCTCTCTGAGTCTCATAGTATTGTATATTTATACACTTTTGAATATGTTGTTAAGATATTTAGTCTCTTCTGAAACACAAAACGCCCATGATTGCATCTGATTGCCCTCCTACAGGGATTTTAACAATCAAAGCTAAATCTAGGACTTAAAGTTTATATTATATTTTTTATTATTGTTCTGTTTATTTTTTCTTTCTTTTTTTTTAAAGATCATTTTAGTGATAGCGATAGACAGGAAAGTAGGAGAGAGAGCGACATGCAGCAAAGGGCCACAGGTCGGATTCGAACCTGCGCCACTGTGGTAAGGACTCAGCTTCGGTGCATGGGCGCCTGTTTAATTTTAATTTCACGGTTGTGTCTTAAACTTGCCTTGGACAAAAGACAATTAAAAACGTGTAGGCCTATTTGTCTGTTTCTGTAGTAGCAACCATACAAATGATAATAACTGACTTTACACAGAAAAAAATCCATAAATAATTCCTGATAATCCACAGTTGGGTCCTTGGAGTTGGAGCCCACTAATAGGACCCACACACTCTGGCAACACAATTGCATTACCGTTCAAAAAGTTTCTTCCCCATCACTGCAGATTTTCCCATGACCTCTGCAAACCACCATCCACACAACATTCATTTTTATGCTCTGATGTCTGAAGGTTTATTTGCAGGCCCTTAAGTTATTTAATCTTTTTGATTTTTTTCCCCTCCTGTTTCATCTCTATTCATAGAGCATATCCACATTCTCAGACCTATTTTAGGTCAAAGCTCACTCAACCACTGGAGGCCCCGTACCCAAACATGGGGTCTGGTATTTCACTATGTTTCTTTTGCCTACCAGTTTGCATAGCAAGAATGATTTCATACAATGTCCAAACTTGGTAAACATTTGGATTTGAATCATAATTATGCCCAGGTGCCTGTGTGTACTATATACAGACTTCTTGATTTATTTTTGCCTGTTTATATTTACACATCTTGTTAGGTCATTTCTTCCTCAACTCATCATTATTCTTGAATGCAAATAAATCTTTCATACAGAATCATGCACCATCTGATACACTCGCTGTGTTTTATTTTCCTCTTTTATAGTCGTTTTGGAAAATGTGATGTGATTTATTTTAACATTGTCTGTGAACAGTACATGATGTAGAGAGTCACTTAGACTTTCTACATCAAAATGGGCTAGAATCGGAAAAAATGTGCCGTTTAAGCGGACAAACTGTAAAAGCTCCTCAGTATCTGTTGTCTTTAATACTTTGGTTGAAGCATCGGTGTTGCTTTTCTGTTTGTTGTTCGGACTTTGGTTTCCCGTAACGTGGATCTGAGCCCTGGCTGAAATGTCTTCATTCATAACTTTGGCTCAGTGATGTTTGAGCGATCCAAACCCAAATTGGGTGTTTGGGCTTTTTGTATGATCCAAGAATGAACAGGGAATGAGATGTTCTCATAGCCATTGTTAAACTATTACAGGACAAACAGCGTTGTGGTCGCTGGTATCCCTCAGCCACTTTCCCACAGTCCTCTATGCCTACTTTGATGCATTGCCTTATAGCTTATCTCAAAAGTTGAACTGTGACACAACACACACTCATTCATGATTTATTTTCCTCTTACCAAGTGTGTCTTTGGTTGTCTGATCTTTGTTCTTGAAGATTTTAGTATTTTCCCAGTTTATGTGACACACCTCCATGAATATTTAACTTATCGTGGTTTATTTAACTTTAAGTGTACATTGGTCTGTGGAGAGCACATTTCTGAGGACATTTAAAGAGGCTCCTTGTTCTGTATTTATCTTGCTGCTGATTTTGTCTCATCCTTTGGCAGTCACTGTAATGTTGGCAGTTCTCCATTAAGCCAGCAGGTGATGCTACATAACAACCAATGTTTGTGTCTGTATGTCGACACAAGAGCAGAGAAACTCAACATCTTTTACAGTTTTAGAGGATGCTGTTTTAAAAAAATGTACAATCAGTGGCCATTTTATAAGGGATACCTGTGAAATCCAAAGCAATCCAATACCAGCCATAAATCTACCTTTACAAAGATAAGGAGAGGTTGTAGCTGGACTGATAAATAAAGTAACCAGGGAGTGTATATTTTATGCTTAAAGAGAGTGCCCTCCATTCAAGAGTCCAGAAATTGTACTAGAATGTTTGTAAGTGTAAATTTGTCAAAACGTCATTCATAATGTTTTTGTGTGTGTATGTGTGAAATATCACTTTTAGTTGGAATATTATTTACGCTAAATGAATGAATGCAGAATCAATGAATCTATATCTGAATTAATCACCATCATCCATTCGTTTTTTGTTTGTAAGTGTAAAAAATAAGGCAGAATTATGAAGGATCAACTACCAGCAGAACTTCAGGGCTGAGCATCTATTTCCATTTGTCTTATCAAGTTTATGTGGAGAGATTCAGTAATGGGACTGTGGGTCTTCATCCGGAGGCCTCAAATGGACAAGAACATCACATGGACTGGACGGGTGCATAGAAATTATGTCATCACACACACACACACACACACACACACACACACACACACACTTATTGTACTCTTCCAAACTGTCTGGGGATTCCTAGACATGATCCTAGCCATCACCATCAAAGTTCATTTTTACTCCAAGCGTCCTCCAGTTATTACCTCACTGCTGGGTCAGGTTTTAGTGAGTCATTCTCCGGCAATCTCTCCGTCTCGCACAACACACAGGAAAGGAATGCAGCTACAGACCGGAGGATGAAAACAAAAACACATGCTGGTAGCAATATGCAGGAATATGTCCTCTTTTTTCCTGTAATGTAGGTTACATTCCTGCTGACTGTTTGTCAGAGTAGTAACTGCAACTGCTTAACCTCCGCTAGCAGCGCAGCGATCTGGCGACTGTTGTGTTTACAAAACATGAAACCGCTTTTTGTTTTTTAAGATTTTATCGTGGTTTTGTAGAGTAGACAGGGTTCACCATCTGTCACACAGTCAGGCTGCTCAAGACCGGCTAGACGGAGTCAGACAAACCCCAAATACTAAGCAGCATCACGCCAGATTTCCCTTCTACACACACACTGACAAGCCAGCCCAGTAAAGTCTGCCTTGTCTGGGGGTAACAAGCCTATGAGTCATACTTGGGGAGTCAGTCAATTGGATAGGAATGCCAACAGGAGACCCCTTAAACCCACACCAGCGGAGACAATGATGTGTGTATGTCATAGCCATACAACTCAAATGACTCATTTGATTCCTCCACCATCTGTGTTAGTCATTGGTTTTCTTAATACATGTACATAGGAAAGGAATACCACGCCGGCTAGACGATGACTTAAGGTGAGATCACGTGGAGTCAGCGAAAGCTTGTCTGTCGCTCTGTTGTTGTTGTGCTTGAGGTTTATGTCTTCATCTTGTTGCAGACATCCAGTTAATGAGTACGATGCTTGAATTGATAACATATAAGGTATGTGAAGAGTTAAAGGCTTATCTCTGTGTTGTGGTTAAGTTTGAGGTAATGGACAGGTTTTTTTATTTGTGCGGAGGCAGACCGCAGGCTGTCAGGTGAACAAGGTATATGCGACTTTGAGAGGTCGGTACGGCCTCACGTGTTTTATACCACTAGTTTCTGACGTTTGATGGAGGAGGGACCGCAGCTTTTTTTTAAACTTTTTTTAACTAACGTGTGCTCAGGTGTTTCAGGCTACTATTGGTTTAGACTAGCTCAGATCTGGTTCTCCTTTCACTGATCTGGCTCCTTGTTGCAGCTTTTGGTGCTAGCGTACAGGGCAGTGAAGCAGACTTCCCCTTCCTACCTCCAAGTTATAACCAAACTCTACACTCCTGTATCACCATTGTGCTCCTCTTCCACCAGACTACTGGCTGTCCTCTTGGTGCCAGACATGTCATGTTAGCACTTACTCACCTTGTTTTAAGGTGCTATTGATAACATTCAGCCTCTAGATGTCACACTCTCCCTCCCCCTTTCTATTGCATTCACTTCACAACAATTGGTTGCCGGTTTGTTACCCAACCTGCTTAGATACCAACGTTGTATTACCATTGGCTCACTTGTTAGAAGTGACAACCAATTATCAGATCACAGATCCACAGAGGTAAACAAAACATTATTGACCCGTCAATTTTTATTTTAGGTGGCACCTTTCTAAAACCTCTGTGGATGTTTTGGGGTTTTTTTTTCAAACATTCATTGACATAAAAATATTATCAATTTGACTAAAACTCTGTTGCTGCTAATAACTCTGTTTGCTGGTTTGCTGCTGAATGACTCTGCAGTGTCAGGTGTGCCTGTGATTTTTTTTTTTTTTGTCTAGCTAGTGTACAAAATATTCAATGTGTATAGTCCATATTTAATATTTAATGTGTACAGTGAATGTGTACAGTATAAACTGTTTGTGTTTAATGTTGTGTATAATGTTTGATGTGTACAGTTACGAGTTCTGTATATTTTTCATGCTTACATACTTACATTACATACTTGTCAACGCCTTCCATTTCTGTGTAATGTCCCTTGTGTGTTATGTACTATTTTCTTTTTTATTGTTCTGTGTGGCACTGTGGTCCCTGTGAAATGTAATTTTCTTCCCCTGTATGTAAGCCTGCCTGCATATGTTGAAATGACAATAAAGCAGTCTAAGTCTATGTATTCACCAACACAAAAGCAAGACTAAGTAACTTGTGAAAGAAGAAATTACATATTCTTCATCAGACAAATGAAAAGTTTCATTCATAAGCAATAAAACGCATCACTGCTCAATTCTTTACCAGTTTTTCTTGGTCTCGTACGGTCAGTGGCGGGCTAATGTTCGCAAACTTTAACTTGATATTGCTCTCGACATTACAAAGCTAGTTTGTTGATTTTAACTCTCCACTTTTGCCAGTGTTGCACTGTGTTTTAGCATATATTAATATACCATACTTACCACTTGTGGCAACAGTTCAACAAAACTTACACAGTCCCACTTAAGTCATCGTACAGCAGCACAGAAACACTTAAAGGAACAATGTGTAACATTGTGGGGGATGTGATAGCAGAAATGTAATATAATATTCATAATTGTATTCTCAGGTGTATAATCACCTGGAAATGGCGGAGTGAGTGGAGGGGTTTTCAGTTGGTTGCAGTCTGTAACCTCAATCACAAGATGCCACTAAATCCTACACACTGTTCCTTTAATGCACTCATTGTAACTCCCTCTTGACAAAACCATCTACTAAATTAACATAATGTAAAGTGATGTAATTGCATTTATTTTACATATTAGGCCAACCATTTTTTTTGGCAAATCAATTTTAAGTTTGTTTTTTATCCACTAGGGGGCAGATGACCTTCAAACCAGCTGAGAGAGGTGCATCCCTCACCTGACATGGCTAACACTTTAGCAAACAGGTGCTGGCCTGTAGGAGACATGGAGTGATATCATCGACATCCCTATGGAGTCCTGTTTCTGGCTACCTGCTGAATGTAAGTCCAATATTCACTTTTTTTTTTCCATGGGCCCCCCTAGGGGAAATATGTGGGTCTAAGCATGCTCTTTGTTTGACTGTCCTCACCTGCTAGTTGCTAACTTTGCCTGCTGTTTGATGACGCGTTCATCAGGGTTTGTTTGCTGAAAACAGGCTTGATGGGAGGAAAAAGACAAAAACACACTAAGTGTGTTGGCTGTAACACAAAAATAATTGGACTAAAAAGCTCTGTAAGACCATGCTCCACATCATTAGTCCATCCATCCATCGTCAACCGCTTATCCGTTAGGGGTCGCGGGGGGGCTGGAGCCGATCCCAGCCGGCATTGGGCGAAGGCGGGGTTCACCCTGGACAGGTTGCCAGTCCATCGCAGGGCACATAGAGAAAGACAACCATTCACGCTCACATCATCACGCAGTTTAGAGTCATCAATTAATCTAAATCGCATGTCTTGGACTGTGGGAGGAGGCAGGACTACCTGGAGAAAACCCACGCTTACATGGGGAGAACATGCAAACTCCACACACAAGAGTCCCAAGCCGGATTCAAACCTGTGACCCTCTTGCTGTGAGGTGAGAGAACTAACCACTGTACCACCGTGCAGCCCCACGTCATGAGTCATTTAGAAAAATATAGATTATAAAGTTTTCAAGAAAAGTGCTGAAAAAACACTTTCCACCCCAAATACTTACATTTAGTTCCGTTTCCTCCTAAAAAATCACCTTGTCATTTGTTTTTCTTGTCTTTTTGGCTGCCATGGTCGCAGCCGTGGTCTTTGGCAGGCCTCAGTGACGGCTTGCTCCCACAAGACGGCATATTGTGGCGCTCTGATGTCACAGAGGTGAAGACTGTTCACTTTACATCTGGGTCTACAGGGGTGGTGATCTGCTGAGTTAAGGCCTTTTGGAAAGCAGAGGACAAGGTGTCATTGGGCCTCTGCATGAATATGAAATAGCGACACTCATGATGTTGATTCACACTCCGGTCGAGTACTGTCAAAGCTAAGGCTAAACACACTTAGCATTTCTTTGATTAGCACTCTGCGCGAGTAAGACGGCAGAAAGTTGCTGTGCTCAGTGGTGTCTGTTGTGATTACTAATGGCAGGGTTTGTGCAAAAGATTGATGGCAAGAGGCCGTCAGCGATTCCAGTTATGATTCAGCTCAGTTTAATCATGTTACCAAACCGTGAGGCATTCTTTTTCAGTGACTTAACTTTTCAATTTCAGTGTTGTTTTTATGCTGTTTAGGCAAAAGTATATCATATTTACTGTTGTTAAGCTGTATTTAGAAAAGACAGAGAGTAAGGAAGGAAAACAAGAGGCTTTCAGTCCTTCTCTAGTTCATCCTCGCTCTTTGTGTGGAATTTCAGAGAAAACCACATCAGGCCTTTTTCCATTTCCCTCCAACTTTAACCCTCCACACCCCCACCTCTCTATTCCCGTAAGTGCTGCAAGTTGGATAATGAGGAAATTGGCTTTTGGAATCACGGCAGCATTGGCACGCGTGGCAAAGAAAGCGTCAAAATAACAGAAAACAAAACGGAGCTTTACTGGAAGTTGTCCCAATTTAATAACAAGTATTGGACAGTAGATATGGAGGGCCAGAGGTTAACGTCTGTGCTCTGGTTTGGACAAGTACGATGATAATATGCAGCTACTCCCTCCCTAAGACACAGACATAATGTAGGTTTGTGCTTACACATAAATTAGTAGCATGCACACAAACATAACGCGCATGTATGCACTCACACATATACACACTCACGACACTGGCCAGGTTAGCGCTGGCCTCCTCATGCAGAGTCTAGACAGGAAGCTGGTCCATGCCAGATTAGGGATTTTCTCCCTCACTCACACACACACACACACACACACACACACACACACACACACACACACACACACACACACACAGAGTTACACTGCTGACAGTCATCTTCTTTCAGTATGTCTGTGTGTATTGTGTCCTTGGATGTGTGTCAGAGGGAGAAAAGGAGGTAAAAACAGAGACTTGGTGACAGGGCACAATGTGTATGTAGATTTGTGTGTTTATGTGCTTGTCTCTCTTTGTTTGAACAAGACTCACACAAAATAAAAAAAACAGCTCAGCCACAAAGAAACAGATTCTGTGCCAAAAGCAAAGCTTTTTTTTGACTCTATTACTCATTTTTCCTCGACTTTCCACCATTGAAATGATGAGTCTGAGACACAGTGTGAAAAGTTCAACTTGTCCTTCCCAGGTATACAGGGGCACGCTGCATCCTGTAGTGCTTAGCTAAATTAAACCGAGCCCCTACTGTTCTCATCTGCTCACCTGTAGCCCCTGCCAGGCCCGGCCATGACCTTTGAACCCACACAGATGGGTCTGCATAATAAGACACGGGCACACACGGCTAAGTGCCATCTTGGACATGTTTGATGGGTAGCTATATAGGACCAGGAAAGTCTGAATACTGGATGTATTGCGATGCTAATGTGTTGACCTTTCTGAGCAGATGAGGGCATGTGTGAATGTGTGTGTTTCTGTATTTCTCTGTGTGGGTTTGACTGAGCTTTTAAGTGTAAATACAGATACTAATAGAAGTGTGTGCTTACTATACACAATCTTTGTCTCTGTGTGCGTGTTTGGCCTGAGGCCAATGACCCCTGTGCCCTGTATATGGCAGGCTGGGCTGTACTCTTCACTCTGTCTGTATGAATATGCATGACCTCCTGGCTTCTTAGACACGGCAGTATAGACATGGATCATAAAGAGCTTTCTTTGTTGCACATAGACGAAACAGGTAGAAAAACCCACCAAGCCTCCCAACTGTGTTTAAATTTGCCATTTTGTCATAAGAAAATCATTTTTTTCTGTAAGAAATAGCAAAGATGCTCTAAATCAGGAGTGTCAAACTCATTTTAGTTCAGGGGCCACATACAGTCCAGTTTGGTGTCCAGTTGGACAGTAAAACCACTGCACAGTAACCTATAAATAACACCTCCAAATGTCTCCTTCCTGTTGTATGTTCTGAAAATTATCACAATTAATGAAAAGTCCATCTCAAAATACAAACAGAAGTGCATTTAACTACAAAATTTGAATTTATTATTCATTCTGACTTAAATAGTCATAAATTCAACTCAATATGTCAAAACTTTAGCTTACTATGCCAACATTTTGACATTATTTACTTAAAATCTAGACTTAATTCCCATAAAGACATAAATATGATAATAATGAATATACATAGCATTGAGTCATATCTTAAGTTTGACTCCCCAAGTCAAAAGTTTAACTTAATTCTCTTAATTATGTTACTATTATTTTCAATGCTAACTAATAATAAATTTGACTTAATATCTTATCATTTTACCTTTCTATGTCAAAATTCGGACTTATTATAACTTAAATTTGGACAAAATTCCCGTTGAAAGTCATGAATGTGATAAAGTATTTCAGAACTGAGCCTTGAAAAGTTAAAATCTCATACTTTTCTGCAATTTTTACACTTTGCAAAGTCATCCAGTGGACCGGATTGGACCCTTTGGCGGGCCAGTTCTGTCCCTCTGGCCGTACATATGACACCCCTGCTCTATAAACAAAGATGACACATTACAAGCTTTGCCAGTCGTTCAAAATTATATACTCTTCCTGTCTCCTAAGTGGTTGTGGTCATGGCATCTCCACACACACACCCCACCTCGTTTGGAAGTGTGGATGTCATGTGGATGGATGAAAGCAGATTGGATTATATTTGCATAATGTATTTACATTAGTTCATCGTGATTAATATCACATTTTTTATCTGCTCAAAATTTACCTTACAGGAACAACACAAAACAATAATAAATATTGGCCAGAAACTCTCACAGGAACTGCATCTAGCATAAACATATGCTCAGACTGAACAGCTGTCAGTGTGTCAGTGTGCTGACTTGACTATTTGACCCCATTTACTTGACCCCAAACTGCATGTGATTATCATAAAGTGATCATGTCTGTAAAGGGGAGACTCGTGGGTATCCATAGAACCCATTTACATTCACATATCTTGAGGTCAGAGGTCAAGGGACCCCTTTGAAACCAAAAAACAATTCAAGTTGGGTTAATGCGTTAATGGCATTAAAACAAAATCTGAAATAAGATATTATCGCATTAACTTTGACAGCTCTAATATTTTCTTTAGCTAATATTAGATATTTACACAGCTAACAGCCGTATTTAGCATTACGAAAATTAGTAAGTTCCAGCGTTTGCGAACGTTAGTTGCCAGATCTCCCAGGAGGGTGTTAATGAGACAGAGAAACATCTCAAACTAATCTCATTTTCTCCTGATTTGTCCATCTGAAAATGTAATTTTAGTGTCAGAATGTTGGAAACATATGTGGTTTGTGGAAAAATGGGTCCAATATTTACTTTAGCGACTACAGGGCAAAAGAATCGGTCATAATCTGTGTTCACATTGACCTCTCATAGGAGTTAATAGACTCAGGACATGCCGCTAGTCTCCTAGGGCAGCGGTTCTCAACCAGGGAACCCCAGTGGTCTTTTAGGGAGCTGTGGGAGGGATAGTTTATTTTCACTATTTAATTCACTATAGAAGTGAACCAATTTGCATAAGAGTGACTATTCGGTCATAGGTTTTACTTTACTTACTCACGGTTATCTCCTCAACTGTAGATGAAACTTTTGGTCTTCATCATATCTAACAACTTAAATCTTTTCAGATGGAGGTCCCTGAAGCAAATTATCATTGATTGGGGGTCTGTGACCTAATGTGTATCACTTTTGGGGTCCTTGATGCAACAAAGGTTGATAATTAATGTCCTAAAGGGGCGGAGCAGCGGCGAAACGGACGTGACTCCCAGTGTGCTGTCTCCTTTCTACATCTATCTCTGGGAATAGTTCAGTTTAGGGTGAATTTTATTTTTGTTTTCCTCTATCTTTTTATGACCTTGTGCTCAGTTTGAATGTATGTTGAACTGTTGTTTTTGAAGAGGAGTTGCTGTTTGATCCCATAGACTTCTATGAATTCAAATGAGCAAATTTACAAACACATGGAAAAAGTGTCTAAGTTGGTCTGGCGCTGAATAACTGAGAAATAAAACAGTAAAAAAAAAAATCTGTACATTTTCCTCAAAATTGAACCCCATCAGACTGTCAATTCGATAGATCTCTGCTGTGAAAACAAATAATGTGTATTATATAATCCACCTTCATTCCACCTCCAGATATGACATATTTGATGTTGACACAAAGCAATCCAAATACTTTTTCATTATATAAGGTTCAACGTGCTATTTTTAGAAGGTAGTCATCTCCACCCCAGTCCTTATGTTCGACACCACCTGAATATATGAGCATATTTACACCTTGTCTTGGAGAATATATGACATATGTGCACTGGCCAGTGCTGCATTAACAGTATATTTCATCCCCTTCTTGGTTCCGTCTGTGAAATGGTCCTCTTCATTTCCCACATGAGTGGTTTTCTTATCATCCGGGCCCCCTCTCACCTGCCCCAGGGGCTGAGTTAAAGTCGATAAAACACCCAAATATTCTGTTAAACATGGGCGGCCTCTGCCATGTGGCCGCTCCCTGCAATGCCTCCTGGGTAATTATGGTAATAACTCAGCCGTCAGAGGCGAGGCCAGAGGCCCCGGGATGACGAGGTCAGACCGGAGAGCCTGAGACGAGAGGAGCAGTGGCGGCAGCGGAAGCGGGGCGGCGGGGTCAAGGCGAAGCGGGTGGGGATCTCGCATTGCTATCCCATAAACCCTTGCTGTCACATCAGAGGACGCTGGATGTATGTGGACATTCCCTTTAATCTGTCCTCCTCGACAATCAAGATGCTGATGAGGGATGATGACAAGTGTTTGAGTAACTCGGTTATTTGTGCAGCCTTGACTGAGAGACGCCTCGTCGAGTGGTCGGTACGAAGGTCAAAATGAGCCTCTGTTTGGGCTGATGAAATTAGAGATGGCTAATTACTGTGATATATTTATATATAGAAATATATATAGATGTGGTTTTGAAAAGCAGATTGATCAGTCCAGCATATTATTATGTTTTTATTTTTGTTTTTCTTTATTGCGAGGGTCAGAAAATCGAGAAAGGCACCGAACAAAATGTTCTAGTGGAATCTGATCCATTTATGGGTACATGTGGTCCCAGAGACGGAGGTGTACACCATCACTTTCAGAAATTAAACTTCTTTGTATTCTCTGTATTGTCTGACTGCCTGCACTCTGACAACAGTATGATGAATAACTGAGACAGAAAGAGAAAGACTCAACTTTTGGACATTTTTTGCAGAAGATTGATTTGTCTTTATAGATTCAGCTGTGATTCATGTTAAGCTCTGAATTTTACACCTGTTGTTTGTACACAGAGTCACGTGTGCTTTATGTACCTTATAGTGTATATACACTGAACTGAACTAGTTAATACAGAAGCAATGTAGTGTACTACTTCTGCAGTAAGTTGGTATTTCTTATATAAGCAATGTAGTGCACTACTTCTGCAGTAAGTTGGTATTTCTTATATAATTTGTCAGTCAAAAACAGCAAAGTGCTAATACAATATTCTTTAGAACATTTAAAGTCATTTTATCTGAAATATCTGGGTTATTTTGGAAAGGCTGAAGAATTAGAAATTAAGGCTGTCAATCGATTAAAATATTTAATCGTGATTAATTGCATTATTGTCCATATTTAATCATGATTTAATCATGATGATAATCCCACTTTTTTACATTTTTACCTGTTCAAAATTGACCTTAAAGGGAACTTGTCAAGTATTTAAGAGATAAGATAAGAGATAAGATAAGATGAACCTTTATTAATCCCCGAAGGGAAATTCGAGATTTAATACTTTTATCAACATGGGAGCGGGCAAATATGCTGCTTTATTCAAATGTATGTGTATATTTTTCATTGGACTTCAATTAGCAACACTAAACAATGACAAATACTGCCTAGAAACCCTCACAGGTACTGCATTTAGCATAAAAAATATGCTCAAATCATAACAGCTGTCAGTGTGCTGACTTGACTATGATTTGCCCCAAACTGCAGAGATTTGTTTGTACCCATAAAACCCATTTACATTCATATATCTAGCGGTCAGAAGTCGAGGGACCCCTGTGAATATGGCCAAGTTTTTCCTCCCCAAAATGTAACATAAGTTTGTGGCGTTATTTTTGGTATCAGTGGATTCTTTAGGTTTTCTAGTTTCATACAATGCCAGTATCTTATTTCTGTAGCTTTAAAACTGAGCTTGCTACAACCTAAAAAACGCAAGTTGCGTTAGTGCGTTTTAAGATATTAGTGGAATTAAAATTGCGTTAACTTTGACAGCTCTATTAGAAGTAGATCCTTACAAAGTAAAAGCACACAGTGACTCACGCTCGGTGCTTCTGTGCATGTACGCTTGCATGTGTGGCCCGAGCCTTTCTTGCATGACCTATATTTAGACTCAGCGTTACGCTAGACGAACAATGACAGAAACACAATATTCCCCCACATTCGGTCCAAATTCTGGTCAGGGGAGAGACCACAGGAAAATGTTACCATTCAATTACCATTTTGGCTTCTTCAGCATTTCTTCATTTCCTTGAACCTTAAATTTTCCCCTCCTTGTGCTACTCCTTCATCAAACCAAGCCAAGGCTTTGTCTAGGTCACTCCAGTCTCTTTGCATAGAAATATCCTCTCTAAAGTATAAATTTGATAGGAAGTGGAGTGAAGTGACAAGTGTAATAATTTCCAGTGACACACATCTCCATTCAGACTGAAGTTTAATGTAAAAGTGATCAGCGCCAGGGCTATTATCACAGGCATCCAGATGTCAGGGAAAATGAGAGAGCTGCATTCAGGGAAAGTGTGAGTAAAAATCTCACACCACATTGCAATGAATAACCCCATAACGCACCAGGAAGCTCTCCACTTAAATTATTTTGAAGCCTAACCAGTATTGGTATTGATAGATGTGGTCTCAGCCTTAATTTTGCTCCGTAGATTCTAATTTATTTTTTATGTTTTGAGCAAGTGCCAAGCCTTAAATATCTCCCCGTCCGTTTATTCCTGCCCTGCTGTATTGAACCCCTATTCCTGCTTACATAGTTACATATTGTAGTTTATTCACTGCCATCCACCGCGTGCTTCATTGAGACCCCTGACCTGCAAACAACTATAAATATTTATTTGCGTCGGCTTGTCTAAAAATAACTGTATTACAATAGAGTGTCCTGGAAGAGGTCCAGGAGCGTTGTGCAGTGAGCAGTAGTCAGCATTCAGAGTCCGGCCTGCGTGTCCAGAGAGAGATGGGGCGGTGTCAAGAGGCAGACATATTGATAGCTTTGTGGTCAACAGGAAAAAAAGTCACTTAGCGAGGGATCCTTTGGGTCCAAGGATGTATTTCTGGAACAGGCAGACGGAAAGGAGGAGCAGTTTGGAGTGATGCACAGTGGTCCTCCAGTGACATCTATAAACACTATTCCTGTCCTTTTACAACGTCACAGTGCTGAATTTTAAACGCCAGCAGCGATTCCAAGGTTAGAAATAGTATAAACCGTTGAAATGTGGGCTAAATAGACTCCCTATATTAGTATTACTGGCAGTTCAACTATAAGAACAACCCCTCTATAGATTTAAATGCAGTAGTCATCATGAGAAGGTTAAAATAAAACAAATAAAAATGAAATAAAAATAGAAGCAGGACAAAAGCTGATGGAAATGTGGGGATTGAGTTTGTTGAGACAAACATACTTTTTGGCTATTAGCGTTATTGCCACGAACACAATAATTAATATTAAACTGGATAAATACAAACAGGCCTCGTTCTTAAAGCTTCACAGTGAAGAAACTTTCATCCAGAGTCCACGTTTACCATCCAGATCAGAATAAAACGGTACAAGAGGTCTAATCGGTGATTGTTTCAACTTCACATTAATACATTAACAGATTTTGGAGGATCCAAAACTTGGTAGCGAGTGTAAACTCCTGGTTGAAGAATTACACAAAGAAACTGGAAGAAACTCGACACCGTGGCAGTGCAAGTAGAAATGTTTACAACGGTGTCAGCTCTGCGTAGAACTTTAAGGTTTAGTTGTATTTATTTGCACAATTGTTTGGATATAAAATACATACAGTTAGAGAAAAAAAGATATTATTGCTCAAAATCAGACTTAAGTTGACTTATTTCAAATATGATATGTGAAGACCAGAAACAAATCTGGTGAAATTATCAACATATAAATAATATTCAACTGTAAAATATGAATTTGGCTCCTTCAGGTTCAACACATTCTCACTCCCAACAGGTCAAATACCGACATGCCCCTCGCCATCGCAGACCGACGCATGGGGTATCGCTCTTGGGCTACTTTTGGACATGACAGGGATGGTGTGTTAATATACGCTCATTACATGTATAATGTCCTTTCAAAATAAACTTCCGTTTTCACAGGAAGTTAGGTTTAGGCAACACAACCACTTCGGTAGGGTTAGGAAACGGTTGTGGTTGACTTTAACTTCACAAATATTACTTTTAGTTTCACATGGGACACAAACATCGGTCTCCTAGTTGAATGTCTTGTTTGTTTGACCCGTCCAACACCCCTCCGGCCCGCCTTTAGCGGACTGTCACACTTTAAATACTACGCCACTTGCTCCAACCGTAGAATAATGCTTTGCGTGAGTTTACAGTGGAGTTAGCTGAAAGCCCGGTTCATCACCAGCTGTTGCTTGAGGGTGCCTCTGTGCGTCGTTTCCAATGCTTTTCCCAATCAGTGGTATTTGACAAGTTAGGAGTGAGACCAGGTTGTCACAGGTCAACTTGGACGTGTCCCGGCACTGACTTGTAACAGATCCCATAGCAACAGCTCAAACTGAAGCACAGCCGGCTCAGATTCAAACTCAGCTCTGTGGCAGATACTTCAACTTTCTTTGTATTGTCTTCATTGTTAGTGCCAATGCTGTATACCAGTCAATATCAAACTGTCTGCCAGTCTGGTTCAGTATGAGACACAAGTCTCACTACGCAACTTGTGCCTCTCCTCCCCAATCCCTCCTTCACCCCCAGAATGCAATAAATGTCCGGCCATCATTTATTTTAATTCACTCCCCTCTTGCACAGATGAAATGGATTCGTAACCTTGTAGGACAAGGACGTGCATGCCGTCTGCCGTCAGTTGCTGAGTTATTCTCAATTCTTCTAGCATAGAGAGAGAGAGAGGCAGAATGAGAGAGAGAGAGAGCGAGAAAGAGGCCCAATGATGAAGAGAAATAGTCTGGCATGCAAATTGCCGGCTGCCATGTCCAATGAGGAGGCCTGGCAGAGACTGTCACCGTAGAAACTCAGGACAGGGTTAACGAGGCTGTGGGAGAGACGGAGCTTAAAAAGACAGCAGCAGTGACGGAGCGAGGGAGGGAACAGAGTCTGAAAAAACTCAGAGTGTGATTTATTTGCCAAATCAAGGCCCGATGAGTGGATTATGGCTAGCCTAATGAGAGAGTGTTTAGGGGAGAGCTAATTGGACGTGACCAACGAGGAGAATGCTAAGAGCAGGTCGTGGGGATTGGGTGGCGTATGTCATTCAGCCGACAGTAGTTTAACTCAGAGTGTGGAAGTCAAACAGTGACGACAGCAGGTGCACAGGTGTGTCGGGCTGCAACTAATCATTTTAATAATTCATCTGTGGATTTTGTTTGTATTATTGTTTAATAGTTTAAAAATGTTTAAAGGCCACAGCAATGTCTTCAATTTGTTTTGTCTGAATAACTTGATGATTTAAATTACTGTCATATTTAACATAGAAAAACCAACACGTGAGATGCTGGGAATGTTTGTTTTAAAAACGACTGAAATGATTATTTGATTATCAAATTAGTTGCAGAATAATTTTGTTAATCAACAAATCGACTAATCGATTAATCGTTGCAGCTCTACAGGTGTGATGACACAATGTCCCGACCCTTGTTTAAGCACCTGTGTTTAGCCCTCCTGCTCGGTGTCCTTTCTCTGGTGTATACCGTATGATGATCAGCATCATTTTCTGTGTGCTCTCCTAGAGGATTGAGTTCAGGTTAGATCCTGACTCCTACACCTCAGCAACCTCAGTTTATTCTGAATAATTTTATGAGGGATGAAGATAAAAAAAAAAAAAGTCAATCAAATCTGTAAAAACCGTCGTCTCTTTCTGGTAATAAAAGCAGCCTCTTCTTCCTCTAGTTGGGTCATGATGACTAGACATCCAGCAACGTAGTGACGCCCACTAGAGGGTAGTATTTAACTACAGGCAGCACTTAGTATTACTCACACTTCCTGCGATGCATGCTGTGCCCATTGCTTGCATGTCTATCGCTATGTTTATGATAAGTTTTATTTATTTTTTTTTGTCTCCAAAAGCCAGTTAAAGCATTCACACCTGAACAGAAGAACCTGACCTTTTTTCTTTTCACACATCTCTAATGTTTTGATCGCCGTGCCTCTGAGTTTTAGGCATCTCAGATCAAAATGATGCCCAGCACACATGGGTGAAGCTGAAAGCATTTTGTATTATTATTGTTATATTTGTATTATTTTATTCTGCATGCATGTGTGTATTTTCTTGCCATGCTTCTTGTTTATCTTCAGTCACATAAAGTCATGTTTTTGTTAATTCTCCAACATAAACGTATCAAATTAAAAATCCTGGGGTACTGGATTCCGGTATATTGCTGCCATTTCAAATTAACTGCATGGATTTGGAAATATTTATTTAATTAGGAGGAGCAATTTATTTTAAGTATTCTAAAAAGCATGATCCAACAATTAGTGTCACCACCTGCTGCTGTTACTGTTGAATTTTAAGATTTTTGGACATGATGTGGTTACATTTTCCCCTGTTTCTTTCTATTCGTATTTTGAATTAAATGATACATACTTTGCTTAATTTACTAGACATTATATCTGTTTTACATCTAAATTGCAGGGCCCTTCTGAATTGTATTCAACATTTCATTTCCACGTATATAGTTTATTAAATCAACCGCTCATTGCTCAACATTTAAAAGCACTAGTTTCTTTTCTGTCGTTGAATGAAGATCCTCTTAGTGATGACATTTCCTTTGTGTGTCCACTGAAGTCCTTGGAAATGTTTGTGTTGCATCCATTTGCTTGCCACCGCAGCATCCCTTTCATTTCATGAGTGCAGCGGCATGCACATTTGAAATGGGTTAGGACACAAATGGGATTAATGCTTGCAAGACATCTCCTAAAGCGTTTCCACCTGTAATGCTGTTTGCAGATGCACTAAATGAGATGTCTCAGCGGGAGCGAACGTCTATGTATGCAGAGCTAACGGAGGGAGGCCTGCGTCAGGGTGCACTGTGACCCTCCTCATGCAGCTCCTACATTCGGGCTCCAATTTCGACAGGATGTAGCATATAGGGAAAGAGACAACATGGGAAATGTGATTACACGGTTGCCTAATGTAAGGGAATCTCATTTGTTTTGTCGGCCGTTTGATTGTTCCTTTCTGCGCTGGCAAATTTCAGGAAAATACAATGCAGATGTGGATGAGGGCGAGCAGTCACTGTTACCACCCAATCTAAGGAAGAGCGTTTTGACTTTGAAAACCTCAAACTTGTGTTGCTGTTAGACACGAGGGAAGAAAAACAATTTCAAATTAAGCTTCTGTACTCAATCTTTCACATTCGTCTGAAACTGTGGCAAATCAAGGACTCTCTCCCTTTTTTTGTACAGTGACAAAAATACACCATTGTGCTCTCAACATAAATGTGAAAATACAACCTGAAAAGCGGTCCTAGAGTGCAGGCTGTGGTCACAGTGCAGGATTATGACGTAAGATGTCTATTGAAGGAAAAGTCTCTCCTAACCAAGATGAATGAGTGATATCGAACTCTGGCATGACAAACGAGGGCTGAAGTGTCGCAAGTGTTTTATGACGGCCCCTAGGGTCCTTATCTCCCATAACCCCTGACCCCTCGACCTTTTTAAACCACAAGGGTGATTACAAGTGGCCAACCAATGAAATAACTACTATACTACTGTTTCATGCAACCTCTCACTGTGGTGGAGCCAGTAACCACTTTATGCAGAATTACAGTATATTTTCATTGAAACACCAACTAGGGCTGCAACTAACAATTATATTCATTAGAGATTCGTCTGTTCATTATTTTCTCAATTAATCGATTAGTTGTTTGGTCTATAAAATGTCAAAAATTGATGAAAAATGTTGACCAGTGTTTTATCAAAGATCAAGATGACGTCCTCAATATAATATACAAATAAACATCCATAATATACTTTAAATTGTACAAAAAAGGAAGAATTTCATCAGGTTTTGGAGGACTGGGACATGGTGGAGTCAGACTGCTTTAGATCCACCAATAATCAGTTTAGAGTTCAGTTGACAAATGACAGCTTCATAATCATTATGTTTTTAATACTTATTCAATAGGACATTTTTGAGCTCTGATAGCATAGCATCCCTCCACAGAGCATGAGACTCCACTGCAACTAACAGATATTTCTATTGTTGATTAATCTGTCAGTTATATTCTCGATTAATCAATTAGTTGTTTGGTCTAAAATGGTTTGGTAAAATAGTTGGTATAACATGTCAGAAAATGGTGAAAAATTTGTTTCCCAAAGCAAAAAGCAACGTTCTCAAATGTCTTGTTTTGTCCATAACTCAAAAATAAGAGATTCAGTTTAAAGGAGGAGTAAAGAAACCAGAAAATATTCACATTTTAGGAGCTGTAATCAAAGAATTTAGACTTTTTTTTACCTTAAAAAAACTAACTCAAAATAAATGATTGAATAATTGGTGCAGCTCTATAAGACAAACTAGTGCTTCCTATTAAAATGCATGAAACAGTTTGCAGATAAAAAGACAAACTCGGGTCATTATCCCCAGAACTCCTCAAATTTTCCAACATAAGACATGATTTCTAATATCAATGGGCATGAGGTGTTTCTGCGTCACATGCGTTGCTTACTCTCTGCTGCCGTTTTAACTGGTCAGCAGAGTGATGAGCCGAGGTCTCACTCACTGCTCATTCTCCACACCTGTCATGTAACCGACTATGATATCTGTTCCCCATGGGACGCATAACTGTGTGACACTGGTATTTTTCACCGCAGGCTCTGGCAGCAGCAGCAGCACTGACCGTTAAAACCCCAGGGCAGGTAGTAGTTTATCGAACACCACTGAGCGGTGAAAGAGCAGTTGAGTAAAGTAGAGCAGAGCTGAGTAGATTTTTCCAGCCTTGGTGTAATTTTAGGATACATTTTAAGAGCTATATGCATGTGGAAAAAGTGCAACCATATGTGACCTCATTGCCACAAGAGTAAAGGAGATGAATAAGTTGAGTTGACTTTTGCCCTGCTGCAGCTTTTGATTAGTTGTTTGTTTACTGACAGGGTGAATTTTGGGCGAGGACAGGTAATTGATGTACACATGTGCTCCCGCGGATGCGAGTGCAAGTGGCTACTGGAGATGTACATCATTTTCCGTAACATTGCAGTCTGAGATTAGTGCGGGGTCCCAGGGGTCTCGCTCGTCACTCCATTTCCTAAATTGACAGCTGGAGAAACTCTATTCCACCGGACGTGATAAACGACACGGGGTGTCAGAGGAGTGCGTCGCAGAAGAGAGAAAGCAGTGATAAATGGGGGAGGTTGGGAGGAATCAGGGCAGATGAAAGTTGTTGGGCACTGAGAAATGACTGACAGCTCATTATGAAAATCCAAGAAGGGAGTCTAACTTGTTCAGCCGAACCGTTTGTCTGTCTTTTCTTTTTACCAATCTCAAATACACTGAATACACAAATGTCCACTAATGTTGAACCCTTTAATTGTTTGGTGATTTTGTTCTTTTCAGTTGTTGAGAGTGAGAGAAATTTCTATGCAAGAATAACAACTGGAATAAAAGCCACTGTAAAATAAATTTTAAAAATGAATACAAGGTTTGTGTTGTAATAAGTAAAAAAAGAGAACAAGTAAAAATACGCTTGGTAACATTTGTTGAAATAAGATGTCATTTTAAGCCTTTCAAGATAAAAAAGAGACCTTGAAATTAGCTAAGAAAACTCATTTTGAGCTGTATTTCATTGATATTAGGAAGAGCTGTGTGTCACAATAAGCCTGTAACGCTTAAATGTAGTATTTATTTAACTTGACAAGATATTCAAGATGCATTATCTAAAAACAAGTCAGTGAAGTGATTGGGTCTTATATCAAGTGTTATGAGATATTTGACTAGTAATTAGACAAATATACTGTACGTGGTAAGATTTTGCATTTCAGATTCAAGACCATAAAAACAAAATAAAATGCATATCAATTTAAACAGGCTGCAAATAATCACTGATATTAGATGCACTGAAGCCGTTTTTCCCCATTTTTGTACTGTGTGTTGTCTGGTTTTCTGCATCATCTGCTATTTATAAAGAAATTTTAGCTAAACCTATTCACTAATATAAATAATGAAGTAATATATAGTATTTTAAATTTGTTGATGGATATCAAATATTCCTGTTATGAACAGCTCACTCCTAATTTTAGTATTAGTAGAGAAGCTTAACAATTAGCTGTGGAGGGAAAAATCCATACAGCATAATATTATGATCTTTTGTGTGCAATATTATCAATTATATAGTAGTACAATAGTATAGACACACAACATTAACCTCTTAACAATCCGGCTGTCAGAGCAGAGGCTGTAGCAGTCTTAAAGCTAGTAGTAGTGAAGATGCTGGTGTCATATAAAACTTGAAAACCAGAGGAATCGATTGGTACCAACGATGCCACGTTAGCTTGTCTGGCAGAAATGCTCAATAACGCTCCAAACTGAAGTTTTGGTGAGGAACAACTGGCATGGCCATTTTCTAAGGGGTCCCTTGACCTCTGACCTATGTGAATGAAAACTGAGATGAACAGATTTAAAACTGTGTCTTATTAGATGAAACAGATTTTGACAAGCTGCATAATTTCCAGTTAAAAAAGGTAATGAATCACAATATAATTTATCACAGTGCTCACACATATACATTTCACAAAATGTTTAAAATCATAATGAGATCGTATCGTGACTTAAGTATCATAATATCGTTTTGTGGGCCCTCTGTTAACAGTTATTGTGCATGGCAGTTTTTTAATGCTATGTCTAATAGCTGTAGTTTGGTTTGGGTTTTAATGCCTCACCTTGTGAAGCTCTCAAATGCTTTTCAGTTCTACTGTATTGTTGACCACACTTTGCACTGGACATAGGTTACTATTTTGATATGAACACCAGCATTTTTGTTCTTTTTTATAGCAGTATAACCTTTGTCATTTACATTTATAGTGCAGACAAAGCTCTGAGTCACCCATCAGGGCATTAGAAAGCTCAAGGAAACCCCTGAGATTGCCAGTTGGCATTGCTTTATTGGGTATTTTCCCTCAGCAGTCTTACTAGCTTCTTTCAACCTCACTCAATTTAGTTGTTTTAGCCCTCTATGGCCGTGTTGCTGATTTTGAATAAGTGCTCGGGGCACGAGGGGTCAGCTGCAATTTCAGCCGTAGCTAAACTGGTCTATTCTAATGTGAGATCTGAGGTGACTTTGACTTTTGATTAATGACAGTTCTCCAAAGGACATATCACCAGGAAAACTTTCCACGGCATGAAAATCACTTCCAGTAAAAGAAGAAAACATCTATATCTTTATGCATACAGAATTCGGCACTGACTGACTGCATTCAATGTGAAATAATACCCAGGTGCCAGTACAGGAGGCAAACACTGAAAGTGTTTGTTATTAAAATATTTGTACTTCATGGGCCCCAAAGGCCCACTATGCCTTTTCTCACTTATGCATATTTCCATTATAGTGACATCAAGCAAACAGAGAAACGCTGCTGCCGCCGCTGCTCTCCTGTTCTCTCTCCTTCTCTCTCGAGTGCTTCTCTCACAGGCTGTGAAAACAGCAGCCCCAGGGAGTATTCGTATCCCATGAGCCCTTGGGGCAGAAGGCCCGAGGACACGCTATGGGGATGTATTGAGGGGTGTTGTCGGGGGAGAGCAGAGCAGCACTTCTCAATATGAATACTATAGATAAATGTAAAGCAGATAGCAGTTGAATAGAATCGTCCCATCTGGGATTTTAGCAAAGAGGTTTAGAGATAATGAGAAAGAGCAGGTAGCGTACTGGGAGCACAAACCGATGAGCTACTGTTGCTACTGACAAATTTGAAAATGTGGTTTACATGTCAAATGGCTTTTTCCCTACACCAGTATTTTCAGATTGCTTATTCTAACACTAAACAGTACTAAAACAAAAGAAAATGTTGTGTGTCATGTTTAAACAGTTTAAATTAATCCCACATCCTCTAACACCACCCCACTAAACTGCTGTTTCTAGGATACTTGAAATTCTCGCTTGCACTTCAGCTCATAAACTTAAGCTGTGTCTCAATTCGGCTACTTCCATAAGTACACTTCCATGTAGTACACTGTGTACTTACTTGTGTAGGGCATGAATTTTGACAGGGTCGCTGGAAGCTCGGGATATCCGCTGGTGATAGACGGCCATGGACATCCCGCCGTATCGGCAGTAATTCAGCTCAGACGGATAAATTACCCCAATAATGGCTTCTGACAACAGTATAGTTTTATAGCTTTCTTAACTTAAATTTGTATATTTTTACCATTTTTACAAGTACGAAATAGGTTGGTGGCCCCCTCCCGTTCCGTTATGTAGCAAAGATGACGACTGCTGAGCCCTGTAATCACTTTTTCAATGTGCTGAGCAGTTTTAGCATATTTTGAATGCCTAAACATCCTAAAACAAAGCTTTATTGTTAACTGAATATCTAAATCTAATCTGAATATCTGAAAAAAATGAAATGCACTAGTGTATACGGTACTGTGCGTGTGTACTGTATATCAATCATTTGCTTTTAGGATGATATATAGAATCAAAGTTATAATCTGATGAAGCTCAAATGGCGTTTGCTGTAAAAAGGTCATGAATGAAAATGAAGGCAGCAGGGACATGAAACATGGCTTGATAATTAATATTACAATTAAATACTGTGAAATCTTTTAGTGGTGTAAGAGTATGTTGATATACTTGAATATTGCAAAATCATGTTTTTATACTGTATAGCTTCTCATAGATTATTAATTGTTTACATGCAGAGATTCGTGGCAGACAGCGGCACAGATTGTGTTTAAACCCTCAACCGCTGAGATAGCAGTGTGGTTTGACTCATCCGCTCCAACATAATAATGTAAACTGAGACAGGAAGTAGCGTAAGGCACACAGATTTTAAGCATATATGTTGTGTTGTTTATACTATGACAGCTTTCCTAAAATTTGATTTAAAAAAATTGCAATATAAGGCTCTGATGACAATGTCACAATCTATCACAATACATATCATCGTAACCCCTGTATCATGATATGTATCGTATTTCCAGATTTTTGCCAATACGCAGCCCTAAAATATAACTGTCAGGTTTTGATGATAGGTTTTAACAGAGTGAAGAAGAAGAAAAACACTTAATCTCAGAGAGGTTTCATTGAAAATATGATGCAGCTTTACCAGAAGTAAGACTGTTGGGATTGTGGGACAAAGGTCTCTGTGTCTGTACTCTCCTGTATGATCAAATTATCTGTCAGCCAATTACACAGAGAGGCCTTTGGGGAGTGACAATGAGGATGGAGGGGACACACACACACACACACACACATACACATCTTATTCACACTGACCTCTGCGGCCTCTCCGCAATGCCTGTTTTCGTATTTGATAGGAAAATCGATAGGCTTGCTGGCAGAGAACAACCTCCAAGAAGAATTAAAACAGGGAAAGTGTTGGTAGCGGTCAATCATTTTTCTGTCCGCTAACACTACACTTACTAATGCAGCCGTGATAAAACACTGTTTACCTTTCAGAAATGTGCTGTCATCGTGAAGCACGCCAAGAGATGAAACTCAAATGTACAAATGATGATGCAGGAAATTTTTGGCAGCAGAATAAGAAACATTTTAGTTATGTAAATGTATTTTTTTTAATGTTGAGCTGTTGATTTAAAACAAAAAAGATCACTTTATTTTTTAATAATAGCTTTATAATAAAAACTGAATTATCATTATGTTGAAATAGAAACAGATAGAAACAAATAATCTCTGTTTTCAGTCATGTTGCATGCTATTAAACTTTCATATTCATGCAGCATACAATTACCATAATATTTCTCTCTTGTTATGCAGATGATATTCACCTATACTGTGACATTAAGATGTTACAGGTGTTTTCATTTTCACTTCTGTCTGACTCCTCAACTCAGAAATATCTCATACGAAGTGAGAAACCATGCCCTTCTAATCTTATATCTATATATATTTGATTCTGAGTTGGTCTAACTTGACTTGGTAGATTGGTCTAACTAAATTTTGCAAAGTTTTACAAATATGCCCTATAAATTATAACACAACCAATACTGGATTTTACAGCCCAGTACTGATATATTATTATTTTTTTTTTTTTTTTTTTTTTTGTTTTTGTTTTTTTTAGTTCACAAACACTTCCCAGTATTGAACAGAAATGAACTTGTAAGGGCTCCCTGGTGGACAAACTATGTAATGGAGACAGTTTTTTTTTTTTTTTTTTTTTTTTTTTTTGCCATTTCTGTATTGTAATTTCTTGTTACTTATCAGCCATCATATTCACTGACTGACATATTTGCAATAAGCTAATGTCAGCAAAAATATCAGCCAGCTCATAGACTGTATACTGTATAAGAAGTGGCCATGGTCAGCGTGACATCACCCATTTGTTTGTGGACCGCCGTTTTGAAGCTTCAAGTTCAGCATTTTAGCCGTCACTATCTTGAGAGGGTGGAGCTAAGTACAACTGAATGCTGAATAAGACATTTTTAGGTAGCCAACATATACAATTAACTTTCATGAACTGCAAACACACTGTGAAAGGCGTAAGGTGAAAATGCAAACAACTCCAAGACCGGACAACGCTGTGTTAGTGACCTGTCAAACACAAGGTTGCCACACCCTAAAGCATACTCTTGCTTTTTTGCATCTTATTTCACTCTAAATGGGACCATAATTTACTAAATAATATCATGAATATCATGCTGTATTCAAGAAGACTTGAAACTAGTGATTGAGACCATAAACTCATGTTTACAATGTTTACTGAGGTAATAAATCAAGGGAGAAGTAGGCTCATTTTCTCATAGACTTCTATACAAACAGACTTCTTGTTGTAACCAGTGGAGTCGCCCCCTGCTGGCTGTTAGAAAGAATGTACTTCAGCACTGGCTTCACATTTCAGACCCAGAGGTTGCCCACATTGTTAATTTTCCCAACTCAGTCATACCAAATTACCAAACCTAGGTTTCAATTACAGTCAAAAACTGAATAATAATCAGGCATTTTTTTTTTTTTTAAAGAGGACGTTATACAACATCAGCAAGCAGTAACTGATGTAACATTTATTTCTCCAAATGTGGCCATTGATCCAAGGTCAAGCAGCCTAAACCGGCCCATCTCATGCCAGTCTTGAGGCCATTCTGAGCAGATGTTGGCTCAGCCAGCTGGACATGGCGACCTTGAGTAAATCTCAAAGGGGTCTTCTTTGGCAGCATGGGCACCCAACTCTCCCCCCTGGCAAAGGAGACCCAGTGCAGCAGCGTATAAGCAAGCGGTGTGTGTGTGTGTGTGTGTGTGAGTGTGAGCATCTACAAACCAGCATTGTGTGTCATTCAAGCTTCAGTGAAAAGGTACCAGTGAATCAATCACATGCCCTGTGTAACACCGCACTAAATGAAATTCAATGGACTGATTGAGTGAGTGATGGATGATTCACATACATACAGCCAGAATTAAGTGATGGAGAAACACTCAGAAGGAGGGTGGAGGAGGTGAGGGTTGGTTAGACCTCTGAGAACTCTGTGTGTGTGTGTGTGTGTGTGTGTGTGTGTGTGTGTGTGTGTGTGTGTGTGTGTGTGTGTGTGTGTGTGTGTGTGTGTGTGTGTGTGTGTGTGTGTGTGTGTGTGTGTGGCGCATGCACGTGTTGCTCTGTGAGTGTGAAAAAAAACTGTAGACGTAGAGTGTATAGACTCTGAAGGCTGAACGCCCTGAGGAGCGGCTGTGTTCGTACCCCACATCTGCCATCCCAGGATGCAGCAGAATGTGTGTGTGTGTACGTATTTGCTTGAGTGTGTGTTCAAGAGTGTGTGTGGTTACCATCTGGGCAGAACATCAGGGGCACGCCTGGACTGCACGGTGAGCCAGTCCACTTTTAATCTGCCCAGCGCCCTCTCCCCACCAAGGAAGGTCGACGCCTCGGCAAGGACAGCACTGTCACCCCCGTAACACCAACAGTGGGGGTCGGCACTGGCTATCCATAATAGATGGCAGCTGGCTTTAGTGTACGTCTTCACTTTGCCTGGGGCAGCGGTGTTAGCCCATCTTTCATTCCCACTACTCCGCAGAGCTAATGTGCTGTGTTAATGCTTCTGTGAATCAGGAGGAGTGCTCAGTCGTGTGTCTCCCCTGTAGCTACCGAGCGCTCGTGTCATTGCCAAAATAGGACAGAAGGTGCTCCGACAAAGGAAACATTCATCTGGAGGTATCACAGCACAACAACAAAATCAACCTTCATACATTAAGAGTTCACAACACTAGTTAGTGAGAGAAATGGGATGTGATGAACTTTTATGGGACAGCATGTCTTTGGTAAACACGGCCCTGCACGTCCAAAGGTTTACAGAACTTCAAACACAAAACAGGGCTGCGCAATTAATTTAATATTAATCACGATCACAATTTTGGCTTCCCTCAATTAACTGAACACGATCGACTGGGATATTGATGTTTAAAATATGTGATCCACTCAGAGAAAACTCTGTTGCAAATCAAATGCATCCTAAATTAACGGCCAACCACCAGGGGGTGATCAAGATGTTTTCTCTTCACTTTTGGGAACTGTCATGCTAGCCCTGTCTCCTAAAAATGACATTCCCGTACAGCTAAACTGCATTCTCAATTACATTTGGAAGGAAATAGATTTTGTGACGGATCATGATTATCTGTTAAATATCAGACATACCTTTGTAAGTCTGTGGACAGCAGCAGCTAGTAACATAGTACAACAAGAAACTTGCAGCGCAGGTGACTTAATATATTGAGCAACCATGAATTCAAATATGTTGAATAAAAACTTTATTGAATAATAACCAGTATAACAAACAAGAAAGTCCACTCCTGGTGGGCGGAAGGAGAGCTGGATGAGTCCAACACCGGACACCAGACTTTCACCCAGGAGACTGATGTCCCATGTAAAACATTGTAATGTCTTGCATTTTTGTTTTGTTTTTAAGTAATTTTAAGCCAAGCCATGATGTTTTTTACTAAACCTAACTCAGTAGTTGTGTTGCCTAAACATAACTACGTAGTTTTGATGCATTTTCATTTTGTTTTGGTTCCGTTTACAACGTTAAATCACGTGTTGAAAACAGTTTAAAACTACAACTGTATTGGAGAAAATTCCCTCAAAAGATATTTTGGTTATACAGTTTAATTATATGGGAACGTAATTTTGTGGGAGACAGGGTTGGTAGTGATGCTGCATGCACAACCTACAGTGTCAGTCTGTGAGACACTTTCCTGAATGTTGGGGCTGCAGTTCAGAGTAGAAGAGTAATATACTGTAGAGCAAACAGGCAAAACTAAAATGCCCTGAATCCAGGTGAAGAATAAAATAAATAAAAACTTATTTTGATGCAAAGATTTGTTAATTAGCAGGAACATAGCACAACATGAAAATAATGCTCTGTTAATTTATTACTGGGTAAAAAAAATTTGGTAACACTGCAATTTTATTTTGCTGCTAGGAGACACACTGTGAATATGCAAAGATTTGTGCATTAGCAGGAATGTAGCACAACATGGAAGTGAAAGCAGTGCTCTGTTTATTTAAATGTGAAAGTACAACACAAATATTTTGTCCCTAAAATCAATGACTAAAATAATTGTGATCTCAATACTGATCAAAATAATCGGGATTATCATTTTGTCCATAATCGTACATCCCTACCGTCACTTCTTTGTGTTGTGATGCTGTCATCATGTGGAAGTTGTTGCTTATTTCTTCCCTTTTTATGTCAAAACCATTTTTATGTAGAAAGTTCAGTTTTGGACATTTCACACAAAATGCATGAACCCCAGTTTCTCAGGCTTTTATGTTAAGTGGCTGCTCACCATCAAGCATGATTTCCAAGACCTTTTTTTTTTTTTTTTTTTTTTTTTTTTTACTTGCCAGAGAGACCAAAACCATTTTAAATGCAAATGACCTAAATAAGATTAGCGAGGTAGGCTGTCCGCTCCCTGTTAATTATCACACGCAGTAGTCAATTAACAACGCTAACGATGGGACACTTAGTGAGCGTTAACCCAATTTACCACAGCTAAGAGCCGGGCGGACACAGTTGCAAGGGGTAACTTAAGGTGGGATCTGGAGGAGAGGGGAGTCACGTCTTTATTGAGCTCCATCCTGAAGCAGAGTTTAGGGATGTCGACTGGAGCTCCTGGAGAGAGTTTAACACTTAAATATGAGACCAACAAGAAGAAGAAACTGTTCCGTGATGGTATGTGGTCCTGTACGCTCTCTCCACGACGTGGAGTTGGGTACCATGTGGGCTGAAGCCGGAGCGGGACTCATTCAGGGGTAATTAGAGTTACTCAGGATGTGTTAGCTGAGCTGCTGCTCTGCACTTAACAGCATTAGCCATGGCAGGGCCGAAGGCGTGCTCTGATTTAACAGTTGTCACTAGACCTTGGCTGTGAGAGGCATGGGTGACTGACAGGTCGAGACGAGGCCCCGTTTGTGTGTCTGCGTGTGTGCGTGTTCACGGTTGTCTATGTGCACAGGAGTGTGCGTTGGTTGCACTGATGTGAGAAAAGTATTGTTGGGAATTTTGTCACTGCTGCTTCTGTCAGTGTGTAACTGTAACCTTGTAAACGAGGAACCAAAGGGTTTCGTCGTGACAGATATTTGGTGGTGTAAGATGCACTTGCTGTAGGGATACACATTTTTTATACAAATAAAATCACTGCTGCGAAACACAGATGACTTTTCTCTTTTGAATATTTATTGCTGAGCAGAAAAGTCTCTTAGCAGCTTCCTGCGTTTTAAGTATTGTCCTAAACTGAGATGAAATACAGAGAAATGACCTTTTGGTTTTGGAGTTAGTTAGCCACTGTTGACCCTTTGAAACGTGTACGCTCATGGCTCATGACAACCAAAATGGATCAAATTGAACCCACATCCATTTTTAAAAAAGATAATGTTGATTTCAGAGAAGATAATGTTGATATAGATACTCATTTATGCTTCATACAGTTCTGTAAACATTCAGACTCAAATTGAGATTAGTGCCAGTTAGTAAAGTTAAAAATGTGCCTTTTGTTTGATAAAGTCACCCCATAAGAGAAATGTGTCTTTTTAGGTTTATACTGGGGTTGGAATCACCAGAGGCTTCACGCTATATTATCATGATACGTAAGTCACAATACGTTCTTATTGTGATTTTAAATATTTTGTGATATGCTGATTATTATAAAGCGATAAAATATATTGCAATGTATTAGCATTTTTTCAACTTTAAATATGCAGTTTGTCAGCATCTGTTTTATTTATTCACATATCTTGAGGTCAAAGGTCAAGGGACTCTATTGAAAATGGCCATGCCATTTTTTCCTCGCCAAAACTTTGTGTAATTATGGAGCGTTACTTTCCAACAAGCTCACAGGACATGTTTGGTACCAATCTATTCCTCAGGTTTTCTACATTTCCATGTATATACCAGTATCTCCACTCTGGCTTTAAGACCTGCTACAACCTCTGAAAGACATGATAGCAGCCGGACCCACTGGCGGGTTGTCGAGCGTTTTTCCCCTACTCTATACAATATAGCCACATTTTCACTTCTTCCATGCAATAAAACAGTGGAGAAATATAACATGAACTGTGATGAAGATACTACAGTATATTTGAAATCTATAATGATAAAGTAGCATCCACGTTACTGCAGGGAAATGATCAATTGCCTTATTCTTGGTTGCCTGGCCAGATTGATATTGATTTTGATCTTTTTTGCCATCTTCCCCTTTCAGTTACTGCATCTTCTTCACTGAGTGGCCTGCAAATGGCACACTTTGGCTTAAATTTAAGCAAACTAAGCCATGAAAAATTTCTTCTTCCTCCTCTTTGTCACATATTCAACCTCTCTGGTGCCCAATTCTACACTAAATTGATCAATAGTGTTGGATTCTGGATGACAGATTAATTTCCTATATTTCATTTGGTCATCCAGTAAACAGTAGTTTTACTTACACAGTCACAATGGAGTCTCTCACTTTGTTCCACTTCCTGGAAGTCATGATTTGTACCAGTAGGTCTTATCATCCCCGCAGACCAGCACCAGTCCGCTGGTATGAACGTTAAAGTACTCACTCAGTGTCCAGGCGGTGACATTCAGGCATCTCTATCAGACAGTCTCTCTCCAAAATGAAACATCTGCCCAGCTAACATAAATCATCATCACACTCTGGCCCTGCCCACCCATTTTCATCTGTGTAACCAGAGCTCCGAGCGTCAGCAGGAAGTGTATTGGTCAGAGCGGCCTATTGATCATTGATCTGGCGCCATCGATCCAAACCGTGCCTCCACCCCTCCCACCCCAGCTCTCTGTCGCTGCTCGGACTCACGGGGACACTCCTGGTCATCTTTTGACTTCAGTCCCCCTGTGGAATATACGCATAAGCTTAGATAATGAGAATAAATGGTAGTTCTCACTGGTATTTCTCGCTTTCATGTTTGATTTATCACCTTTAATCAATATTTTTGACTTGAGCAGGATTCACCTTGTGACGCTGCTTGTGCTTTTGTTGTCTCTGAGTGTGATTAATTAACTGTAAAATTAATCACCAACTATTTTGATAGTCGATTAATTGGTTTGAGTCTTTTTTTTTTTAAAGAAAAACAAAAAATTTCTGATTCCAGCTTCTTAAATGTGAATATTTTCTGGTTTCTTTACTCCTCTATGACAGTAAACTGAATGTCTTTGAGCGTTGGGTAACACTGATTGACATATTAAACCATTTGCTTTCATTTTTTTAGACCAAACAACTAATTGATTAATAAAGAAACTAATCAACAGATTAATTGATAAAGCCTATTGTCATTATCACAGGCAACAATCTTGACTTTTTAGCACTTTTTCTTATGAATAATTTTTTCCTGCAATCTGTCAGCCTCTTTTAATGCTTCTCACAAGACAAATCAGATTTTTTGATTAATCTAATAATATGGTGATGTTAATAATAATGTACACAAGACCTAACATGATCGTTTATAAGTAGTGTATAAATACCTAATAATACCTTGTGATACTGGCAGAAAATGGCTCAAAAATGTATAATAGAGTTCAATCCTGATCTCTTTATCAGTGGCGCAAATGGCCGACAGTAAAAGCTACAACTGTATGATGAGCAGATCAATATACACGTAATTTACAAACTACAGGGCAGGTAATCAATGAGTATAAAAGTGTATGAAATATACATTACAGGAATCCTGCTGTAGCGCTGACCACAAACTGTGATAAATAGTCCGGCCATTTATTTTTGTCAGTATTGATTATTCAGTCCGGAGAGTTCACCAGAATCGTCCGTCTTCTCTTCTCCTTTTCACTCGATCTTCTCCTGAAAGCTGATTTACGATCCATCGGGTCAGACGAGCAGCTGTTGGTTAAAACACCTCAGAGATGAATAAAAGTGATTTGAAGTAGAGAGCCTTTAATGTGATTTTAAAAAGTGGTTCCCATTGATTGAAATGTGGCTTTATCTGGGTTAGGTTTTTAATTTTAGCACTCAAAGAGATTGCTTTTGTGTGATATTTGTGTCGATCAGTGGAATATTGTACTCAAGGATGGTATATATCTGTCATCCTTTGCATTTGCAGTTGACTGTGTTAACACTTAAAGGAAATCACCCGAAAATGAGAATCGTGTTTTCTTTCCGTTTATATCTACATGGGGAGCAGGTCCGCTCTTCATGGAGTCCACCATGTTTCAACAGTAGCCCAGAACGGACAGGCCCAACGGCCCGAGTCGATAACGTACTCGCTCCGGTCGTCGCCGATCTGTCTTGCTTCACCACCCTCATACATACACACACTCTATGCACTGGCTCTGCTCCAACATGACCTACGTCTTCCTGACTGGCTCAAGAGAGGGCCTTTGCGTTTGTAACAACACACTTGGCACACAGGAGAGGCTTCATTTTAACACATCAAACATCACATGGTAATGACTAAGATAGCCAAGTATCCCACCTGTTCGCACAAAAAGACATCTGAAAGACACGATAATGCGTAAGGCATTTAGCACGCAATAAGATTGCCTTTCTTGCTTTTGGCATGTCATTTGTACGCCATGTAGTCTGTACTGACTGCAATGGAAATACATCCGTGTGAATATATTTTTTCACTGAATTTTATAAGTTGTGTTACTCACATTTGTCCCTTTTTTTTTTTTTTTTTTTTACTGATGTTTGTCACATGCTTTCTTTACTTCTATTATGTTGTGCCCATACATATTTTAATTAAGGCTGGCCCACACTAAAACATTCGTCAAATCTTAACAGACTGAAAGTGTGAAAGACGCCACTCATAACGACAATTTGTTTTCCTATATTGTGTGGTGAGCAATGACTTGGCTAAAACACACAAATCACACAGTTCCATTCATGAACAACAAGAGTCCTCACTAAAAAAAAGAAAGAAAGTGAAACATGACTTTAATGTAAACAAACATGGAGGACGACAGGAAAGAAGAATGATCAATGTTCAAGTTTTTCTGCTACTTTGTACTGAAAATTAGAAAACAATATGGATGAAATCATGGCGGCAAAACGAGTTGGTCCATCTTTCTACTACATTATGCCTCATGTTTTACATTAGCCACGGCTGCCATGACTGGATTTGTCGTCCTTCAGTAAGTTTGGTTCCCAACTGGCTGTCGTTCTTTCCCATGTGACGGTAGCTGTCCTCGGGGTTCCCCACACACAACAGGATATCCGATCGGAAAACATGTTTAATATTTGCGATTTGAAATCAGTGCTGCCAGGATGGACTTCCGAGCCAATCAGGGGATGTAAAAACACTCTTAACATACCTCACATCACAGGAATATCTGGCAAGATCATCTTTCGAACCATCAACAAATCAGGGCTATGCTGACGATTATCGGGAGGGGGCCAGAATCGGCTCACTTCTCATGTAGTATGTACCCAGCATTGCTTTACGTACTTATTTTAAGCCCAAGCATGACATTTTTCCTAAACTTGGAAACTGTGGACATTACTGTAGTTTTGTTGTGTGGCGTACAGATGAAACGCAAAAAGCCTAAAATGCGTCCTCATGACAAACAAAATCCTTGTAATGTTTTGCTACTGATATGCCTTCCTCGTGAGATCGGGTTGAAGTTTCAGTCTCCCAAGTCATCCTTCCTTAAGACCTTTCCTTGTTTCTACTTTTAGTCTTTTTTAGTTTAGTCCTCTCACACTTTAGGATCTTCCGACTCCACACAGCCTGATCGTGGCTATTGCTTGTCATTAGAATAACAAATGCACCGGGGCTCCTGATTTAGTGTGGCGCTCTGGCCCCTGATGTATATTAATACCACAACACTGCACCTCTTACCTAGGGTTCATCATTCATTCGGGTAAAAGAGGTGGAATTGAAAAGCAGTCCTTGTTTTTGCTGGAACCTGGATCACAGTCATTTATTGTGTCATGAGACAGGGCGGCCCCTCTGCACGTCCTTCACCTCCACGTGCAGTGCCAGCTCCTATTAGATGCTCAAGTGTGTTTGTGTGTTATTTTGCGGCTGTTTACATGGAATGAAAAACTTGTAAGTATTTGTGAAAAAGGTAGAATAAGAGTCAAATGTAGTTTATCATCTTGAATATTCCTTGTTGCAGTTGTCCTAATTTTGTACATTAGTGGTTCCTTTCTTGTGGATTTGTGTCCCACGTTCAGATTTTTGAGCTCAATACTAAAGTAAAAGGGTGAAGGATTTGCATTTCATTTCATTTCATGCATATTTTTAATCATGTCTCTTTCTGGCTCTGCCCAGCGTTCCCATTTAAGTCTGGTGGGGTTCTCATTGAGTGAGTGGTGCAGCTCTGGGCTCGGTTAAGTGATGACTGCTAGTGACAGATTGTCCTCCACCACATTGCTAGCACTTCTCCCAGACAGACCGTCCGTCCCTCTTTCATCTCTTACTGAGTGGACGTGAGGGCTCACCAAGCAATACAAGACAAATAACACTTCTGCCAGGCCATCAGTCTTTCCTGCAACGAGGCAGCTTACCTCTCAGTTGAGTGTAGTCCATGTACCGCCAGACTCAGCTTCACTGCCTGACTGTCCCCACTGGACTGCCATGAGTCTGGCCACAATCTGATGTATAAGAAACATCTCCATATATTGATACAAAGCTAAGCATGCTCTCTGTTTCTGGTCATCTCCACCTGCAGTGCTTACATGCACACAAGTATCTAGATGACTGGGTTTCTTTGCAGTGATGTGTTGCCTTAGCCTGTTGCTATGTGTGTTCATTTCATCCATAGAAACTATGATTAAAAATAGTCATTGATGAGCTTTTTTCCATGACAAGAAAAAGACTAAAACTAAATTAAAGCTGCAATCAAGGATGATCGGGGCCTCACACCTTCACACATGTCGTGGCTACTGGCAGGATACCGATCGACAACGCATGCACGAGTTAGATAGTATTAGGTGTATCAGATGGTATATCCTGTGTGGAAATGACATTTTGCAATTTTACCCACTTCCTGTGTACACTATATGGCACTAGAAACCACACATTAAACATTCTTGAGCGTTATGTTGCTCTATATCAAGTGTAGACCACACAGTGTAAATTTCACATAAATCAGATGATGTCTGTCACATAATGCAGACTTCCTGTTGCCAGTATGTGGCGCTATGACTATGAAACAATATTGGCATGTAGGTGTCTTCAAGTCTGGGCTGTTATCTGCTATGTTAAATTTGAATTTAATGTTAAGTTTAATTATAAAGGTCTTTAGATTGTCCTGACCAAATTTGACGTGGTTCTCATTTAATCTCTAGGACTGTGTTAAAATACAGTGCCTGGGGCGGCAGTAGCTCAGTCTGTAGGGAGTTGGCTTGGGAACCGGAGGGTCACCGGATCAAGTCCCGCCATGGACCAAGAACTGAGTGTGAACTGATAGCTGGAGAGGTGCCAGTTTACCACTTGGGCACTGCCGAGGTGCCCCTGAGCAAGGCACCAAACCCCCAACTGCTCAGGGCGCTTGTCAGGAGCAGCCCCATCACTCTGACATCTCTCCATTGTTGCATGTTTGTGCATTTGTGTGTTCGGGTCTGCATGTACCGTGTATAAGTTAACAACAGAGTGAAAAAATTGAATTTCCCCTCGTGGGACTAATAAAGGACTATCTTCTTCTTCTTCTTAAAAGGCTAAAATTGGCCTAAAATGGCACAATTCAAAATGGCTGACTTATTGTTGGGTTTATGTTAAAACTCCAGAGGCTTTTTGTACATCTCCACGTTACATCTGCCCACCCAATTTCATACATGTAGGTGAAATGTACCCCAACAGCTACTTCTTTCTAATTTTCCAGGCAGGCGCTATTGACTCGTTCTGCCTCACCCAAGCCTGAGACCCCTAAAATATCAAATTTTCATCAGTTCTGATATGTGTGCCAAGTTTGGTGAGTTTTTTATTGCCATATAGATGTCTTCAGGCCTGGACTGTTATCCAGCACGTGAAATTTGGAGGATACTGGAGAATGTACGCTCAAGTTACAGCAACCGCTTTTTCACTGCGAAACCACGGCAATGTCATTCCTTGAAAACTCAATTTTGATAAATTTTATAATAAAGGTGTTTAGACTGTACTGACCAAATTTGACAAAGTTTCCATTTAATCTCTAGGAGGAGTGTATTAAACTACAGTGCCTGTAAAATGCAAAAATTGGCCTAAAATGGCACAGGAAATTCAAAATGGCTGACTTATTGTTGGGTTTATGGTATAACTCCAGAGGATTTTTTGTACATCTTCACATGTTACATCTGCCTACCTAATTTTGCAGGCCAGCGCTGTTGACCCATTCTGCCTCACCCAAGCCCGAGACCCCTAAAATTTGATTGACTTGATTTGACTTTGATTTTTCACTAGTTCTGATAAGTGTGCCAAATTTGGTGAGTTTTTTGTGAGTATTTCTAGCCCATCTACCAATTAATTTACATAAATGATAAACAGTTTCAATAGGGCCTTCATGGCCTGATCACTAGCCTATAACTATACGGTTTGGTGTCTAACTTTTTTTATCAAGTTGTTATCAAGTAATAAAAACTAAACCATAATATGAACGATGAATATACTAATTACTTTTCTAATGCAACATCTTACAAACTGCTGCATCTGCAGAATTGCACACCAGAGCTCCTGATTAGTTGAACAGTTTCCTTCGCCGCCCAAAATATCTTTTGTGAGGAAGTTGATTTAGCTGCTTGACACATTGCACTAACGTTAATAGGAAGCGTCTTGCATACAGTGATGCTCTGTCTCCGAGGATTAAGAGAAACCTGCTTAGCAGAGTTTTGATGGAGTAAATAGATTTTTTGGCCATACACTTACCATAGTTTCCAAAAGGGTTGTGACAACGCCACAGAGTAGGGAAAATATCACTGTGACGGCAAAGTGCAGGGATGAAAAGAAAGACCATTACTTACCAGTTTGAATGTGAAATAGTTAATGACTGAGCTCAACATTTTAAACAATTAAAAACTATCCTTGAACAAGGGGAAAAGGGAAAATCTTTGCACAAGAACGATAATTTCATTTTTTTTGCCTGAACTGCAGCGAGGAGTAAATAGGTTATCAGTGTGACGGTGTGTGACTACTCTACCTGCTCTATTACTCAGGAGGATGTTGGTGTGAATATGGTTGCATGAAAGAAGAGCTTCGGTTGAGTCTAGACTCGTGATTCGTTAACTTCACAGGCGCTCTCAGGGAATCCTGAGGCCACACTCCCCCTGCCACCGCCCTGGGCAATTATGCTCTTTTGAAATGCAAATAGGTGGCATGTACATGTGTTAGTGTGTGTGTATGTGGGTGGGTGGGTATACATGCAGGTTTGCGCGTGTCTCTGTGCACGTCTGTGGGTGTGCGTGCGTGTCCCCGTAACTTATCTTAAAAGCACCTAAATCCACTGGCACCCCGGTGCAGCGGCAGTCAAATACAATAACATCTGAAAGCCCTGCTACCTTGTGCTCGCTCGGTCCATAGAAGGGACCCTCCAAAACGCAGAGCCGACAAAGAACATACCTTCAATTAGCCAAACGATTAACATTTTAGAGGAAGTCTGTGTTTGGGTCCCTTGGGCTCCCTGCACTCCCCCACCAGTCTCCTTTTCATATTCAAATCCACGACATAAAAGTTAGCTATATCTAATCCTAAAAATGGGTCTTTTACTGTTTTGTAAGGAGATAATGCCTGAAGTTTTGCAGGCAGTATAATTGCCAGGTTATGGAAGAAGGTGTGCCATTATGTTTAACAATCATCATGGGCAATAGGTGCTCCTATGAGTCGGAGCAGACAAAGCTCTCAGAAGCAGCACAAAGCCGTATGATATTGTCTTTTCTAATTTAGTAGGCGATTAGTCAATCGTGCTAACCTACATTCATTTAAAGGAGAGCCTCTCTGGGGGTAGCCTCAACGCTTGAGTGGATTTCTGGTCATTATCATGTTGTGCCGTGGTTTGGTCTTCTCCATAAGAGACGCCACTATTGATTTGTTTCATTTTTGCGTCTGGCTGCTGTCACTTAGCCATGGCATCTTGGTGCTGGGTAGGCAGGGGTTGCCCATCTGCCCGCCTCCATAATAAGAGTGTGACAGGGTACTAAATGGTACTGTGTGGTAGCTGTAAACTTTGTGTGAACTTACACCACACTCCTGTGCCATTAGGACTAGATGAAATTCCTCTCAGACACTTAACCCCAGGTCAGGTGAAGTGAATTTCTCCCAAATATGCCACTCACAGGATGCACAGAGGAGTCTGCATAACCTTTTTTTGTGAATTTAGAATCAGCTTTTTCAGACTCAAAATTCATGGCAGTACGCTGTCAATTGTTATTAATGCTAGACCTCACATTCAGTGGATTCATAATCCAACCGCATTTGCATTCATCCACTTGAAGATGTCTTATATTACCAACAACATAGGTTAGGATAGGATTCATGGGTAAATTAGTATTTATTTACAATATTTAATACAAAAGGAGATTAACTCAAAAAACAACTACCTCACACCGGTAAATTGAGACATTGACTCAGTTGTAGGAAACACCCTCTGAAATGCTGAAATTATGTATTGATTTTCCTCCTGTCTTTCGCCCCGATGCCTCTGGGTAATTGCCTCTTTGCTGCTGCTGCTCCCGCTGAACTGAACCGTCAGGGTGTCTCGGTGTCTCTGGCCTGTTATGTAGACTCTTACATCAGGAAGACAACACCCCTGACTTCTGTGGCATCACGTCTCTACCATCTTCAGCTGGGACACTGCAGGGCCACAATGTACCCTGACTTTTTTAGGATGTAGCATTGGACACTGTAGATGTTACTGTACCACTGAGAGGTTGTAAACTATATCACTGGCATAAATGTTAATGTTAATAATGTTATATACAAAAACACTCCATTACAAGTAAAAGCCCTGCATTTAAAATACACCGTAGTTACACTTATAAACATCAAGTCACTATGGACTTAACAGTGGGAAATCATTTGATAATGCTGCAGTTACAACAAGATATGCTTGTATATGTTAACTAACAACCTTTCCTCATTACGTTAAAGCTACCAGTGGGCTACCTCCAGGGTCTGAAAAGTGAAGGCAATACAGAAGTGCCTTCAACTTGCGCTCTCCTCTGGGTGACTCCTCTGGTTGCAAAAAGAAGTCTGATTGTATAGAAGTCTATGAGAAAATGAGTCTACTTCTCACTTGATTTATTACCTCAGTAAACATTGTAAACACGAGTTTATGGTCTCAATCGCTAGTTTCAAGTCTTCTTCAGTACAACATGATGTTCATTTAGTAAATTATGGTCCCATTTAGAGTCAAATAGACCATAAAGCAGGGGATGCTGTGGGGCTTTGGAGTCCATTTTCATCTTATAATTTTAACTTTAAACCATGAACGTGTAACATTTTGCTCTGCCTTCTCGTGTCACTTCCGGTTGCAAAAAAACAAGATGGAGACAGCCAAAGTACCAAACTTGAGGCTTCAAAAGAGCAGTTCACAAACCAACGTGTCATGTCACGGTGACTACATCCACTTCGTACTGTGTATACAGTCTATGGCTACGACAACTTTCATTTTATATTGATATGTGGACAAAAGTGGTAGTGTTTTCAAGCACTAGAGCCCCTTTAGAAAATTAAATTACTGACAATATGCCCCACAGAGTCCTGGTTCTGGTTCTCTTGTGCCCCCCTTCCCTCCAGCGGGGCCTCAGTAGCATGGTGTTGGTGCTGACTCCCAGTGGAGCAGCGAGATGAAGCTCTGCTTCTGGCTGGACGAGGAACCGTTGCTTACAGATGTAGAGCTCCGCCTACACGTTGAACGAGGCTGCAAAGGAGTTTCTGCAGAGTCTGCATGACATAAATCATTTCGCCTGATTTTGCCAGGAATCAGACCCAGTGGGGCTGCACAGTGGTATAGTGGTATAGTGTCGTCTCACAGCAAGAGGGTTGCATCCGACTTGGGGTCCTTCTGTGTGGGGTTCCTCCCTATGTAAGCGTGGGATGACTCTATATTGCCCGAAGGTGTGAATGTGTCTTTATGTGCCCTGCGATGGACTGGCAACCTGTCCAGGGTGTACTCCGCCTTCGCCCAGTGTCAGCTGGGATCGACTCCAGTCCCCCTATGACCAGTAAGCGGTTGAAGTTGGATGGATGGATCAGACAGGCAAAAAGAATAAGTATAGAGAAATAGCCAATATTCTCACTTATGGTCTTGTTTGCTTATGTAATTCATATAAAGGCCTCAGTATTGAATTGAGACTGTTTCACAACCAGGTAAATGGTCCACATAATAACTTTAATAGAAAATGTAATCCGGTCAGCATTACGTTTCCTGCAAAATGTACTTGCTGTTGCAAATAATTGTTGTTGTTGAATATGCCATACAGTAAGTATGATAAGCATTTTGTTCGTCACAAGTTTTTACAAACGAGACCAAAACTCTGGAGGTGAAGCCTTGTAATTGTTTACCGTGTCAAAGGCAAACTGCCCCACTGCTGCTGTTTGACAGGTGTCAACTTGGTGCCACAGAGGGCTTTAATAAGCAGGACCCTTGGCTGAGAGTTGATACGAGTGGGTCTCAAATATTTCTACTTTGATGAAAGCTTTTGACAGCTGGAACATTATGTTTTGAGCTTGGCAGGATAAATTATTATTTTCATACTAGAGGTCTCATCCCAGCACTGCACTTTAATTCTGTCAGGATGCTTGACTGCCTTCTGAAAATGGAAGACAATGAGTGCTCGCTATGAAATGTCTTTTTTAGGACAATGAGCCTTGTGGGCTTTAGAGAGAGATGAAGACAAACTGTTGATGACAGTCCCCAATTCCCAAGATTTAGAATAAATGTTTTCCTCTTTCTTGGTCCAGAAAAGAACTCTATCCATCACGTTTTAGGAGCACTCTGTGTTTCCAGGTCTAGCTGCAGTTCATCCGGATGAAAGACACCTAGATTAGGGTTTTTTTCTTTTTAAGGTTAAACTGTCATTTAATGTGAGTCGGAGCTGCCTCTTTAACGGTTTTCTAAAGTGATACGTGTCTTGGCAGAATCAGCGAGCGCAGCAAACATCAGACAGGAAAACGGCTGAAAAATTGATTGAAATTCCTTTGATGTGGCATTGTCTCACTCACTTGAAAAATCGAATGAAGAAAGAGCTGTGGTAAATTGCTCTGTGAATGTGGCTGCTGAAACCAATACTGTTTTCTTTGCTTTGCTAATTATTAATTACCCATCTCCATGCATATGTGTTTATTCCTAATTGTATTTGATGGATGAGTGGCAGCTTTGACACCTCATTAGACCAGATTAATTGAACGACACAATATTTATGTCTCGGCAATGACCAGTTATCCTACCATCTATCATTGAGATGATCTCGCTGATTGAAAACCACTGGTCCGTGTAATCCTAATTATTTGGAATTAGAAAAGAATTTATAGCTTCTTGTGGCGTTTTTCTGTGATGACGGCAAATTGGAAACATTAAATGCATAACGAGGGAGAAAATGAGAGGAAGACACAATCATGGAATTAATGGGGGTGAATGTCGGAGAAGGGGGAAGGGCGCATAAAACAAACGAGGTGCACGCCTTATAGACCCACAGTTTTTCACAGCACGGCTCAGCCGTAGACACACACTGTCGTGTTTTCTCCAGATTCTGGCATAACATTTGTCTCTTTCTCATAATACTGAAAGGGAATGCCCACAGGATGCCTATTTAGAAGATTTTTTACATTAAACTAAACCTGTATATTCTCCAACTCCCCATCCACTCACCTCCAAACATGCTCCTACAGAACATCTCGATCCACATTCTTGTCTTTTATTAAAAAGTTGGCTGAGTACTGGAAAAAAAACATTTCCACTGAACTTCATATAACCCTCCTCTAACTTCTGCAAAGCTTTGCCCCTCATGGGAGGAGCACAAACTAAAATCCAGCATTTGAGCTCACAGAGAAGCAACAAGGCCCGGAAGAGTGGAGCTTTTACTATCATACAGTATAGGAAAGCCTCAAGGAACACACTTCTTTCCCAGGTAGTGAGAACTTCCTCAAGCTTATTTTTTTCCCAACTTTTCAAGTTTCTAACACCATTAGCCGGCTCCCTTGTGGTCTTGAAAGCGGCAGCGCTGATTGAATTAAGCTGTTTCCTTCTTTGAGACATTTTGACAAGCTTTCTTATACAGAAGTCAGTCACTGCTGTAACTACACATGCCAACATCCCCATACAGCACACACACAATGCTTATATATGTATGCACACACACATCGAGGCGTGCGCACATGTACAAATACAATCTATCTATAGAAATCTGCTGACCAGAATCGCTCAATGGGATATAGACCAGAGACTTTCTTAGAAGCTGCTGTATAATGCCATTTACACCATAGTATTTTAATCAATTTAACTGGCCTTTTTAGATTTACTTGGCTCAAAACGCTCTTTCTAGTTTTAAAAATAGGACAAATGGTCTTTTGGAATCAACTGGGGAGAAGTTTAATCTCATTGAATGGAGCCAAAGCCAGATGTTTAGCTCCACACAGTATAGAATACAAGATTATACCAGCCTGATATAGCCCTTCCACCACCCGTTTTATTTTTATCCTCTATTAAGGCAGCGATATCCTTAAAGGCTGCCAAAATTATCCTGTAAAAATGCTGACTGGGAAATATGAAAGGTTCCAGGCGGTTCTAGTAAGCAATCTGCGCGCATGGTGGAGCAATGTGACTGCTGTGCTTGCTATACCAACAGGGGTGACCCCAGTTGGATGGAGAGGTGAGACTAAATGAAAGTCATCCCTGGATCTTAGCGGAGCCAAGTCTTGAATACCAAGCCTCTCTTCAAAATGAGATTTACTGCCAACAGAGGCTGCTTTACATAAATGTTTGTTTTTAGTATTATATTCATCAGCACTGTGTAAACAGGCTGCAACTTCTGCAGTTTAAAATCCACTGGACATTTTTTTTTCCTCCCTCACTTTTCAATATAGGCATGATGCTTTGTGTGTGTGTGTGTAGTCAGTAGCTTTAAATTATGCATTGAAATAATTTCTCAGCAGCTACGATTATTGTTTCGCAGAATAAACCACCGACTCTTTAAGTATTTTTACAATCCTCTCGTCCGTGGAGATAATTTATACAGAAACAGCCTCTTTTGTCGTGGGATTGGGACGAGCAAAGAGGATAATTTCCTTATCAAACAGGCTATAAGTCATTTGAAACAGAAAGTTTTGTACCTAAGTTAACCGCTCCTCAGAGTGAAGCTGGTAATTGAAGAGTTACTAGTGCCCTGTGGGTGTTCTGAGACGATGAAGTCGGTACAAGCCCAACCGGCGCTCCGTGACACGAATTCAGTGAACATACAATATTTTTTCCTTCTCTCGCACGTGTTTGGTAAGATTTACTCAGATGGACAAGCTGTCACCACAGTTATTCTACAGATTAGTGTACCTACACATATAATGTACGTGCCTATTCCTAAATGCGTCTATGTCTAAATTTCTCTGATTGCGTCTTCGTAAACGTGAATATTTTCTGGTTTCTTTATTCCTCTGTGACAGTAAACTGAATATCTTTGACTTGTGGACAAAATAAGCCATTTGAGGACGTCATCTTAGGCTTTTGGGAAACACTGATTGACATTTTTTTCCCATTTTCTGACATTTAATAGACCAAACAACTAATTTATTAATCAAGAAAATAATCAACAGATGAATAAAAAATGAAAATAATTGTTAGTTGCAGCCTTAGTTGCTTCTGTGTCCAAAACATGTTGCACAGTGTTCTTTAAAGCTGGGGTCGGTAATCTTCATAAAGTAGCAGGAGTGAACTAGATTAAGAAATTACCCAACCAAAAAACAAGCTCAGTGTTGCCATCTTTTTCTCAAATGAAAATAGCCAACAGAAGTAGTTTCAAAAGTGCCTAAATTTTGCAAGAAAGTCGCCAAGTCCCTCCAAAGCCATTCCTCCAAAATGATCATAATGAACATAAATAACAAACATAGTTAGTACTCACAGCTGTCAAGTGCAATGAGGCAAATGAAATGATTTGATGGGTGTATTAAAGTCCTGTGACAGCCTCAGATACCAGATTTTTACTATTTTATGAATGAGCATTTGATTTATTGACTGCTGTCAGGATGTAATGAGAATTTCAATATATATAACAAAAAATGTTTTTGAAGAAGACTACCAACTCTGGCTTTAAAGGTGCTACATACGGGATTGGGAGTACTTCTATTGCCTCTGAACATGGCGACGGCGAGGTGGAGGCTCGCAGCTAACGGTGCTAAAAGCACTACAGCCAAGAACCACAAAAGTGCTCACAGGGATGACTGTATTAACTTGAAGGGGAACCGGAGGGTGGGCCCTACCGTCAAGGCGGTGTTATCAGCTGTAACCGCCGTATGAGAGCAGTGCAGAGCAGCAGCCATGAGGTAGCCAGTGGGGCACGATCACATGCACTAACATGGACTAAAAGCGCATGCAACTGACCCAACCAGGTCAACAAAGCAGATAGAAACTGTTACTACAACACACAAAGAGGGAGAGTGACTTCATTCTCTGCTCAGGTAGACATTACTCAGCTATGTCTTTGTAACAAATGTTGTTTGCAGCTATATTAATGCTCTGGATATCAAATTTAGCACCTTTAATATTAAGAGATATAAATATATTATTCTCTTAGGTAAAAAGTCTTGTTAGTTTTTCTTTAATCAGTCTGTTTGTCCGGCTGATGCTCAAAGCAACTGTGTAAAGTTACCCACTTCTCTCGGCGCTAGCTGTTTCATCTGCAGGGACTAGACCCAGCAGGCTTGCTTCGCATGCATAAGCGTCATAAAGCTGTAAACAGCTGACGCCACGAGGGCCGTTTTTGCCAGCTGCCTTATTGAAATGAACTTGAGAGGAATGTATTGATCCTGTTTCTGGATGGCAATGACACAACCTGGCTTCGCTGTAGGGGTGACTCCATCCAGACCCTCTTGTGTTATGCAGGTGACGTAGGCGAGTCGCCGAGGAGTCGACTGGTGTCAAGGAGCTGTTTAAAATTAGAGCGCGGCGGTGCAATTGATTTTGTTTATATTTAATTTGATTAAACACAGTGGAGACCATTTGCTGTTGCTGGAATCACAATGACGGCTTTCACTGGGGCATAGATGCAACGCAGGTTAGAAAAATGTCCTCAAGATAATATATGCCATTTGGCGATTGCATTTAACCAAAGTATCTTATCATGATTGAATACATTTTAATAATGAATGGTGCAGTGAGAACAAGTAGTGCCACAATACACAACAGCACCAATACACATAGACTATAATTAAGGAGTTTATAAAACCTGATTTTTCTTTAATATCATATTAATCCTCATCTTTATATATTTAAACTACGTGTTCCCACAATATAAACTGGACATTAGATGATACAAAATATTCTCACATAGGAGCTGAAAAATAAGCAAATAAGCATCATTTCATACTTTTGGTCATATTCACTCGCTATCAAAGTATACCGCCACTCCAGTAAATGATCAAGTGTGATTTTATGAAGCATTGTCCACTCCCAGCATACATTTCTGTCCCTCGTGTGAGTCCAGCTCTCTCAATCAAGATATCCGAGTCCTGCTACGAGTCCCTGATTAACACCACCGCTCGTGTAGTTTTGTTTTAACTGTCCTCACTTAAATGAGAAATTAAGAGGCAAGAGATAGAGGCTAATAGCATTTATTAACCCAGCGTGAACGGCAGCGGGGCGATCCACACTCCTCCACCAGCACCGTCTAGTCGTGGTGGCTCAGTCAGCGTTGCCCGGAGAGGGGAGCGGAGCATAATAAAAACCAACAAATGCACCCAGCTGATTAATGCAGCCCTGTGGCTATAGTAATTATCCCTCTCCACACTCCTCCAGCAGACCAGCCAAACAAGTGTGTGGCGGCGAGAAGGGAAATGTGTAAATGCTTCAGGGTCTTTTTAGTGAGCTGGGTGTTAGTTGTTGGATAAAGACACATTTTTGTTGGTTTGGTCGACTCTGGAGGTGGCGTTGAAGCTTTTACACTTCCAGTTTAGAAGTTTATTATCTACAGTATTTTGGCCTGGATTGTAATATACTGTACAATATGTGTGCCTTTACGATGAGGGTTCAAATTCTAGTTTATGTAGATGAAAATGTAGTTTTATAGTATCTTCAAAATAGGGCTGGGCGATTTAGACAGAATCGTTTATCTCTACATAGGTCATTTAAAATCTCTATAGTCTATTATGAAATCGTCACATGGTAAAGCCTATTTTTTATACTCCTGTGTGAATTAAATGCTTGACAAAAGAGTATTTTTTCATTAAATTAAGAACATTAGTGCAAAATGAACAAGTGCAAATATAGAGAAAAAAGTAATTGTTAAATTAGAAATATTTCCAGCCATACACTCACTATGTTTATATGCAGACAAACATAGAGTAATTAAGACGATGGTTTCATTTAACCACACTGTGGTATAATCCTTATCAATTCAGATTTTCTGAGATGTTTGAGTTAGTATGTGATATCTCGATATATGATTTCATCACAATATGATTCCTTTGAAATATGATTGTCATGTTGAATTATCACCCAGCACTTGTTGAAAATATTTTTTTTTTTATTTCAGGGTTAAAGTGAGAACACATATTTCTAACATGGTCCCAAGATGTAAAAAACAAAAACGGATATAAAACATAACGTTGAAACATGAAGAATAGCATCTCAAAACCTAAACGACATCAGTGCAAAGTAAACCAAAGAAAAAATACACTTAAATATAGCAAAACAGATTAATAGGTGATAATCTGTCACCTTGACCTCTTATTTTTGTTAGATCTATATATAACATTGCTATAGCTGCTTTTTAATGAAATAACCTCCAGAAAGGTGAAAATCAGACTCAAGGCTCAGACAAGACGCTATCAGACTCCAAATAACTTCTTTTCTTTTTTTAGTTTAATTTGCTTCTACTATATGTCATTATATCTGATGGTGATGGATTTCCTCAGTATTGATACTGTATATTGTTGGTTAAATAGAAATAAACACGACTATCCCAAACAAATGATCAGATTTCGATGTCATATTTTGGTTCGCTACTTTCACAAGATAAGAAATATGATTAATATAAATCTTTTTCCGCATTAATTCCTCTGAGTTGAGCAGAAAATTTCTAATTTGAACAGAAACAGTTTGTTCAGTCATAATTTTCACTGAGATGAAACTGATTTCATCAGCTTGCTACCATTCAAATAAAAATAGTTTTAGAAGAAATACATCCCTGAATAAACATATAAATATAATATAAATCTATTAATTACTTTTTGGCTTGTCTATTTCTCATTTCATTGTTTTTCTTTTGTTGTTGACTTCTAGTAATTTGATTTTGACTGTGAATTTCTCCACTGTGGGACCAATAAAGGAATATCTTATCTTACCTTATCTTATCTTAAAGCAGCATAATATCATGTGATGACCTGATTAAAACCAGAGAAGTAGCAGCTATATGAGTATACAGCTCCTCAGCAATACAGAAGCTGTTATAATAGTTATCATTCTGTTGTCTGGTGGTAATTCATTCAACTATTTTACCAGTTTTTGTTGTTAAAAGTTGTCATATATCATACGTTACAGCCACAGCAGATAGGACGGAGTACACGGTGGCCTTCCTGCTGAGCCATCGGGCCGCTCATGGTCCACTATATGTTCGGAGAGGTCAGAAGGTCAGTCATAAAAGACCAGTTTGCTCATGAATCAGGAATTTAATTACATGCTTCCAGTGTGACAGCAAGATTGTGTCCCTCAACTCACCACAATATGTAATTACTATCTATTGACAGATAACGATTGGCTCTTTTTGGCTTTTCAAAAACAAGCTGCTGATTGCACACAGACGGTTAAATCTCACTGTTTCTGATCTGCTTTCAGAAGCATTTCCTTCAGGTTTTATGTGTTTTTATTCATGAGTGCACACACTTTCAGTCGCGCATACTGTATAAGACTAAATTTCACTCCAAAAATAAACCGAATTCCCTTTTCTATCCATCTGTTCTCTGTTAAATTAAGGCCATATTCCAGCATTCAGATGGGGAATGCATCACTGAGAGTGGAAAACAGCAAATGAGAGCAAAAATTATAATGAAATATAAACTGCTGCCTGAAAATGCACAGTGTGTTTAGATCCCAGACGCGTTGTGATCTGCTTAAAGAGACACTCTCGGTCGCAGAGCTGAAAATCTGTTTTGCTTAAATACAGACTCAGTGATTGGATTACTGTTTCTTCGTTTGACGATAGCGTGATAGTGGGATTACAGACTGTGCGTTCAATAGATTTCCTGTCAGATGCCATGAAGACCGGTGTGTCCCCTTGCTGGGTAAGCTGGCTGTCTGGGAGGGAGGGAGGCAGATGAGCCTTGGACTTAACAATATGGCCCACCTCAGAAAACTGGCAACATGAGAGTGGAGCAGAGTGATTTTTTTTAATTATTAGAAATAAAAAAATGAAAATGGCATTTTGCTAATCTTTCTCCAGTTAAAAATGTGTTTACTTGACCAAATCTACAATAAATATGCATAAAACATGTATTTTTTTTATTTAATTACCTTTTTCCCCAAAACCTAATGTGAATTCATACATGTCATCTAAACATTAGAGTCTCCTCTCTCTGCCTCATTAAAAACATAAACATATCTCTTCTATTGATTATGTCTGGATGTCTTAATCAGATCAACAGGAATATCCTGGTTTTTCTCTGCTGGAAAGTACATTAAATGCCCAAATATTGATCAAACTTTAATTGAGAATGCACAGCTCCTTTTATTAAAGCAATCAGCCTTCGCTCCCGTGACTTTGATACGGACTGACATGAAAAGGAAACATACAAATTTATAATTCCTTTTTATTTAAAAGACGGTTGGGAAACAGAGTCTGTCCCGAGGCTTGTGGCGACACAGCAACGCTGTGATCAATAAGAGCGTGTGATGGGTTTTGTATCGATCAGGAAAATGTGGGTTGATGAAGTGGGTTGGATTGGGGGTGGAGAGGGGGGCTTTGGGTTTCCTCTGATGGCTGCCACATTACACAGACGTGGTAAAGATCCGCTCAAACTTGTCTGTCATCGTTATTATCGTTGGTGGGGAGGTCATTATCGCTCTCGGATTCTTACATCCTGCCTCTTTCGTTACCGGTGGACCCCCTGACTTCTCAGTGGGACTGGTGAAATGCTGTGGGAAGCAGCTGCCGTTACTTCAAAGGAGGGCAGGCTGTGGAAAGCCAGATCCACGGTGGAGAGGATAAAAGAGTTATGGGAACAGTTTAGCTCTGTAAGCTGGCACTGAGCCTTTTTAAAGTACAGTAAACAGTAGACCTGTTTAAATCGCCTTCAGTGAGCGTGCAGCTACTTCTGCTGCTTGTCAATTACTGCTGTCTACTTCACTTTACTTCTGTACCTGTAAGCACCAACTGTGACTCCTCATCTATCCCCTCTGTATCTACTGTATATCTATATATATCTGTATCTATCTGGGGGGGTCTGCCTGTGTCTGTGTTTTGCAGCGCTCCCTTGTGAATGACTGGACACCAGCCGGTTGTCCATTAGCCCGTCCCAGTTCAATAATCTCTCAATCTCATTGGCTGCTCTCAGGACAGCCTCCCTGAAACCGACCAATAGCGGCTGCTCCATATGCACCAAGCCGCTCCTCCCTGCTCTTAAAGAGCCCCCGTGACTTCAATGGAGACTCAATCCCCTCGCTGACTTACTCAGCCCGAGTGCGCTCTCAGCACTGCTGCTCTCCATCCATCTGTGTCTGTCTTTTATTCTCTCTTTCTCTCTCCATCACTCCCCCTGATCTTTATTCTTTCTCCTCTCCACTTACTCCCTCTCTTCATCTCGACCTCAGGTTTTTCCTCCTCTCTCTCCTCTCTCCTTATATTGCCACTACTCTTCCTCTCTCCACACCTCCTCCTGAGCCTGAGTGTGCAGCAGCACCTGTGCCGACTGGAGTTTGTCGGGCCGAGGCAGAAGGGTTTTTGTATTTTGTGTTTGTGTGTTGAACAGGGGAGGGAGGGGAGACAACACCCAGGAACACCTGACCAACATTTCATCAAGATATGTGGAGACTTAGGAACTGATCTCCTCCTCCAGCCTTTCCCCCAGCTGTTTGTTTATCTGTTTTTGTTTTTTTATTGCAACACCTGGAATGCTTAACGTGGACTGATGGATGTTTCCGAACTGTGCATCCCTGACCCTCTCTGCTACCACAACCAGTAGGTGCATCTCTTTCCACATCTTTTTCCTCATCTTCTGTTTATTTTTCATCTCTACTGTTGTTTCCATTTTAGGTGGCAGCTTTATTGACTTCTTTTCTTTTTTTTTTTTTTTACTCTATTTTTATCAAGAAGGAGAGAAAAAAATGAAAAATCTCATGCGTAAAGCAAAGTGTTTCAAAAGCCAGGGAGTTTCTCGCGTTATCTCAGCTCCACCTCCCAGTGTACGGGACAGCAGCTCGGTAGCGTAGCCCTCGGGGAGTCCAGGATGGTCGGACGGTTGCCCTACAGCTGTGTAGCTCTGCAGCAGGATCCAGAGTTTAACCTCAGCCGCAGAGAAGAGCCAGAGGCAGATTAATGCTGACCGTATCCAGACGACTGTCCTCTGGCAGCAGCCGGTGTCTGCCGGTGTCCCAGGGAAGGAATACTGTGTCTGTACTGTCGCCCAGTCTGTGTGAGAGTGTGTGTTCATGAGAGACAGATGAGAGCCTGTTCGAGGGGGCAGATAACTGCCTGTTTAGTTAAAGCTCTGATCACTTTTCTGTTGTTTGTGATTTTGTACTTCATTTTGCTGCCTATGATTAAATCAGGGAGGGATTTGACTGTCTACAAAGTGGCAGTATACAAACGGAAAAGACAGTTAACTATATTTATGCAAGATTAAAGTGCATATTGTCATTTAGTTCATAAATGCAGGGATGAAGCAGCTTGTTTTACAGTACTGTACTTGTGTTTCATCACGTCACTCGTTGCATGCCTAGAAAGGCGCTCTTCTTTTGACCAAATATGACTGGACAGGGAGACCCTTTACTGGGATCCTCTTATTGTTAAGCTGTAGATGGGATTGGAATGGTTTAACCTGCTTAGTCGTTTTTACAGGACTGTGATTAGGAATATTTCAAACTCTCTACTAGCCTCCCTACAAATAAAAAAAGAAAGACCTTCTGCAATGTTAAGCAAAGCTCATAAAAGTGAAATAACATCAGCCTGTATTTGGTTAACAAGAGATATAATAAGACATACACTTTTATTATAAGGGATTAGTAACTATTATTTAAAAGTGGTTGTAACTTTTCTATACTTAGTAATAATCTCATACCACGTGAAAAATATACATCTTTTTAATTTTTACATTAATTTTTAAGTTGTATTTTAAAATTGTACTGACACAAAATGGAAAGTAATATATGTACATTTACAGTACATTTACAGTACATTTAATTTAATTACTACAATCAAATGAATCCTACTAATTTCTCAGTGGACAGATAGAACAGTAATGTTTAACCACAAGAGTTTAGAGAACGTGTGGGTTGTTTTGATATCGCTCAGAAAAGTAACACATCTGGGTTTCATTTCCTTTGAATGTGTTTAAATAGATCAGTTTCATGTATTGCCTTTTAAGCCTTTGACATTCAATATTGTAATTCCTGTGCAGACTGCAGTGCAAAGCCCACAACACCTGAGCTCTTCTTTTTCACACAATCATCAATTTGCAGAATCTGTAAAACTGCATTTAGTACACATCCATTCAATTAAAGCTGGTACTACAGTACAGTTGTTTTTTTATTAGACGTAAACACATTTCAAGCAGAATTTAGATTATAAAACAGGTGAATGCAACACTATGATGCTATTAACCTAAAGTGACCCTGAGCCAGGTTTTATTGGTGTGTCGTGTGTGTGTGTGTATTGCTCATGTTGTGGGACATGAATATGTTTATGCAGTGGCATCGTGGGGACTTTCCTTCTTTTGGGGGACAAAATAAACCTCCCCATAAGGTAAAATATTATATTTTAGGGTGAGGACTTGGTTTAGAGACCTGTCCAGGGTGTACCCCGCCTTCGCCCAATGTCAGCTGAGATCAGCTCCAGTTTAGGGTGACGGTTAGGATCAGGCAAGTAGCCATTACAGTAAGGGTTAGGGTAAGTCTCCCAGAAACGAATGTAAGTCAATGTAATGTCCTCAAAAGTCATGGAAACACGATTGTGTGTGTGTGTGTGTGTGTGTGTGTGTGTGTGTGTGTGTGTGTGTGTGTGTGTGTGTGTGTGTGTGTGTGTGTGTGTGTGTTTGTGTTCTGCTGTGTTTGCAGGACTGTTGCAGTGGGCATCTGCATGTATACGCTGCATTTATGGACGCACACAAACATACGTATGTGTACTTTGGCGAGTTGGCAGCTGGTTACGTATGTGCATGTATATACATGTATATATGAATGTATAATACCGTCTGAATGTGATGAATGTGAAAGTGTTTTGATATTTTCAGATTGCCTCGTCTGATAACTGCAGGACCATTTACAGTACCTTTTATGACACACTGGCATCATCCAAAAAACACCACAAAGTCACGTACAAATTTACAAACTCACCACTCTGCATACGCTATTTCTACTGGTTAGAACTGAGTTCTTTCTGGGATTAATGCTGCATTTTCCAAAGGAGTTAGTTTACCCAGTAACTATGATGTTGATTATTTAAGGAGAGTTTCTTTAAGGCAAACCATGATAAAGCTTTTAAATAAAATAGTCTGCCATCACTATAAACTGTAGGAAACTTGAAGTTTACAACAGCAAAAACTCTCTTTAGCTAAAGAAGCTACACACTTAAAGTGTTTTAAAGTTCACCACTTGCAAGTAATTGTAGTTGCTCATGTATTTACATACAGTAAATCTGTGGTAAAGCTGTGCTTAGTAAGGTCTGGCTTCAGGGAACTCTATTAATAATCCCCTGAGGTCTGACGACCAACCTGCTGGCCAGAGGTGAGAGGTCCCGCGACTGTTAGTCCAACTCTCACGCCACGTCCCTGCTGAGGAGCCACATATGTTCCTCTAGGGACAAACTAATATTAGCTCATCAGGCATCTCATTTAATAAATATATATGGACACATACTGTATACGTGTATAGTAACTCAGTTCAGAGATATTTTATGATAAAAATAATAATTAAAAATGTTACTGTACATGTAAATACCATAAGATAAGATTTTTCAGTGATCTAAATTCCTGATTTAATTTTGATATAAAATATTCACATGAGGACTGTTTTGGTGGGGTTTTTTTAACCAAAGTTTATGTACCCTAAATCCAAATAACCTGCAGCTATACAGTATGTGTGCATTACAAAGAGTCCATTAAACTGCGTCATCTACTATTAAAATCTGCTGAGGAGGCAGATTTCCTTCTCAGAAGACATTATTTTAATTTTCTTTAAACATTAAACAAGTTAATGTTTTATTTTCAAAATGTCACCCTTCTTATGTCTCTGTTATTAGCCGTGGTTTCATTAGCCACATGGCAGTTTTGACAACTGCATCATTTACACGTCAAGTTTAACTGCTGTTTATGTTCAGTTAATAAATCAGATGTATTTCTCTGTCGGTCCACCTGCTGTTCCCATAGGTGCCCTTCACGAGCAAACCAACAGGAACGCATAAGCACAAGCGGTCAAATGTACACACACACACACACACACACACACACAAGAGTCATAGACATACACGTGTGTGCGCGCACATACGGATGAGACCAAAGAATCACACACTGACCTGGGATCTAATTTTAGCGATGCCATATCATGGAAACACCTGACTGTGTCTGTTAAGAGAAACACATCTTGTCATGCGTTGCATCTGCGTTTATTACGCTAGTTATGCACTAATCATAATGTGTTTATCATGCAAAAAAATTAATAGATAAATCAGAATCACAGTCGCTTTATTCGCAAAATATTATTAAATAATTCTTAAGTCATCTGTCTAACTTTTTAACTTCACCTTTTTTATCTTTTATATACATATATATATATACATATATATATATACATATATATATATATATATATATATATATATATATATATATATATATATATATATATATATATATATATATATATATATATATATATATATATATATATATATATATATATATATATATATATATATATATATATATATATATATATATATATATATATATATATATATATATATATATATATATATATATATATATATATATATATATATATATATATATATATATATATATATATATATATATATATATATATATATATATATATATATATATATATATATATATATATATATATATATATATATGACTTATGATATATGACTTAAGAATTATTTAATGCTCCATTATGCCACATATTAATAAAGGTTCATCTTATCTTATCGTATCTTATCTTGTCTTATATTAGTCCACCATTTGTCTTAAACCAAAATTCAGAGCATGAACACACATAATTCCGCCTCATAAAGAAGAGATTACAAAGTTGATATTTAATGTTTAACGAACCTTTTATTTGATCCTTTATGGGGGGTTTTTTTCTTGACAAATGAGTGGCTCATTAAACATTACATCAAGAGAAAATCTTGATTAAAATAAATAAATAATAAAATACATAAATAAATAAATAAAATAAATTTAAAAAAAATAAATTAAAAAAAATAAAAATATAGTATCGCAAAAGTTCTGTTTAATTAAATTATTGGTGAATATTTAAACTCTGAGCATTATTTCCTGGAGTTTATTACTGACATATTGTATACTATGTATATGTAGTATGTTGGACCAAAGTTGAGATTTTTAACCGGAAACATTTTATAAAACTTCCCCCCAAAAAAGATCTGATAGAGCGAAATATCAGAGATCTATGAGGTGATGAATTTGAGTCTTGCAGCTGCTTCTGTGTGTTTTTCAAAAGCATTTAAGTGAATATCAGAAATAGGAAATTGAATTTTAAGTCATTAGCGGAAGTGTTGTTTTGTTACTTGTGATGGCTGAAGCTCTCCTTCATCACTCTAGTGAGCGGACAAATGTGGCTGCTTCCAGCCCACCTTTCAGCACTGCATGGACACCGCTGTCATCGCTGCACTTAAAGTAACACGGTCACTGTTTGCTTTTGTACCAAAATTATTAAAACCTGTCTTCAGGTTTAGGGCTTATTTTCATTATTGATTAAAATGTTATTTATTTTCTCAATTAATCCATTAGTTGTTTGGTCTATAAAAGGTCAGAAAACGGAGAAAAATGTTGATCAGTGTTTCCCAAAGCCCAAGATGACGTCCTCAAATGTCTGTTTGGTCCACAACCCAACAATATTCAGTTAAACGTCATAGAGGAGTAAATATTCACATTTTATACGTTTTTTTCTTGAAAAAATTACTTAGACTGATTAATTTATTATCATATAATAATCATCATATCATATAATATAATAATCATACAATAGTTGGCAATTAATTCAAATGTTGGCAACTAATTGATTAATCGTTGCAGCTCTGGAAGGAGCAGGTGCTGTGTTGTGTTCAAATTGTTGGGAAAAAAAATAAAGCTGCTTCTTTTGAACTTCTCTTTTACCGCCAGCTTTGAGTCTTCATGAAGAAGTTCAGGAAAAATGACCAGAGATAAAAACAGTTCAAAGGTGTTCAGAGCGAGTGTTTATTCATGGCGATGGCTGGTGCATACGAGGGTACAGCAGCTCTTTGTGACGACACGAGAGGAGAAATAACTTCATTACATGTCGTGACCCCCTCTTGATATATAGGGATGTAGATATATCCTTTAGGCAGGCTGTCAAGGACTCTGCATTCATCAGGATGTAGATGGACACTTTTTTTTGCAGCCGCTATTCAATCAAAACATGAACGTGGCTTTCAGGCTGAATGCAGGCAGCAGAGAGGACTTCTTAGAATGAGTTTGTTTTATTGATCAAATGAAATTAACACACAGAGAGAGAGAGAGAGAGCGAGAAGAAGCAGCACGTCTAATCATGGAGTGTGGGTCAGCCAGCATGTTTAATTTAATGGGCCTCATCGTAGCTTCACGAGGTCTCACATTGTGAACTTAATTCCTCTTCACCACGTTAATTTGCATTGTGTCAATTGACCAGAGCGCTTACTGTATCAGCTTGAGTCTCACTTGAAATTCAGCCCATGCCCTAATACCATTAGGCAAATGCAAAGTTGTGTCATTTACACATTTGGAAAAAAAAGAGAGAGAGTCAGAGAGAGAGAGAGAGAAAAGCCAATTTGCGCCGGACAAGACTCGCTTGTGATTATCAGTGGATGTTATTACTGTGGAGAAGCAGACGTTTGAAGGTTATGTTTCTGGGCAGTAATTGAAATGCAAAATAACATTAGGATCGATGGCCATCTCTGTTTATTTATGAAATCAATATCGTAACTGTCCCTCATGAGTCCCCCTCTGATTCCCAATGACGGCTTAAGTCTCTGCTCGTTTATTCTTTCTCCCCCATAACCTCCTTCTTCTGTCTCTTTTTAAAAGGCAGTTAGGGGTGTGTTTGACTTTGCAGGGAGAGCAATTTCCTGGAGGTGGTGGACGTGTATGTAGATGGGGGTTGATACTCCAGGTAAGGAGACATCATCCATGTGGGAAATCTATGCAATCGCTCCTCGTGGCAGTGACATTGAAGAGGCCATATGCTGGAAGTTCTGCGTGTGTGTGTGTGTGTGTGTGTGTGTTAGAGAGACAGAGAAGCAGAATCATGTATAAGTACGTTACCACTTAACTTTAATGTAAAGATGTGTAAGATGAAGAGTGCTGAGATTATTTTTACGCCTTCGGGATATAAATCTGGAGTAATTAAGTCCACTTACTTATATTCAGAGCTTTCAACCATACCCCCATGGCCTTCTTCAGCTATGGAACTTGATCAGGTAGCTAGCTGACCACAATAACACTAAATCACCCTTTTTTTAGGGTGAAACTATGATGACAGATATTCAAAGCTACATTGTTATGTGATGGCATAAACCAAATTGTGACATTGTTGTGAGAGAAAATCTATTGATCGCTTGAGTAAAAGTCTTTATTTTATTTTTGGTCTGTTTTTAGCGGCATCAGAAACTGTTGCAGGAAAAAAAAAAAACAATGCATTGCGAAATCCGAAAGTTTTGGATTTGGTGTAGATAGACTCATAGAGATCGACGGGTTTGAATTTTTTAACTGCTGTGAGATTTATTCACACAAATTATTTACCTTTGGACCTGAAAAATTGAAAAAAACACAAAAAAACAACATTAGCTTTTATTAGAGCTTAAAATATTTAAAATTAATCTGCAGCTTTTTTGAAAATCAATTAAGGAATTTACAGATTTATTTAAAGCAATGATTGCAAACATTCACTGTTTTCAGTGTCTCAATTTTGCATATTTAATGTTTTTTTTCTTATTTTTCTATTATTATAAATTGAATGTCTTTGAGTTTTGGACTGTTGGTTAGACAGGACAAGACACATGAAGACGTCTTTGTCTCTGAGAATTTGTGACGGACATTTCGTACTATTTTCCCTCAAAATGATTGGCAGATTAATTAATAATGAAAACAGTCTCCAGTTGCAGCCCTGAATTTCATTTTTCACTCTTGCAGCCAGGTGAAACATTGAATGCAATGTAAGATACATAAAGCATATGCATATGTCACAACCTATCACAAAGAGGCAAATATAATTTAGATAGAATGTAAATTAGACCAGGAATAACATTTTTAAAAAGAGCGTTTACCTCAGTCCAACACAGCAGGTAAAAAGCTGAGTTTTACTTTGAGGTAAACTATTTCACAGTTTTGACATAAAGACCGCGAATGCATTGTCTCGTCCAGCAGACACTGATTATAAAACTCAAGGATGTATATATACGCAACAACTCAGACTTGATTGGTAGTAACTAAGATTTTCTATGTAATATTAAAGTTTACTTAGATGTGTTAACTGCAGCTACAAGGCTTGACAGCTAAAGACACCGAAGACATGCACAGCTTGCAGATTTTAATAAACATTGCTGTTTCTGTTGTAACAAATAACCTTAAAATGTGCTTTTAAAACTAAATTTTGACTAATGTCTTTTCCCCATAAACCGACTACATTATTCTCAGCGGCACATAAATGCATTTAAATCTTCGAACGTACACATTTTTTGATGACCTTCATTTGTGCCAACGCGGTGTCACACGCATGTTGTTGTTACTATTTAACACTCGAGCGACACACGCTACCCCATTTTCCCGCTCGCGTGACCATTCATTTCCCAGACACCGCTGGCCGCGGACTAACGGTGTAATCTATGTGTCAGGCAGGAAGGGGCACTCAGTTTAGAGCTGATAGAGTTTGCCCCAAACAAGGACAGCCTATCATAGAAAGATTAATGAACTAATTTCATGCATGGCTCCTTGCCTCTGTCCTTCTGCGCTTCCATGTTCCACTGTGTGTTCAGCACCGTGATTTACGCTTCGTACCTCGCTACAAGCCTAACCCCGAGCTTAACAATAATATTTCCCCTCTGTGAGAAAATATATAGTAAAATATGGAGTCTGATTTTTTTTTTTTAACCCTTAACTTGTCGAGCCAAGGATAGCATGAGGTCATTGTGGAGAATTGCTTTGAATATGCTTTTTTTTTTTTTTTTTTTTTTGACTGCTGGTAAAAATTTATTGTGCAGAAATTCGGAAGGCTGGAAAACATATTTCATGGTTTAGAGAAGAGGTGGATGGATTCAGGATTTATGTAGGGAAGCAGGGGATCTGCAGCACTGCCAGCATGAGGACGTTTGCCAAAATACACGCACATACACACATAAACATTTGAGATTTTAAGCTGTTCTGGTGGGACGTTTTCACACCCATCACACTTTGGCTCCAAAATAAAAATAATTAAAAAAATCAGTAATCACTGATCTGAGTGTATGCAGCCTTTCTGGCACCATCTCGGTCATTTTAACCATTACGGACAGCTCTCTAGTTTTTTGCATGGAGTCATGTCTAGACGCTCTTCCTTTCAGTGCGGTGGACACACTGCAACCTGTGTCTGCTGCTCCGAGGCGTCCATTGTGGGACCGTCTGGGCCTCAAAGAACAGCCGAGCAGGGAAGGCAGGTGACCTTCACGTCTGTCTGATGAGTCCTGCTCGTCTGCTCGGTTTGTACCATTTTTCTGCGCGGCGGAGCAAACACTACCCCATTAGATATTAGGTGCAATGCGTGTTTGAGCGTGTGTGTGTGTTGCCAAGGGAGCAGGGCGGGTTGAGGAGAGTCGGGCTGCGCTTAGAAAACTCTCTTTATAATAAGAGGAAGAAACCAAATTATGAAACTATGAAGCTATTTCTGTCCACACAAATTGGCGGTTCGTGCCATTATTTCATTTCGACAGATTTGAAAGGACCCATTAGAAATTTCCATTAAACCTAACAAAAAACATCTCCCCAGCGTTACTGTGTGCTAAGTGGGGAGTGAACTACTTTTTACATATGCCACAATGTACTATTCCATCGGGAATCCCCCTCTCTGGCTGCGATGATGTATTAACTGTTACCACGCCGCTCTCTCCAATTCCCTCAGATGGGAGAAAATATACCTTCCAATTGACTATAGGTGCATGCTGATTGCTAACAAGATTTAACGCCAGCCCTGTGAATCTTTTATAAACCGCAGTAGCCTCAGAATGAAGACTAACATAATGTTGTATCGCTCCATCTCGCACTATGTTAACAGTCCCGACTGATTAAAAATGCATAAGGAATGTCTGGGACCCGTAAGAGGAGGGTTTATTTTTTCATGCCTCATCTGGAACAGGAAGGAAGCAGAGGATCAATAGATCTGATCCTGGCCCAGGGGTGGAGGCTATCTCCTCCCCCTCCTCCTCCTCCTCCCTGCACCCGCTACCCGTTAGCAGTTAAAAGAGAGGTTTCATGTTGTCGGGGCCTGATGACTTCATGGCTTTATATAAACACTTGAGGCAACAGAGGGGGAAATACATTCTCAACCACAACACCAAATTTGAAAAACGGGGCAGCAGCGCCTGGCAGCGAAAAAAGGCTACAAGTTCAGAGGAGTCTGGTCAGCATTAACTTCCTGTTAGTTTCAGACATTCTCCACATGGCTTTCCACTGTTCTCACCCAGTATTTACAACTTACAAGCATGCAGGGCTCAAGTCGTGTAAGATGAGCACCGACTCTGACGGACAGAGCCAGCAGTTCCAACACAGATCCAGACCTCATTTCATGCTTTGTTTGAGAGGATGTTAGTGAAGCTACTGCAAGTACAATAACAACATCGAGAGGCCTTGGAGAGAGATTATTGTCCAGCAGTGGCAGAAGTAGTCGTGCCGTGCACATACAAGTTCCCTTGTCTTGCCCAAAACTATCATAAAGTGGGCGTGTCTGTGAAGGGGAGACTCGTGGGTACCCATGGAACCCATTTTCATTCATGTATCTTGAGGTCAGAGGTCAAGGGGCCGATTTGAAAATGGAGATGACAGTTTTTCCTCGCCACATTTTTTTATTTAGCCTCCTTCACAACAAGATAGTATGACAGGATTGGTACCAGTGGATTCTAGTTTCATATGATAGCAGTATCTTCACTCTAAAACTGAGCCTGCTGCAATCTTAGAAATTAGTGGCATTAAAATCTATTTGGATTAACACATTGTTATCATGTTAACTTTGACAGCAATACATCTAACATTAAACTTTACGTGACACATAAAGAACAGTATGTCCTCTTTAAGGTATCTAAAGTAACACTTCCAACAGGTCCAGACTAGGGTGTTATTGACAAGGGTCACCGTTAATATTCTACCAATATCAAACAGATGAGAAGTAACTATATAACTTATCACTTAACCAAAACCTTCGTAAAGTTTGTAAAGATGTCAGTGTTTTGGTTTACTGATAATTATGGATGTCTGATGTTGAAAGTGTGTCCTCTCTAAGCCCTACAAATAAAATCTGTGTGTCCATAAGCAACATTTCCATTAATTCTGACTTTTCCCACATTTTTATCATGAAATTTGGGATCAGGGAACTTAATCCCAGGTCAGTGCCTCTTCCTCAGCCTCTCTAACCTCTCACTTAAGTCCACCGTAACCCAGCACCGTCCTTTGGCAAACTAACCGGGACTATTGATTGGGTCATGTATTACCCATGATCCTCCATATGCTGAGTGTAACACCTCTCTCTCTGTCCATTAACAGCCTTCTGAAGTTTCATTCATTCATTTACTTCTGGCAGCTGACCAATTGTGGGCATTGTTTGCAAGATGTATGGGGCATCTGTTGATGTGGTCGTTAGTTACCATTTCGCCTGAGAGAAATAAGCTGCTGCAGTATATCACTTGGCATTCCAACACATAAATGGTTGCGTCTGTAACGTAATCTATCAAACTCAGACGGACCGGCGCGCTCCATCACAGCTGATGAATCTCTCGCAGAATGATCAGGAGATGATGGAAGAAAGCAACGCTCAGTGCATCGTGTCAGACTTGTTAGTGGTGATAATTTCACTGATACTGCAGTTTTCTGATCTATATTTACATGAGGTAAATAGGCTCTATTTCCATATCACTGATGAGCCCTGTTCCCCCGGTTCTTTTTTACATTAATTGAAAGATGAGTTAAGAAAATTAGGGAGTTTCTCTGACTGTTTTTTCTAGGGGTACAAGAAGATATTGAAAGTATCGATTATCATGATATTATGTTTTGTGACACTGTATTGAAAAAATGCTGTAAAAAGTACAAAAAAGTACTCAGATTTCATGCAGTATGTAGTCTTCACAGTATGATAGTTTTCCTAAATTAGATTTAAAAAAATCACAATATATCACCTTGCTTCCAGTATCGCAATATATTGAGTCTTAACTCCTGTATCATGTATCATATCGCCAGATTCTTGTCAATACACAGTGCTAATGTTTCGCCTTGTGTGCGTTTCTCCAGGTTGTTAACCAGAATGCCCTCTGAGGACCGACACCTCTCCTCCAGCTGTGGGTCCTACGTCAAAACCGAGCCCTCCAGTCCGTCCTCCTCGCTAGTAGACACCGGCAGTCACCACAGTCCCAGCGGCAACTCCGACGCCAGCGGCGGCTACGTTAACGGCAGCAGCAGACACTCGCACGCCCTGGACTCCCCGCCAATGTTCAACCCGGGAATGCTCGGAGGAGGCGCCGCCTGCCTACGCCGCTACGAGGAGTGCTCCGGCGTCGTGGCGGACGACTCGCCGATTAAGTGCGAGTACATGCTCAATGCCATTCCCAAGAGGCTGTGCCTGGTGTGCGGTGACATTGCCTCGGGGTACCACTATGGCGTGGCCTCCTGTGAGGCCTGCAAAGCCTTTTTCAAAAGGACGATACAAGGTATTTCCCGCTTCTTCTTACAACGATCTCTATCTCCAGTGTATGCACGCTCCCAGTTAAATTTTCTGTAATTTCACAGAACATTTTGCCAATTAAGTATTGGCCCTTAACCCGGATGTACTCTAACACCTGTGTGATATTTTTTCATGATGATTCTAAATGCAATTTATTAGCTTTACATGACAATTGTGATTGCCAGGAAAACATATTGACCTGCTGAGGAATCCATTGTTATGTGTTACTCAGTGCTGCTATCCAACCGTCTGCTCTTATGGGACTAATACGAGGTAGTGATTACGAGCGTCTACAGCAGGCATTAGGCCCAGACTGTAAATCTGCTCTGGGTTGTGATTTTTTGATGCATTTGCATGTGAATCGCACGCCTGGCATCGACTCTGCCATGTGTGGGAGCTGCTCCAGAATAATCACTTGGACAGAGATAATGTGCTGCAAACTGAGACGCAGAGTTTTGAATTTTATTTGCAGGATTTGTCTGTAGACATGGAGCTAGACAGCAGGTTAGAGAGGCCTTGGCCACAATGAGGAGGTAAATTTGAATAACTGAAGCAAAACAAAAACATCTACTTTATTCCTCTTTTTAATGGTAGTTGGCAAAAACCATAATAATGCCAACAAATGTGACTGATTTAAAGGAACAATGTGTGATATATTTACTGTCATAAATCACAAAATGACCATAGTATGTTGTCAAAGACTAAGGAAACATGTTAAGTTTAAACACTGGCTTTGTGCTGCAGCCAGTGTGTTTTCCTTTGAAATTCCCATTCCGGTCCAAAACGTCTGTTTTTGTTTTGGCCGGTATGATCCCGTCCACTGCTCATTTTGACCACCTATGAAACAAATTGGCACACAAATCAGCCTTCTGCAGACATGGAAGCAAGCAAACGAACTGGATCAACAGAGATAATGTTAACGTCTACCTGACCTGAAAAGCCTCAGCACGTCTCTCTGTGGTCCATGTACAGCTGAGTTATCAAATCAGCGAGTATCTGAGACACAGAGCTGGTGAAGTGATTCTGACTAACTACTGCTGGCCAGAGACTAACATGGTCATGTCTAGAAGGTAACCCTCAAATTGCAAAAATTTGTGCTAACTACTATCAGTCGCACTGGAGGAGCAGACGGGCCACAGCTCCAATGTTATGAATTTAGACCGCTGTTGCCCATTTTAAACACTAGCTGTCAGTGCTACACATTGCTCCTTTAATAAAGACAGCTGGTCACCTTTAATGTTTCACTGTAGCTGAACACACTTTACAGGCATTTAATACCGGCTGTATTGACACACAAAATAAGCGATCACTAAGAAAAGTGGAGACAACAAAACATGTCTTCTTATTAACGTTGCTGCTAGATTGACTTTTAAGAAAACTTGACAGATAGACAGCATACAACGACGACATTTCCTTTAAGTCACTCACCGTTCTCTGGCTAATTTAAGCTACCTGATTAACTACTGAAGTCAGTGTGTTGAAGGTATTCATTCAAAGGCGATTCAAGACCCTTCACATCGCCCTGTCTGAGTTTATTTCACAACAATGACCCGCTGGCTGCACATTATCCTGCTTATTACACGGCTACTTACTTAAGAAATCAACAATTTGACACAAAAACAATCCGCCATAGTCCGAGGTTAGAACTGTGGCCATAGTAATGGTCTGTTATACATATGTAGCAACGGTCCGCTATAAAGAAATAACAGACCGTAGATTGACCATTCAGAATCAAGTATTGAACAGTTGCAATATTAACTTATTAGACTGTAAAAGCTTTATTTTTTTTAGCTTTATCTGGTCATTTAAAGGGACAGTGTGGAGGATTTGGTGGCATTTAGAAGTGTGGTTGCAGATCGCAACCAGCCGAGTACCCCTCTGCTCACTCCTCCCTTTCCAAGGCTGCGCTAACGTGAGCCACCAAGGTCACAACGGCAGCGGAGGTCCGACAGCAGCTGGCAGTACCGCGGTTTTGCACTTGGTGGTTCAAGTTACCACAGTTTCACAAGAGTGTCGGAGAACTACGGTGGCCTTCAGGTAACATAAAAAGGCTCTCTAGTGCCAGTGTTTGGCTCGAGCAACATGGCGCACTCTGTGAAGACGACCTGCTCCTGATGTAGATATAAAGGACTCATTCTGTGAAAATTTTATGTTTCATTTCTGATAATAGATCCCCTGTTCCTTTAAAGGCTGCATGTGTCAGACTGTAAATAGTGTTCATGCGTGACTTTGTGTTGTCGTGCAAAGATCCCCCCTCTTCTTCTTCATCTTCTTCTTGCTCCTCTCGCTCTCCTTCGTGGAGGACAGGCCCATAATGAACCTAATCTGTCCGTCATTCGTCCTGAGCCGCGGGAGTTTCAGTCAATAACAATCAGTGTTGGGTGACTGTAATTAAGAACCAGGCATTTCATTGGGAGAAAGTGGAGAGAGGAGGGAGGGAGGTGTGGATCTGTTCTTTGCCCCCGGGCCCCTCCAGCCCACACCCAAGGGGGGAGGAGAGGGGGGCCAATTAGAAGCTCAGGCACGTGTTATCGGGGCAATAGGCAATAACAGAGGAAGGGGAGAGAGGAGAGGAGACGCTGAGGAGTCCTCCAAATAAAAGGCAGAGGGACAAGGGACAGGGGACGTGGTCACTCAGTGAAAGGAGAAGCCGCTTTAATGGAATGGTAATCAGGAAGGGGGGTCCCGGCCTCGGTAAAGGAGGAGGACAAGGAGAGGTCCAGCTTGAGTGGAGATGAGTGCGTGGATAATAGCATGGCATAATAATATATCAAAATTTAGAGGGAAAATAAGAGAGGTTAAGGAAGGATATTAGAGTGGCTGAAATGTCCTTTGAGAAATAAAGGTGGACACAAGACCTGATTAACTAAGAGGGTATGCCGACAGTGAGCTTTTAGAGGTAGGCAATTTAAGACTATTGTGGACCCCTAATGCAACGGACCCCCCACCCCCCACCCCTCGCCCCCTTCACATACACACATAATCATGAACACACACACACACACACACACACACACACACACACACACACACACACACACACAGGTTATTTTTGATCCATTCAGATATGAAATGTTTCCTTGAATAATGGACTTTTTTTGTTCCATTGTGGAAGATTTTGAGGGCACTAAATAGTGGATGCATTTCACACTCAGAACTGGAACAAATGGTGAACCTTAGATAAAGTTCACTATGTATTAAATAGGAAGTGGTCTAATGTACACTACTAGATATTAAAAACAAAAAAGAAGCATTAAATCTTTAGAAAAACATTTGTTTCTCTCTGACGTTAATTTACATGTCAAAAATTTACTGATGTCCATTAGCGCAGATTTCCTAATTTTTGCTATGACAAATTAATACATTAATTTACATACTAATCATTTACAGTATGTACTATATAATGATTGTCATAGTGCTTTTTTGCATTACGTGAATTTATTTCATTACACGGCTTTGATGAATAGTAACAGTCGTTATAATGAACGTTGCTATGGACATCGTTCTAATGTCAGACTGTTAATTATTGATTTCTCAAGTAAGTAGCCATGTAATAAGCAGGATCAAGTACTGCTAGCTGGTCGTCCCACTGAACATTATCTTTTAAGTAATATACAAGAAATATTTACCGTCTTTCACTGACATGAAATCATGCAATACATGTGCCACCAGTCATCAGTCAAACTGTGACTGTGAAATGCCATTACCACTAAAATTTTCTAAAAGGAAATGCTTTTTCAATGAATTCATATGCATTTTATTGTTTCCCCACATCTCTTTTGTGTGAACTACTTGTGTGCATAGCATTGTGGGACGTTAGTCAACAGTAGGGTTGTAAGAAAATAGTGATACACTCGACTGCCACAATAGTATGTATTGTGATACTCTCTTGATTCTCAAAAACACTGTACTGATATGTCATTAATAGTTTACATGCAAACATTGTGGCAGACAGCGGCCGATTTTATGTTGTGTTTAAAGCCCCGACCACTAGATAAGTGTTGTAATCCAACTTTAGCCATTTGAACGTAACAACATAAACTGAGACAGGAAGTAGCATGCAGGTAAACTTTTTAACTCAGATTTTATGCATATGGTGGCGTGTTCTAGTACGACAGTTTTTCTAAAATTGTCCGAAATTTGCAACGTATCGCTTTGCTTAACAGTATCTCAGTATATTACACATATTACCCTAAAAAAATCCCACTTTTTTTTTTTTAGTATGCATACTTTTGTGTGTATTTAATTTACATGTTGTCACTTTTGTGTGTGAACACAATACTTATTCAAAACCTGTTTATAATTAGTTGTTGCTAGTATTAAATAGGGTCGTTGAAGTCATTGGATTGTTATATTTTAACTCCACAAACAGTATAATATGACAATTAGTATATAGAGTATATGTGGTGTATAATTTGCAGCATGTGTCTCTACACATGAGCACTACACTCCGCTGTATTCAGTTAAAAAGACTTTACCCACCCTGAAAGCAGCAGCAGCCTCTGCCAGCGTGCTGGCATGGTGCCCCGGGCCCCTCGCTGTGCATGTGACCCTGCTGGCACCATCGATGCCAGGGATCCTGACAAATGTTGGCACCTTCTCCTTGACCAACAGGGGATTGTGTGTGTGTGTGTGTGTGTTGTGGCGGGGAGGGGGCAGAACTGCAAACTGATAACACCTGGTTTGCTGTTTTTAGGTACCATTAATACATCTCTGGACTTAGGGGCCTTGTTTAAACACTCAATCAATGGATTTGGATACTTGGGAAAGAGGATTTGTCATTGGTTTCTTGGAGTCGACTTTTGAAGTGGCCACTTAATGAGCCCATAAAAAATTGTTAACTGGAACCTGGTGAGAAAAACAGACAGCGGTTGCATGGCAGCAGATTCAATATGTCTGCATTTCTGGCTTTTTTTGGACCCGAGTGATTAAATTGCATTGGAAATATTTCCATAGTGAGCCAACAAACGTCGAGACGGACTTGAATAATACATCGAGCTTTGCTACATGATATGGGAGCCTTACGTCTGTGAGTCCAACAGCAGCTCTTGGTCTTTACTGGGGAGCATTATACAGAGCCAAGGCTGCATGCATCACACGCTGTGCATAGGGCACCAAGTGCCAGAGGGGCCACCACAATTATGATCATCATCATAATCAGGGTCCCAAATTAACGCCCGCCTAGTGCCAAATGCAGGTAGATTTTCCGTTTGGCGAGTAACTGGAGGGTATCCACCACACTGGCTGGTAAACATTTGCACCAAAATCATGTTAGTCATGTTTATAAAAACTGAGATTCTCTATTATGTTTTGGTGTCATGTATTGATTTGTTCAAGAAGAGGATTCACTCGTGGAAATAACTGGACAAACTGATCGGAGAGCTGTATGGATTTGTTTCGGAGGATGATTTATTTGTGGGGGAAAAACTGAACAAAACAAACTGAATTTCTAAATGTTGTGTATCTATTTGCTGCCTATTGCTAAATCTCTGAAAAATTGTGTTTTTTTTAATTTAACTCTGGACTCTGAATGTTATTGGGACTTGCATTTAATTATCTTCCATGTACTCCCCAGATCCACTTTGTTTGACCCAATCCAATAACATCCCATCAAGTTTCAGGACAAACCACGAAGAACCAACGTTACGTTACTGACCACCAGTTGTATCCAGTTACTCTGCTGTTAAAATGACATTACATTTTAATGAAGAGCGCATATGGCTTGTTTAGGACTCAAGACCTGAGTTGGGACTTGACTTGGGACTAGAGCACACAGACTTGGTCCCACCTCTGGTAGTCTATACCTAGTGATCAGGACGGTGTACAAAACAGATACCAGCCAAGCGTAATATTCAGGCTTGAACTGATTAACTGTGTTTGCTTTAAATTGGCTCTGGTCTCTTCTCTAAGTTTGTATTCAACATAATTATATATGTATATATTAGTATTATCTCAATGAAATGTACTTAAATGAATATAAATGTGACACAAAAAAGCAAATTATTATTTTGCCTGGTAAAAAATATGCTTGGCTGGTGCATTATTTCATCTACCAGCCACCTTAGCTGGTGAGTCAGAAAGTTGATTTCAGACACTGATCATAATAATCATAATGATGAATTATTTAAATTTAAGAAGACCCACAACTAAATAAATAGGCAATATAAAGATATACATATTTGCTTGAAATAATACAATGAATTATTCTCCTTTATTTAATTATTTATTTATTTTTGTGGGGGGGTGCGTCCATCCCTTAGCCCTTGTGCTGCCAATGGAGGGCAGCTTTCCCATCATCGTTTCGGTGAAGAAGGATGGGCTGGAAGGGGTCGTGGCGAGCGTTGCAGAGAGGACGCTCTGCATTAATGAAGCTAATTTATCTGAGAATCAAAATGGGGGTGGGACTCTGGGGCGGGGAGGTGCTTTTTACATGTCCCATCAAAACGCCACTAAACCCTCCTCTCCTTCAGGAGTGTCACACGGGGTCACCTTGGGACAGGTGTGTGTGTGTGTGTGTGTGCGTGTGTGTGCGTGTGTGTGCGTGTGTGAGTGTGTGTGTGTGTGTGTGTGTGTGTGTGTGTGTGTGTGTGTGTGTGTGTGTGTGTGTGTGTGTGTGTGTGTGTGTGTGTGTGTGTGGGCGTGTGCGTGTGCGTGTGTGTGTGTGTGTGCGCGCACACAGATCTTTTGCTGTGTTTCTGTGCCTGTTGTGTTTACTGTGTCTGATTTAGTCCAGTCCAATAATTCCAAGACAAAGTCCCCCTAGTTGTTGATGTGCACCGTTTGTGCTCATATAATTAATAACAACATGTTTTTGAATCTTCTGCAGGGAATATTGAGTACAGCTGTCCGGCCACCAATGAATGTGAGATCACCAAAAGGAGACGCAAGTCATGCCAGGCCTGCCGCTTCATGAAATGTCTTAAAGTTGGCATGTTGAAAGAAGGTGAGTACTGATATTATTACCTGGTTATTTTTGTCTGTTTTTTCTTATTACTTCCACTTTATTACACGATCTTGTTGAATACTCAGCTCTGATTGGCCAATCACGGTGTTCTACAGTCTGTTATTTCTTTATAACGGACCGTTGCTACGGGCGTAGTTCTGATGTTGGACTCTGGCGGATCGTTTTTTTTTTTTTTTTGTCAAATTATTGATTTCTTAAGTAAGCAGCCATGTAATAAGTGGGATAAGGTAGAGCTAGCAGGTCATTGTGAAATAAACCCCTTCTGGGCGATGCAGCTCCCCAGTGCGTTATTTTACAACAATGACCGGCTCGCTGTACATTATCCCTTATTTAGATACCGTTTGAGGGCTGAAACAGTTCGTTGAATAAGTGATTCATCAATCAACAGAAATGCACTAACTGTTGGCCAAATATTAAAAAAATGACAATTGTTCCAACTTAGTACTGAAGTACTGTTTTGCTCTGTTATATCATCATTTAAACCAATATTTTGAACCATTCCCCGTGGGCACTGTGACGCTTTAAATGTGAATGAATCAGTTCTTTCATTATTCAACTTTCTGTCTTTTATTATAATTTAAAGAATTATCAAAACCAAACCATGGGATCAGCCAAATTATGAAAGTTTTTAAAAACCTTTAGATGCTGCTGACATTTCAAGTGTGTTTATTAGCTCATAAAGAGTTGATTAAGTAAAGGTTTTAACCTAAAAGCTAACAAACAAAGGCATCTTGTTTAGGGTTATACTGTGGGTTGGAATGAAAAAATCTCCATCATGGGTTTTAGGAGTAAATATAAAATTTTTGAACATACAGTTGTCTTGTGCTAGTGAAGGTAATACAGTCTTCCTGGGGACTAGAAGAAGGGTCATTGATCAGATATTAAAGATGGCCTCCAGGAGACACCGGTGACATCACCCACAAGCCTTACTCACCTCTCCTCGCACCGTCGAGCCTCCCGGCATTTAACTCAGACGGGTAGAAAAAGCTGCTGAGTTGGATGTTCCTACCAAGACTGACTGAGAAGTGTAACAGTACTCTTGAAAAGCACAGGCTGTTCCCCGGAGACTTCCCTCTCCCCTGGGCTCTGGGTGTCTCTCTCCCTCTCTCACCCTCTCTCTCTGTCTGTCTCCCTTCCCCTCTCTTGCCTGGCGTATTGATCCGCTAAATGCTTTCCGAACATCCCACCTCACTTCCTGCATGTGTTGTTTCTCCTCCAGAGAGAGACCTCTGGGACTACAGAGTGAAAACCTAGCCGATAGATTTTTCTTTTTCTTTTCTTTTTTTAAAGGAAAGAGGGGGTTTTTTTTGCATTTGTGTGTTTAGCTAAAAGAGCTATTCCACACTGATGCATACATATATAGTTGTGCTTTTATAGATTATCATACCTAGTGCTGAATCCGGACTTCATGGTACACCATTTTGGATGGATTTTTATGCAGTTAGACCTAAAAAAGGCCCTATATTATGATAATATAACCCCTTTTTAAGGATTTTTTTTGTCTGTGACTCCAAAATATATTAAAAATGAGCCCCTGAACACTGTCCATCAATGGTTAAGTAACCAAACAAAGGAAGGTCATTGTACTGAATGTAGCTTTTTGATAAATTTTTATCTTTTACATTTTGTTTGTCACAGATAGAATAGCAAAAATGTGGTTTGTATCCATTTTGTTTATTTATCAAATGGTCAGAATTTACAGGAAAACGCAGAGATTTTTGTCAAAAATTACTCATTGCTTTTACTGTTTGTCTATTATAAAGAAACTTACTGTCCCCCAGAGGCCAGTCAGAGCCTGGAATAACCTGTATTTAGACATTTAATGCACAAAAAGTGATGGCGGCGAGTCTAAGCACGGGAATATTATATTAATTAGAGTCATTTATTTGTTGGATGTCATGTATTTCATTGGTGCACATTTCTTTCATCAAGTTTTAGTAACTTTAGGTCAGGGATTTTCAAACTGTGAAGTACGGTGGGAGACGAGTGAGGCAAACACACTGTGAGGTAAAAGGGCTGGGTGAATGCAGGCGGGAAGTTATTATAGTTTAATTGTCAGCAGTTGGAGCTGCAGCAGTGGTTGTGACACACAACTCATGGGAGAGGTTAAGGTACTTTAAAATCCCAAATCGCCACAATCAACAATCAGAGTTCATATTCCTTCCCGGAAGCATAACTCAGTCAAATCTGAACACACAGACATAATACACATATTTTTAAATTCACTGTTAGTACACTCTCCAAGGATGTCATTATCCTGGATCTCCACCGCGTATAAAGGTCCATAAATGAGCTTAAAATTCATAGAAAAAAAACAAGGAGGGGGGATGGGGGTCTGCTTTATAGCCACCAGACCAACACTCACTTTAGAGTTTAGTTGATAAATGTCAGATTCATAGTTGTCTGCATTTTGATATTTATTCAATAGGACATTTTTGAGCTCTGATGGTATTATCAACCCTCCACAGAGCATGAGACTCCAATAGGTTACTCCAATTAATCTGCTGAGTATTTTCTCAATTAATAGATTAGTTGTTTAGTCTATAAAATGTCAGAAAATGGTGAAAAATGTCAATTAGTGTTTCCCAAGATGACGTCAAATGTCTTGTTTTGTCCACAACTCAAAGATATTCAGTTTACCGTCATAGAGGAGTAAAGAAACTATTCACATTTAAGAAGCTGGAGTATTTGGGCTTTTTTTTTATCTTAAAAAATCACTCAAACCGACCATCCGAATAGTTGGCAATTAATGTTATAGTTTAAGTTTTATAGTTCTGGAGCTTATCCCACGTCCAGCCACACTGATGATATATGATAATATCCTGATATAAAAAGGAGCATTCCAAGACTTCAACTCAGAGACACAACAGTCGTACATTTCCTAAAATAAACCATGGTCATACAGTTTTGTTGTGTTCTGCCAGCACCAAACACAACTCCTAATAGAAGCCAGCAGCAGTTAACTGCAATCTGTGCTGCTAACACAAGATTGTATGTCAGGCTCTTGGTTCGCTGCCACTAATGCAACTTCACCATGTACTGACGTAGCTGTGTTTGTTCATCTCAGAATGAAGGGTCATCCATTGTATTGCCATTACAACACTATTTATACGTGCGCCCATGCTTGATGTCTTCATCCCGGCCCAAATATCTCACACCGAGGCTTTGACTCTCTGCCAGAAAAAACAAAGTTGCTTCAGAAATAAAGCTGAAACTATTAGCGGGTGCTTAGAGGAAAAACGATGGGGTATTGTCTGTGGCGGGCCGAGTTAAGCCGTTGATGTGGACGGTCAGTGTGTGTGTGTGTGTGTGTGTGTGTGTGTGTGTGAGGGGGGGAATCTGCAGCCTCCACCGCCTGCTGATCCTGAGACGCAGCATCACAGCCACCGCAACATGTGGCACAGTAGGTGATTCTCTGAAAGTGATGGCATTCAATTAAAAGGAAAAAGGACATTTAATCGTGGCGTAGTGCCGTGGCGTGGCCTCTCACAGACGCGGGGGGGCTTTGATCGTGGAATCAGTGGGGGACAGCGGCTTGCCCTACTTCATGTAATGAGATCACCATGTAACAAGTGGCCAAAGGGCTGGTCATGGAAAAGGAATAATCACATAGTGTAACCACCACCATCTATTTTAAAATCACCTATTCTACAGCTATTAGCATACAAATATGAACATTTTAGAGTTATTTCCTGATGAACTCTTGCTAGCGTTGCTCACATTATAAACGTCCCTCGCTCACAATATCCCAAAGTTATGTTTTCACTTGTTTCAGTACGGCAGTATCTTCTGAAACGTTCACACTGCAGATGTTGAGTGATCAGTCGTTCTAAAAGTGTCTAATATTTCCACCAGGACCATCTAAGCTCCGCTCTAAGCGTGCCATCCTGAATTATAAAGTGCCAGCTGCCACAGTTATGGACCAGCCCCTCCTCCCTGTAACACCTGCCGCTAATCAGCCCGCTTCAGTTCTCAAGCCCAGTTTGGTGGCTTCAGGTGTGTTTGGAGTCCAGTGTCGACACACTTGCCATCGTTCGCATTTTTCTCCTCACGACTCCGGATTTTCAAAGCCCCCTCTCGGTTTCCTCGCAGGGTTACAATTCTCCTGTATTTCTCCTGATTTAAAGCAAATCTTCACACCTTTTTATCTCATGCTTTTTCTGGCGCTAGGCAGCGTGTATTATGCTGCATTTTATTTACCGCTGGGAATGACGTCACTCCCAGTTTGATCACATTCCTGTACAACAAGTCAGAAAACATAATGGGGTTTGCTCCCGCCAGGTTAGCCATTGTTAGCAATACCAGTTGATAACAACGTGTTATACTGGCATTAGTCCACAGATAGAAGTTGGACAGTACTGTGCTTACAATTGATTTAATGACACAAATAAGCACAAAAGTGCAAATTAACAATAAATAACTGCAGCTTTTTCACTTTTGAAGCATGGAGCAGCCATCTTGGATTTTGAGGTCAGGGTTAGCGAGGTTCGCCCAACTTTCAGAGTTGGAAATCTGACTTAAAGGAGTGTTTTAGTTGAAATTTACACCTGGGAACTTGGAAATACTTGCCTCCCAGTTATAATTTTCAAACCCTTGTTTTAGATCCACCATCACTCAGTTTAGAGTTTACTTGACATAAGACTGCTTCATTATTCAATAGGACCTTCTTGAGCTCTGATAGCATCAGAGCATGAGACTTTACTAAATAACAATTATTCATTATCAGTTACTCCAATTAATCTGTTGATTATTTTCTCAATTAATCCATTAATTGTTTGGTCTATAAAATGTCAGAAAATGGTGATAAGTGTCAGTCAGTGTTTCCCAAAAGTAGTAGCAGTAGCTCAGTCTGTAGGGAGTTGGCTTGGGAACCGGAGGGTCACCGGTTCAAGTCCCAACATGGACCAAAAAACTGAGTGTGAACTGGTAGCTGGAGAGGTGCCAGTTTACCTCTTGGGCACTGCCGAGGTGCCCCTGAGCAAGGCACCAAACCCCCAACTGCTCGGGGCGCTTGTCAGGAGCAGCCCCATCACTCTGACACCTCTCCATTAATGCATGTATGTGTGTTTCAGGTCTGCATGTACCATGTATAAGTTAAAAAAAAAAAACAACAGAGTGTAGATTGAATTTCCCCACTGTGGGACTAATAAAGGTTGATCTTCTTCTTCTTCTTCTTCTTTTCTACCAGACGCCCCTGTTGGTTGGTTTCAAAATCCTTTCCTATTTCTGAGGTCTGAAAGTTGGCCAAGTATGAGTGTTGACTGTCCTGAGTAGCAGCTCAACACACAAATGAGTCAGTAAATTAAAGTGATAAACATTATATATTAAGTCTGCTTGGTAGCCATGTGTGTTTTCTGTGTAGGTGCACATTACATGTATCTGAGAGGAAAATCAAAGCGATTTTCAGAAAAATTACTGTAGATGAAAGGCTTCTTTCTAGATCCGGCTTTACTGCTGTGCCCGAGCAGAGCGCCTGGGAGAGCCGGGTGGAAGGTAGCGTCTGTTTGAGGAAACCAGCTTCGCTCAGTGACCCCTTAAATGTCCAGCTGAGACTGATAAAAGGTCACAGGTCCAATGGAAAAATTGTCACGTAATTACAACTCACGGAAGATATGGTGTCAGTCACTACTGCCAGGAGTCAGTGCCTTCAGCTAATAGCAGCGATAATAACCCCATAGCATTACTGCATGCTGTTAAATGATGCAAGAATTTTCTGGACTGAATTAGCATTTTTTTTTTTTTACTTTGTGGTTTGAGTCACTCTTGGTATTTTCACATCATCATATTAGCAAGTTAGCATGATTAAAAAGTATGTCGTATTGAAACAGAAGTGTCCAAACCCCATAGGACTACTGTATTTTTAACAATTTCAATAACAGACACTTAAGCCTCGCTCTTCTGAAGTCAGCGCTTGCCGGTTTTAGCTTTAGGTCAGTGTTTCTGCAGTGTATTCTTTGCTTGTGGGGATTTTCTGACACTACTGTAATGTGGTGGATAAATACAAGCTGCCAGACTATTTTGGCAACCTACACCGCTGTCTCGCCCTTGCCCCGACCACAGATAGGGATCAGCAGTCTTTCCTGAGCGAACGTGGCTACCGGGGGTAACGTTACAGCCTTATTTTCCTCCAGCCACATACACAAAAGGTTAGTAAAGCCATATCCAATATCACAGACTGTCAGGTCCCTTTCCAATCAATAGGCTTAGATCAGAAACCAATCTATACACTAAGATTACATCATCATAATAAAGATATAGCAAAAGTCTATACTGTATGGTTGCCTTTAAAATCTTAGCCGATACATTTGAACCGTCTACAAACCAGACTGAGTTTTGTCTGTTTTGCTCTGTTTGTAAAGCGACCTCTGACCCCTCGTCACTTGATTTGTTCTTGTCCTGCATACCTGTCTATCTCACAGCACATGTATGGGGCCTTGTTTGCTTTTTAGGGTGTCAGAGTAGCTGGCAGTCTGCAGCTGAGAGTCAGCGCCCACCCAGAGGCTCCAGGCTGGCCTGTCCTCACTGTCTGGCAGGTGACAGATCAGACACGGAGGCTAACACGTGTTCTTCCGAAGAAGGGGATTTAGCCTCCGATACACCCACACTTGACAAACGGCACAAACATTCATGCACGCCAAATGTATATCATCCCCTGACAAGGAACATGGGATTGGACCTTGACGTGCATGTTTCCTGCTGGCACCCTGCTCCCTCTATGTCTTTTTCTCTCTCACCCACAAACCGCACGCCAACACACCGGGGATCCTGAATCGACCCGGCCATCTCCAGCCGAGCAGATGTTTTCGATTACAGGCACATTTGTGGTCAGCGCGGCTCCGTAATACACAGTAATACCCCTTACGGACACGCCGACTCAGATTTATGAAAACATGATAAAGAGAGCAGTGCCAGTATGCGCAGTTATGGGAGAACAACTCCTGCTTTGTCTTGTCAGCCCACTGGGGGGTTAGAGCAGGTGGGCCGCCATCCTGATACAACCCCTCCCTCCTTCCCTTGTCCCATACACATTTTCCTCTACTCTCCCTCTCTCTCTGCAATCAAACAAAAGCTGTCCGATGTCTGCAGCTCTTTGCAGACTCGGGCTTCAGATGTAGCTCTGGAAGGGCGAGCTCCCTGCGCCTTGTACAGGGTGAGCGACGAAGTAGGAGGGGGCGCGCACTGCATCCCTCTGATTTTTCCCAGCTAAAATAGGGAGCTCCTAATCTCCCTTTGGCAGTGTTAGCCAGCCAGCCAATTCTGACACATTCTCTAGAAAGAAGCGCCTCTGACAGGTGAGCGGCTGAAAATAGTTGCATGAGATACACACAAGCACATGTTCATATAGTAACACGCAAGCTTGATGCACACTGTATGAGCTGCATGCACGTGATGAAATATGTTCTCTGTAGAGCTTCTTCTGCATACTATGACTGAACATCGGTATAATTTTAATTATTTTTGTTCTTAGTTTATTTTATTCTGGACATTTTATTGCTCACCCCTTGGTTTGTGTTTGATTTGTGCTGTAGTTTTATTGTTTAATTTAGCTATTGAGGACACTGAAATCATGCTGTCTGTACTTTATGTAGGAATTAGAGGGTTTTAACAAGAGTTGCATGAAATAATATAAACAAAAACTTACACATGGGGGGTATTTTATGGGGTGATTCCAGTACCTTTTGACTCAATATAACAACCAGAAGATCAACAAATAAAGGATTCATTATTTCCCCACCAGCATGGAGAAGGCACACATGGACCGTGTTTTTTTATGAGATTTACATAAAATGTGACGACTTTTCTTAGTGACTTTATTTTTGGTGTTTTGTGTGAATTAATTATACCTGAAATCCTGCCTACAAACCTAGCTGTATGATTTTTATTTAATTTTTTTATGTGGACATAAAAGGAGGATAGAGGCAACTACTTTGTTAAAACGTATATGGATCCAAATAAAGAATAAATAATAAACGCATTAAAGCAATGAAATAAATCTGTGTGGCACATACAGTACATACACACAGCCGCTTCAGTCGGGAATGTGCTTTAAGGTTGCACAAGTCAATAAAGATATTGAATGTGAAAGGGAAGCCGGGGTCAGGTGGCGGTAAAGATTGCTCCTATGCAAACATGCCTCATCGTCTTTCCACACACATGTACACACACACAAACATGCAGCGCAAGGATGGACTGTCGGCCAGTATCTTTGTGTCTCAGGCCGTCTCTCTGAAGTTATGAGCATACTGTACTGGTACTGTATGATCTTACCGAGCTCATAACATTCAGCTCTTCTACCACCTCTCATTCCCCATAGCCCTCACCCCTGCATCCATACTTTGGCTGCCACACTTTGAGGCCAGCAATCGTAAAAATAAAGAATCTGGATGCTTTCAAGATGATCTGTTGCCCCCCGTGACACAAGACACAAGCTGTCCCCTGGACCTGATTGTCTTGGAGCATGGAGGCTGCTGTGGTTTTGGGCCTGAGGTGTGGAATGTGGTGCTGACGATGACACAAACCTCCCCTCCCCTCCGTAGCCCTCTACAAGGGGCCTCATCCAGCTGTCTTGTTGTGGTCAGATTCTCAGTACTGTGCCGTATCACATGGGGAGGAGATAATCCCGCACCGGTCGGATCAGGCGCTCTGCTGGGACAGACAGGGGCTGTCAGGGAGGGAGACGTACACCCGATGCTGAACGGGAGAGAAAAAAAGAGACAGACGGAAGGGGAAAGGGAGAGAAAGAAAAACAGAGATCTTGCAGAAAACTGATATAGCCAAAAACAGCAGCTTGTTCTGTCTTATTCCCCTCCCGTTCTCCAATATTATCCAACCCCTATTTTTTTCTCCTCTCTTGTCATTCTCTCTGGCCTCCTGCCTCGGGTCTCTGCCGTTCGCAGCGCCGTTAAGCTGTAAACTGAAACTGGTTAGCGCTGAGCTCTTAATTCTTGTCAGCGTCTATTAATTATGGGCCAGTTGGATGTTCCAGTTCAAACAGCCCCCGCGGATCTTGGAATTCAAACTCCGGCTGTTTGGTCACTTGTCGCTTGTCACAGCCACATGACCCTGCAAAAGTGTGTGTGTGTGTGTGTGTGTGTGTGTGTGTGTGTGTGTGTGTGTGTGTGTGTGTGTGTGTGTGTGTGTGTGTGTCAGGGACACAAGTAGCAACAATTTGCTGTCACTTTGTCTGACAAGTCTACATGAATTTAGTGTATACACCTGCTTGCTAACAAGCTTGTTGTTGTGTAAGCCTTTACTAACTGTGTATCCCTCTATTAGGCCTATGTGTGTCATTAAATAGTGAAGCTATTGAATTGATTTAATATCTGGAGTACATGCACACAGTTTCCTGTGGCACAATTTATAATTTTAAATTTACCTTAACCCAGAGTAATGGTAGAAGCAACCACTAAACCTCCATCTGTCGCAAACCCTGCTCCTAGCTGCCTAACTGACTAATTAAAACCGCATCCACATGTGTTCAAAGAACAAGAAGTCTATTTGCAAGCCTTATTGATTACTTTAAGGCGTACAAATGGAAAGCTGTGTTAGGAGAGGGGCTCTCGATTTAGCTTCAATCTGCCAGGCATAAAATGATCTCACTGTGTTTGCTGGGAAGAATGAGCTCCCTCTGGGCACGCTGGGTAATTAGGTTAGTGGATAGTCGGTGTCAGGAAATTGAAAGACCATCCTAATCGGATTCTTTTGTTTCCAGGGGAATCAAAGGAATTTATACGAGTCACTGGGAAAATCTCACACGACTCAATTCCACTTGACCATGTAAAATCTGTTTGCTCTCCCTCGACGCTCAAACAACTTTTAATACAAGGGTGAAAATCCAGCACACAAGGTGCATCTGATGTAGCCTCTGAGATGGCTTTCAGGGTAATCCCTGAAATGTCCGTTTGTATACTAACTAGGTACTTACACTCCTCCGGATTGAACTCTTTCAGTTAAAAGGTCAAAAAATAAAGAAAACTCAGCAGTCCCAGTTATGGGATATGCATGTATAACTACTAATAGTAGTAGTGTAAATCACAAGTTTCATCATGATACCGTATATCGATTCTTTGATAAAAGGTACAATATTTGTATATTTGATATTAAAGTCTGTCACGATACAATTTTAATTTTAATTCAGGGGCCTTCGATATGAGACAATATTGCATTTCATCTACGTTCAACAGTTACATTTATATCAACTCACAAAGAGTAAATAAAATATGATTTGACAATTTTATTACTGGATTGTTCTACACATTTAAATGAAGAGCAATCTTTTTAATAAAAATAATAAATATGTAGTGGAAATTTGGGGGAAATAAGGCATATCTCGAACACGATTATGTGTTGATATTTTCACTTTGCATTGATGATTTTGGATTGTTGAGCACTGAATTGATATATTGATCCATCCTTAACATGCGTGGTGTTCCCTTTAGGAATATAGTATAACCAGAAAAAATAACATTTCTTGGCAAAACTGTATATGATAATGAAGAAATCACTGAAATCCTTGAGATTTGTGACTCAGCAAAATCTATGCAAATAGTCTTTTATCATAAGTAGTTGCAGTTATAGTGGTAGATGTAAAACTGGCTTCACAGTTTCTTTGTTTTAGCTGCCATTTATAAATGTATGATGTTTTTCTGCAGGTGTACGTCTGGACCGGGTGAGAGGGGGGAGACAGAAGTACAAACGGAGGTTGGACGCAGAGAACAGCGCCTACCTCGGTCTCGGCATCCCCCCTCCGGCCAAAAAGCCATGTGAGTGACACAGTTTTGGTTTGTTTTTCAGCTGAATGTGGCACTGCAGCATTACAGAAAGGCTTCATTTTGTTTTTATATCACAACTTGGGACTTGGAGCGCTGCAATTAAAAATGTCCTAATTTTACAATGAACAGTGACTGTCATGTGTTCATTACCAGGCCAACCTCCCACCTTTTTTTGACTTTGCGGCATATATTATAACATTCAGTTTTATTAAATTCAAGATATTATAAGATATTACAATATTTGTTCATTTATTTGTTGTGATTTCTGCACCCCAGCATAGTAATATGCTGTCGCCTAAAATCATCTCTCTCTTCTCCCTCCATGTCTGCGCCCGTCCTCCCGTCTCCCAGTGACGAAGATCGTTTCCCATCTGTTGGTGGTGGAGCCAGAGAAGATCTATGCCATGCCTGACCCCACCATGCCCGACGGAGACATCAAGGCCCTGACCACGCTGTGCGACTTGGCCGACCGCGAACTGGTGGTCATCATCGGCTGGGCCAAACATATCCCAGGTAGAGAGACATGACTGCTAATGAATGACTGTGTTGTCTGGGATGTGGTTTTCAGATCCTATTTGTGTCTTAATTTAACAATTTCAATCACTTTATAGATCTTTTTTTTCCTGTTTTGCCAAAAACCTGTAGATGAAAACAAAATCCAAATATTTTTTTTCACTGTTTGACATAAGAAACGTAAAGATTGTCTGACCAGGTGTTTTGATTCATAAAATCTAAAATAAATCTGTTTCTAATGTACTAATTTGTGAGGTTTTACAACTAGAACCATGAAGGACAGATTCATAGGTTATATGCTGTTGGTAAAACAAGGAAGTAAACCCACATTTGTACTTTAATTTGGTGGAACGATACAGTATGAGATTACTGAAGTAGTTCGCTGACTGTTGCACACACATAAACAGCCCCCCCCCCCCCCCCCCACACACACACACACACACACACACACACACACACACACACAAACACACACACTCAAACACAGGATAATTAACATCTGCTACTCATCTGCACCTAAGGGAGAAGCTAGTCCCATATTCTAAAATCTAATCAATAAAGAGCAGCTGAAACCTTTGATTTGACTTGGTAGGGTGGGAGAGTCTAGGGGGGATCCGCCCCTAAGTCAATGTATTCCATTTCAATCCCAGACTTAAAGAAAGCAATCCTCTTACTTACTTAAGGAGACTACACAGTAAAATTGATTTATTTAGGGGAATACTGATGGATTTCCCCGGTCCTTGTTGACAAATTCTTAAATAAGACTTGTTATGCAAATGTTCCTCTTTACTTTTTATCTTTATCGGTTGAAACAGACACTTTAGGCCGCAGTATGTTTAAAGGGAGCGATACATCTCATTGATCCAGTCAAGTATACTATGTACAACATGTGGCCAAATCAACTAACAAATTTCATATCAATTAACTACCAATTAACATTTCAAATGCCTTGGTTTTTCCCAACAATTGTATAAAAACCTAAAGATATTTTTACAGTGATATAAAACAGAAAAATCCTCACATTTAAGAATCTGGTACTGAAACAATTAATGTAAACTATAATGCCTTTATGTTCGTATGCTATGCTATAGTGTCACGTAGTAAACTAGTCAACTAAAAAAACCAACTTAAAAAATACAGTCCTACCTGTGGTGGAACGTAACTAATCATTTTTATGCAAATACTGTACCAAAGTACAGTTTTGACACACTTAAGGTACTTGAGTATTTTCATGGTCTGCTACTTTATACCACTACATCTCAGAGGGAAATGTTGAATATTTTACTACGCTACATTTATTTTATAACTTAAATTACTTTGCAGATTAATAAGACTATAAAAATATAATTAACTAATAGAGTGCTACAGGAATGAGTCCTAAAATCCGGAAATGAGTTTGCATTTTAGCACTTCCGGTTCCCTCGTCTGGAAGTCAATGGGTTTTTAGTTAATCTTTATATGACACATTTGTGTTTTGTTTTGTTTATTTTGTTCTGCAATATAAAATCCCTCATGAACTCTAAACTTTTCTGTCTTAAAAAAGGCGGTTGCTAATACAGTAAGTGAATAAACGAGACTAAACACCATCACGCTGTTACAGCCTCATTGTTTGTACTCACGCTCATGCGACCATAGTAGTTGTTAGCTTTCCACTTCTGCCGATTGCATTCACACCTTAATAATCATAGAAACTATGTTCATTTGAGATTATCTTGTACAACAAAATGTGTAATTATCATAAACGTTTGTTTGCCACAGTGCTTATTTTCTGCAGTAATACAAAACTCAATAGAAAAATCCCATTGGCTTTTTGTCGAGGGAACCAGGGCGATGCTAACTTCCTTCAATAGCTCAGTTGGAGGACTGTAGTGGCTATAAGAGGGATCCTTAGGTCGCCGGTTCAAATCCGGCTCGAAGGAGTGATCTTTGGGGCGGCAGTAGCTCAGTCTGTAGGGAGTTGGCTTGGGAACCGGAGGGTCACCGGTTCAAGTCCTGACATGGACCAAGAACTGAGTGTGAACTGGTATCTGGAGAGGTTCCAGTTTACCTCTTGGGCACTGCCGAGGTGCCCCTGAGCAAGGCACCAAACCCCCAACTGCTCGGGGCGCTTGTCAGGAGCAGCCCCATCACTCTGACATCTCTCCAATTGTTGCATGTATGTGGACCTGTTTGGCTTGGGAACCGGAGGGTCACCGGTTCAAGTCCCGACATGGACATGGACATGTTGCATGTATGTGGACCTGTTTGTGCATGTGTGTGTATTAGTTAACAGAGTGAAAAAATTGAATTTCCCCTAGCGGGACTAATAAAGGAATATCTTCTTCTTCTTCTGGTTGACCCACAGAAATGTGTCACCCCTGTAGCAGTCTCTAAATTATGTTGTAATATTATTATTTAATATATATTATCCAACTACCCAGCAGTATCTAAAGTAGTTAAAATGAGCTCCACCTTTACCAGCTACAACATAAAAGTGATGAACATGTTAATGCATCAATAATTATAAACCAATGATATAATATATATTATTCTGCATAATAAGTACTTTTATTTTTGGTACTTTTTGGTACTTTTATTGCTAATATTCTAAAATTATTAATGCAGGACTTTTACTCATACCATAGTATTTCTGCACTGTAGTATTGTTTTACTGAAGATCTGAGGCTACATCCACAGACGAGCGTTTTAACACCGTTTCAGAATTAATCTCTAAAAACGCACATCACATAACGATTCGCCTACACTGGGCATACACTTACCAGTGTTAACGTGAAGCAGCGTTCAACACAGGAATTGCTGTATTGCTGTTGCGCTGGATTAATAGCTTGCCTGCTGCGTATGTAGACAGTAGTAGTATGAGTGTTGAATGTTGAATTTAACTGTGCAACAGCTACTAGCATAGACAACACGGTAAGCAACGCTTTTAACCCATTATGGTGGTCGAGGCTGATGTGGTTTGGTTCACATGATAGGAGCGTGTATCTGTCTCCGTCCATCCAGACTAAAATGTAACCTTAGAGTTTTAAAGCTAAAACTGGGCCAGCAGCATTTTCAGACATTGAAAACTGCGGAGTAGCGTGGACATAAGGCATAAACATAGCAAAAGTTGTGCATTTTAAAGTGAAAATATATTAGTGTGGATGTAGCCTGAGTGCTTGTTGTCACTCATTTCCCAGCTGACACAACACTAACCAACTACATAGCTCTCTGGTCTGTCCATAGTTAGCCCTAATCACTGATTGTCATTAGATTTAATGAATGCAATTTGGAGTAGTTGAAGGTGTGTTGATACCAAACATGCCCTGGGAACCTCTGAGTATTGACACAGGGAGCTGTGTGGCCTGATAAGGAGATCTGGCTACATAGAAACGCTGTGGTCCGAGGCAACAATGCTGTCTCACCACTGGGAAGATGCTTTAACAGAGACAAAGGGTGTTTTTCCCCCCTGGATCTATTTTCATCAAATATCTTCAGAACACTATTTTTTTTAATTAGCTTCTTTAAAATCGAATTCTGATATATTTTTGGTCCAAAATCAAATTCTTCAATTTAATCACAGCTACAGGGGTGCAGAAATTAATTCAAGAAATTTACCGTCACATTTTCACCGTCATTCTCTATGTATAACTATTGATTTTGCATGCTACGTAGATCTAAATCCAGACATGACAGAGTTATTAAAGGGGCATGTGACACTCTGGGGACATTTTACCCGGGGCCACCGGGTCAGAGTGTCACCAAGTAACGATTAAGACAAAAGGGGTCCCTACAGTTTAACAGTCCACTCCCATCATTACACTCATAGCCCACTGCACAAATGGCCTTAACGATGAGGTAATAAGAGTCATTACTGCAGATCGCTCCATTAATGTAAAAGTCCTTCAGCATCCAGATGTGGAGGAAACATGCAGCGTTGAATAGGTTTTCTGTTACGTGTTGTCATTTTGAAGGCTTAAATATTTGGCTCACGGCAACTTATGATGTGCTTTAATGTGCGCAAATTTACTTTGAATATAAAAGGAAATGTTTGTACCAAATATTAATTAGACGCACTGAATATAAAACAAATAACATGTTTGAGAGGAAGGCTGTAAGTCATCATGAGGCAGCCATTGATTGGCTGTTACACACGCTGTCATGAAAATGGAAACTGAATCGCTGCACGGTTGTCAGGAGGTCAGAGGTGGCCACTTATTTGTGCAGCTGTTAACACACACAGCATCTCAGAGACATGTAAGTGTGCACAACATGTGTAGATTTATATTCAAGGCCCTCTGGTATTTAATGTCCATTCAGTTCAGCATCACTTTCTTCCTCTTTCCTCTCTTTTTCCTCTCACACACACTGACTTTCTCTCTACCATCCTGTCTTTCACATACTATCTCTGGTTTCCTTGTTCTCCTGCTCCCCTGGCTCCCCCCCTCCTACTCCTCCTGCTCATATAGGGCCCTCTAGTCTCATTATTACCTCTGTCTTTTTATTAGGCCCATTAGGGCTCTTAGGAGGCCTGTAATGATACTAAATGAATAGAGAGTGAACTGCTGTCTGTTTTAGACCTAGCTCTCAATGACTGCTTCAAGCTTCACTGCCAACCACTCAGTCTCTTCATTGTACTGAATAGGGATTCAATTACTTATCTGATCTGTGCTGTACTGCTGCATAGCCCGAGCACTCTTCTTCTTTTCTGCAAACAATCACTAGCATGCCACGGTATGCTGAGGATTGGTACCTTATAGAAACAGTCACATGGTTGTACTGTAAAATCATAATGATACACTGATTCAGTATGACCTGTAAATCATGTAGATTTACCTAGTGAGAAGAATGTAATCCCAAATCTGAGTCACCATCTTAATCCAGAGTTACAGAGACAAAATGGACTTTGACACTGGTTTGCGTCAAGGTGTAAAATGAAGGTATTACAACCTTTCTATGTGTTACACAGTTTTCCTGCCAGCCTGTAAACTTTAAACTCTTTTTTCCCTAAATGGCTCCTTTACTACTATTTGCCTTTGTAGCGTAGAATAGTAAAAATAATTCATTTTCTCACAGTGCAGTGAAAACCTGTGCTATCCCTTGTTTCTTTTCATGCTTTTTGTCATCACAAAAGGAGAAAAATGCAGAGACATAGACATTCCCCAGTTTGCTCAATATTGTGTAATGTTTGGTCAAACGGCAGTAAATCAGTAGGGTGAAATATTGATATTTCATCAGGGGGAATCACCCTCTGTAGCGACACTTAACTCAGCCACCTCCGGGCGACACACCTGAAGCTCCGGGCGACCCCCAGGGAGACAGGAAGTCACTCCATCGCTTCAGTAAATTGAGTGGAAAGAAAAAGAAAAAAAAAAAACACATGACTGGGGAAAAGAAAAGAATGATGAAGAAGAAAAGGAGACAGCTGAAGAGGGTGACGCTTCTTTCACAAAACGTTTATAGACATATAATATAGACAGAAAGAAAATGAAAGAAAAGGCAGAGTACATAACAAAAGAAATGGTGGTGTGAAACCAGTTTGTTAATGTGCTTTTTGGTGAAACAAATGTGAAGTAATATGTATTATTTTTTTGTCTGTTTTTCTAACTCACATTGTCCACACATGTAATATGTTTTAGGCATTGATCCTCCCCCATTATTCTAAATACACCTTATGGGATTACAACCATTATTTTCTTGTCTTTTGGGGATTGAGAGTAAATTCATGAATTCCTGACGCAGCCTACAGTATCTACCTTCAGTGATCCCGTAGTCGCTCCATCCCCCCACTAAACGTGTACCGGATGTCCTCCATCAACTGTCTGTTTGTCAGATCTGAGGCTTGGATCGATCCCCCTTTCGCATTTGGTGGACTGATTACAATCTACTAATCAATGACACCCCCAGCACTCTTTTCTCTCTCCCTCATTCTCTCTCTCTCCCCATCGTTTCTCTATTTGCTTGATAAGAACCATCGGGAGGACCTCTTTTAAGTCAACCTGCCCCATTCCCGTCCATACAAGCTCAGATTTAAGTAAGCAGAGTGGTGGGTTCAAGGCCCCGGGTCAATAACCCCAATCACCTTCCTATTCACTACTGAGCAGTGAAAGGTATTGTGGCGTCTGAGGTCCTTTCAGATGTCTGTCTGTTTGATGTGGTGTGTGTGTTTGTGCGTGTGTGAACGTTAGAGAAGAGAGTTGACGGGTCGACTTCGAGATCTTGGATGGATTGTTACTTCGGGTGCATAAGGTTGAACACGAGAGACAAAAGGATCAAGAAGGTGTCTATCAGGTGGAATATGTTGATGTTTTGTCTCACCTTTGCTGGATTGAAAGGTTTTCCCTTCATAATACCATTATTATCATTCTGTAATAATAATAATAATGCAATTATTTCAAAGCAAAGTCAAGTAATTGTGCTGACACAACTTCATGTTATCACCACACAGGGTGCAGCTCAGTATGGACTGAAGACCAAACACAACTCCTCTTAAATACTCTGGGCTTTATTCCCCAAAAGTTTACCACCATCTTGTCGTCATCAGGATGTTTCTGTGTATGTAGTTCATCAGTGAGTCATGTGAACAAGGTTATTATAGGAAACTAAAACTGAAACTAAAATGAAAATGAGCTATAAAAATATTTTAATAAATAAAAACTATATCCTTTGAGAAAAACTAAACAGAATAAAAACAAATAGTTTTTTATCTCCAATATATATGTGTGTACCAAAAAAAGGAGAGAAATGAAATTCCATCACCTCTCATGACATCAAACTGCAGAAACTGAACAGACTTGACGTCCCAACAGACGATGCTATGCTGCAATTGCTTCACTAAATTAGCTTAAAGATTAAACATTAACATTTTGGGCATTCCTACACAGTTCTCCAACCATGTATTTGGTATGTATATGAAGCTACATACTTCTGAATTTAAAAAAAAACTATTATAAACTAACCCTTTCTGAAAATATTAAACTAAACTAAAATTAGCAAACTCCGAAAACAAACTAAAACTAAGATAAAATGAAATCTAAAATGTCAAAACTAAAATAAAAGGAAAATTCAAAACTATTACAGCCTTGCTTGTAACGTTACAAGAGAAATAGAAATGACCACAAATAGAAGATGTACGTAACATTACAACTAATACATCATTCAAGGCAACTGAGCAAACTCCTCCACTGATGCCGGGTGTGAGATACTGTTGAAAGCTTCAGAAAAATGAAAAGAAAAGTTTGGGGGTAAAATTACAACCTTCATTTATATATATAATACAGTACTGTATTAAGTTGTCTCCACAATGGATCTTTCAACATCATCTTTGAAACCACAGCATACCTGAACTGCTCAACATATCTATCCTTTACCTGAAATTAATTTTCTTAAGATTTCGTGATTTTTGAGATGAAATATAATCCACTAAACTCTCCAGTAATGGCTTCAAATATATTTCCTTGTTTAATCCTTTCAGGGTCATTGTTGCAAACTAAACCCTGACAGGGCGATACGGCTCACGTCAGGGTCTCTCATCACCCTGAAGGGGTTTATTTCATTACAATGACCCTCTCGCTGTACATTATTCTGCTTAATACACAGATACTTTCCAAGGAAATCAATAATCTGACAATAAAATGGTCCGACATCAGAACTGTGTTCATAGCAACGCTTTGTTATACGTAGTCTGTTACACATAGCAACAGTATAAATAAATATTAGGCCATAGAACACAGTGATTGGCCAAACAGAATCGACTATTCAACGAAGCTGTGTCATAACACCTGTTCAATTAGAGAAGAGTTTTGTGTTCAGTTCAGCTCATTCATTTAGTTTTTTTTGTTATGAAGAAGAATTATTTCGTATCCCTTCTTCTGTCCCATGACCAGAATAAGAGATGGTTAGGTTTAAGAGTGGATTTGTCCTCACTAAGCGGCGTCTCATGTGCTTATGTGGTGGCTTGCAGAGGGCTGAGTGTCGACGGTTGATGGTTGAAGCAGCCCGGCTCATGTTTCAAAGGCCTCCATACTTGACTGATTTATGTTCTTCCCTTAAGCCACCACATATAGTCATCGGCCTCTGTTTCAAGTTGGACTTCTCCGGGGATTATACAGGGCTGTATACACAGCCCATAAAACATAGTGAGGGCTTGAGTCGGCTGATTACAGTGCATTGAGGTTAATGGGTTTATCTTGTGATTCGTCATGTAGTTATACAGTGTGAGTGCAGCAAAAGCTGGAGAGAAAATCTCCAAAAAACTATACATTTTCTTCTTTGATTTTGTAGGTTTTTCCACTCTGTCGCTGGCCGACCAGATGAGTCTACTGCAGAGCGCCTGGATGGAAATCCTGGTGCTGAGCATCGTGTTTCGCTCGCTGCCCTGCGAGGACGAGATCGTGTACGCAGAGGACTACGTGGTGGATGAGGAGCAGGCGAGGATCTCAGGGCTGCTGGACCTGCACGTCGCCATCCTGCCGCTGGTCCGACGCTACAAGAAGCTGCGCATGGAGAAGGAGGAGTTTGTCACGCTCAAAGCCATCGCCCTCGCCAACTCAGGTAGAGTTAACCTCCTCTATCCCTGTGTTGGTCACTATGAACTGATGCAGAGTCCAAACCCACTGAAATTTATTTAACATTGTAATGGATACACCAAAGTTTCCAAATATACCAAATATTTTAGGATTCATTTTGGCGAAATGTAGGAAGACATATTTGATTTTCACTCACTGTAAACATTATATGGCATCAGTGAACATTATGAATATTGAATAAGATTATTTTTTTCAACCTTTAAAGCTTCTTAAAGTGGAAATTAAATTACCAGGATTCTCCATTAGGTACTACCATGGTAGAAATTACTCCTCCAGGGGTCTGTGTGAAAATACTACCTCACAAAGTAAAAACAAATATGTATTTATTAAAATCCAAAGCAAAAAAGGAAGCAAAGGAAAAACAAATTTCAACCAAAGCAAATAAATAAATAAATCAACAACGATACTACTAATGACAACAATAACAACAAAATGACAAGTCAAAAATTTAACAAAAAAAACAAGCAAAATTCAACCAATACAAAAAAAATCAACAACAATAAAACTGCTAACAACAAGTCAGAAAATTAACAAAAAGAAACAAAATAAAAACAAGCAAACTACAAGAAACACTAAATCAACACCAATAAAACTGATTATGACAATAATAACAACAAATTACAGTCAGACAATTTAACAAAAAAATAAAAGTAAAACAAGCAAACTACAAAAACATTAAAATTAACAACAATTAAATTACTAATGACAATAATAAAACAACCCACAGCCCTAACAACCCACAGCTCAAACTTTTGAAATTATATATTTACAGACATCATCACGAACTTGTATTTTATTGGCAAGTTGCAGTCAGACGTCCTTTATTTTGGTGTCATGAGCTCAACAGGAAGGTACGTCTCTATGTTAAATCTTAAATAAATCTCAATAGTTGGCATTTAATTAAAGCAAACAAAGAAATAAACCAAAAAAACGTCAAGTGATTGTGTATATCTAGTGAGCCGATCACTTCCACACTGAAGGATAGCTGATAAGAGGGGACAAAAAGGTCAGTGTGGTTGATTAATTCAACACTCCCTATGTGTGTGTCTATATTTTAACTTGTGTGCACGTGTGTGCGTGTGTTTGTGTGTGTGTGTGTGTGTGTGTGTGTGTGTGTGTGTGTGTGAAGGCTGTCACATTGCGCTCTCATTCTCTCCATCTCCATAACAGTGGCTGCCAGCGCGCTGCAGCCAAGGGAGATATATTTAGCATTTCATTAGGAAAACAGGGGCTGTCAATAAAATGTGTTAAGTGGAGTGGAATGAGCGTTGGGGAGCGACGGGCCTCGTTTGTTCCAATGTGAAGATGCTGCGCCCGTATCGACAGTTTGCTTTTCATGAGGCCGGGCCTGTCCCCCACTAATCAATGCCTGTTAGGAGTCTTTTCTCCTGCCTGACTGAAAAATGAAAAATGCTGAGCCCAGAGCTTTAGTCTTCTGATGACAAACTCTCTATGGGAGAGTGGAGAGAGGGGAGGATGAATGGGAGGGGAGAGCTGGAGGGGGGGGGGGGTGATGGAAAGACAGGGATGTAAAGGTAAGGGAGAAGTGTGAGAGAGGAAGGCCGGGGTGGAGAGGGAGGCTCAGCGAGGGCGAAAGGGCAGCTTCGGCTCGTTTGAACACAGTCTCGGAGAGCTTCGGCTCCAGGGGTCCTGTGGGTGTGACAGCTGTGGAAATTCATGGCCATTGATTTTGTAATTAGCGGAGTATCGACGGGATTGACGCCAGGCTGCTGACGGATTACATGGAAATTGTTTCTTCAAAGTTAGTTTTGCATTCCGCCCCTAACCTCCTTCAACATATGAAAACGCTCTCCCAGTGCATTTACACACACTGACACACATTCGAAAACATATTCTTCCCTCTCCCTTCCTCTCTCTGCTTCACACACACACACACACACACACACACACACACACACACACACATATGCTCGCACAGCCAAACGAGGATCAGATCAGTATTAACATGAAGGTTTCAAATGAAGAGAGCTGGAACACATGTGCGGTCCACATAGCCTAGTTAATTTCCCAAGATAGAAACGCAATTTACACAGAAGGCGACTGGTAAAAGAGACTTAATCAGTCAGTTAGGAACATAATTAGCCTTGTACTTTCCTTTTTTTCTGCCTCATTTACATGTTTATACACGGTCTTACTTCACTCCACAACTTTCATGACACATAGCAGAGCTGATCTAATTCACTCACACTTCAATCAGCAGCCACGTTTTGTTTTTTCCCCATTTTGTTGTGCGTAGTCACATCGTATCAGTTAGTGAACTGTGGATATGATGTGTACAAAGATTAGACCCAACACTGTAAGTCTGTGCAGTGAAATTGGCTGAAAGCAAACCACTACTTGTCCATTAAATCGCTCTCTGTCAGCTTGTCCTTTTCGAGGACAAGCCTGTTTTTTTTCCCTGTGACTTGTAGACTTATACAGTACATAGAGAGCAGTTTTTAATAAGTCTCAACTGGTTTTATTTTAGAGTCTATACATAAGGGGGCCAACTGCTCTTTCTTATGGAAATGAAGGCCATCTGCCGCCATCATTCAGCTGAACGATATCCTAGTAATGCAGCCATCTGAATTCATTAGCGGGGGGGATGTATGTGGTCCATGATACCAAAAGAAATGAATCTTTTTCCTGTCCCACCGTGTATTTATACGGACCTACAGTACCTCTCCCTCTCTGTCCCTAGAGTCCTGGCCACGCATAGGCATTTATTTAAGGAGCGTCATTAACTACTACCAAGAGAAAACCTCTCTCCAAAATTGCATGTTTGCAAAGACAGGCTGCAGAATTTAAAGCCAGCCGATGGCTGCTGCAAAACGGACTGTTGTTGAAGCTGAAGATCGATAGAAAATGTGTGGCTTTCATTTGGCATTAATTATGTAGCTTTAAAGTATGAAAAATTAAAATTTGGGCAGTCAAAATTAACGTGACAATAATGAGTAAACGCAAATTTGTTTTAACGCCACTAATTTCTTTAAAGCATTAATGCAGTCGATCTTTCAGAGGGCTCAGCAGGTGCAGTTTTAAAGCTAGAGGGAAGATACTGGCATTATGTGAAACTACTAGAACTAGGAATCCATTAGTACCAACCATGTCATACTAGCTTGTCACAAAGGAGGTTAAATAACTCTCCAAACTTGTGCTAGATTTTGGTGAAGAAAAACTGTCATGGCCATCTTCAACGGGGTCCCTTGACCTCTGACCTCAAGATATGTGAATGATAATGGGTTCTCTGGGTACCCACGAGTCTCCCCTTTACAGACATGCCCACTTTATGATAATCACATGCAGTTTGGGGCAAGTCGTAGTCAAGTCAGCACACTGACATCTGTTGGCCTGCAGTTTACCATGTTATGATTTGAGCATATTTTTTATGCTAAATACAGTACCTGTGAGGGGTTCTGGACAATATATGTCATTGTTTTGTTTTGTTAATTGATTTCCGGTAATAAATATATACATACATTTGCATAAATTGTGTAGATAAGAGTATTAGATACTTGACAAATCTCCCTTTAAGGTGCATTCTGAACAGATAAAAAATGTGTGATTCATTTTAAATTAATCCCAATTACATCTATTAATCAACAGTCTTAATACAAATCTTTTCTTCCTTCCCCGCCACCCTTCTCGCTCCAGACTCCATGCACATAGAGAACATCGAGGCCGTCCAACGGCTCCAGGATTCTCTCCACGAGGCCCTGCAGGACTTTGAGGGCTCCCAGCATCCAGAGGACCCTCGACGAGCGGGCAAGCTGCTAATGACCCTGCCTCTGCTCCGTCAGACCGCCACCAAGGCCGTCCAGCACTTCTACGGCATCAAAATGCAGGGCAAAGTCCCCATGCACAAACTATTCCTGGAGATGCTGGAAGCCAAGGCTTGACACCTGGGCCAGATGTTTGACAGACAGCTGCATCACCCAATGGGAGGCGAGGGACAGCCCATGAAAAAAATGAAGGTGGTGTGCCAACAGGACGGTGAAAGCTTGGACTACTGAGTCATTTTAACACTTTTAAATGGTAATAAACATAAAAGAAAAAGGAACTTGAAATGGTTTTAAAAGGGTGAATATCAACCTGACTGACATGGGATCATGTGATGTATATAAAGATGTTGTGTACAGAAATCAGACAACCGAGGTCTTGTTATAACCAGAGGCCCATTGCTCTATATCACCTGAAGCTTCTGTGAATTTGTTTCTTATCTTATTTTCATCTCAAATATGGAAGTGTGTTAATATAAATGTCCTGAAGAACTGTACGGCTACATAGCCACATTATGTGTTTCTTTCTTTCATATTTTCTAATCTCAGTTGTTAAAGCAATAGTCTCTAACTGGTCTACATATAATATGTGTACTGTATATTGTGTGAAATTGCACTGGGTGGCGGGCAGGGGGGGTGGGGAGAATTGTTAGACATATTCTTATATTCGTCATCACAGAAAGCGGTGCCCGCCGTGGGTCTGTAAGATTTCCTCGTACTATATTTACCTCGTAGTAGCTTCATCGACTCAGCGGTTGTAGTCAACTCGGTGCTCACAGAAGGACAATGGTTGGCTGGTGATCATAGTTCACAAAGAGTTTGCACTAAGCATCTATGAATAACGTGGCAATAATGGGTATTTACTCGTAGCCTCTGAGTGTCAGTCAGTGGTTTTGCTTATAGACACTAAACTCCCTCCTCACTCCTTTGTGTTCAGTGTCCTACACAAAGATCGGCAACTAAGCAGACTGTGAAAAATACACATGATAAGCTATATTCTGTGCTGATCATTTTAAACTGTATGGCTTGTTTCAAAAAAAGTTTTGTTTTATTTAAATACAGGTACAATAACAACAACATCTATGCAATTTAATGCAATCTAAAACCGCTCTGTAATGCAACCTCCTATAGCCTTGCAATAAATCATCTTTTGTGAAGTTTATAACTTTCGGTTTGTGTCACATAGAAGCTGATTCAACTTTGTGGTCATTTCTGAGCCCGTAGTTTGTGATGGTGCTGTATTGGATTGCATTATATTGTATAGATTTAGCTTTTTTTTTCTTGTATTTACCACCCACCTTTGTTTAGGTTGTGTGCTCAAACAACAAGTGTCACTATATTGATGGCTTTAGTTCCACAGCTGTTCAGTTTAGGTCAAAGTCATGTGTGATACCAGATCTGCATGCCACATCCCAACTCGTCACATACGGCCGCTTTGTCACATCCCCTTGGTGTCACTTTAGGTTTAGGCAACAAAACCACTATAGTTGAGTTTAGGAAAGAACTACATAGTTGGGCTTTAAACTAACTACGTTAACAGGAAACAGGAAAACAGGAAACTTAATGGTACACAAACAGTGGTCTCTTGAAAGAAAGCCTTGTGTTTGTTGGATCCATCCACCATCCCTCATGCCCGCCCGGTGTGTCACTCTTTAAAGTACGTCACCACACTCCAAGCGCACTTTCTCTGAGCATTTACATTGGATTGGTTTACACTGCAATTACTGGAAAGCCCGGTGCGTCTCATATGGGTATTAAAGGGTGATTGGTACGGCAGTAGCACCAATGGCCGTGACAAAGCATCGATACTTGACGCCCAGGCTAGTCTCATCTAAACTTTAAACAGTTGCTCTGATCCTGTGTTTTGCTCTCAGTGGTGACTGCAGGTAAAAACTTGCGGCTCTGATAGGTGACACTTTGAATATTTAGCATTGTGATTTGAAAATAACAAAGGCCTCATGTCTTCATGAATGGCAATATTGGCCATATTCAGTCATTAGACATGTTTTCATATGCAAATGACTGCCGCAGCTGTTGTTTGACAGGTAATTTCTCCCTTTTGTTGTTATTATCATCACAGTTTCAGGGTGGCAAGTTTAAAATAATGCACTTTTTTTTTTTTTTAACTGAGGGTTTTTAGTCCCTCCTTGATTGTTAAAATCTAACATGGCTCCCTGTTAAAACTATTTGAATCTAACAACAGATTACTGCAGGTTTAAATGTTAGCGTGCAGCAATATAATGACACTTGTGTTTCTGAGAATAACTCCAGTTACTCTCTCAGATTACGGCTCACTGATTTTCATCATCTCTGACGGTTATTTTGCTCACCTTTAATGAAGACGCTCATCATTCAGATGGACACTCATTTCTACAAACACTGACACAAACTAAGGTAATAAATCTGTATACTCCAGAAGTGATAGACTTTTATAAGGTAATATCTATGAATTGTAAACCAGTTGCCAAATTATTCAAAGGAAGCAATCAGATAATAAAGTGATACCGTTATAAACGTATTATCATAAGATCAAAAATATTAATAAACAGCTGCTGTTAGGATTTTAGTGACAGATGTTGTCCCTTATAAACACTTTAAAGCAGCCGTGTATTTAAAGTCTTTTAAAGTGCCATTAGCTTCTGCCCAAACAAGAAAAAAACACAAAGCCAAGCTACAGACGTTGGCCACTTTCTACACTTGAAACGTTCCCCGCAGGAACTATTGATTCACTGTAATGTAATGCATAGATAATTATAACCCAATACAGTAGAGAATACAATTCCCATGATGCACTTCCCCAAATGTGTAACCAGCTAATCCATCCCCGACTGAAACGAGGAGTCGCTGTACAGTAGCAAACCAAAGCATAGTAACTTCAAATACTTAAAAGTGATAAAACTGCATTTTGAGCCAGCCGATGAACATGGATGTTATTTACAGTGTATTATTAATGGTTGTACCTTCATTCTGCTCATCATCCAGCTGTGCGTCTGTTCATTTTGAGTCTACAATGGATGTGATAAAGGCTAAACAAGATGAAAAGCTTTTTTTTTCGTTCACTCAATATATGCATTGATTAAACATCAGTGTCTGTGTCGATGCGAGACACCGAAGTTGTCTTGTAGCCTAACTAAGAGGTGAATAAAAAATGATGCTTTTCATATTAGCATAGTTAAAGGAGAGTGTTTGAATACATTCTGGCCCAAAAACTCCCTCCTCTTCTTCATGTACCTCCTCTGTGCACTTTGAAGACAGATAATTGTTTCCCAACTTCCCCTTCGTCTCAAATTTATATAAGAAAATAAAAGAAAAATGCTTAATTTATTTTCAGAAAGTTCTAAAACGGTTCTACTACATCCAATTAATTCTAATTGTCTCCTAAGCTGAAATTCTCAATAGAAATGGAGCAATTAAATTTCTGCTTTGGCTCTGCCTTGGGGACGTGAGACGTTTTATTTCGGTTGACGGCGGGGAGGGTTTGTCTAAACCTTTACAGAGGTGATTTCATGGGTGTCTGTAATAGTTTCATAACAGAGCGATCACTGGGCTATGCAAGGCAAGATGTGGCCACCTATGTTCCTTGTGTTGTGGGGCATCGGACTGACATTTAGTTGTTTTGTTTACATACTATACAGTGCTGTACGCTGCAAATGTATTGTGCATATTTCGCCATGCTATGCTGTAGCTGCTGCGCGTTGATATAACGATGATGGTTGTTTAATTTAATGAATTCCTCATGATGTATCAGCAACTTCAACACACATTTAGAGCCCACCTGAATAGCTGTGTAATATAAATCACTGTACGGAGTCTGTTCTGTTTGGTCTAAGGTGGGATTTTTTTTTTCTTTTCTGTGTCTTTGTGTCTCTCACTGCTGAAACACACACTCATCGATTTTGGTTATCAGCACAGCAGGATGTATAGCTAGTGAAGAAGAAGTCTAGACCCTATACCTCAATTCATGTTTTGAAAATTACACCGGGTTTGGAAACGGGCCATGACTTCCTCCTGGGAATCAGTGGCACAGAAATAAAGTGACATCACTGACTGGGTATTAAAAAAAATGTAGATGAACCTGCTGCAATTGGGGATCACATTCCTCGGAGGAGAAAGCTGCTTATTCGCTGTTCCATTTGCGGACTTATCTCCGTGCACTCTGAGATGACGAGATTTACATAAAACATGGAGGAACCTCCCTGGCCGTTCTGGTCCGCGGTGTATAAAGAACCCCTGCTAGGTGTATGTGTACCGTAGACATGTGATTACCCAAGAGGTTTACTCCCCTCAAAAGCAATATGTTAGCAATTGTGATATATGAATCAAGTTAAAAGGGAGCTTTGGTTCGTTTTAATTATAAACTTACCCTACGCTTGGAAAAGAACAGGGTAACTATGCACACACAGTCCTGGGGAGACAAAACAAATGTGTTGGGATGAAGAAGCAAAAAGCCAACCACAGCTGGGTTTCACTGGACAGTATCGTGTGGCATTTTCTTGTGTTTTTGTTTGTTGTGTTCATGCCTAATGTACCCATGTGTAAATATATGCTTTTTTTCTTTTTGGAGTGAGTCCGATCTAACAGTGCACTGAATGTACAGTGACAATAAAATCACATGGTTTATGTACTCACTGCAAATTATTTCGTTAAGGCCAATGAGTGTGGAAAGAAAACAGTCTTCAAAAGCATTTAAGCAGCAGTGGGCAGAACTGTAGTAAATATGATTTAAAATTCAGTCATTATTTCCTGACAGTAGTTCAGGAGACAGGAAATCTGAACACAAAAAAATGTGTCTCTGTGTCCTCTGGTGCTCTTAACAGCATCTGCAAGATTTCACAGACCGGAGGAAAACAACCAATCAGAGCTGAGCTGGAGCCTGTCGTCTCCGAGCAGCTGTCAATCACTGGCTAACTCTGATCAAATGAGAAAGTTTGTGAGATGATGAGATCTGCTGAGGAAATACCAAGCACCGCCCACCAGCTGGAGCAGACTTTCTCATTTTACAGCTAAACAGTAACTACAAGATGTTTCTGAAAACGTGAGGAGAGAAATCGACGTTACAGTAACAGAATATTGATTCATATTTGATCAGCGCCGAGTTTGCAAGTGATTGACAGCTGCCTCCATTGAATGAACAGCCAATAGGAAAGCTCTCTCTCTGAAATGACCTGTGATTGGTCACAGTCTCCCATCACAGGCTAGATTTTTTAAAGCCTGAAAACAGAGCCATGAAAAGGTGCAGAAGTCTAGTTTTCTCTCTAACACCTGAATTATAATATGATGAAAGATTATTATGGATTTTTTGCCCAATGATGTAAAAAATATTCTGCCTACTGCAGGCTTAAGTTTGCACCATATTTACTGAAAAGGTAAACTTAATATGTCGCATTTTAATAGATACTAAAGAAGATAAACAACACGCACTGCTATCTTGTTAATTTTACATGAATATGACAATGCTGCAATGGTCTTCATCTGATTTTCACCCCAACTCTCAGTCCTGAGGAAGACCTTTTTTATTTTATTTAATTTTTATTAGTAGTAGTAGTAGTAGTGTGCAGATTGTCATCCAGCTCCTGCAGATGTTTGGCTGCATGCACCTTGTGATGATCACACCATGGATACCCTCAACAATACCACATCCTTGAGTTTAAAAGGCATTTTTGTTTTACGCAGCATCAGTCTGATAAACTCTTCAATATGTGGAATAATATATGGAATAAGACAGCTGGTTTTAGCTTTTGACAAACAGATCAAACTGCAGATACAATGCTTTCACCCAGTAATGATGATGCTAACACAATACGAAGTAACAGAATATACTGTATATTTTATTTGAATTTTCCCCCAACATATAAAAAAGCTTTAACATTATCTATGCTAGATGAAAGATAAATAAAATCTAATAAGATTAAATTGCAGCCTCCAAAAACTTGTTCTCAGCTTACTTTTACGATCATTACATTTGTATATACTGTAAAGGTTTCATAAAGCATTGACCTATAGTAGATCATATTATTAGTTCCTTTGTTCACCTGCATGTCCTATAAAGTAACTTTTAAAGTACTTGCTGTAATAGGCTGTTGTTTTAGTTACTCCAGATCACACAGTTTTGGGGGGTGAACATTTTTTATTCAATGGATATCAACAAAATAATGATGTTTTCATTAGACTCAGCTCTGTCCGGTGTTACAGCCTTGTCCATGATCAAGTCAAACGGTGACCAGTCATGTATGTGAGCATCTGTCTGTTGTACGTTTAGCAAGATGGTGCCTTGGGGTGTAACGGCATCCTCCTGCCCCGACTGTCAGTCGGTTAGCTGTCTACACGGTGTCCCGTTTGACCTTGCGTTGGCTACAACACTGGCTGAATGCACATCTGACACACTCCCTTCCTTTGTGGTGCAATCCGGTGGAAGTCATTTCATTTACTGGGCTTTCAACTTCTGCCAACGTGGGGGTTGGGGGGTGGGGGGGGTGGGGGGTACGTCTGTGTTTAATCAGCCTGCCACAAACCATCCCCTTAAACAAAATCAACTATGATGTCCAGCGAGAAAAAAAGATATCTCAACAGAAGATTGAATTAAACAAATAAATGGGCTTGTCACTTTTTCATTTTTTTATTTATTCTCTTGGCACGGCTACGCCCGCCACTCCATATTATTGCTGGATACAACAACTGTGTATTAACTTGTGGATTGTTCTGCACAGTATACGTCAGCAAGACCAGTGTGATAGTGTAGTGAATGTTTAGGTGTCGTCTACTGAGAAATAAATGATGAAATAAAAAAAACTGCAAGAAAAGTAAAAGAGGAAAACACTTTAGGGCTGTCATGATATTGTCACTGCACAATTATCGCAGACAAAAGAATTCATGATAACAATTATAATTTTAAAAATAATAATAATTCTATCATTCAAATTCATATTCAACTTTGTTTATTGTGTGTTTTGCCTTTTTTGTGAATGAATTTCACTCAAAATACGATTGTAGAGAGGCAGAGACAGTCTGTAACCAAAATTGTATATATAAAATGATTTAAGAGGTGCTGGATTATTTACAAACTGTTATCACGTGTTGTTAACATGATATCAATATATAATTTTTAAATATCACGGTTATTGTCACACCATTATCATTACACTGAAATCTGTGACCAGAGAGAGCCAGCAACAGACAAGGTCACCATTTCAGAACATGTGATCCTGTAAAAAAGGAGGCAATATGTGACAGAAAACACACTAAACTAAATTATTTAGAGAAAAAAAAAACATAAATGTATTTCAATATCTTTAATTTAATGATATTGTCACAGAAGTAAAAAGGTAGGTACAGTGGGGTCACATTTTCTGATAACAGAAAGAGTGACCTCATGTATTGTTGGGTTCACACACTTTGGTGTAACACCGGTATAAAACACATCATTTCTTGTCTAATGAATTTCATCATTGCAGCTCTTCTCTCGCAGGACTGCGAGTATTTTTTTCTCTTGTTTTCAGTCTTGTCGGAGGGAATTAGGGCATGGCCCACTGTCCTCAGACTGACTTTCCATCTTGTAAACCATGTTTTATTCTCCTTAAATCGTCACCAGTCGTCGGGCCTGCCTGTGCTTCAGAAGGGGCATTGACTCTGTCACGCTGCAGTCTGTTAATCAGGCAACCTTGTTGGCGTCCTCTTTCAGAAAATCTATGATCACACTGTTAGTGCAACCTTGTACCGTACACTCACACTCCTTCCTTTTGCCTCGTATGGGGATTATTCAGCAGCTGAGGTGAAGTCCGCTGAGAATAGGCTGTAAAGTGTCAGTCACGGTTACCCAGAGTGCTGTTGTCTTAGACAATGTAACTAGGTGAAAGTGAGTGAAGGAGATAGGAAACCATCAATATGCTCCCTGTGTAAATTGAAGAAGGTCATGATTTATGGCTCCCGGCTACCGCGTACATACATGCTGAATCTACTTTTTTTTTTTCTCTCCCTCTGTCGCCTGGCTCAAGGACAGGTAAGGGTGCCTTTCTCCACAGCTCATCCCCACCACCACCACCACCATGCAGTCTGATGGACAGCCCTGAGAAAGGCCGCTGTTTTGCAAAATGAACTGAGCGCCATCTATAGGCAGCCACGCTGACTGAGTGACGGCACCTCTGGTGTTCAGGGGAGGCACAAGATATGCATCAAAATGGTACACTTTACTACCTGTGATACTCCTCATCCACCTGGCTCTTTGGGTTTTTCATCACCTCATCAGTCACGTCCGTCCCTCAGTCTCCTTTTACTTGAGGACTCAGACGGAGAGGGGACAGCTGTGGGTTTTCTAAAGGCCTCGCAACAGCTGCAAACCCCGCATGGCATTGCATCTGTTCAAGTCTTGCAGCATTATGGCCTGTATATCTCAACTATAGCAAGTTATATTACAGTTCATAGTGGGGTTCTCTCTGGTCTTACCCTATTAACCGGTGAGCAGATGGAAATTATATGGTGGGCCTGAAAATGGACTTGCAAGCATGTTGCTGTCTCAAGCACGCAGCTTAAAATGGGACAATTTGAATAGGGTCACATGAGAGGAATCAGGGTTGTAAATTCATTCATGGTGGCACAATGAATACCTTCTGAATCTTAAAGTTTATTATTTATTGGGATGATTTATTGTGTCTAGCCGCCTCTGACGCTGTTACTTTGCCTTTGGAGGGAGCCAGACGTAACAAATGGAGCTCTCATTAGCATTTGACCTCCACATTATGCTTTGTTTACCTGCCTCTCCTCACCTCTATATCTCCTCAGACAAAATCAGGGCTTTCACAGGAGGCTGCCAGTGTGACACAGTTCTGTTGCTGGGCGGTAAAGGTAAGTACCACATTTGCATCGCAAGATTTCTCAAACAACTTGAGCATGCAGAAACAAGGTGGCGGGGGGTGCTCTGCTCCTCTGGGACGTAGCCACTCCCAGACGCTGTCGTCTAGGCTCTGGAGTCCTGACAGCCGCTGAAATCCCCGGAGATGATCGAAAGAAGTCGGAACAAAAGTTACAGTAAAGAGTCACGGGTACATCCTGTTGTGTTTGGAGAGGAAGTTTTTCACCACTAATTGCTGATAGCGAGGAATGTCATGAATGCCTTTTACAGTGTAACATGGATTTAGGTGTGTGACTGTTCATGCTTGCAAACAGCTTTGCTTTTCTTCACCTATGACAGTGATGATCACACATTGTTTTTGCAGAGGCATTAAAAAAGACACACATTCAGCAATAGAGTGGTGCAGGGATGACATGTTTTGTAGGCCAACCAGGAAGTTAGCATCGCCTTGGTTCCCTCAACAGAAAGCCAATGGCATTTTTCCACTGGGTTTTGGATTATTACAGAAAATAAGCTCTGTGGCAAACAAACATTTATGATACTTACACATTTTGTTCAGAAAGATAATCTCCACAAATGAACACCCTTTTATGATTTTTTGAAGCATAAATGCAATCACCAGAGCAGAAAACAGATAGAAAGGTAATGTAAGGACGGACGAGTCGGCGTGATGACTACTAGTCTCATATAGCCGCTTTTTAGCAACCGCTTTTTACACATAAAAGCTTAAAAATTCATGAGTGGGATATTTACTGATGTATTTTATTTCTTAGAACAAAACCTTAAAATCTCTTAAGCTTGTGTTAACCACAGATCTTATTTCAAATTCAGGCATCTGACTATAAAAGCTTTTCAAAAAACCCACTGACTCCCAGACAAGTGAACCGGAAGTACTAAAATGCTTACTCATTTCCAGGATTTAGGACTCATTCTTGCACCACTTTGTAGTTAAAGTTAGGATTTTTTTAAAATGAGGAAAACACTGTGTTTATTAGATGTTTTCTAAGTGAAATATGTTTTTTACACTGCATATGTGTTCATAGATACCAGATACTTGACTGTGTTCCTTGTAATTTATGAGATACAATCATTTTATTTTCATAATATATCTAGTATTTGGACACATGGGACCACTGTTTTTTTTCCTGAAATATAATGACGTCTATTGCAAAAACAGTAATCCCATGAGCCCAAATACTAGATATAATTTGATAGGAAAACTCACTTTTCAGCCAAACGGTTTGATCGATTTTGAAAATGTCGTCACATTTGGATGTAGACAGAAACATTTCCACCAAACGGGTTTCAATATATCAGCTGCAAGCACAAATGGGTTAAAACACACACACATTTGGCAATTCAAGGTTTACATACGTGGTTAAAAAAAACACATTATGGCATTTCAGCCTATGTAAATATTTGTCACGTCCAGTGTTCATTCATACAGTTCAACCATTCCTGAAAAAGAGAAAACACAATGTAAAAAAATGAATAAATGTAGCTGAAAAACTTCTCTATGAAAGACAGAAAGAAAACATCATTACAATTGTAATTATATGCTCTGTGCAATATTAACATTTCCACGTTTCATGGGCAAGCAGGTCATGCGTACAGTACGTGTAAAGAGAATCACCAGCAACAAGTAACGGCAAATTGGCAAACATCCACAAAAACACACACACACACACACACAATATTACCAGATCGCGGGGTGTGGCAGGTAGCTGTGTGTGTGTGCTGTAGTTAATTGCGCAACGAGAAACTGTTCTCTAATTTATTTCTCGCCTGTCCACACAAGAGTGATCATGAAAACCCATTCATTTCACAGAACACAATTTTCATATTTAATGAGCATGACTCCAATACAATTACAGTAATTAGTCAAATCTCACTCACGGCCAATGGAGCTCGCCGCCATTATTAGTGGATCTTATTAATGATGTTGCACATGCGGTGCTCATAGGGTAATTGAGGGCATGTGTGGGTATGGGAACAGGGATGCTGGGGATTGGAAAGCAGTGGTAGTGTCAGTCTGTTTTCTGTCTTTACCGGGCCTTCTGTTAAATGGAGGTCTGCTTGATATTAACTTTGAGGTGTTTAAACATGGTGGCAGGCACTGCTATCGATTTGCTTTTAAATAGGATAACTTGAATTCCACATGAATTAAATTCACTAACACGTCAGTTTGTTGCTCCATCAATTGACCTGAGAGTTTGCTGCTTTAAATAATTGCATATCAGTTCACAGCATCACCGCTGTGTGCACCGGACCCAGGAGGACCACAACAGGAAAGACAAAAGGGAGACGCTGGGAAAAAGAAGCCCATTTACTGTGAGTGATGATACTGCAGTGTCTGACATTTTGGAGGTTTTGTAGAGCTTCTGTTTCCAGACGGACCCTTATTAAACCTACAGAGCTGCGTTGTATCTGCAGCCAGAGTATGCAGCAGCAAGTGACACGCCTCCACCTGATATGGAAGAAGGCACTGTGTGCACATTTTTCTGTTGTCTTCAGCTGTGATGAGAATATTTTCTAATCTGTGATATTACAAAGAAATTTTTCATGAACATTCTTTCAAAAAGGTAGAATCAACGCAATCGGTCTTTCGGAGGTTGCAGTGGGCTCAGTTTTAAAGCTATAGTGAAAATACTGGCATCATATGAAACTAAAAAACCTAAAGTGTCCATTGGTGCCAACTATGTCATAGCTTGTCAGGAACGACATTAAATAACACTCCAAACTTACATTAAATTTTGGCGAGGAAAAACTGCCATGGCTATTTTCAAAAGGTCTCCTTGACCTCTGACCTCTTGATATGCGAAGGAAATGGGTACCCACGAGTTTCCTCTTTACAGACATGTCCACTTTATGATAACAGCATGCAGGTTGGGTCATAGTCAAGTCAGCACACTGATCACTGTTGTTACTTATTGGGCTTGAGTTTGTTATGATTTTTAGCAGATTTTTTTATGCTAAATGCAGTACCTGTGAGGGTTTCTAGACAATATGTGTCATTGTTATGTGTTGCTAATTGATTTCCAATAATAAATATATACATGCATTTGCATAAAGTAACATATTTGCCACTCCTGTGCTGTTAAGAGTATTAAATACTTGATAAATCTCCCTTTAAGGTACATTTTGAACAGATAAAACATTGATTTACGGCCCTAGGTAAAAGTTATGTCTCATGTTGTTTCATGTGCTTTGAGCCAGTTAGTGTTAGTGTTAGGGTTGATGTTTATAACTAAGCAATAATTTGAATCAAAGAAAAGTGACTTAATGGCCTCTTATCCAATTAAGGGCAGTGTCACCGCTGAGTTAATGAGTGTGACGCCGTAACAGAAAAACCTCTATTAACACAACATAATTAGCGGAACATGGTGGAATTAGACAGCAGCAATGACAGCGCTTTGGTCTTTTTATAATTAAACACGGGGAAAAGACAACAATTAAGCCAGATCTTAAAACCCCCAGTCTCATTCAAGCCAGAGAGGACATGCTTTGTTTTGGGGGAAAGCTCTTGAGACGAAGCTGCTGTTGCATGAAGTTTGGATTACAGTTCAAAGACATAAGAGTTGAAAGTGACGGAGGTCATGACAACAACGTGGCAGATCTATGGAGGCCAGAGGACTCACACTCACACAGCTACAGTGCAGTAGGTGTTGTTATAGAGGACTGAATGACATCTGTTATGAATTTCGTAACACTGTTTCTGCCTTTGGTGCAAAGGAGAAAACATGAGGGCTTGGATCTTATTATTTTACTTGGAACAAGTTTTCAGCACAGATTAGTGCTCCATATGGCGGCACATTGCTGCCGCCGTGACAAAAAGCAAACTCAAAAACTGCATCTAATTTTGTTTAACACAGAATGTTCTTATATAAAAAAGAAGAAGAAGAAGAAGATCTACCTTTATTAGTCCCACATTGGGGAAATTCAATTTACACTCTGTTAAACTCGTACATGGTACATGCAGACCTGAAACACACATACATGCATTAATGGAGAGATGTCAGAGTGAGGGGGCTGCTCCTGACAAGCGCCCCGAGCAGTTGGGGGTTTGGTGCCTTGCTCAGGGGCACCTCGGCAGTGCCCAAGAGGTAAACTGGCACCTCTCCAGCTACCAGTTCACACTCAGTTTTTGGTCCATGTCGGGACTTGAACCGGTGACCCTCCGGTTCCCAAGCCAACTCCCTACAGACTGAGCTACTGCCGCCCCCTATGTTTTCCGCCTAACATGGCGATCAGCATGTTAATTTTTGCGATGTTACATGGTTCTTCAAAATAGAATTCGTCCCTGGGTGGGCTTGAACCACCAACCTTTCGGTTAACAGCCGAACGCGCTAACCTATTGCGCCACAGAGACTACGGCAAAAGAAGATATGTTGTTGATGGGGCTAATAGTATTGTGTTGATCCTCTTGGTTTATGAGCAAAAACCTGCAAAACCATATGTGCAAAACTCCCATCAGCCTCAGCTGGAGAGAAGGGGGTTGGTTGTCAAGTTCATCTCGCTCCCTAGAGGGCGCCGCTAAAAAATCTTGGTACTGAAATAGTCAGAACTGAGGTCAGAGGTCACGTACAGGGTCATTTCAGGAGGAAGACACTTCACACTGATGTGAGAAGACTTTTAGTGTTTTTCATGTCAAAATGGTAAATATCCCCTCTGTGTTTCTCTTCTGGGCTTTTACAACATGGGTTTATAATAAAACACGCCATTATCACCATTAAAAAGTATGAGAGGAAAGCTATAGTTTAGTTCTACAACATGTGGCTGTTAGCTTAGTCACTAGCAAAACGGCCCAGTTGTGTTTAATGGTGGCTGTAGCTCAGTGGGTAGCGTGATTCATCCTTTCACCATAAGGTTGGCAGTTCAATCTCCGGCTCCTGTCTGCATGTCGACGTGTCCTTGAGCACTCAAACTCACAACTTGCTCCCAGGGCTCACTGCTCCTAGATGATTAGCATGGGCTAAATGCAGTGGTCGAATTTCATGTAGCTGTATGTATATGACAAACATAATAAAGTTTGAGATTTATAAGTACTAACTAGCAAATGTCAACATGCTAACACATTAATCTGATGTTAAAATGGTAAACCTGGTAAAAACATGGAAATCCCACTGTACCTGCTCAGATACGCCTAGCTTGCATTTAGCTGGTTAACATAGACAAGCATATAGCGGCTAAAAAGACACATATTATCCCTCAGCAGTGGGTAGTGACCCAAAACAGAGCTAAAAGAGAGTTGACTATTGGACTTACATTTGCCAAGTGGCCAGTCACAAGTGCAAAGGGATAGTTTTGGTGTTTTGAAGTGGAGTCGTATGAGGTACTTATCAGTACTTGTATGTGTATTACATACAGTAGATGACGGTTGGCGCACCCTGTTGGAGACTTAAGCAGACGGGGAACTGAAGCTGTCAATGCTCCTGCCAAAGCAAAGTAAAGTAAAGTAAAATTACAGTTTTTTTTTTCCAATAGAGTCAAGTGGCTTTGGCAAAAATATTCTAAGTATAGCGTACACTTCAACTGATATTGATTTTTTTTTTTTAGGGCCTTACTTTTTGGTGACTATGTTTTCCTGCCGGACCCGTCCACAGCAGCATATTGCTTTTCTCCCATGTTGATACTCCCAGTTCTCCAAATTAAAACACCCAAACTATCCCTATGATGTTGCTAACACTTTCACCATATCATCCTTATGAGGTGATGCCTGTTTTATGTTTGTTGCGCTGCCCCAAGAGGCTAAAAAATCAGTCATTACAGGTTTAAGTAATATTGTAAGAAGAAGTCGACACTGACTTTACATCCCAAGTGAGTGATCAATTCACCTGAATGTGTTACTTCTCCGAGCACGGCCTCCCTCAGGATTCAGTATCAGCGCTAATTGTGACGGGTTGTTGGGATGCATCTCAGTCTGAACCAACTGATTATTCTCGCCGTAGCATACTGGAGGGCAGGCCTTATTAGTGATGTGCTAATGTGACATTAATTGCTTTTACTTTTTCACTCCATTAAGAGGCTGCTATCTGTTTCAGGAGCCTGGCCAGATGGTTTATCAGCTCTGCTCTGGCAGCGGTGCTGCTAATGGACTGGAGCGCGGAGCAGTAAAATAACGACAGCAACAGGCGACCACGGGAAATGCCCATAATTGAACGGCGAGTGTGGAGGTACAGAGCACCTGTCATGTTGTGAAAAGCAGTTAAACTAATTTGAAATCTGTTTGATATTGTATTTCACTCAAATATTGACTTGACAAAAATCGAGAAGAGGGAATTTGGAGGGGAAAGAAATGAAGCCTTTGACCTCAAATACATCAAGTCTGTTTGTTTAGTGTATTTTTAAGCTTTTGTTGAGAAGCAGAGGCAAGTATTCATTCAAAATATTGGCAGCCATTGACTATATGCTGAAGATAAGGCAGCCGCATTGAGCAGTAAAGCCAAGAGCAGGGTCAAATGCTAAATAAGAAGAAGCTGGCACTAGAGACACCCAGGGGAAACCTTCTCCACCGTGTCCTCCCTCTCCGTCCTTACTCTCCCATCCACCACCCCTCCACCTCGATGCCAAACCTCCATGACCTAGGCCAAGATCAATAGCACAGTTTAAAGAGGATGGACTGTGTAAACAGAAACGATAGATCCTGCCAATGTGGATGCCTTGACCACTGATGGCCTCTGACTGGTGCGGTAGCATTTGATCAAGTCTAACATTGATGGCTGTCAATACATCTGGCAACAGAGAGGTTTGGACCCAGTCAGCAGGACATCAGGATGGTGAAATGTATCAGGGCTGGATCCAAAGATGAGTGGTCAGTCCAGGATGAACTGGGGCCATTAGGGATCTGAAGCTGCAGGCAGGTATTGGCAAATGGGCATCCAATAACAGCATCCCATGGGTGTCCAGTGTGCAGATTCACCTTGTCTAGTTCAGAGTGGCTGAAGCACGCATGCATCCTGCTAATACTTAATAATGAGAGGTGATATCATTAATCACAACCATTGCAACAATTTATTTGATTAGCTGATCGATATTTTGAAAACTAATCAACTATTTTGGCATTTATCAAGCAAAATTGCAAAATATTACTCAGTTGCAGTTCTCAGTTCTGATGATTTGCTGCTTTTCTGTTATTCAAATCATTTTAAATTGAATATATCTGGGTTTCACAAAACAAGACATTTGAAGACGTCACCTTTGGCTTTAGGAAATTGCAGAATTACAGAAAAAGAAGGGAATAATGACATATTTAATCAGTTAATTTGACATCATTTCTTAAAAAGTATAATTTGTCAGAAGTTTAACTGGTCCTTCATGTCAAACTAAGGCCAGCGTAGCACCAAATTGGGGGTTACAATTCAATATATTGCAATAAAGCAAGCAAGGCGATATATTTCAATTTTTTTAAATCTAATTTCAGGAAAGCCGTCGTATAAAGAACACACCTCCATATGCATAAAATGTGATTAAAAAAGTTAGCTTTTTATGCTATCAGAACAGTGGGATCAGAGTCCCTGAACATCCAACATCATAGTGCATCTCTTTGTAAATGAATTAAAGTATTGACTTAGTTAATCTTTACATGTAAACAATTATTTCAAAATGTATACAGTGTTTTTGAGAATCAATACAGTATCATAAAATATAATATTGCGATACACAATATTTTCTTACACCCGTAATAAGAAATCAGTCTGTTATACTCACAGTTTAACACTAAATTATCTGTTTTCCATTTTCCACAATAATTTTTCCAAGTAAAATCTGGATGGCATGCATTTTCGAAAGTGGTTTATTATAAATAAAACATTTTACTGCATCTTTGAAGACTTGCATTTCCATACCTCAGGCATCAGCTTTTTGAGGGTAATATTCCTCTTTGCAGCAGTTTTAATGGACCATGTGTATGATTGTTTATATAGTTTACAGGCCCTTGTTAAATGTCATAATAGTTATAAGTCCCATCCGTTAGCAGATAGCCTCTAACCTTCAGGTGCATTTATTAGCTGGCACTCAGAGATCCAACAGTGGGCTTTCAAATAGAAATAATAAATATAATAATAAATAAATAAGTCACAATTGTGAAGGCTGCAAGGTGCAAATGTCAATGTAAGATGAGTAAACAGTTCTACAGGATGCAGCGGTGTATACAGTAATCACAGCTGACTACTGAATCAACTTGTGTGTGTCTGTAAACTGCCTGCTGCATGTTGTGGAAATGCTCCAAAAATGTGTATATAGCATTTTAACATAATTTTTCCACTTCTTTTTTATTCCGCACATTCTTCTTCCATGTCAAATCCTGGCACCTACAGTACCCACAATGCAACTTAAACTCTGACAGCTTGATCAGATATTTGGGTGTCTTATGCTAGTAGCAGCTGCACCTGATTCAACTGTTATCAGGCCATTAAATAGGGGTTATCGGTCGCTATAAGCACCCTAGATGTGGCTCAATAGGGGCCGACTACACCTATTACGTTCAAAAAGCGAAACTTAAACGCAACACGTTCTACTGCATTTTAAAACTGAAATTATTATGTTTGGAACACAAACAAAATGGCTCTTTTAGGTTTAGGCAATAAAAACACTTGGTTAAATTCAGGGCAAAACATTGTGTTTTGTCCAAAAAATAACTATGTTTCAAAAGTGAGAGTGAAACAACACTTGTGAACACAGTTATTATAAAGACAACAACTAGACTTCCACTTCTGCTCCTGTCATAATTACTATGGTCTCTAGAGGTCGCTGTTGTCATCTCTTACCTTCTTTCTGTGATCTAACACGTGAATAGATGATAAAACCTACTATTGGGTGTAGAAGGGCCCTACTGACATGTATGGGCACTGATAACACCTATTTAATGGCCTGACAACAGTTGAATCAGTTGAACAGCTAATGTAGCCTCAGGTAGAGATGAGGAGCGGCCAACAGAATCATGTCAAGTGACATTATTTGAGGTATTTCAACAAATGCTAAACAGATTTTGATGTTCCCTTTTTGTTGCAATGACAAAAATCCCCTGCATATGAAGGAATGGGATGAATATAATGTAAGCATATGTGTTAGGAAAAAAAAATGCTGACCCAATACATTGATTGAATGGGTGAAGTCATGGTGTAATCCATTCCTGCAGCATAACTATTAGCAAGATTTATATGTTTTTTGAATGTGGAAACCAACCTATTTTACACTGTTGTATCAGATAGCATCTCGCCATCCAAGTGAATATTTCTTCAGAGAAAACAAAAACATTACTCACCCACATTTACACATGCATATCAAACCTTATAGTTTGTAAATGCAGAATGTGTTAGTCATAATTCTGCTTATCTCACATGTGTGACAGCCCACATTTTAGTATATAAACTAGCCCATTACTGCCTCTATAAGTTATATGCAACAACACAATCTGTTGAACCTGGAGCCGGCCAGCTGCTTGTATTAATCAAACAGCCCACTTCCCTTTATGACACAAAGCAAATAGTCATAAATGCTCTTATCTGCCTTTCTAATAGTGTGGACGTTACAATCAGATTCATGGTGGCATAAACTATTACATTTCATCTTTATCATATCGAACAATCACTCCTCTCTCACGAGCATCGTTTATAACCGCTGGACAGCTTGTTGCGTAATGAAATTCAAAGCAGTCTATCGGCTCCAGGGATCTCAGGCTCTGTTTACTTATATTTACATTTATTTATGTGGATTTTGTTTTCCCACAACAGGCATACAGGCATGATGAATGTATGGCTGTGGTCCCACTGGGACATGTGGCTCCCTGTAGAAGTGATCCGTGGTCAGGCAATATCCAGCTTTACTGTAAAGACTGGAAAGCCCAAGTCTGTTTTTATTACAGAGGAGCCTCTTCATCATGTCAGCATGTTGTGCTGACAAATATAGACTGAATCTTTTCGCCACAGAAACTAAAGTTTGATTGCACCAATGTCTTAAATTTATTGGTTTAAACTGCAATATGCTGAAAGAAAAATACCATCCATCCATCGATCTGCAACCGCTTCTCCCATTAGGGGTCATGGGGGGCTGGAGCTGATCCCAGCTGGCATTGGGCGAAGGTGGGGTACACCCTGGACAGGTCGCCAGTCCATCACAGGACACATAGAGACAGACAACCATTCACGCAAAAACCTGGCAACCAAAACCTACAGGCATTTTAGAGCCATCAAGTAAAGTGCATGTCATTGGACTGTGGGAGGAAACCGGAGAACCCGGAGAAAATCCACACTAACACAGGGAGAACATACAATCTCCACACAGAAGAGTCCCAAGCTGGATTTGAACCTGCGACCCTCTTACTGTGAGGCGATGGTCCTAACCACTGCACCACCGTGCAAGAAAAGAAAGAAAAATACATGAATTTTATTCTGATATTAACCTCAAAAACTTCCAAAACGTATTTCACAAATATTTCAGTCAACACAGTCAGATGTCAGTAAACAGTGTATCTATCTGGTATGTTTGCATCCTGGGAAAGACACTCTTCACAATCAAATGTGAGAGACATTTTCAGACCTCTGCTTTGTATACTCCCCCTTTAATTTGGAGCCCTTTGATTAATCAATTAATATTCCTTTCTCAAGGTCTTTCTATAAACCTCATCATTAATAAAAGCAGACATTCAATTAGCAGCCAAATCTTGATTGCCAATTTTGTCATAACAGTCTCCCTTTCTATGCTTTTTTTTTCTGGTTCGTTATAGTTGGGAGTATCGTGGTGTGGGTATAGGAAGAATTAACTAATTTCATTAATCTAATTGTCATCGCTTTCAACCATCCCACTAATAAGTACAAATTAATATGATTAATCAATTTGACGACATAAACTCATTCAATTACAGTTTCTCAAAGGCAAGTGGGTGTGTTGGGGTGATAGGGAGGTGCGGCGAGTGAAGGGAGGCGGGCGGCCGAGCGGCCGACTCTGTGAGGAACCCAGCCCACAAAATTGAAGTCAAGTCAGGCAATTAGTCATCGTGAATGATAAATAAATGGTGATGGATGGTGGCAAGCAGATAACTGCAGTCTTATTTGACTAGAATAGAGAAGCTTTAAATATAAAGTATTGTTATGCTGCATTTGAAAGTTTATTTGTCTTTAATCTTGGATATGACTGGAGATTATAAATGTATTTATATGTATTATACTGTATTGTTTTACTTGGAGTCCAGGTAGAGAAATCATTGAAGGTAATGGTCAGATCCATGTGTCTCCATGTTTTATCAGTGAAACAAAAGATGTATTACCTTTGCATTAGAAGTGGGCAATATGGATAATATTTTCTATCACAATACCACTATATCTTTCAATGTAATTTTATATTGTGATATCATATGTATCTATATAATGTATTGGGGGCGGTCAATTGAAAAACAATTTATAGGTAAAATAATAGGACACTTTTTCTCTAATCCAGTAAATTTGATGCATAACAAATAGATACTTTATCACTTTGATGCAAAAATCATAGAAATATTCATATAAAAATAGTGTACTGTATTTGTGCCCACTACAACGAATCCCAGAGAAAAGCACAGATACCACTGCATAAGCAGTATGGAAATATCTCAGTTGCGCAAATTCATATTGTCCCACACAATACAGGATATTGTCAGAAAGCACAGGCCTTTTTCACAGCAGACATTTTGACTTGTCATTGTCAAAATATGTTGCTTATAACACTAACGCTGACTCCGCTCCATTCTAGTGTCCCGGTAAGCCATAACAGTGTGACAGTGACCTGGCATGCACAATATACCCAGCCTGGTCTTTCTGTAAACTACAATATAAACCCACCTGCAGCAACTAAGGATGTCAATAATTAACCGTTTAGCCGACATTAAGCCTTTAACCAATTGATGCTTTCAGTTAAATGGTTAAAAGAATACTTATTAATTAAAAAACTGAGAAAAACTCAGAGGAGCATCATGTCAATTTAAGGAGAAGAGCTGGTCCACCTTAAGAGAGAGCCGACGCAGATACAGAAAATTGGCTCTGGATTTCCAGCTGAGGAGTTGTAGCTTGTAGCCTCGTAGCCTTTATTCACTGGCAAATAAACTGTACACACAATGTCTGCTATACAGCTATAATGCCACCAACAAACCCACACTCACTACTGCCACACACACTGTCTGTTGGAAACTCCCTGAAGTTATGCTACAGCGGGCATGAAACCACCGGCAACACTAGCAGCTTCTCACGTAGCACAATCACATACTGTGTTTGTCGGACAATCCCTATCGTTAAACCGAGCAGAAATACTGCTGACAAACTGCTAAACTTAACTAAATGTGCAGTGTAGACTTTTACTGGGAAAAAGGCGGCATGTCCACAACACTACACACAGCACCGTGGCCAGCGCTATGGTGAACTGGGGACTCAATTGTCTGTTGTGCTCATATACTGCAGCTAGCGCATCACTGCATGCGAGGCACAAATCTTGTCTGTTAATAGTTAATAATCGGGTAACAAGGACTGATTATCTGTAAGAATTTTTTTCAAAATTAGCATCCCTATAAAAGCAGAGTAATTTTAAGCCCAGCCATGATGTTTTCCCTAAAGCTAACTGAGTAGTTTTGTTGTGTAACCCTAAACAACTGTTTTGTTCAATTCACAACATTATGATGTGTTTACTGCGCCCGTAAAGGGACCCCAAAGTGTTGTTAAGCACTTGTATATTGTGATGGAAAAAGTAACTCCGAGGGATCTGATAAAGCGTCAGTATTTGACGAGATGGGATGAGAACATGTTGCAATACCGGGATGCTGAAACAGAAACAGCTAAATGGAATTCAACCATGATAACTTTTCCTTTTTACCCCTGTGCTTTATTTTATTGTGACGTCAAGGTGTCATCTGTGAAGAGGACTTTTGCAGATATAGAAAAACAAACCTACACAAACACATTTAAATACCAAATCTAAGAACTACTGCATATGTTTGACATAACTTAACCGGTGTTTTCAAGGTCATTGATTTAGATGATTTTCTCTTTGTGCTCCTCACTATTGTCCTAATTCATATTAGGCTAAGATTCAGATGGTATGAACTGCTGTATATTAACAAGTCTATATTTACTGGGAGCAGCTGCTTGGATTTGATTTGTATATTTCAGATCCACTGTGCTGAGGTGAAGATGTGCTGGCGCAGCGGTTTGGGGTGATGCCCTTTAATGTGCTGTATCTTATCAGCCCAGCATCACCCCTATTCAAACCAGTGGCTGATTGAGCAGCGGGATGTTGTTTGGGTCTTACATTGGGAGTAGTTTATAGAGGCACCGTCTCTAATTTGTGAAGTGAGGTATTATAGAGGAGACAATTAGACCGAGGTTCGATTGGCGTACAGAGGCTTGGATGCTGACAGTCAAGAGGAGGCTTTCAAATGTCATACCAATTAATCTATCCAGCCATCAAACAATATTCTGGAAACAAAGTCAGGGGGGGCGATCAATCCGCATCACTTTTCTCCTCACCGGGTTATGGGAAAATTGATTTGTCAAACAAAGCATTTTGGAAGCAGTGCATGGACTTGTTCGGGATCCATTAGCTTCCATTGAGCATTTTGTTTAACATAGGATTTTCATCACAGAGAAAATGCAGTGTCCTCAATACTTGGAGCTACAACTTTACGATTTCTGATTTCTTTGTTCTTGCTTAGAAAGCTTCAGAAAGTGCTGATGGGGATTGAAAAGGACTTACTTCTAATGCATTCAACGAACACTTAAAATGGTATTGTTATTAATACACTTCACAAATGAACAGTATAACCATCAGTCCCCTCCTATCCAAAAAGCACCAGGCATTAGTCCCCAGTATCAGTATTATATTGTACACTGTGGGGCTATCCTGCCATCCTATACAGCGTGGCTGCCCTAAGCTGTATCATGAATCCCCTGTGCAGTGTATTGTTCTAAGACAGAACTGTATCACATTGTGCCCGTCATGCTGTTTTAGAGGGGAGAGAGCTTCCTCTATGGGATTTCTCCCAGCCCCATCCCCTGATAATGTATCTCTCCCTAAAGGCTAGGCCTCCGTGACCTTGTCTTATTCATCGAGGGCGTCTTAAGCGAAAGAACTGAATCCTGAATGGGCCATTTCCCCTCTTTTAACACCCCTTTAATGTCATCAGTGAAATATGAAGTCATTAGCCGATATTAAAACACTGCTGACAAACTAATTAACGGGAGACATTAAACAGGACGGGCTTGATTAATCCGCTTTAACGATTCTTTTTAAGTGGTTCTGGTCAAAATTAATACAGATTTACTGGTGATCTTAAGAAAAAAATACTCTTATGTGTATCAGACCTCAAGGGCAACCTAAAGTCACAAGTCTTTTACCTCCCACTGCTTCTCCCACCCCCCACCCTGCCCTTTCTGTTGCTAAACACAGTCTGAACTCATACAGTTGGTCTCTGACAACAAACTACTGTGGATCGTATGAACATGCTGTACATGCTGTCGGCCTATCCTGAAAGATTTTTCATTCTATTTTTACTTATTTTTCTATGTGGAATATATTGTAATCAGAGCAGTTGAATATATTATTGTTGTTAATTTAAATCATTTTATGTTACTTCAGCCAGCAGCCAGACAAATTTCCATGTCCATGAAATATTTTTAGAACTGAAAATTAGTTGGAATGGGTAACATTCATTCATTCACACGTTCATTCATTGAATGAATGAATTAGTTAAATAATTACTACTACTACTACTAATAATAATAATAATACTAATAATAGAAATATAGCTATCATTATTATTATTATTGTTGTTGTTATTTTGTTGCTTCATACGAGGCATAGGCCTTTTTTTTTAACAGCCAAATGTTCTTGGTTGGGTAGAAATATCTTTGTAAATGTCTCCCTCTTGTGGTAAAAACACAAATTCAGGGTCAGCTTCTTGGCATCATACACAGTATTTGCTGTGGACCGCCGTGAAAACCCGAGAGAATCCAGCTCTGAGCGTGTTTTGACAATAATAATAATAATAATAATAATAATAATAATAATAATAATAATAATAATAATAATAATAAATCCATTTTAAGTGCTTTATTTTGTGTATTGTATTTTTTCATATAAATATGGTAAGATATCTGACATAAGAACTTACTTTATTAATGCTCTTGTTGGACAACGGATTTACAAAAGACAGCATAACTATAATCGATAGATTGCTGGCATGGATAGCAAAGCGAAATTATACTATGACTACTACTGCTTGGCTGATAATAATAATAATAATAGTAAGAAGAAGAAGAAGAAGAACAACAACAACAACAACAACAACAATAACAATAATAATAATAATTTGCAAAAAATCCTTACCAAATTAAGTTGTTTTAGCGTTACAACAAATAATGTTTTATTTAATTTAATTTTTTCTGAGTGGCAGTCTTTATTTTAATGTTTGGATTGTTGTTTTTGTTGTATGTTTTAAATGGAGTCTGTCTATCAATAAAGATTAACGATATATTTTTTACAGTTCACCCATATAGTGTTGAGTTAATCAAATATGTATAGCCTTGGTGTAAAAAAGTAAACATGGTAGTCTATTCTTTTAAAAAAAACAGCATTAGTTAATAAAACATTTCCGTCATAACATTATTTTTATTTGCGACAGGAACGATTCCGGAAGTTGGTGTGACGTGTTTCCGTCGTCGGTGACTGCGCTGCGATGTAGCATCAGCCTCTCAACTAACCAAATCACCGTCTCTAAACGGTTTTGCAACTTATTTTCTAAAGACTAGACGTGTACATTTCTTTCTCTAACGGATAACTTTTTCTTGGTACGGAGTTGGTGTTTATTCTCCTTGTTAATGCGGCCTGGCCAAGTCGGGTAATGAAAATGTAACGTTAGCTATCGGTTTTATGCAAGGTAGGTTAACGTTAGCTGTTAGCATTTTTAGCCACCCAGGCCCGGCTGTATGTGAGCACAAAGACCTTGTGAGTTCCACCGCCTCGCTTTTTAACAATGTACCCCTCCTGGGGAAATTATGGGGCACCCCAGTCGCAAAACTTTGGAGGGGCTGGGGCTGGGCCCCGTAAGCAGCCTGGTGGCGGCCACGCTGGTCCGGTAGCGGGGTACGGCGGCTTCGAGGCCTCAGCCGGCGGATCAATGTTCTCCAGCCTCCAGGAGCAACACCTCCAGCAGATGCAGCAGCTGCAGATGCTGCACCAGAAACAACTCCAGTCTGTGTTACAGCACGGCAACAATGCCAATACTAATGTATACGGCGGTGGGCACTCAGGTGGATATCAAAGTTCAACGTGGCATTCAGAAGGAACAGGACATTTAGACAGCGGTGCTGGAGCTCAGTCCTACTATCAACAAGACGAGACTCCTGCTCAGCCGACCAGAGGTCCTCCTCAGCCGGGTCACACACAGCCTCCTCCTCCTCCTCCTCCTCCACCACCACAACCGCACACCATCGATACCCAACCGGGTCCTCCCCCTCCAGAGCCCCCGTCATCTAAGCCACCGGAGAATAATGGTGCTCCCAAACCTATAGAGGCCAGCAAGAAAGATCCACCCACAACAGAGGACGACAAATCCCTACCTTTGCAGGTAATGTCTTGTATCTGTTTGTTTTGGTGCTAAGTCACATCACTTTGATCACAGGTAGAGCATAGTTTGCTCTACCTGCACCACAACTTTCAGCCAAAGAACACCATAGCCACCTTTTATTGATGTTACTAGAAATTATCCACCTTTTGTTTTTACCCTGTGTTCATGTCAGAGAATTTAATTATTTAATTATAATCTACCATTAGCTAAAAACTCACAACTGATAATGGCATCAATTGGTATAATAATACACGTTGTTGTGTTAATCACATACAGCTAGTGTAAAACAATGTATTCAGTAGAGCTGACCCAAATGCTCTGAAGCTTTAACCATCGCCATGGTATTCAACCTCCATATCTGTATTTGAATGTTTAGTTTTTTAGTTTTTATATATAAGTATGTAATATAAAGTATTAATCCCAAAATAGCCTGTGAAATAACAAATAATTCCACATTACTCTTCATTCATAGTTTGCATTAATTATTATTAATTGTCATACAGATATTGCAGTTTGTTTTGTGTAGAGGTGAGTGTGGGTACAATACATGTACAGACAAGAACATGTCAGCCTGCTGCGCCGCACTGCTCCACAAAGCTTTGAACACCTTTCAGTATTTCTCACTAAAGCTTTGAAGCCCAAAAAATGGTATTCAGGACAGCCCTAGTTTTCAGAACTACCTAACAAATACACCGAGACTACACAATCACTAGCATTGTGAACTCGGGATGTTTCACATGTATCCACAGGGAGTAGATCATGGTATGGGTATCTGCTCCGGATATTCTAGCTGTTATATTTAATGTATCAATGTTGATTGGATATTGTACTTTCTGATCAGAGGCTAACAGCAGATGATTTCATAATCAAAGAGCAGGTAATAATATACACTGCTAAAAAAATGAAGGGAATGCTTAGTCATCATAGTATAACGCCAAGTCAGTTAAACTTCAGGGATATCAATCTGTCCATTTAGGAAGCACAAATGATTGTGAATCACTTTCACCTGCTTTGGTGCAAATGAAAGTGACAACAGGTGCCACGGAGAGGCAACAACAAGACAACTCCCAAAAGGCAGGGCAGCTAATTGTCCGTGTAATTGTTTCACACAGGAACAACAGCAACGATGGTACAAACAACATCTTCAAAACCTACAGAAGTTAAAGCAAGAGAAAGCCAAACAGAATCAGAAAGAGGGTGATGGGTCTGTGCCGCCATCTAGCCAAGCGGCTCCTCCTCCTCCATCAGAACCAGCAAAAGGTGCACCTCCTCCACCCCCTCCAAAAGAGGAGTCCCCAGTACCACCTCCACCACCTGACGAGGCCAGGGTAAGCATGACTACACTGTTACAGATGTGTGAATGTAGGAATTAAGACTTTTCTTGGTCCGCCAGTTTTACGCATGTCTTAGGAAGTACTGCTGCATTTGTGAAAGAATTTGTATAAATCATTTTGTGGCTCCAGAGGGAGCCAAAAAAAGAACCACAAGGTGATGTCACTTGATAGGGGTCGACCGATTCTCAGACTGGCAAAGAGGAAAACATTCGTAGACTGAAGCAGCTCTTCTGAGATGTGTCTTGAACGCAAAAGGCCCTGACACACCAAGCTGACTGTCAGCCATCGGACAGTGTGAGCCCGTCCGTTAGTATTTGTTGGCCTAGTTTTTCGGTGCGTCCCACAATGTAGGCTCTGGTCTGCCCGTGTCAAAGTTTTTTCTGTTGACGCAGCAGTTGATGAGAGAAATCATTCTGATTGGCAGTTCAGCTTCAGCTGAATCAGTGCATGAGAAGTAGAAACACAAGTGAGGAAAGCAAGACGAGCAAAGTCAAGAGTTAAAACACAAAAGGCTCTTCTGATTTTTCATCTTCATCTCATCTGTCAGTACACAGCTATTTTCACAGATACATGGCCATCTGGAATGAAGCTAAGTGGTGAATGAGAGTGGTGTGAACATGGTCAGGAAATACTGCTTTGTTTCATGTGCGTATCATAACAACGGCTTGTATATCTGCAGTCCTTGGTTTTCCGGTTGCCCTTTCTGAATGACGAATACAGACTACCATGACCTGCTGGCGTTGCTTCCTCTCACGCAGGTGCAGACTGTACTCACTTTTTTGCTGTTAGATGTAGTCTTTGCAGTGTGTTCAAATGCAATTTGTTGGCCAAAGCAAAGGCAACGTGAGGTGACGCAATAGGCGGCCTTCATCGTGGCCTTCATCGTCGCAAATTCTCTGATGTCGGGTTGGTGTGTCTGGGACCTGATGTTGAGGTGCAATTAACATCACAAATGTTTGTGCTGAAGTTACAAGAACACTCCATGTTTCCACTGGTAACATTGTGCCATATCTCTCTCTCTCTCTCTCTCTCTCTCTCTCTCTCTCTCTCTCTCTCTCTCTCTCTCTCCACACACACACACACTGGCACTCTCTCTCTCTATCTCTCTCTCTCATTCTTGATGGATGCACAAAAGCAAAGGTCTAAAAGTGCAGTAATAGTGTTATTACACTCAACTAACACCAGCGAAGGCAGTCTACAATATATTTTTTAGATTATGTTAAAAAGTTTTCTTTTGCAGCAGCATTGAAATAAACATATGCTGGCATTTAAACAAAATTTTGTGTTCTAAAGTTTTTGACATTAAGATTTGAATTTTACTACAAATGTACATCAGTCAGAAATATAGATTAACAGTGTTGGCCCTGAAAAAAAAACATATTGGTCGACCTCTAGCCCTTGAATCAGCATCCGGTGGGGCTGAAGACTACATGTTTGAAAACAAAAAAAAAAATCTGTGGGTGTGGTGTTTAAAAAGAAGCTCACAATATTACTATTAATGAAATCAGCAGGTACATTTGTGGCCTCATCGGCAAAAAGAACCAAAATAACAAACCATATGGAAAAACTACAAACTGACATCTGCCTGCTTCAAGAAACAAACTGTCACAAAAAGAAGTTGCAAAACTTAAAACTGATCAAAATAACTAGATATTTTCATCCTCATACAGCAGTTTTAATCATAATTCATAAAAGGATACAGTATATTAATAAAGATACCATAACAGACCCAGGAGGCTGGTACATCCTTATCAATAGGACAATCAGTAATAAGAAACAAGCTTGTGGCTACTTAAGTCGCTATGACACAAGATATCCTACCAAACTGTTGCCAGTTGAGTTGTGGGTAACGTTGATGCCTGGTTTTGACAAGGAAGAAGAAAATGTGGAATAGCATAGCCGTCAGTGTACTGCATGTGAATTCAAAATTGGTGTGAACTCAAAGCCTGTATGGCAGCCTTGTGACAAAAATACTCTGCATTGGTGTTTGATTGCTGTTGTGAGCAGAATTTTGAAATTAAAGTCTTGTTCACTGTTTCAATGCAATGTTAACAACTGGTTAACACTTTCCTTTGATTAGTAGGGCTTTTAGTCGTGGGCTATGGGTGCATCGTTTCTGTTAAACTGCTGTGACAAAATATTCTTAACTCACAACACATTCCTTTATACTGTATGTATTGTTTAATGTCTACAGTGATTGCTGTATTTGTGAATGCTATAAACAAATGCTGCTACAGATAATTTTGTAAAATAGTAAAGGACAATAGATGATTCACATATTTATTGGTCTGATTTATCATGGCTGTACCTTTATTGTTACTGCTTCATTAAGGAACATTGACTAGAGATAAGCCTCGTAGCTTTTATGGTATTTGTAAGTGCTTTTGTAAATACTGCACTCAGCAGCCAAGAGCACCAAATCCAGTTTTAGGCTATATGCCAGAGATATAATGTTATTACTGGATCTAAACCTTTATATTGTTTGTATGAATTTACAGAGTGAAAATGTAGAACAATCACCTACATATACGGACACAGTAAGTCCCACCACCTACTCTCCCATCATCATGTCCATAGATATTTAACCACAGTTTCTGTGACAACTGCCATGTCATGAATGTGTGAACTTCATACGACTCAAGCACAGTCATCATCTTTTTCCTTGTAATAGTGATGACTGTCCCCATTGATTGTAATTGTCCCACATACACAGTCAGTGTAAGTTGCAGACGTGAAAGTAATGCACTTGTATACATATTTTTATGTCTTCTTGCTTGATAGGACTGAGAATTGTTTGAAATTTGGTCAGTACTACTGTCAAAACTGCCAAAACTGATACCAGAGTTTTGGAATTCATATCAAAGTGTTTAGACACATTAATTTGCTGATTATAAATACCTTTATCTATAAAGTAAGCCAAAATAACTGGGCAGTTGTATCTCAGTAGGTGGAGCGGATTGTCTACTGATTACAGGTTTGGTGGTTTGATCTCCACTTCTTCCTTTCCACATGTCAAAGTGTCCTTGGCCATGACACTGAACCCCAAAATTGCCCCTGATGATAAGGCCAGTACCCTGCGTGCTAGCTCTGCCGTCGGTGTGTGATTCTGTACATGAATGACTGAATGAGCATCAAAAACCTTGTGAAGCGCTTTGGATCAAAAGCGCTTTATAAATGTAAAATATATAGCCATATACCATTTACATTGAATGGTTGTGTAATATGTTCTCAATAGTGTCTTGCCTCCATCTAAAAATGTCATCTTCCATTACAAACTACTGTCAGTTATGTCAAAAATATTCTTTGTGAGCTATAAAGATATCCTCCAATCTTGTTTACTTTTAAAGGCCGAGGTTCCTCAAAACCCAGAGGAAGCTGCCCGCCTCCAGCAGTTACAGGCTGCAGCAGCGCAGTGGCAAAAGGTGCAGCAGCAGAGAGCAGGCTTACAATACCAAGCTCTCATGCAACAACACGAAAAGCTTCAGCAGATCCTGGAGAAATACCAACAGCTAATTCAGCAACCTGCAAACCTACAGGTAGGTGAATGGTAGTTTTTTTTGACAGCTAAGGCTGGTTATTTTCCCTGGTCCTAAGATGACCTGTACAGAAAATGAAAGGTGAAAAGCAAGCAAATCATATTTAGTTGAACCAAAAGAGGGTATAAGAGTGTTTAGGAGCTGCAACAACTCTGATCTGGAACCCCAGCAGCATATGGGAGGCCCACTAGTTTTCATATTTATATGCCATTATCTGTGGTTTCTTCATTCTGCATGTACCGATATGAAAATTAACCAAATAACTATAAAGCAAATGCCCTCTGTTGCAGTCAATGTCTGCTGAAATGCAGCTGAGACACTATGAAATGCAACAGCAGCAGTTCACCCCTTTATTCCAAGACTGGGATCACTCCTTCGTCTTGTGGTACGAGCAGTTCCAGACCTATCCCCACAAAGACCAGCTGCAGGACTATGAACGACAATGGAAGCAGTGGCAGGAGCAGATGAACGCCACCAATGCCCACCTCCAAGAAAGGGTGACCACTCTCACTACCATGGTGCCATTTGCCTCAAGCCAGTATAATAGTGGAATGCTGGGACAGTTTGGCCAGTACCCGGGACAAGACGTGCAAATGCAGCAGCAGTCAGCAAAGCCGGCTGTGGAGCATTCCCCAGTTGCCGTTGGTCCCAACTCTCAAGGTCCACGGCCTGCTGGTTTTGAGACACATTCAGAATCACCTGCTGGACCCCCTGTGAGAGGAGCGGGCACTGCAGGCATAGGAGTCAGACCCCCAGGTCCCGCCACTATTCAGCCACAAAGCATCAACAGCGTCAGAGGTCCACGGTCAGTAGGCTTTGTGTTGTATTACTGTGATTGGCTTTTTATTTAAAGTTACTACAAGGAACTTTTAACTGGTTATGAAACAGTCTCAACACTGACCATCAGCGGGAGTATTGCCTATTTTTATATAGTTATTCTTTATGTCTGTCATTGGGTCCAATTCCCGCCGGTGAAGTGTTTTAAGTTCATGCAGGGTCACTCGAAAGTCCTTTGGCTTACACTAACCCAGATTCAGCTTTGCTGTCGCCTTAAACCTGCAGTCAGTGTTTTAGCAGGAGGTGGAGAGCTCTGTGCCTGGCAACATTGGCTCCTACTCTGGCCAGGAACAGCTTTGCCATGCTGCTTGAGGTCTGGACCATATTGCTGGACTCCGCAACAGGGAAGGGAGCCGTGCAAAAGAACCAGAACCTGGAGTGTGCAGGGAAGACTGCAAGACCCTGCTGCAGTAAAATGACAGACTAACACTCAACTGGGACCACCAAAATTAACACAAAATGAAAGTTCCTTGCAGTAGCTTGAATTAAAAATTGTTGCATTTGAGAATGGGATTTCAAAAGAAAAATGTATCATAACAGCTGTTTGAAAGTATTTGAATTTGGTTGGGCTTTTACAGTATTTCATGGTTACAGTGAATATGTATCGTTTTATATTGTTAGGCTATCAATGAGTGTCTCTAAAAGAAGGCTTTATTAATTGTATTTTTTTTTTTTATATAATATCTGTAGTCCTGCTGGTCCCACTGGAAACAACCCTAGATTTGACCAGCCACAGCAGCGCTTTGAGGGTCCCCCAAGGTTCGATCAACCACAGCAGCGATTTGAGGGTCCCCCAAGATTCAACCAACCACAGCAGCGCTTTGAGGGCCCCTCAAGGTTCAACCAACCACAGCAGCGCTTTGATGGCCCCCCAAGGTTCAACCAATCACAACAGCGATTTGATGGTTCCCCAAGGTTTGACCAACCACAGCAGCGCTTTGATGGCCCCCCCCGATTTGACCAACCAAGGCAACGTTTTGATGGTCCCCCCAGATTTGACCAGCCACGGCAGCGCTTTGATGGTCCCCCCAGATTTGACCAACCTCGATTTGGGCAGCAGCCTAGGTTTGAACAGCCACCAAGGCTCCCTGGCCCCCCACTTCTTTCTGAATGCCCACCTGTGCCCCAACAGAAACAACAGCAAGGTCCCCAACCTAAGGCACAGCTAGCCACAAAACAAGCTGCCAGTATGGATTCCAAGACTCCTGGGAAGTCAGCTGAGCAGCCACAGTCTGAAAAAGATAAAGGTGAAACAGAACCAGTTGTTAAGGCCAAAGCTGATGATTTGACAGATGACAACTTGCTCGGAGCTGAGGGCTTTTTTGTCCAAGATGACCCCATTCCTCAGACATTACCAACAGACTCAACGCCTGGTGAATCAGATGGCAAGAACGCTTCTAACAATAGTGAAAAACCCAAACCTGGTAATGGAAAGCCTTCCATAAATGCTCCTTCGACTGTAGCATCAAAAACTACTGCAGCACAAAATCCTCTCAAACCAGAGGGACCATTACCAAACAACAAACCCCCACTGATTCCAAAGCCACCCGGAAACCAACAGGGTCCACAAGCTGCTGGCCATATGCACACAAGACCAGATCCTCCAGGGCTTCCCCCTGGGAGGGGACGAGGCCAGGCCCCAGTACCTGTCCAAGTGCATGGACGAGGACGTGGGCAGAGGGGACGTGGAGAGTTCGGGGGACCAAACACTGTACAAGCTGGGGCGGAGATGGGTGAAATGTCTTATGACTACATGCCTCCTGAAGAGAACATGGGGATGCCAGAAGAGCAGGAAGACTATCGCTGGCAAGATCCTTCATACGAGCAGTGTGAGGGTGATGAATCGGAGGAGCCTCCTGAAGAAATGTGGATGCCAGACGGACATCACTTTACAGAGGAGGAGTATTATGAAGAGCCAATAGGAGGACACCCTATGGGGAGAGGAGGGCCCCCGATGATGAGAGGAGGGCCCCCAAGGGGAAGAGGAGGCCCACCTATGGGCAGAGGAGGCCCACCTATGGGCAGAGGAGGCCCACTCATGGGCAGGGGGGGCCGCCTATGGGAAGAGGAGGGCCACCTATGGGCAGAGGCGGACCACCTTTCGGTAGAGGAGGTCCACCAATGGGTAGAGGGGGACTCCCTATGGGAAGAGGTGGACCCCCTATGGGAAGAGGTGGACCCCCTATGGGACGAGGTGGACCACCCATGGGACGAGGAGGACCACCCATGGGAAGAGGAGGACCACCCATGGGAAGAGGAGGACTAATGGACAGGCACTGGGAAGAACCTGAGTCAGCGGACTACTCAGAGGAAGGGGATCATTACTGGGGAGAAATGAGACCTCCAATGAGAGGCATGAGACCCCCTTTTCCACCTGGCCGGGGTCGTCCCCCACGTGGTCATCCTGGCTTCATGCACCAAGGACGAGGACGTCCCCCTCACCCAGCACATGGGCCAATGGATCACAACCCATTAGGCCATGGAATGGACATGGATGAAACTGAAATGGATCCAATGCACCATGAACATGACCCTCATAGCCATCCGATGCATCCTGGTGTAGGAAGAGGCAGACATCATGGGCCACCACCACCACCTCACGAAATGATGGATCCTATGGAGGAGCCATTGTACGATGAAGAAGGCAGGGAGTTAGGGTGGGAACCACCACATAGCAGAGGACCTCCTGTGCCTCCACACGAGATAATCGATACGGGAGGAATGAGGAGGAGACCTATGGGTCGAGGGATGGCAAGGGGCATGTGGCGGCCAGGTCCAACACATGAGGAATATGAAGAGAGACATAATGAGGGTTTTGTGGAGGATTATGGGCATGGGGAACGTGGGTATTCCTGGCGGCCACCACAGGACTATCCTCCTGATGACTATCGGAATGAGGCAAAGTACTATGAGTCTGAATGGGACAGAGAGCGTGCTCCTCCTGAAGGGGACTATCCCCCCCGCATGCCACCACCAGAGCCCTACAGAGATGGCCGTTGGCTAGAGGAAAGGGAACGAGAAAGAGGTCACCCATATCCTCATGATGAGCATGACAGGGGAAGAGGGGAACTTAGAATTCGTGAGTATAGGGATGAACCACCGTATCGGCAGGAAGAACCACCATACCCACCACCAGCACCTCCTTCAGAATGGGATAGGCCTTCAAGAATTCCTCCACCACCAGAGAGGGGGTATCCTGCTGAGTATGAGGATCGGAGAGCTCGCTATGAGGACAGGAAAGAGCCCTGTTTGGATATATGTCGACCTTTATCTCCTGCTGCACCTGTCACAAACTTGCCAGAGAGCTCAGTTGATCCGGCATCACAAGGAACAAGTGGAGCAAATGTACTTGCTCTCTCCCAACGTCAGCATGAGATCATCTTGAAAGCTGCACAAGAGCTTAAACTTATAAGGTAATTTCTAGACTTTCATCATTGATTAATAAATTATTAGGATCAAACTAAACTTTGCCTAGGTTTTGAGCATCACTAAAACGTGACAGTAGTTGTTTTTCTACAATACAGTAGGTACCATCAGCACTCAAGACTAACAGAGTCCTGTTGTACCCAGAACGATAGAAAATGTGTTTGGGACGAGATGTGTTTTAACGTCTTAAAAATTTGATAGCAGGTTTTAATCCATTAGTACCAACCATATCATTCTTCCACATAGAGAAGAATACTAAATAATGATCCAAAGTTGTGCTAAATTTTGTACAGAAAAACTGACATGGCCATTTTCAAAGGGGTCCCTTGACCTCTCACCTCAATATGTGTGGATGAAAATGGGTCCTCAAACCCACGAGTCTCCCCTTTACAGACATGCCCACTTTATGATAATCACAAGCAGTTTTGGGCAAAAAATACAGTTTTTTCCTTACAGTACAAATGTGTTATTTTTGACTATTTTAAAATGCGATATTTGAATATTACTGCATACTGGGGTCGCTAAACAGTCTTAAAATTACATAAATTGGGTATGACTGGAAAGCTGAGACTCTTGTGGAGCCATTGACTTGGTTTGGATCCACAAGGCTTTAGATTTGAAAAATTGCTAAATATCGCCTTGCCTACATATGAATCGTTACCCATGTATCGTCAAATTCTTGCCACAACCTTAAAATCCATATTCAAATCGCTTGGATGAGAGCTAGTTAATGTTAGCCCCATGCAGAGCTGTACCGCTTACCAGCTGCTAACGTTAACTAGCTCTCTTCCTGCCGATTTCAACACGAGAGGTGCCATTAATTTACATTAGGATCTATCTAATCTATCTCTAAAATCTATTCAGTAAAATGAGTATTAGGTGAAGATGAATTCCAACGTTATCATGATGTGTTCAAGTGAAGTCTTGTAAAATGTGGCTTTTGGCGAGAAACTTGGAATAAATACAATTGTTCGAAGGAGATGTTTTTACAGCTATATAAAATAAATAATAGAGAAGAAATTATGACCTCTTTAACTTCCTAACAAAAACCAGTGTGCAAACAGTGGAGGCGAAGGAGTGCCTGTTGAAGTGTGTGGGCTTTATTGTTTTACTTTTGTTTGTTTTTTTAAATTGGAATAGGTATCGAGAATAATGGAAATTTACTGGTATTGGTATTGACTACTAAATGGTGGTATCGTGACATCCCTAAACAAAAACAGTGGAGGTGAACAGAATGTTATTTATGGTGTTCAAATCAAAATTCAAGTTCAGCCCGCACCCAGCAGTGATTGAAGAAGGCTGTATTATTTTAGTTGGAGCTCTGCCATTTTGCTACCATATTACCTACTTAACTGTACAGTTGGGGAAATTTTAGGTGAATATAACTTTAATTCTTTTGGGACTACAGGGAAATGCAGGAGGGGAAGACATCTGGTACTGAACCTAAGCCCGCACCACCTGAAATCCTACCTGAGCTTCCTGCTGGTCTTCTTGGTTTGGAGATCCCACAAGACATCAGGAATGTTCTCAAGGTAATTTATGTTTACAAACACTTTGCCTCATTAGTAAGAGGACCTTTCTGTAAGAATGGCAAGATCGCTGGTAATGTTGGTTCAAACTAGGGCTGTCAAAGTTAACATGTTAATGCAAATTGGTCAAAGAAGCCACTGATTTCTTTAATGCATTAATGTAACTTGTGATTTTTAGGTGGTAGCAGGCTCAGTTTTAAAGTTCGAGTGAAGATACTGGCATCGTATGAAACTAGAAAACCTAAGGAATCCATTGGTACCATGTCATACTTGTCAGAAAGGAGGCTCAATAATGCTTCAAATGTACGCTAAATGTTTTATAGAAATGTCCACTTTTTGATAAACACATGCCATTTTGGGCAAGTCATAGTCAAGTCAGCACACTGACACACTGACAGCTGTTGTAGCTTGTTGGGCTGCAGTTAGTCGTGTCATGATTTGAGCATATTTATGATTTTGTATTTAACTCTTAGATCAACATATTAAATCTGTCATCCACAGGGCATGAGTGCAGCTGCACAGTCGGCTGCCAAAGAACCAGTGTCTTGGGAAACTAAGCCTGCTGCCACAGATTACCAACAATCATCTCTCTCTGCACCCAAACCGTCATTAATTCCAAAGACTGTGGATTATGGGCACGGGCATGGTATGAGCAGCAAACATGAACACATTTGACCATTTTAACAGATGAAACAAGTTTCGGGACTTTGTTGGTGACAGTGAAACTCAATGTTTCAGAGACTGGAACCACCGTTGAGCGCATCTCTTATGGTGAGAGAATTGTGTTGAGGCCTGACCCAGTGCAATCAGACAGGGGCTATGAAAAAGGTGAGTCTCTACTAGCAAGTATTTCATTATCTACTCAAATCCAGCTTGCTTTTGCAATTTTCTAACTGTTGTTAATTGGTGAAATGTCATTCTCCTAGAACCGCTCGGTCCCAGAGATCCTTATAGCAGAGACTCGTATTATGAACGACGATCAGACCCTTACCTGGACCGCCGGGAGTACAGCAGAGAGAGGGAATTATACAGAGAAAAGCTGCCACCTGAATATGAAAGAGAAAGATATGAGAGGGAGCGCTATCCACCACGAGAGAGAGATGAGAGGTAACATGTCTTCTCTGTGGCTCTGACACTCTTTTTTCCAAACTGTGGGGAAGTGTGCTGCTTCCGTACATATGTAATATGTTTCCTATTTGTCTGTTTTTGATTCAAGCACACAGTCCATGGTTGAAGAAAGGTACTATATCACATTGTGTTAATACATTGTGATTAGTCGTCAGTGTGTGCCAGTTTGAATCAAGAGTTTTTGTTGATGAAACAAAACTTAACAATACTCCTCCTCTGTGTAGATCTCCACTGGCTCTTCCTTCACGCTCCGCATACCGGGAGAGAGAACGGGATCTCCGAGAGAGGGATCGAAGTGATAGTCGTGATCGAGACGAACATTATGGAAGGCCTGGCTATGATAGACCTCCATACGAGCGCACCGGACTCGATCGCAGTGGGCCTGAGCGTTACAGCCATAGCTCCTCACCTTACGGTATGTACAATCCCACATCTGTTAACAGACTTGTACTCACACACTTAATACACTTCATACACTTGATAATTGCCCTTCGGGGATTAATAAAAGTTCATCTATAACATCTATAACTTCAGCTGTGTTTTGCAGAATTTCACTTCACACTTAAAATACCAGTTTATTTCTCACTTACTGAAAGTGCACCAAATTCGACTGTTTTCAGGCCTCTTCTGGTACTTTCATAATTACTACAGTTTTCTAGAGGTTGCTGTTGTGTTCTTCTACACCTTCTTTTTGTGATCTTCTTTGTGAATATGGGGTGTCGTAGGCCCCTAATGACACGCATTTATTGTACGTATAGCGACTACGTACGTACATATAACTCCAAATATTTAATGGCCTGATATTTGGCTGTGAAGTAAATTTATAATGCTGTTTAGAGAAATACTTTAAGTGCAATGAATTTCACGCAATAGACAGAAGAAGTTATCCGGAGGACCGAGGACCTCCTGCTGCACCACCCCTCCCACCTCCACCTCAGCCACCCCCACGTGTCGAGAGGAAGCCAGAAATCAAGAATATTGACGATATACTCAAACCACCCGGCCGATCATCTCGTCCTGAAAGGGTACTAATCATCGCAGCAATGGTTCTTGATAAATATATATATATATATATAAAAAATATCACATTGTTAGTTGTGTAATATCAAGTACTCATTTTTGTGATGTATTTTAACAGATTGTGATCATAATGAGAGGGCTTCCAGGAAGCGGAAAAAGCCATGTTGCAAAGCTCATCCGGGTGAGTGGACTCATACCAGTAAATCAAAGATTAATGTGATTATAATATAATGTAACAATATACAACAACAATATTCATAGTTTGTTTATATGTCCTTCCCAAAACTATGTTTTTCAACATAACAAATATGATTGCATTTTGTATCAAAACAAATAGAAACCTGAAAACTTTGCTTTTCAATGTTGTTGGTGTTATTAAGGATAAGGAAGTCGACTGTGGCGGTGCACCTCCAAGAGTTCTTGTTTTGGACGATTATTTCATGACAGAGGTTGAGAAAGTCGAGAAAGACCCAGACACGGGGAGAAGGGTCAAAAACAAGGTGAGTCTGACATATATCAATAACAATGTGGAGCTAAAGTATGCATCTGGAGATCAAATTCAGCATCAGTGAGCAGTATCAACTGGCAGATGTTATTGTAAACATAATAAACAATGTAATTCAAAACAACTCTGTCTTGCAGGTTCTTGAGTACGAGTTTGAGCCAGAGATGGAGGACACCTACCGCAACAGCATGCTAAAAACGTTTAAGAAAACTCTGGATGACGGCTTTTTCCCCTTCATTATTTTAGACACTATTAATGACAGGGTTAAACATTTTGATCAGTTCTGGAGTGCCGCCAAAACAAAAGGCTTTGAGGTGAGTTGTGTTCATGAATAGCTCTGTGTTCATGAATAACTTGTCCTTTGCTAAAGAGGTTTTGTTTTTCCTATTTCAAGGTGTATCTGGCTGAAATCACTGCTGACACTCAGACATGTGCAAAGAGAAATGTCCACGGGCGCACGCTTAAGGATATACTGAAGGTCTGTAGTATAAATAACTGTTGCTGATACATTTGCAGTATAATGTCCACTAAAGCGCATACATGTAGATTACACTTCTTAACTGAGCATTCTGTACACAGATGTCCAACAACTGGGAGTCTTCACCGCGTCATATGGTGCGGTTGGATGTCCGGTCGCTGCTTCAGGATGCTGCTATCGAGGAGGTGAGGTCTTCAAGACTTGACAGTTCTCATAATATTATAGACAAACCCGATGACCATTTTGTGTGTTCCGCGATCTAGTGGCGCTGCCTTTACTGCAGTCGTAGTGACTCAGTGTCAGCTAACCAGTGATTTTTAGCTTTATACTGTATGTCCGTGGTAGCTCCTGGTAATTTACATAAACGGTCGGTGTAGATAATAAACACAGATGAGTATTATTTAAATGGACTGAAGTCAAATATTGAAGGCTTTTACAAGGACACTTGCATGTTCTGTTCGTGTTTTTAACAGCTGCCATCACTACAAGCACAAACAACGCATTGGTCTAATAATCAGTTAGCATGGTTAGCAGACACCACGTGTTTCGTTTGTGATGCCGACCAATTAAAGCACTCGTCTGATGTATTTAGACTTTTTTATAGTATCTCATATTTATGTGAGTCATTTCCCGACTAACTTGATTGGCCACACTCTTTGCCAAAAATTAATAGCTTAATTTTGTGCTCAAAGTTTAATAAAAGTAAGGTTTTTGCTAAAATGGGATAATATGACGTATGACTATAGTAGAAGTTGCAGGTCATACATCAGCCTCCAAGCCTGCTCAGACACTATCATGCTCATTAGAGTCAGAGCAGTGGCAAACTGATGAATCTGTTTATGTCTGTCAGTTAGTTAGCTGGTTAAGTGTAGGTAGCTAGCCCAACATGTTGCAGTAGCTAACTGAGAGTGAGCAGGTGCAATCAACGTAGTGGATTACACAAAACAGTACAGTGACTGTCTCCCTCGTTCACCCACTTCTTTACCGTTTCCTGAGGGGAGCACACAAGAGAAAAGCCCTGTTAGAGAAATAAACGAATCACAGTGCAGCCTGGTGAGGTGTCAGTACTGGGAGCTGAGGTGAGACCAGCCAGTGTTGGCACCTCCAAAACGTCCTGAAACTTCATTTCAAACTACGGACCACAGCAACATGTCTATACGTCCTCTAGTGCTCTGTGGCCGGTGTGCAAAAGTACAGCTTCTCTAAGAGAGAGAGAGTCAGTGTGTTGCGTTAATTCTTGTCTCATTTGTGGTCTCATAAACAGTAAATCAATCTAAACTGGTTTCATGTAAACTGGGTTGGAAAAACGGTGCAATCTGGTTGCTGTGGTGATGAATTACGTCTGACTGTTACACACACAACGCCACAGTTTGGATTGATTGTGTTAATTTATAGAAAATATATTTAAGGTATAAATAGAAAATTGTGTACTTCTTAGGACAACTTGCATTCAAACATGTACATATTGTATGGGGATGCCACCACTGAAACAGTGACTCGTTTACTTCCCCAGATTCATCTGTAGTCCTTCCACAGTACCTGATCTAAACTAACATGTGCTTGTGTTATTAGGTTGAGATGGAAGACTTCAATCCCGACGATGAGCCCAAGGAGCCAAAGAGAGAGGAGGAAGAAGAGGGTGATATGGTAGGACATGAAAAGCTGACATTTGTAGCCACATAGATTTCAGAACCATTTCCACTTATTTGCATTCCCATCTACCACATAAAGCTTATCCAGTAATTTAATATATTATATAAGTAGTAATACACAACGAAGACCAGGCAGAACAGAGAAACTATAAGGAAGTGAGATACACAGTTAACAGATACAGTCAAAATACTGTAGTTAATCAGTTCTAAAATAGCTTCAACAGTCCATTTACTAAAGGAGCAATTGCAAGGCTTCCTGTTTATTTTTTTATTTTTATTTGAGCATTTGCTCACATTTTATTGATGGAAAGTTACATTTTAAATAATTGTCATCCTCATATGGTTTTTCAAAAAAGTCAAAAATTCATATTGTTTCTTAAGTACCACCATAAGGAAAAGTGTTTCCAGACTTCAGCCTCCATCATTGCAGATGAGACTGGACCATTTGCTGAGTTCAGATTTTCTTTGAAAAAACAAGGGAAAAATTAAATCCTAACCTTTTTCAAATTTCTTGTTGTACGAAAGGTTCTTGTAAGTAAAGCATTAATATTTATTAAGAAGTCACCACAAAGTTGAAAAATTATGAGGTAAATATTGCCTTTGTCATAAAGAAATATATTTACAGTAACATTTATAATCTATATAATGTTTTTGAGCTCAGATTTTGACACACTTTCAAATCAGATAGTAAATTGTTTATCCAGCTCTAAAGATGTACAACTATTCTGGTGAATATTTGAACAAGCTATTTAAAAATTTGAATGACCTGCACTGGTGTTGATAACATCAGAGCGATGGACTTTCTAATATCTACTCAGAAGAGTAAAATGTTCTCCTCAGTTTGGTGTGTAGTGACAGCTTTTAAAAGTTTAGAAATGTAAATGTTTCCAAAGATATCACATTCAAGTCCCCATATGGAGTATACAAAGCTTTTTGTATACACTTTGTATATGCTTTTTGTCATTTTCATCAAACAAGGTAGGAAAAAACAGCAGAAACAATAAGCCACCAGCCTCACATGCACAATAATCAAATGCTTAACAACAAATCTATTATATCTTAAAGTGGCTATATTCAATAACATTTATACAGCAACAATTATCAAATAACAATGGAAAACAGCCTGAAAGGGGTCGCTTGTAGTGATCAACCAAATCCGTAGTTCCTTCAGTTTTTACAGAGCATCATAGTTCATCATTGTTAAGCTGTGACTGTTTAGCTTCACGCTCACTGCTCTCATAACCTGCTGTACTCTGCCTGCTCAGCAGCAAACATCAGACACTGCTGGCGACTAGCTGGTGAACATAGTGGAGCATTTAGCAGCTAAAGAGACAAAGAACAACTTGAATAAGAAATATGAAATATGAGATTTGTCCCGCTAAGGTTCCAGAGGTGCCATGAGGCACAATATCCACTGGGACAGGAAGCTGCTCCAGTAACATGAGAGGTTGCTTTGTAGTTCTTTGATTGCTTGAAAATCACATATTCAAGCTCTGCACTGTGTCATGTTTATTATATGCCTTATTATTTATAAACCACTTTACTTAAATATGACCAGATTTCATAAGTTGACCTCGACATGACTGTAGCATGTGTAAACTTTTTTTTTTTTTTTTTATATAAAACTCCACTGTGAATTTTGTGTTTTAATACTTTATAGTATCCCAGGGGGAAGAACTGTAGGTTTGGTCAATGAACACTCACAAATTTTGAAATTTACAATGTTCTAGAGACATAGTCAATTAATTTTTGGTTATTTTTTTAAATATGATATAACGATACTGCAATTGATACACCACTGAGTTTGATTTTACTGAGACATACCTCTTTGTGGCCCTTCATTTATCATTTTTATCAAAAGATAAAAATCTGCTTTGCACAAAATTCAGAATAGTAACGGTTCAAGATGTGTACATTCGGCCTACGGGCCTGTGAATTCAAATGTAAATCTGCTTTGTTCATTGTTACAATCAGAGCCAGTTAGTTGTTGTCGACTTCCAACTTTCCGTTTCATTTTGATGGTAAAGCTGAAATCCCGCCCACTATAACCCCAAACCAAACTCTAACTGTTTGAACAGCTTGTGTAAAACTTGAGCCAGGTTTGATTGCTGAAGCCATTACACTTTCTTACATCTAGATAAATAGATTTAGACTAACAGTGATGACACAGCAGTAAGCAGTGGACACAATGCAAAATGCAGAGGTCTTGTGGTCTGTTATCAAAAGTCATGAAAAAGCCAGCAAATACATATTATTTCTTTAAAAACAAAATAATTGTTTTGGATTGTACTAAAGTGTTGATTTCGTCTTTTGTTGTAAATCTTTTCTGGCATCATATGTAGATAAACTATTGTGGCTGAAATCAAGAAACATTTACGTACAACAAACAGAAGATACTGATTACAAATAGTCCTCAAATTTCACTTGAATTGTCTCTGTATCTGGACTGAAGCTTTTATCAGACAACTATATTGTACAGGCCAGTGGGCTTAATGCTGTAAATAACACCAAACATCCTCTATGGTGTTTCCCCTGTATTCATTCTGTAGCAGCGCACTGCTGTGAGCTACAGTGGAGCGCCGCTGTGCGTCCATGAGCGAGGTAGTTTCTGTGCTTCGTTTACATGTCTGAACTAAGAGCAGGACAGTCAAGTTTTATCTAAACTGCTAAACAAGTGACATGAAGGTAAAGATGTCAGTAGTTTACGGGTTACAAAAGGGCTCGGTGGTGAACATGCTGACAGATTTGGTGTTTTTTGTTTTTAGCTGAGCTACCAGAGCATATTCAGTTAAAACAGATTAGTGATTTTGTTTTGCCCTTGTTGCACTCTGTGAAGGTGTGTTTTCTGTAGAGAGAGGACTGCGCCAGACTGAAAAATAAATATTTTAGTGCTTTTCAGAAACTGGTCATGGTATTTTAGGTCAAACTGGGTCTTGTTTGCTCTGATTAATTTCACATGCATTTAACTCACCGGTCCTAATTTTGTTTTTATGAAATCTCAACTAGTAAATATTAGTAAGTTTGCTCTTGGTGTTCTTCACCTCTAGAAAGAAGGAAATATCGAGAGTAAGAGGAAAACCAGCTTTTTAGAGTGCTGTGCGATGGATCTTTTGAAAAGTGACTGAGAATAATTGGAAAAGTAACTGGTTATTATTTAACAATCTTTAAAGTCTTTCCAGTTCACAGAAAAATGTATTGAAAATGATCTTTTTGACATATCGACATCATACCAGCCAGGGTTCCTGCGGGGTCCTAAAAAGTCTAAAATCCAATAACCTGAATTCAAAATGTCTTAAAATCTCACGAAATCCAATTCTTAAAAAAGTCATAAAAACGTTTAAACTTTGCTTTCATTTTAAAGTAAATGTATAATCTTGCTTTTAAATGTTTTATTTTTTGAGCACGCCATAACAAAACGATATCCAGACAGCATCTGGAGCTACGCATACACTCAGAGCTGAGGTGCTCAGGACTTAACACAGCATCAGTCATATTGCAGCAATGTCAATACTGATGTTCCAGTTTTCTTTCCTATCCATAGTACTTTGTTGCCAGTATGGACTTAAAGTAGGTTGTAAATAGCTTTCATAATGGTCGTAAATGGACGTGAAATGAGTCTTAAATTGCATTCAGAAACGTCTTAAAAGGTCTTAAATTTGACTTGTTGAAACCTGCAGATACCCTGCCAGCAACATTACAAAAACTTTCAGTGTCTATATCTGTAGAATATGTCACAAACATGAAAAAGTAATATTTACTTCACTTCCTGTTTTCATTCAAAATAAAAGCCATCTAGTGTTTTTCTATGAATGGAATCCCTTCATTTGTTAACCCAAGGCTTTTATTCTGAAGTATTTGCCAGACATTGTTGTGGAAAATGCATTGACTTGCACGGCTCCATATATTAAAAGTAACAGCTTTCAAATGTGGACTATTATTCTTATTATTTAAATGAGCACACACTTCTTCAACCTTTTCTATCTAAAAATAAAGATAAAGACATTTAAAATAAAACTATTATGAAAGCAGAAAGGGCCGGCAGCTGCAGCAACGCTCTGGTGTGCAGCCTCATCGGTTCAGCGAGGTAGCATCATGTGCTCTTATGTGGCATCACTCTGCTTTAGCGCCATCATTAACAATTAATAGACAGAACATTTTAGCTATTTTAATTTACCACACCCAGCATCACAGTGGGATGTGGTCAGATGTTGCTTGTTGCACCAGTGGCTACATCCAACGGTGATGTCAGGAGTACACTGTGAAGTGCTTTACTGCACACATGCTGCTACTTATCACTGTAAGCTGGATATTCAGCCTGAAAGTATTTTTTCTTTTCTTTTCTTTTTTTTTTAAATATGTGTATTTTTCAGTGAAAGTTTCTAGAGAGGCAATGTGTCTTCTATGTGTATAATATTCACAAATAATCCGAACAGGCCTTTGGGTCAAGTTGCCTCCTTTCTTCAGCCTTAATCATCAAGCTTCAGTTTATACATTGAACTGTGGAATCCATAGCGCCTGAACTTGGATTAAACCTGAGTAGATGCTGCTGGAAATTGGATTTCCAGCAGCATATTTTATCATTCATGTTTTGTTTTTGTTCGTCGTCTCACATGTGCATACTCATAACAAAGGAAGCAAGACTGGTATATTCAGCATAACTTTAAACGTTGTTATGCCTTAAATGTACACTATATATATACATATATATATATGTATATATATAGACTATATGGAAAATATAGACTACTTTATAAAACACCCACACCGATGTTTTCATGCCGTAAGTCTGGTTAGATTTCTGTCAGGACTGAGCACAGACTGCGTGTCTCCTCAATGTAAAGTCTAGTAAAGCTTTGCCCATCTTAAACCTGAGCAGAAGTCTAATCAGAAAAAATGATAGATAACACTTGTGTTAATTTTTGCACAAACATTGAAAAGGGTATGAAAATATATATTTTAACCAATGTGAATTACATACTAAATATAAAGAAAACCAAATCAAAAAACACAGCACAAACACAAACATATACATGCATAAATCTGAATATATTTCAAAATACACATCATGTGGAATTGAATGGCTTACCTAATATTCTAGTCTGTGTATATTTTTAGATTCAGACTTCCAGGGGTATTTTAATGCCATTACAGTGAGAATAAAAAGGTTTTGGAAAGACACAAAACAAGACTTTTACAAAGAAAGGAGGTATGTAGGGACAAAAACTGTGTCAACAAAAAAAATCTATGCAAATCAAGACAAAAATGTACCTAAATGTGTTAATGGACCTATGAAACCAGCTAACATGTTATTAAATCATAACATTTTGACAGCGACGGGCCACAGATGCAACTACAATAAGCTTTACTCCTTTTATTCAATCACATGTTGCCAAGGTCATATTACTCGGGAAGGAAAAGGTTTTGCTTTTAGAAAAAAAAAATCCTTAAATCAGTGGTTCCCAAACCTTTTTCTGCAGGGCCCCCCTTTAGTAGATAAAACTGTGTATGGGCTGCACGATGGTGCAGTAGTTAGCGCTGTCGCCTCACAGCGAGAGGGTCGCAGGTTTGAATTCCTTCTGTTCAGTGTGCTCCGACTTCCTCCCACTGTCCGAAGACAGATAAATGGCGAAGGACTGTCGACCTGTCCAGGTTGTATCCCGCCTTCGCCCAATGCCCGTTGACGATGGATGAGTGGGAACCGTGCATCATTAATATCTAGCCTTGCTGCGTCCCCACTTTTATAAATCTGGGCCCCCTTAGTTTGGGAACCACTGCCTTAAATTAGCATCATCTCAGCTGGCATAAAATGGTGACATCTCCTTAAATGATGCACCGTACCAGACGCTGACATGCTGGTTATGATTGTGACTCTTGTGTTGCGCTGCTCTCAAAACTGGACCATGCAGCCGTCCAAGATAACTTCCTACAAACTGTCCCGCACAGTTTCATTGCACTTATTTTGAATATATTGTGAAGTCCTAAAATAACATAATTTTGTGTAGTTAAGATAAGATGAACCTTTATTAATCTCCGTAGGGAAATTCAGTTTTTACACTCTGTTGTTAATTTCACACAGTACACATACATGCATTAATGGAGAGATGTCAGAGTGAGGGAGCTGCTCCTGACAAGCGCCCCGAGCAGTTGGGGGTTTGGTGCCTTGCTCAGGGGCACCTCGGCAGTGCCCAAGAGGCAAACTGGCACCTCTCCAGCAACCAGTTGGTCTTGGTCCATGTTGGGACTTGAACCGGTGACCCTCCGATTCCTAAACCAAGTCCCTACGGACTGAGCTACTGCCGCCCCCATCTCAAATGATAGTAAAATGATTTTATAGGTGTTTTGAACTGGGGTTGTATGAGGTACTTATCCATAGTAGGTGCATTACTTAAAATAGATGACTGTCGGCATGCCTACAGTTTGGAAAAACAGACAGGAGTACCAACACCACAGTAAAACAGTTCAGTGCTGTGGACAGGGACGGCAGAAAAGTGTATTTTAGCCACCTTAAAGAAAGGCTTATCAATTTAAGTGTACATTATATTTTCGAATATTTTCACTGCCATATTTTGCCATCAGAAAGCCCTTTCCATCTCTTCACTGAACTGAAAGTGAAACTCATTTATGCCCTCTCCAAAGCTAGCGGGCTCGGATGACAAAAACAGTTGATATGTTTCACAGTTCAGTTCGCCATCAGAAAATATTCTAAATGTAGCATACGGTTAAATGCATTTTTTTTTTTTTTTTTTGAGGGGAGCCTTTCATTTAGGTGGCCTTTTTGCCCTCCCCATCCACAGCACTGTATTGCTGTGGCCCAATGTTGGTGCGCCTGTCTGCTTCTCAATGCTGTAGGGAGTACCGACTGTCATCTACTGTAGGTAATATATCTGGTATGAATTAATACCTCATACAACCCCACTTACAAACACCTGAACTATCCATTTACATGTCAGAAGAATACAGTAGTGTGTCCTGACTTAGGAACTGGCTAGTGCTAGCCAGCCAAATAGCATCAGTGTAATCTGACAGCTGAGGATTTGAACAGGAACATTTCCATGTTTAGTTAACACTAATATTTGTGTAAAAGCTTAAGCAGCAGTACTGTGAACTTGAACTAGATCATTAGCTCACACAGGCATACTACCTGATTGGAGATTGAAGTGCTTGTTTTGCATGATGGTCTTTTTTTTTTTTTTTAAAGAAAAGCACTTTGGCACAGATTTTGTGTTCTCTGACGCAGAGCACAGCTGTTGTCCATTCCTACTTTTCTTTTGTGTGTAGCCAAAAACAAAGACTTAGTGTGAACACATTGGTTTTTCTCCACTTGCAAGATCAAAATATTTGCATGTCACTGTTAGATTATATGTCTTAACTAGTTAAATCCTCACGCAGCCTCATCCTTCAGTTGTCTTTGTTGTCTTTCTGATAAACCAGTCTTCTCTCTTTTCAGCCACCCCTGCTTTCTCTCTCCCCGTGTCACCCAGATGTTTAACCATTGCAGTGTTTCTTTATATAATATAGGGCTACATTCCAAAAAGCAAATGGGAGATGGACACGTCCGAGGCGCGACTTGGTAGGTGTCCCTTTTTGTTAGTCTTTATTTTCTCACTGACTACCCAATGTTTAACCTCTGTAAGGCAGGCAATATTGGTTTCATTCATAATGTTTATGGCTGTGTATATCTGCAAAAATGTGCGCACAGCATGACGACAACCTAAACTATTCATGTTGTGATTGAGAGATGCTTCGAGTTGAACATGCTTAAATAAAGCCCACTTTTGTTTTCATCTGAAGAAAACATCTGTATGAGGTTCTGCATATATGTTCAAAATGTGCAGTGTGAGCCTCCTTTGCCATATAGTTATTTTATATTTTTCAACTCAATATCCATGTAAACGTAAACATGGTCATAATTTCCACAAATCCCAAGCGAGGCAAATGAAGGGTGAAAGTGAATAAGAAACCCTCCTCTAGTAGTGTTGATGTGATTGCACTTGGTTATTGACTGTGTAGGACGCTGCTAAAACAAGATAATACTGATTGACTAGCTGACGGTAGGATGATGAGGTTCAAGTTTTCATAGGAGGGGAGATCTGACCAGAACAGCGCTGTTCCATTTATACAGACAAGTTGGACGGTCTGGGGAGCGGTGGGAAGAGGAAACGTGAAGACATGGAAGACCTGGAGGACTACCTTCAGCTGCCAGACGACTATGCCACACGCATGTCGCAGCCAGGAAAGAAAAGGGTAAATTCCCACGCTGCACTACAGCGCCGTTGCTTTGGTCATCTTAAAATGCATCTTGCCAGTAAGGCAAAATATTGAATGTAAATATCTAAGGTTGCCTTCAGTTTGGAAATATGCCATTTTCTATAATATTAAATAGGGCTGGGCAATATCATGATATACAGTATATCTTCAAAACGATATGTTTTGTGTTTCGTTTCTATCTCGATATAGGCAAGTCATATGTATTTATTTGTATTGGATTATTTGGCTGTTTTTGCCTTTATTTGATAGACAGGACAGTTAGTCTGGAAAAGGGAGAGAGTGGACGATGGGCAACACCTCATCACATACCACCGCTTTGTCGCTCCCCCGGTGTCACTTTATTTTTGGAACCAAACCACTATAGTTAGGTTTAGGAAAGAAATACATGGTTGGGCTTTAAACTACCGTACCGTGACCGTGACATGAACATTTGATTGTACTTGGAACAACGAACAACGGCCTCCTGGATGGAAGCCTGGTGTTTGTTGGACCCAACTGCCTCCCCTCCAGCCCACCTGGTGTCTCTCTTTCGCTCTTGAAACTATGCCACCACGCTCCCAGCTCACTTTCTCGGACCATTTACTGTCGCCACAGGTTTACGTTACAGTTAAGGGAACTCTCCATGCGTTTCATACTGCCGCCAAAGGGTGGCGCCAAAGCGGTAACGACGGCAGCGCCAAAGCGGTAACGACGGCCGCGCCAAAGCGGTAACGATGGCCGTGGCAAAGCCTCTGTATTTAATGCCCTTGGAATGAGAACGGGCTGGCAAAGGGCCACAGGTTGGATTCAAATCCAGGCTGCAGCGTTAAGGACTCAGCCTTGGTACATGGGGCGCCTGCTTATTTATTTCTTTCAAGTTTTTACAATGAGAAAATATACAGTACTTTTCTTTTGTCAAGTATTTAATTCACATAGGAGGCTTTACGATGTGGTTATTTTATATACACTATTTATTTACTGAATTAGTAGAAAACATTATATATCGTGATATATATAATTGAGAAATTAAATATATTGTGATAGAAGATTTCAGCCATATCGCCCAGCCCTAATATTAAATATTAAATCTTACATGATGCTCTTTCATCCACTTCCTGGTCATAACACGACACCCCTGGTTGTTTTGTCAAGGTTCGATGGGCTGATCTGGAAGAGCAGAAGGAAGCAGATCGAAAGCGCGCTATCGGCTTTGTGGTGGGTCAAACAGACTGGGAGAGAATAACGGATGAGAGCGGAGCGCTGGCACAAAGAGCTCTCAACCGTACCAAGTATTTCTGAGAAGATTATCTTGTCCCCCTTTTTCCCCCCTTCATTGAAAGGTATGTTACTCCTTTAAATACTGTTGTTAGGATGGCTGTTAGAAGAGTATATTCACATCTGTTTTGATAATATAAATGGTGATTAGTATCATATTTATAACATTTAATGAGGACATGTTTAAGGCCTTTTCTTATTACATGCCCTCCATTAAAAATGTACTTTGTAGATAAATTGTTTGTTAAATGCAAGTGACTGGAAGTCTTATATTTCCAAACTTGAGTGCATTAAATAGTGAATAAAATGATATGAATTACACTAAGTGTGATTGCATCATATATTTTGATGAAAAACGCATGTAATGACTTTTATAATGATATAACTACAGTTGTAACTATATTCTGCATAAATGGAGTGTTATCAGAACGTCTCAACATACCTGAATTTGCAAAATTTAAATCTATCAGGAAAAATTTGTCTATCACATTTAAAAGTTTCACTTGATCAGAAACAAATATGCTTTTGTCCAAATTATCAATGATTTCCTTCTTCCTGCAGGTTTCCAGAATGTGAAAACACTGAAGCTAACTTGTGGTGAAACAAGAGACTCATCGAGGTGGCGATATCACCAGTGGTTATCAAATTCTCAGTTATTTCATGGATAAGGATACAGTATAGGTTTTTTTCATATTTTTAAACAGGCACTCTGATTATATGCTGATCAATTTGTAGTTTATAACTCTGTGCTTCTTCTGGTCATGTATTCTGTATTCAGTTTTGCTGTTTTATACTCTTTATGCTTTCTTTTCTGCTTACCTGTTGCAATGTTTTTTGGTCCATGTGTACTGAAAAAACAATAAACTTTCAGAAAATTACCAACCTGAGGAGTCTTTCTTGCATGAGGGCTTGATGAGCAAGTGCCCAGAAATGTTTGAGTAAAGCAGAATGTGCTCACAGTTAATCGGTGGTGCTGAAGAATGATTATTTGCATCTGTCTGACTTCACTTGTTCAGCCCCTGTGACATTTATTACGACGGCCTGTTGTCAGGTTCATTACTGTACGTTAAAGTGAGAAAAATGGTGCCATATAAAATGTCCTCATGTCTGCTTTTGACTTGCGTACGTTCACATTGAAAGGTCCAGACACACCAACCCGCCATCAAAGAACTAGCTGCGATAAAGGCCGACTGTTGCCTCACGTCGTTTTTGTCTTGGCCAACTAGCTGCACTTTAACACACTGCAAAGACGACAGCTAACCGCCCGTTAGCACAGACGTTCTGCGCCTGTGTGAGATGAAAAAACTCTCCACACCAGCAGGCGGCAGTAGTCTATTCGTCATTCAAAAAGGGAAACAGGAAGACAGGAGGGCGGATAAAAGCCATTATGATACGTACATGATACAAAGCAGCGTTTACTGACCATTTTCACACCACTCTCAATCACCACTTAGCTTCATTCCAGATGGCCATGAAAATATCTGTGTATTGGAAGGATCAGATGAGATGAAGATGAAAAATAAGAGCCCTGTGTGTCCTCTTGACTTAACTCGGCTTGCTTTCTTCACTTACGGTTCTCTTCTTGTGCACTGTTTTGTTTATAAGCTGAACAGCCAATCAGACACGGACAGACTAGAGCCAACGGTGCAGGATACACTGTAAATCTAAGCTGACAGGCGCTTACCGACGGCTCCAAACTGGCACTGGGCTGTGAGGGCCTTTAGAGAATACGCACACCTCTGCAAAAAGAACGTGCAAATTTATTGCACACTTTGACAGTTTTAAACCTCTGTTTCCTCCCAGCCCCTTAATGGTGGTTTATTTGCCATTTTCTTCTTGTCTTAGTATTTCTTGTTATTTAAATTGTTTAAAAAAGAAAGTGCCAATTTTCCTAAACTCCAGTCTTAAGAATTTTAAATCAGACTACTGTAAGTAGTCTGATTTAACTGGTACTAACTAGTACGGTTACTAGTTAAATTTCTTTGTGACATACTGGATGTGTTTGTTGCAGCATTTTCTTTTCTTCAACTTTGTGGCTTGAACGGGTTTATGAGCGACAGAACATGATGTGTAATTTAAATACGTGATTGTAGGACTGAAAAGGATCATCTTACTCTGTGTTTTATTAGTAAATTATATTCCATAACCTCAAGGTTGTCAACAACTCTCGATTTCCAAAGATACCAAATTTGTCATGGTGAATGACGGAGAAGTCAGGAATGCTGGGAACGTTTGGGTGGTGAAAGCTTGGTTTCTTCAATGACAAAGTAGAGCCCACGGTGTTTTTTCATGCCCAGAATAGTATTTTATTTTTGTCTCATTTGAGTTTAAAATTCAAAAATCTGTCCAGTTATGACACATTTTTTACATTAAAAGTCAAGCTGAAAAATGGTGACATTTAGGTGATTATTACTACATGTGATCACTAATACACATTACCAAAGCCCACTATTAACCATTATTATTAATTTAGGTGAGAAATAATGCAGATGAAGTGCTTTTATTCTTGTCTGTCTCAAAAGTCAGTTAAACTTTGAAACGAGCAGAGAACTGGCTGCAGATGTATCTGTAGAAATGAAGAAAGATGGTGTTTTATACAACATATCTGCTTAGTTCAGTCATTTTCTAATACAGTGGCACACTTGATATGTACTGGAATTAGATGTAGTTATATTGCACATGCCTATGTGCACACTGCATATCGGCATTTAAAGAAACCAAACTCTATGTATCATAGTTAACATGTTAAGCAGGTGTTTTCCATTTCTAAGATAAATTTTACATTTACAAACTTTACACTTGTGAAGCAAATGGTACCGAATTTTCACTTATGAGGAATTTTCATCCGGATTATCAATGTTATTATGGAAGTGACGGAAGATGAAACAAGGATCATCAATTATGAGCGAACCACAGATGAAGAGCATGTTTGATTTGCCCGTGGAGAGCCAGCCACAGTGTACCATTGGTAAAGTGGATGGATGGGTCTTCATGGTAAGTATAGAAGAGAGACAGGAAAACTGCTATTTTAACAATTAAGTTTGTAAGGGGAGTGTCATTTTAAAATTCATGTAATATCTGTTTCATATGTCCTGTACATTCATACAGATTGGCAATAATGAGCTCTGCTGAATATTAAATTGTTTTTTCTTATGTGGTCTGGACCTTTTGTGCTTATTAAAGAATGGCTCTCTAAAACCAGAAAATGTGTTCTGTGTTGCACTCGAAGACATTTCACCGATAAGTTTCACAATCAATATAATACAAAATGTGTTATTGCTCTATAACAACAGCTAGTAAAGACTTTGATAATCTCAGACATCAGTCTGCCACATGTGTGGAGATTTGAAGTCACTCACCTATTTTACAATAGCAGTTTAAAGCATGCTCTTCTTTAAAAACAAAATGATTTGCTAATCAAGGCGCGAGTAAGTCCACATTGTGACAGTAACCACTGTGGCACATGATGTCTTCTGGTTTGTTCTCATCCAGAGGGATGACCGTTGAACTCAGCTGGTACGTCACTGTCCAGTTTACAGATAACCTTGTAGATTGCTTTCTTCCACGATGGATCGCGATCTTTGCCCATTGAAATGGCAATGTAAAATTCTCTCAGCGTAATCTCTGTAACCTCCAAGAATCTGTCAGGGACCTGTGATCAAAAACATTAAGCCTCACTTCACACACATACTGTTCATATTTTAGATCAGAATCAGGCCTGGAAAATCAAGGTAAGTAAGTCAAAACATGGCAAAGTGACTGCTGTTAATTGAGAACAATATTAAATCAGCTGAATTGATCTACAGTACACTGACTCTGCTTTTATTACTTTTTGATGTAAACCCTCAGTGTTTTCATATATTTAAATAAATATACAAATATGTGCTGTAACTGTGCTATTTATGTAAATGCTCAGCTGGAATCTGGTCTGGCCACTTTAGGGTCTTACACAGTAATCCTGCACACTTTCAGAAAGGAAGATCTGTTAAGGCTAAATGGCCTAAAATTGTTCATAATACTTCATGACAGTTGCAAATTTCAAGTGTCCCTGCTTATGAAATTGTCAGTCCTCCCTGAAAATGAGGCCGATATGACTACATCTGCAATGAGCTAATATTGGCTAATATAATACAGTATATATTGTATTCTTGGCTCAAGAAGCTTGATTTGATTGTTGACTATTTGGCATATACCTGTTTTTTTTCAGTTCTTAAAAGCAGTTTAAAACTATAATCAAGTAAATGCATATTAAAGGGTAACTTCAGTATTTCTCAACCTTAACATGTTTTTGTGTCTTACTAGTAGCAACAACACCTTCTGAAAATGTTCCAGTATTTAGGGACAGTGCTGTAGCTGATTACAAGTTGAAGAAGAAGAAGATATTCCTTTATTAGTCCCACAGTGGGGAAATTCAGTTTTACACTCTGTTGTTCACACAGTACATATACATGCATCAGTGGAGAGATGTCAGAGTGAGGGGGCTGCTCCTGACAAGCACCCAGAGCAGTTGGGGGTTCGGTGCCTTGCTCAGGGGCACCTCGGCAGTCCTTACGGACTGAGCTACTGCCGCCCCCGTTGCAGTTGCAGTGTGATCCTATTGGGGCAAGCTGGCACCGTCATTTATGTCCACTAAAAGTGTTTGTTTTCACCGTGACAGGCTCTGATTGTTGTTATACTGTAACTGTCTGATATTATGAATGGAGTCTCACGGCTCGAGTTTCACAGCTGCCGGCTACAGCGTTGTCCCCATTAGTCACTTAGACACAAAAACATGGGAAAATACAGTCCGAGCTGAAAATTACTAAATTCAATAATGAATTTTCAATTACACTACTAGCTTGGGTATTCTTCCACTTGTCATTTCATCTTCAAATACATTTTTAGATGCATCATTTAAGTCACAAGTGAAATTAAAAGGGAATAATTGTATAATTTTCATATAACTGTATGCACATTCTCTGATAATTGGAAGGTGAACATGAAAAAGCCATTTGACAATTACTTTTCAAAGATTAACCCTGTTTATTAATTATCTCAACAGTCATTCTCAGAAGGCGGGACTACATTGGACGTTGGCTGGCTACCAGATCTGCCTCCAAGAGGCAGCAGAGGCTTTAGATCAACAAAATTGTACTTCCTCCAATACTACAACCAACTAATCAGGGCCAATTCTTTTCGACCACCAGGCAGTCAAAAACACAACCTCATCTATGTTGATGCCGGTGACAGCAGAGTATTCTGCAACGCTTTCAAGTATTTGCTGTGCTCTGTCAAAAGCGTTTGCTTAGTTAATCAAGTTATTACCTAAAGAGTTAACTACATTTGTAATGACTTGCACCAGCCCACCAGTTGCCATTTTGCCCCAGGCAGATAAACAGCACTACTTCTGGTTGATGAATAGAACCAGAGTTCGTAGTCCCGCCCTTCGAGAATGACTGACAGGCTGCTAGAACTCAAAAGTGCAGTGCAGTGTCATTTAGTCAGCGAAATAGTGTGACAGCATTGAAATGTACTCGCAATTAGGAATTGCAGCATTGCTGTTACATCTTTACATTTGAATTATGATGCAGGGTTAGTCTTTAATAAAGAGATATCTTATGATTATCAGAGAATGTGTAGAAATATATGTATACACATATATATATATATGTGTATGTATAAACGCTGTATGTATAAACGCTGTATATGAAAATACAAATGAATTATTCCATTTTACTTTCACTTAAATGATGGATCTAAAAATGCAAAATTAACTTACAATGTCTATACTGCATTTTCAAATAAAATAAAGCGGAGTTGGTCTTTGAAAATTAATATTGCAAGGGATTGCCCATGCTAGTAGTGAAACTACAAATTGTGTTATTGGATTTTAATTTTAATTTTGACCCAATTAATGCAAATGTACTTTGGAAATTAAAATGAAATTACATTTTCATTTTAATTTTGTCTGACAGATGCTTCCATTTAAGACCTCATGACCTCCTTTATCACCACCATTTGGTCAAAAGTACAAATTTATATATTCATGGTATATACTGTATGTAAATAGATATATTCTTTGTATAGATAAATTGCTTGTACAAACATCAGCATCTGAATACATTTTTAATGAAATTTTATGAGCAAATTTATGTTCCCCAGATTGGTCCCTTTCTATTTCGGACATTCGATGTGCTCAGGTTTAACCTCAAGGCAGATTTTACATTTGCCTTGAGGAATCCTAACTGTGATGTTAAATATGCCAAATATGAATTATTATCATTATTATTAGGATAATATTATTAAATATAGTATTGGTTAGCTTAATGACCATTGGTCAGATGATTCTCACTTATGCTGAAATGATGGGTTTTACCATAGACTGTATATAACGATGGATGACATGACAATTCCCCAAAAGTGAAGCCGAAACATCTGGGTCGCCCCCTGGTGGCTGGCTGCAGTATAGGTCGTAAGGCCCGCCCCCTCCATGTTAACGGATGGGTCAAACTTAAAGAGTCAAAGTAGACGTCAAATAAATTTTTCCCGAACATGGTTTCTGTCATTTTAGGTAGTTGTTATCACACTGATGTATGTTCAGATGTTCATTTTTCAGATGTTTGGTTTTAATTAGTAATTTGATGCTATAAAAAGGCGGTGAGACACGATGATTGACAGCTGCTCTGAGTGGGGTAGTTTTGCAGGAGGCTCGGGAGAGGGGGGAGATGTAACTTTAACTGATCATAAATGTAGTTTTAAAGGTATTATGGTTATTTATTGAGTCTTTTTAGCCAAACAGCTACTGTGCTGCTAACGTAGCAACTAGGTGGTTCACACTAACAAACTGCGGCTGTGTTTATCTTGTGATTGGCTTGGGTGGGTGTAAAGGGCGGGACCTCAATAACGTGGCTGCAGCCCCCCGATCAACTACTGCGCAGATTCTGACTGCAAATGGCATCAAAATCTCAAGATGTCAGCTCCTGTATCAAGTGTCGTTCATCTATATATAGTCTATGGATTTTACCTATTTTTTCAATGCATCTGTGTTGTCGACATTTTAAAGTAATACTTGACCATTTGTGTATCAGTTATCCTCTGCATGTTACCTTGAATTCTTGAAGAAAACTGTTTTTCTCAGAGGCCTCCTCAGTGAACGAAGAATCAGAAAATGGGAGTAATAGTAAGAATTTGGTGAAAATGCATGTGTTTGGGAAGTACTAAGCATGCATTTTTAAATCTGGATCCCATTTACTTCAATTTATCAAGGATTTATTCCATCAAAAAAAATGTTTTTGTCAAGAAGTGACGGTAATGTGGTGAGTAATTGATTCAAATGGTCATCTTGTGGGTGAAGTTTTCCTTTAAAGGGATTTTGTGGCAATCCCAATTTCGGTGTAACACCTGAGATACAGAAGGGTTGCATTGGTGGCTGCGTGATGTCAGTATTTACTCTCTATGTGGCATGCTACTGCTTTTGTTTCCAGTACAACCATGGCTTAAATTAATGGGAGAGGCCAGTCTCTCATGCATTTAAAAAAACGGCTCAGTTCCAGTTTACTGTTTAAGTTGTGAAGTAAATCTGTTTGAGACAAAGAGGACAGTCTGTGTTTTCATTACATCTATCATGCATGTTTGATTTCAGCCACCACACCCAACATCACTGCTGGGTGTGTTCACGTGTTTTATCTGTCGGACTTGAGACCAATCAGTGATGTAACAAATAAAAAAAAACAATATCAAAACAGTTTGACAGCGGCAGAGATGATGAGTAAAAGTAAAAGAAAAAAATGTTAACATAGTTACAGCTATAGTGTTTCATGAGAAGAAACCCCAACTGTTATACTCACAAAGTTAAAGGTTCGGTGTCGCTGCAACTCGTCAGGAAACAAAACCCAAACCTAGCAGCCAAATGGTCAGACAGCTAACTTTCTTTTGACCTGTTGCATTTGAAATTTTGTATTTTGCGTGCTTTTAAATGATTCTTTTTACCTTTGTACTTACAGTCGTACACATTGCTGAGGCAATTTACTTATACTATATGTGTAGCAGCGTGTATTATATAACCTACAAAATATTAGGAACACTTAAATTAATCTTGTAAAGCCACTATAATCTAAACCAGTGAAGCAGACAGATTAGAAAATTAAGCTTTTGAGATTGCTGAGAAATATAAAGTGCAACACGTAACTAAATCATGATTTGACTTCACAGATAAAACTAAATTTATCATTTTAATGTAGACTAAAACATGTAAATTATGACCACTTAGTTTGTGATACGTCTAGTATATAATTTGAAAATGCTGTCAATTTTTTCTGTTTCTTTTTCTTCATCTGTCTAATGATTATTTTAGTCTGTCTTCTGTTTTTCTTGACAGTTCATTAAGTCTGGGATGTCTGACTTTGTGTCATATACGTTCATAATAAGATAAAACATCACCAGTCTTTTGTCCATTAATTATTACAGTGAAGTATCAGTTTACCTGGAAGTCGTTGGCCTTGTTGTAGTGCACGTTGAGAGCTCTGAAAAGCTCTGATTCTCTCCCCACAGTCAGACGCCTGACGTCGGCCACTCCTTCGATCACAGCGTGCCGAGCGAACTTCTCCATCTGGATGTAGAAAAACTCCCTGAAGTTACTGAACCACTTGATGAGCTGAGAGGTGATGCAGCGTGTGAACTGAGGACGACAGAGAGACAGGTAAGTGAGACGATCAGCGTGTAATTTCATACATATTGTAATTCATTTGTCTTTATGTGAGAGAAGCTGCTAAAAGTAAATTAATTATGAACAAACTGTATTTTACCACATATCTGTGTTGACATTTGTTACACGTTTTGTCTTTTTACATAAATGCAATAGTGAAGTTCATCCTGATCAGATTGCTTTATTATAATGCTGTTGACAAATAATAAAAACAAAGTATTAACTTGTCTGGAAGTGATTTTGTGGTGACAGAGATGTATTTTGAAAGAATAAAACTGGTTGGGATCATAGCACATTAAAAACAGACATTTTCAGAATATGTTATGATTTAAGGTGAAGATATACTCTCAGAAATAGCAAGAAATATGTCCACCTAAATGCAAAACAGACATTTTTTTTAAAACAGTAAACAGAAAATATTAAAATGAAGAATTGTACTGGCGCTCAATTAGTATTTCCTCACCTGCACATCATGGAAACACATCTTCAGTACCAGTGAGCTCGGGTAGCGAGTGTAGAAGAACATGAGCTTTGCTTTCTTCAGGTGATTTGTGGTCAGACCCTCCTAAACGCACCAGTGTTAAAGGTCAAACACACATCATAGACGTAAGAAACGGTGGGGCTTGTCTTTGTGAATGAGGATGGATGCATTTTCTCTTCAAGAAGTCAGTACAACTCAATGGACCTCAAGGGGAGACACTAGAGGCGAATAGGGTACCATTTGTAACATATCACCATGAAACTTCCCCAGTTGATTACTTACATTAAATTAAGACTGGATGCATTTTGTACACTGCCATTTAAGTTCTCGCATTGCAACTTTTTTATTGCAGCGCTATTTTCTGTTTTACACTGTGACATGTAAACATCACTGTAAAATGGGTCCGAATTTATTTTATTATTTTTGTTTTTTAGTTTTTTTTTTTTTAAATAGTAATGCTTTTTAGGGCAAAGCCAAAAGTCTAGACTGTCAAATGTTTCTATTTCATGTTTCTATCTGCTACAGAGGCTGAGAAATAAAGGTTTTTATGAACAATAGTTCTGTCAAGTTTTTCATAAATCCTCAGGGTTTAGAGTGTTTTTACACTCAGCCCTCAGGTCATAATGGGTTAAGGCAATTTTTTTTAATTGCAAGTTTTCAGAAATGTTATGTTTAAATATGCAAATAAGGCTTTATTGTTTTAAATGTTTGCCAATTTCCAGAACAGAAATCTGAACATTGAATACAACCAGATTCAAAATTCTTGTTTCATATTTCATATTAGAGTCAAAGGTTTTACAGAAAAAAATTTCGATATCTCTTTTTATCACTCCATAAATCAGAAAATACTGTCATCAGCCATTTTAAAAAAATGCATTTTCACCGTGTTTTTTTTTTTTTTTTTTTTTTTTTTTTGAATAAAATGTTAACATAAATCAAGCTGATATATAAACAAACCCCTCTGTAAAATCCCTCAGAATATAGATAGGAATGCACCTGGAAAGTCTGGTTGATATAAGTGCTGCTGAGGTGGAGATTATCTGCCTCAGAGTGAGAAAAAACTAATTTTGAGCCTTTAAAGATATGTATCATAATGTTCCATACATTTTGTAAGACATTACAGGTGAATATAGTCAAATATTTAACTGATATCACCATGAAACTTCCCCAGTTGTATACTTAAATTAAGACAAATATTTTTTTGTTTTACAAGTTTTCATAAATCTTATGTTTAAATATGAAAATGAGGCAATATCTGATTCTAACTTTTAGGAGAAATCTACAGACAGAGTGGTAAAATAAACCCCTAAATGTGTGTTTTGGATGTTTTCACTCCACTAGTCTGAAAGAAGACTTGTCATGGAAGTAAAATATCACAAAATTGACCAGTGCATGAAAAACATTGTTAATACCTTCTATGTCTTGCCTCAAATAAGCAAAGAAAGAGACTGATTTCTTCTTAAAGCCAAATGAAAATAAAAGAACAATATCAGTAAAGAAACTTGTGAAGGATACATTCAGCATGTACAGGTTTTTCTTCACCAGGCAATCCGACTCAATCTTGACATGAGGGAGACGCAGGCTTTCCATCAGCATGGGATCCACCGACACAGTGTGAGTCTGTGGGCTTCTGACGGATCTGGAACTGACCTTTGACCTCACTTTCACCGAATTCCAGTGTGCGTCAAACCTCTCAAACTTTGCTCGATTAACCTCAGCGCGTCCATCTCGCAAGCACCTGAGGGTGTTGTGACTGTTCTCTGACAGCTGGTCTTCACGCAGAGAGGTATCACGACAGAAGAGGACTGGAGGTTTGGGACGATGGGGAGCTCTCGATCTGGACTGGGGGATGAACTTGTCAGCTCTTTCCAGTCGAGGCTTTTCCACAACCAGAGACAGAGCTTCGGTTTGAACATCTGCGACTTCTACATTCCCACAGTGGGAAAGTCCTGATTTATCATTTTTACCAACCGATGACTGAAGATGCACATCAGTCTCTGCATTCCCCTCATTGTTGTGTGACATCTGTAGAAGAGGCATGCTTTTGAAAATGGAGTCAACGCTCCTGCTAACAGCTCTGGACAGTTCGTACTTTAAAACATCGGCCATCAGCTTTATTCTCTCAGGTTTGGATTGGAAGTAGTTCATCAGCTTCACCTTCTTCCATCCTTGATATTTTCTACTTGAGCTGCTCTGAAACTCACTGCAAGAATCTGTAAATGCGTTACAGGGAGATGCGTTCCAGGTGGGATATTTCTCATCCTTGCTGCTGTCTATAGTGTCAGCTACTCCATCCACCTGGTTGAACCCTGTCCTGATCTGTCTGAGGTGCTGATGCTGACTCTCAAGCTGCTTCCTCGTTGACTGGCTGCCAGATCTACTCCTCCCAACAAGCTCCTGATCTTGAATCCTTCCATTTTCCTGCATGTCCTCTGACCCCTCTGTGCAGTGCATACCAGGAGAGCTGGTCATACCTTTGATGATATTCTCTACTCTGGCACGCTTGGCTTGATGGCCACTGTTTGAGTGCCACGCATGGTGAGCACAAGAGTTGGATGCAGGACATAGGTGCCTCCTCGTGGGTAAATGTCCAGCGGTGTTGTCTCTGCATGGATCGACTTCCAGCTGGCTACAGCAGATCAAACTTGAGCCAGCATCACCGCCGCTGTAATAGGCACTCTCCGGTAGCATTTCTGTGTCCTCACTGTCTTTGTGTGAGGACACAGAGGCACCTGACACATCTGACGGTACGGGGTCCGGTTGAAAAGAGGAGAGGTGCCCTGCCATGTAGCCGTTAAGGCAAATGCTGCTGGAAGAATACAAACCTTTGCTCCAAATGCTTGGATTCATGCTTTAAAAAAAAGACAGCAGTGAAAAAAACATTAATTATACAATGCAGGCATTATAAGAAATTTTTGCACAACATATTTGCAAAATAAATTATATTACTATTAAATATTTTTCTGGCTATTTATTTCATTCAAGTGAACTGAAATATATCTTGGAACCACAATAATAAATATTGTCCTTTTTTTTTAAGCAGAGAACATTTTTCAAATATTTGAAGTTATTTTGACCTGCTTTTTTTCAATTTAGCTAGCCTATATTCAAATTTCAGACTAAAGGTTGAGGTAATTCTACATTCTAGGTTGATATAACAGAGTAAAAACTAAAAAATAAGGAGCAGATACACACAGTATTATAGCTACAACCCACCTGTTGCCTGCAGAGAAGGGGCCGAGGAGGATGCAGGTCTGGAGCTTGCAGGATGGGTGACTCAAGTATTTGTAGTGGTCCAGCTTAGAGACCCTCCAAAAAACTGGAGGTGTGGTCAAAATATGCCAACCTATCCTATTCCTACCTGCACATAACAACATTAAATATGTCATTTTCATCCGGAAACCCTCTCTTAATGGACTATATGAGGAAAAATATTAATTCAAATTGTATTAATTTTATTATTCCCTTTATACTTTTTAAAAAGTATGAATTACTACCTTTATTAGTTACTACTACTACCTTTACAGACGATAGTACAGTCCTGAAGGTAAGAGTAAGGTAACAGGACTGTACCATTTTTCAGATAATGTAACATTATTTAGACTCACACATTATTTTATCATCTGAAAAAAAACCATTTTATTTCACCCTATTAATTGTGTTTGTCAGGTTTTAGTTCATGGATTTGATATGATATATTTTTTACAGTATAGGGTCCCGGCTCCTCCCTCCCCGGTCACCCGCAGTGGTTCCTCCCAGCTGGACCGCCCTCGCTCCTGGGAGCAGCGACTTCCGCACCGCTCCTTCTACCGCTGCCAAGTTAAGGGACGCAGCGAGCAGCCAGCGCTATGTTATCGCGGTCTAGATGTGTATACCGGACGCTTGGTCGCTCCCTGTCAGCAGTGAGCCAGGTGGGTTAAAACAAAACACTAACGTGAGCCTACGTTTCAACTCTGAAACTGTGTCGACTGAGCAGAACAAGGCTCAGCTAGCTAGTTAGCTAACGTTAGCTTGTGAAGCAGGGCCTCGCCTACCAAGGGCAGGCAGACACCAACAGCTTCAGAGGCAGCTCAAGTTTGAGAAGAAGCTGAGGACAGTATCCCAATATCTGACTGTAGAAAAGGGTCTTTATTACATGTCCCCTTTAAGCTATATTTACAGTAACTGGTTTGATACTGCAGTAAAGGTTGGCGGTCTTGAAAGGCTAATGTTAGCATATTATGGTGTCTTGTGTTTGTTAGACTAAGGTGTGTGCAGCTGACCTGACAGAAATAGCCCCTGTCATGTTTGACATATATGTCCTGTGAGGAGATGGCAGTGGATTATGACCTCCTGCACAGGGGTCTCCTAGAAATATAGTCAGTTCACTAGGTGACTTGACTCAAAGGTCTGCAGGAGAGCCTACCTCAGGTTCAAGTGTTTGTGCTAAAAGAGCTTAGAGGTGTTGAAGGGTGTATTTTGTGGTTCTTGCCTACTGAGAAGCCTTTCTATTATTTTTTCCACCCCATTAAAGGATCAGTTTGTGGCATTTCAGTGGGATCTGTTAGCAGAGACTATAATATTCACAACTGTTTTCATTAGTGTATAATCACCTGAAACTAGAAATTGTTGTGTTTTTGTCAGCTTAGAATGAGACCTTCATATCTACATAGGAGTCTTCACAGAGTGTTGCTATGCCATGTTTCTACAGTAGCCCAGAACGGAGAAACCAATCACTGCTTCTAGGGAGAGACTTTCACGATTTTATGTTACCTGAAGGCCATGTCGTTCTCTGACATGCATGTGAAACAGCGGCAGCATGAGCTGCAAAGTGCTTAACCATGGTACCACCAGTCGCCATCTGACTTCTATTGCTCCTAAAGTAGTTTTATTACCGTAAGGATGGCCTCTGAGCAAGGCGTACAGCGCTACTATGATTTTGCACTTGGCGGCTCAGGTTGTTGCATTCTTGGAAAGGGAAGAGTGAGGAAGAGTACTCAGTTGGTTGCAATCTGCAACCACATCACTCGATACCACCAACACTTACACACTGTCCCTTTAATAGGAATGAGTCTGGCACATAACAGGCTACATAACAGAAACACCTGTGTATAATGCAATACAGCTAAACAGCACCACAAACTGCATACTTCAAATTGACCTTACAGTTGAATCAGCACCTCTCTAAAACAAAAACTGAACATCATAAACTTCACGAATGCAGGGCAGTTGAAATAATTTTCGTTAAGTGTATGTAATCAACTAGTAAGTGAGTAAATTTCTGTCATTAAACTCGCAAATGCGTGTCTGTAATGGCACAAAATATATTTTTTAAAATCTTGTGAAATAATTAGGGGTGTAAGAAAATACTGAGTATTGCAATATTGTGTTTTTTGATGCTGTATAGACTCAAAAAAAACACTTTTGATTTTAATTGATAGTTTACATGCAAAGATGAACTCAGTCAGTACTTTATTTCACTTAGTTTATTTGCAATGAGATGTGCCCTCAGCGTATTTTAGTACTATGATGTTGGATGTTTGCTTAAAAAACATTTTTTTATGTTCAGATTTTAAGCACATGGCAGTGTGTTCTTATCTTAAAAATCGCCTTGTTTACAGTATCACAGTGTAATGAATCATTACCCCTCTATCATGACACATACCGCCATATTCTTGCTAATACACAGCCCTAGAAATAATCCATCTAGAGTTTCGACTGTGGAAACAACTCAAGTAGAACAGATGAAGTTACTCCAAGAAGTCCGAATTAAACTAAATTTGCTGTGTAGTGTAATGTTGTCCTCTCACTCATCACGGTCCATAATCAACACCACTTGTTCTAGTGAGTCAGAGCAATGAAAACTGTAGAAACATGGTGGCTGCGTGCCTGCACATGCTTTGATCCACTGTGGTAGATTCATTTCTACAACTGCTCCACCCTCCTAAAGCATCCCACATCACTTGGTTTAGGTTTGGGTAACAAGCGACTCCACCAGACAAACACCAGTGTAAAAGCATCCAGAAAAAGGCTGGCTCCTTCACTAGAGGCTCTGCCCTCAAAATACGCACATGCATGACTCATAACATGCAGCAATGCGGCACAGTTAACCTTAGAATCAGCACTGGGAAAAAATTGTTGTTTAACTGGAAGTTGAAGCCATGAAGGTTCAGCATAAGCTTGTTTGTTTTCTTTGCTATAGCTGATTAACTGTTTAACATCAGTGCTAGATTTAAGGGAAAGTAGGCTATGGTTTGATGCTCATCTTTGGTGGCAGACATATTTTTAAGCACAGTTTGGGGAGGGCAACTAATCTAAATCACACTAATGTGATTTTAAAAGATGCCAGTATAAAAGGCAGTTAAAACCTGAATGAATTCACAAACAGCATATATAAATGTATGCATATGAAACAGATGTTTTACTTTTTATCTTTTCAGGCCAATAATGTGCTTGTCCGACAAAGTGTATCAGGTAAGTGTGCTACTGACTAAGTAGACCTCATCAGTAATGCAACATCTAAAACAACAGTCTTCATTTTATTTCTCATGAATAAACAAGCTTTATGAGTGGATCATCCAAAGCAGAGTAAGTGATGCTTGTTGAATGACTGAGATGCCTGAGGAGCCCACAAGTGGTTAATTGCAGCTCTCAGAGAACTCATGTCTGGCGCTATAGCCTCAGGAGAAGCAGTTGTTGTTGATTTTCTTTCTTTTGTTTCTCTTTTCCCTCTTAAGGCCTTCCTGTCTGCAGCCGACTAGCTTACAGGAAGTCACAGCTGTAAGTGCTCTCTCCCATTATGTTTTCTGTCCTTGAATGCCCCTAACTACTTCACGTTTCGAAACTCTTCAGCAACCAGTGTAAACGATCTGTCCATTTTATTCATGTATTATAAACCGCACTGCACACCAGTGCAGCAAATATTATCTTAAAGCGGTTTTATGTTGTATAGATTATTGATCAGTATTGTCATGTTTAAACACGATAATTTGGTTTCTACATTTACATTTGTCTAAAAAACTTTTTTTTTAACATTAGATGTGAACTTCCATCATCAGCGAATGTCTTTCACATCAGATACTTCAAGACATCAGCTGTTCACAGTATGTACTGCAGTAATTCTCAACATTGTGCACTGAAGACAACTCTGCTCAGTATTGTTAATTTACTGCAACTGTTTTTGTTTTGTTGTGTTGAACAGGGGATGAGGTCGTCACAGTAAAAACTCCTGCATTCGCAGAATCTGTTTCAGAGGGGGATGTGAGGTGGGAGAAAGGTTAGTGTAAGTCAATATATCTTTAGGTAAAATGTCAGTAATCATATTTCTGCGTATGAAGTACATGCTCTTTTATTGTTGATTTAGCTGTGGGCGACTCAGTGACAGAAGATGAAGTGGTGTGTGAAATCGAGACTGACAAGGTATGAACAAGAAAATTAAAATCATCAAATCATCTCATCCAATCATAATTTTTAGTTTTTTTTTTTTTTTTTTTTTTTTTTTAAACAGAGCATAAGACATGTTTGTATTTTGTACCTCCAGACCTCTGTACAAGTCCCCGCTCCAGCTGCCGGTGTAATTGAGGAACTGCTGGTGCCCGATGGAGGGAAGGTAGAAGGAGGGACGCCTCTCTTCAAACTCCGGAAAGGAGGTGAGTTTATTTGACCATCAGTTATCATTTTATCACTGAGGTAAACAAACTTGTAGGGTACATTTTCAGTGCCATTACCAAAACAGTACATTTTTGATACTGATAGTTATAATATGTTACAGTTGTTGATTTGTAAACACACAGCATTCAAAGTTAGCCCCTCCACCACAGCTCAGTGAGCGAAGGAGGGAGAAAGCCACCTTACAGATGCCGAGAAAAGTCCCAAACAAAGCAAAATAAAAAGAAAAGAGAAAATACAGCAGATGGCAAGGTCTCCACAGAAACAGTCATTGCCAAACACTTTTAGAAGGTCATTTCATATCAGTCTGTGTATTATCTTTTAGGAAATTATTACATATTATACTTTTAACTTTGAGTTGAGAGGCAGTTTTGTCTTGACACAAAATGCTTGACACATGTTCCCTTAATATGATGCAGTATACAGTTATCACAATTGGTTTTAAATAGGGAACATCTGATGTGATTTTCTATGCTTGGTATGACAGAGACAATGCAGTTGGTATTGTGTGTTACTGTCAATGCAGTGCTTTGATTCTGGAGCTGAGCAGACATGTTTTTTATTTTCTGTGTTGTAAATTTTAAAGGAGACCTTTTGTGCTTTTTCCTTTTCAGTTAGTCTATTATATTGTTTGTGCATTTAAAAGGTTTGCACAGCTATAAAGCCCAAAGTCCACACTAAAGGGAGGTACTCTCCTCCACAGAAACATTTCTGAACTGCCTGAAAAGCCTCGATTGAAGTCCCACCTTTTCTTCCGTAACATGTTGATGTCACCAAGTATCACATTAATATAATACCTGCCTTGTGGCTATTTTGACACAACCCCAAACGGAGCTAGTTAGAGTGGAGCTGGAGCGACGTCCAAAGAGTTTGGTTCGGTTGACCAGTCATAATGGAGTGAGCCAGCTGACCAATCAGAGCAGAGAGGAGCTCAAACAAAGCGTTTCAGATAGAGGGTGTAAAGTGGTGCTGCAGCACAGCCGGTATGAGAAAAATAAAGTGTTTTGAACATTAAAGCATGTAAACAGGTTCTAGAAGAAACCCAAAATATAAGTATGCACCTCAAAATGAGCAAAATAAAGCCTCTTTAAATGACTGCTGTAAATCTGTTTAACATGCTGCTGAGAATCTACTGATTAAAAATAAAACTGAATTGTGACACCACTGACAGATATTGAGGCGACACATTTTTTGAATCACTGGACTCTTACGACATTTGTCCTTCTTTACTTCTGTTTCCTCAGCTGTTGCTGCCAAAGCTGCTCCCTCCCCAGCTGCAGAGGCAGCGGCTGCATCCCCTCCACCTCCTCCACCACCACCTCCACCTCCAGCATCAGCACCCACTGCCATGCCTCCAGTGCCCCCAGTGCCACCACAGCCTGCCCAAGCCAAACCTGGTGTGTTCCCTTCCTTCTCTAGCATATAAATCTTCATAATGCAGAAAGCGTTTATTCAAAATTATTGTGCAGTATATATCTGCGTAGGCCTCTCACCGTTTTTGGCTCTTGATGTCACAATATGTTTTTCCCTTTTTGTCAAGTTTCTGCCATCAAGCCCACAGCTGCACCTCCAGCCCCAGCTCCTATAACAGCAGGAGCCAGAGGAGAAAGCAGGGTAACACACATGCTGATGACACACTGTTTTATTCATATGTTTTGTTTCTCTTATTACATTAATATTTGAAATAATGAAGTTTGTTTTCTTCTGTGCAGGTGAAGATGAACCGTATGAGGCTGAGGATCGCCCAGAGGCTTAAGGAGGCTCAGAACACCTGCGCCATGTTGACCACCTTCAACGAGGTGGACATGGGGTGAGCCACTCCTGAAAAGATTATTCCAGCTTTCTTCATAGTATTCAAACTGATGTAATCTAACGGTCTAATGCCAATTTTTCATCTATGATCATAGGATTTTATTGACTCAAGGGATGTTTTTCTTTTTTTTTTTTTTTTAAGAAATTTCCTTTATGTCATTTTTGCTTCAGCAATATTCAGGACATGAGGAAACTCTATAAGGATGCTTTCTTAAAGAAGCACAACATCAAACTGGGTTTTATGTCAGCGTTTGTGAAAGCTGCAGCATACGCTCTGACCGACCAACCTGCTGTCAATGCCGGTGAGACAACGCTGGCTTACTTCCACTGTTGTTTCTTTTGTTTAAAATTGAACTTTCCCCAAAGAAACCGTAGCCAAGTATTGTACTCCTTATGTGTCTTTCTTTGTGTTTCACCAAATTTTATTCCCAAAATATTTTTACTACAGTTATTGATGATACAACCAAAGAGATTGTCTACAGGGATTATGTTGACATCAGCGTTGCTGTGGCAACTCCAAAGGTAGGACTTTTTGGTCTATAAAAGTTAATATTTTTATAGAAATACTGTTGCTGCTAAACATTAAATACACCTCAATAACATGTATTTGTTTAGGGGCTTGTTGTACCAGTGATTCGTAATGTTGAGACCATGAACTTCGCTGACATTGAGAAAACCATTAATGCACTGGGAGAAAAGGTAAAAAGCTTTATGTGTCCCAGATATTTAGACTGCTATGCAATTTTAATTAAAACCAGCATCTTTATCATTTATCAAAAAAACAAGAAAATAATTTGTGTCGTGTGCCTTAGGCTCGTAACAATGAGCTCGCTGTTGAAGACATGGACGGAGGCACCTTCACCATCAGCAACGGTGGCGTGTTTGGCTCCATGTTTGGCACACCCATCATCAACCCTCCACAGTCTGCCATCCTGGGCATGCATGGCATCTTCGACCGACCTGTGGCCATCAATGGCAAGGTGAGAGATGTGTGACCATGCATGCAGGTCATAAAACAAAAACATGGGAAAATAAAGTCCAAGTTGAGAAATACTAAAGTTACCCGTCAAGTCAAATAAGAATTACACAACAAAGCAAAAATAAGGTCAGAGCTGAGATAGTTGTATAGCCAGCCTGTACACTCTACTGGTTTTCCAAATCTGATGCACTCAAATGTGAGTAAATGACAAAACTGCTTTGACGTTTGGCAGGTTGAGATCCGGCCCATGATGTACGTGGCGCTGACATACGACCACCGACTCGTTGACGGCAGGGAAGCGGTCACTTTCTTACGCAAGATCAAAGCAGTGGTGGAAGATCCACGAGTGCTTCTTCTGGACATGTGATGTTTCTACCACCACACTACTCTACTATTTAAAGCTGCATAAAATGAACTCCATGCCACAAAACACGCACAAATCTGTTGTTTGTCCCTTTAACTGTTCAGTCAGATGTTGAGGGGATATTGAGGTTGTGTTCCAGCACTCATATGGAGCTTAAATACCTGGTATTATCTGTGGAGAATATGCTTAAAATGGGCTTTGGCTAGATCAACTATTGCTTGCCATCTTTTATCAATTATTGTTTGGCTACATTTTAATTTTGCAAAGAGACAAGTCATCTACATTATACGTCTTAGGACAAAAATTGGCACATACACACACCCACTAATGGGTGTGTTATTCTTCCCATGTGCTCTTCTGATGAAGCAGTAGATAAACACTCGCTGCATCCTTGTCACGTTTGTGTAATCACGAAACAAAATGTCTTTTCCAGGCAACACTTGGCTGCATGACTTTCTCCGCTGCTCATTAGATGGTTGCTCCTGAGCCACTTTTTCCACAGCGGGGCCAAGCGGAGCTCATACAAATTAGTTCAAGATGTTTTTAATGTTAACACAGGATTGAACGAATTCCTTGGTTTGCTGCTGGTCATTGTTACAAGCAGCAGTCTGGAAAAATGGATCAGTGTGCGGGAAACCAGGTTTTTGTAAGGAACACGTGTATACCGGTGCCATGTTTGGAGGTGACTCCAGTTGTATTCCTGCTTCTCACAGTCCTCCATGTCCTGCATCATATTGATTTTGTTTTAAACCTGATTCTTTGATCATCACAGTCCAAACATGCTGAAACTGTCACATGCTTTTAGTTAAACAAACGCAAATTCACTGTTCATTAGCAGAAGCTGTACAAAACACAAACCAAACACTATTTCTTTTTTTAATCTACATATATACCAATCAGCCATAACATGAACAACGTTATGAAGTGAATGACATGGATAATCTCGTTACAATGGCAGCTGGCAGTGGGTGGGATATATTTGGCAGCTAGTAAACATTTGGTCCTTGAAGTTGATGTTGGAAACAGAAAAAAATGGGCAAGCGTAAAGATGTGAGCGACTGTGACAAGGGACAGATTGTGATGGCTAGACAACTGGGTCAGACCATCTCCAAAACTGTAGCTCTTGTAGGATGTTCCCAGTCTGCAGTGGTCAGGGCCTACCAAAACAGGTCTAAGGAAGGAAAACCCGTGAAACGACATCAGGGTCGTGGGCGGACAAGGCTCTTTGCTGTACATGGGGAGTGAAGGCTCTTCTGTGTTGTCCGATCCAATAGAAGAGCTGCTGTAGGTCAAATTTCTGGAAAAAGTTAATGCTGGTTCTGATAGAAAGGAGTCAGAGCACAAAACAGTTTGTTGCGTATCCAGCAGCGTAGCCGCAGACAAGTCTGGGTGCCTGTGCTGACCTAATGTTGTGGCTGATCGGTGTACATAGTTACTTTATGGGTGATATGTTGGGAGTAATGTTCAAAACACACAATTTGGCAGCAGGTTTTTATGTTGAACTCCAATGCTGGATGAGATTTTCATTGTGCTATCCTATATATAAAATACTTGCATCTATTTAAAGAAAAAAATTTAAACATTAAACATCTCAAGAGTTTTATGTACTGAAATTTGTCTTGCACATTTACATTACAAACTTTGTACATACTTGCTGTATTACCAGTAGTCCAACAATGATTAACTAGAGCTGAAACGATAAGTTCATTCATTTTTCATCAATTAACTAATCCACTAATTAGCAACAATTTTGATAGTTTAGACTGCTGACATTTCAGCATCACTGGTTCATAAAGACAAATACAAAAATACTTCATTATTTTGCTGTTACAGTAGAAGCAGGAATTAGTCCTAAACCCAGAAATGAGCACTTCTGGTTCCCTCATGTGGAAATCAGTGGGGTTTTTTAATGGGTTTTTAGACAGATGCCTGAAATAAGGTCTGTGGTTAACACAAACTGAAGAGATTTTAACATTTCCCACTTGTGAATTTTGAAGCTTTTATGTGTCTTAAAAAAAGCGGTTGCTAACATGAGACTACTAAACGTCATCATGTAGACTCGCCCACCTTTACTGCCTCGACGCGTATACTCGCGCTCTTACGACCGTAGTGTAGTTTGTTGACAGCCTAACATTCATTTTTTACTTTTGGTGGTTACATTCACTCTTCAAAAATCATTTTAGTGGTGTTCATTTGTGGAGGTTTTCTTGCTGAACAAAATGCGTAAGTATCATTAACGTTTATTTGCCACAGAGCTTCTTTTCTTCAATAATCCAAAACCAACGGAAAAAAATCCCATTGGCTTTTTGTCCGTGCTTATCTCTGACCTACAAAAATATGTCATCCCTGCACCACTCTTTATGACTACAATCGTTTAAGTGTTAAGGTCCTAGCCCCTTAAATGTGAAGTTTTCCTGCATTAGTTGGTCGTATACAATTGTAAATGAAATCTCTTTGGGTTTTGAATTGTGCACACAAAACAAGTCCTTCAAAGAGGTCATATTGGGAACTTGTGATGGCCATTGTTAACTATTTTCTTAAGTTGTATTGACCAAACAATGCTAAGCGTCCACTGCAAGAAGAACAGATTTTTTGAAATGGACTCAGAATTGGCCGAACCTATTTTGCGCCCGAATTCTCTGCTGTAGATGAAATCTGCGCCGACGGCCGATCTTCAAAGCCTCATCAGCCAGCCTGCCGCTCGGCTCTTGAGAAGCTCCAAATAATGGGATCATCTCTGACAAAGTCTTCAGGGTTGCTTGGCCCTTTCTGCCACTTCACAAACACAGGCTCGAGTGTGTGCAGCTGTGTGTGATACCCCTTCAGTATTTCTGTTTACTTTAATAATCACAGGGGACAATGGGCCCTAATGTACGTCTTTGTTTCTCTGCCAGCACCTACACAAATGTCTGAACAACACTGTTTGGAGGAAAAACACTGAATTCATTATGAAAACACAAAACCCCAAACATTAGATTACCATGAGAATACTGGAGGTCCTAATGGGCCTGAATAGAGCAAACAATGACACAAGGGTTCCTTTAATTTAATTATTTACTTTTATTACCGCTCAAGATTCCATTAGCGCTTTCGAGATCGTGTTAATTGGCAGCGTGTGCCAGTGGGTGCATCGATATCTGAAGGGTTTGCTGGCAGGTTTTTGTTTCGTCTTCAAAATTTGGCCAAATCTGTGAATTTCCAATTGGACTGCTCAATAAGACGTGGGTTTTAAGTCTTTGTGTCCATTCAGATGAAAGATGGCCCATTAGAAATTGGCAGCTAGCTGTTTGTTTTCATTAAGCCACATCAGAGAGATAATTTACCTAAATTATTCTCTTATTTTTTTTCTATCTTTTTAAATAGCTAATTATATCAATATCATCATATAAAGAATTGTAAATTTAGTCCAGTTGGGAAAAAAGTGTGTTTTGAGTTTATGGTGACACTAATATTAACGAGCAACATTTACATTTGTATTCTCGAACAATTTTACTTTTAAATAACTGAGTAGACCCTGTAAAGTTTTGATTACGAAAAGGCTTTAAGTGCTCTTGATTTAGTGGAACATCTTCACACATTTTGTCAAATGAGTAAACCCCGTATGCACGTAAAACTAATTCGAACTAACATCCTGTTGTGGTTTTACATGTACTAGATAATTCTGTTTGCATCCCCAAATGAAGTCGGTGACAAATTACTCGTTTTAGTTTGTCAAAACCCTAACAACGGACCAAATCAAAAGCATATCTGCATTAGGTGTACTCTAATAAGATATCCACAGAAAAACATGAATTGTTCCAGTTAGATGAAGTCAAGTAAAACTTCCCCAGCTATGACTCCTACTTTGTACATTACTGGTGGTTATCAGAGGCATCCAGTATACTGTATGATACAGTGAGTGAAATTCACCCAGTTCTTGCCACAAGAGGTTCATCCATGCAAGGTAAGTGTATTGGTCTTAATAGCTGTAGAATTGCCCCACTGTGGGACTAATAAAGGAATATCTTATCTTATTTTATCTACAGTATTAATCTGACTTTGTTGGAGTTGAAGTATTGAAACGCTGTCACAGAGCCACACAGCAAATGCTCTGCTAATAAATGGTGTTAATATCTTACGAACGTGATGAGATGTTAAAACTGTTGGTTGTTCATTCAAGGAGCTGATAGTAGCAAATAATCAGCACTAAGAGTCAAGGCTATCTGTTAGTGTGAAGTTACACAGCTACGGTAAACCCCTTGAAGGCCACAGCGTAGTACAAGCCAAGTTATTTTTACAGTGTTAAATATCAGTTTTAACTGTTCAATTTATCAGCTTTGTTGCTGCTTTATACTCTAGTTCGAGTTAGCTTGAAAGTAACTACACAGCTCATAACCTGTATTCCCTGATAATCCACCAACTACTCTAGTCAACGCTGCAAGTTTGAGTCTGATTTTTAACACGATTTTTGTGTTTTCAGCGAGTGAATGAAGGAACGAGGAGACAGAAGAGAGGGAGAAACTCAGGACGTGGAGTGGAAGTGGAGACAGAAACATGGAGGAGGTGAATGAGGTGTATTTGATTTAAGATTTAAAGAAAAAGACGAGGCGTGTAGGGCAGAGAGACTACCGATCCTAGCTGACATTTGGCGAAGGCCGGTTACACCCTGGACCACGGGGCAATTTGGAGTCATCAATTAACCTGCGTGTCTTTAGACTGTGGGAGGAAGCCGGAGAACCCGGAGAAAACCCACGCTAACACGGGGAGATCATGCAAACCCCACACAGAAGGGTCCCAAGCCGGATTCAAACCTGCGACCCTCATGCTGTGAGGCAACATTGCTAACCACGAAGGTCTAATGTATTGAGGTTTATTTATTTTTATTTTATATTAATAAGACATAAGCTAATTCCAACCATATTCAAAACACAAGACTGAAACCTGTGAATACAGGGAAAAAGACTATAACTGTACTGTGTATGTTGTGCTGTTTAAGGGGTGTCTAGTTTTTAGACACAGCAGTAAAATGGTTTCAAGTTTTTAATTTTCCAACTACAGTATATGTCTTGTCTTATTCTATAATCCATAATGTTATCTATAATGTTTGTTTTTGAGATAGAAACTGGTAGCTGAGTAGTAGCTGGGATGTACCCTCCATTTATTTTACCACTACTGTCCTGTTTACAAGAGACTGCTGAGTTTTCCACTTGTTCTCAAAGTGCATTTGAACTAACTGAATCCAGTAAAGTCTCCTTCGACAAATCCATGTCACTTTGGAAGCCTAATCATAGTTTAGACTTCTGTTACGGTAGTTTATATAGATATGGGCCTTGTACATGTTCAAACATTGCTTTAATTCAACTACAAGTTGCATAATTTTGCGCTGTTCATTTGGAGAACAATCATCCCAGTTTGAGAGTTTCTACTGGCTAAATTTAAATGTACAAAACTGTGATGAGGATTTAAGATCATTTCTTTGCCTGATGTTTTTATTAGGATGCAGGATCAAGGAGACAGAGGCCATGTCAGGGTAAGAACTTGTTTCATCATTTCACACTGATATTTAACAGAGACACATCTTCTCAAAAGCCCTTCAGGGAAAACTATGGAAACATACTGTAGATTTCCAGTTTACTTATATGAATAGTAATAGTGGCAGCTGTCTGAATGAATCCAGATCTCAGGAACCTCCCTGGCAGCCGGTTGCCATCCCTTGACCAACTTTGAATGTGGATGTATCTGCACTGTCTGGAGGAGAGCAGTGTTGGAAGAGTTTGCAACTACAGCTCCTCAAAAAGTAGCGTTTGCTTTGACGATACCAGTGACGCCGGAGCTGACGTGGAAGTCAGCCACCATGTTGGGGAAGACGAAGACTGAAGGATCCAGAGGGGAAGAGATGCAGACGATGGTGAAATAGGATGTTAGTATAAAAGGGTTGTTCCGTGTCCTCATGACCCACAACATTAGGGGTAAAGCCGTTTACACATGACTCAAGTAAGAGGCGTGGGTGAGACGGCGAGTCCTGACATTGTCTCCTCTGTGGTTACCACCAGACAGAAACCGACTGCACCTAGGACATCACACCTTGAAATAATTCGCCCCTAATAATCCCACTCTACATAAGTAATGCTGCACATGCATATTCATAAGCGTGCCGTTTCCTCTACAGGCCATTTGATTCAAAGCTAACCAATGTGGTCGAAACAACTAGCTTCCATCTGGCCCTATTCTTCCTCTCCTCTCGGCCCTTTGATGTGGACGCCAGCTCTCTTTTTCTTCCTCCTCTTGTTCCCTTGTCATACCAGAAGATTATTTTTGGATGGAGAGAATGAGGCAGAGGACCCCGTGGCCCAGCCGCAGACACAGCTGGCAGCGCTCAGGTGGGTGCAGCTGGTTGGTGTCAGAGGTTCAAGTGTTCACACCGGACAGAACTGGGTTGAGCTATAAGGACGACAGTGGGAGGAGAGGGAGTTATTAGGATACACCTGTCAGTGGTGCCCAGTACCATTGGGTTTGTGATGTCAGTTCCTCCGCCTTAGAAGTATCTCTATATTATGTGAAACTGAGAGATTTGTATCGCAAAAATGGAGGACCTACTGAGTCTGTCGCATTGCTAGCATGTAAAGAAAACTGACGACAACAAAGAGCGTTTACAAAATCTTAAGAGTAAAGAGTCACTTCACCTAAACTACACTTAAAGGGTATTTTCACCCAAATTAAGAGACAAAAATCTCCGACAACTGAGCAAACTCCATGCACTGAAGACCGTGAGTTGTGTTTGAAAGCTCTGGAAAATGTTTGTAAGAGGACCTTGAGCTATGATTATTTTTAGTCCCTAAAAATAACAGGAGAACTTATGTCTGATGCAAGTATTCACAGCAAATATGTGCTCAAAATTGTTCATTTGACACCAACTTCCTGCAGTTCCTGCACGTTGAATATAATAGGAAATATCTATAAAATAATCAGGGGTCTTCGTTTGTAAGAGGACCTTGAGCTATAATTATTTTGTCAAACTATTTTCCAAGGTCAACAATTAACAAAAATCATGTTTTCCTACGGGCTTCACAGTGGCGTTCTCCCTGTTTGCATGGGTTTTCTCCAGCTTCCTCTCAGTCCAAACACATGCAGGTTAACTGATGACTAAGTTCTCCATAGATGTGAATGTGAGCGTGAATGGTTGTGTCTCCATGTGCCCTGCGATGGACTGGCGACCTGTCCAGGGTGAACCTCGCCTTCACCCAATGTCAGCTGGGATCAGCTCCAGCGCCCCCACGACCCAAAGCAGTTGCAGATGGATGGACGAATCTTTGCTCTTGCAGTTCAGATGAGTATCAGGCATATTTTTCAGAAGTGATGTAGTCGATGTGATAGTAGTAGTAGAATAGTTACTGGACTTTGGGTGCGGATGTGTGTTTGAAGCATCTCCATCAGATGTGTCTCCTCTGGCTGAACAGTGTTGTCCTCCAGCTCAAGGTTGGTGACGGCATTGTCATTCTTTAACACATACAAAAAAAAGAAATTACTGAACACATTTTTTCTCTGTCTACGTTTATAGTCTACACAAAAGGATTTTATGACCTCAACCCATTTGTTGAAGCCAGTTTTGTATTGAGCTCATTCTGCATGTATATAAATTAGTATGTGTCCATTTGTGGTAATTTCCCTTTTTACACACTAGGTGGAGTGTGGTGTCAAGGGGAAGTACAAACAGATGAATCAGTAATCACAGAGCCGTTTGTTTGTTTGCATGCAAGTTATCAAAGAAAATATGAGGAAATAATTAATGGAGACTGAAATGTTGCTGCATAAGAGGAATGACCCATGAAGGAGGACTGGTGAGGGGGATGAAGACTGTCCATTGTGCACTTTAACCTACTGTCTGTTTCCAGATTCCCAGTCCTACCTATCACACTGTTGCCCTCTTGACCCTGGGTCAGCTTCTCCTGGTCCTCCAGCTGATCCTGGTTTATTGTGGGCAGGACTGACTGCTGTTGGTCTTCATTGACCTCCTCACACTGATCCATCACCAGACCCTCACTTGTGTCTGCACCACAGACCCCTGAGGAGGTTCCTTTATTGTTCAGAGTAGAGAAAACAGGCCTCCCCGAGCCAGTTTTGTGAAGGTAACCGCAAGAAACCAACGGTTGTGGCCCTGGTGTTCGAATAGTATAGGTGTTAAAAAAATAAGAAGAAACATTGGTATATAAAAATTGAATCTATTACATGTCTTTACAGCTGCTGACCACATACACTATATTACCAAAAGTATTCACTCACTCATCCAAATAATTGAAATCAGGTGTTGCAATCACTTCCATGGCCACAGGTGTATAAAATCAAGCACCAAGGCATGCAGACTGTTTCTACAAACATTTATGAAAGAACGGGTCACTCTCAGGAGCTCAGTGAACTCCAGTGTGGTACTGTGATTGGATGCCACCTGTGCAACAAGTCCAGTTGTGAAATTTCCTTGCTCCTAAATATTCCACAGTCAACTATCAGTGGTATTATAACGAAGTGGAAACGATTGGGAACGACAGCAACTCAGCCACGAAGTGGGAGGCCAAGTAAAATGGCGGAGCGGGGTCAGCGGATGCTGAGGCGCATAGTGCGCAGAGGTCACCAACTTTCTGCAGAGTCAATCGCTACAGACCTCCAAACATGTGGCCTTCAGATTAGCTCAAGAACAGTGCAGAGAGAGCTTCATGGAACGGGTTTCCAAGGCCAAGCAGCTGCATCCAAGCCATACATCACCATGTGCAATGCAAAGCGTCAAATGCAGTGGTGTAGAGCACGCCGCCGCTGGACTCTAAAGGATTAGAGAGTGACGAATTGCACTTCACCATCTGGCGATCTGATGGATGAGTCTGGGTTTGGCGGTTGTAAGAACTTGTATGACTCCATTGTGCCAAGTGTAAACTTGGTGGTGTGGGGTTGTTTCAGGAGCTGGGCTTGGCCCCTTAGTTCCTGTGAAAGGAACTCTGAATGCTTCAGCATACCAAAAGATTTTAGACGATTCTATGCTCCCAACTTAGTGGGAACAGTTTATAGGGTTTAATATCCTGTTCCTGTTCCAACATGACTGTGCACCAAAGCAAGGTCCATAAAGACATGGATGAGAGAGTCTGGTGTGGATGACTGGCCTGCACAGAGTCCTGACCTCAACCCGATAGAACACCTTTGGGATGAATTAGAGCGGAGAATTAGAGTGTTTGACCTCACAAATGCTTCTGGAGGAATGGTCAAAAATTCCCATAAACACACTCCTAAACCTTATGGAAAGCCTTCCCAGAGGAGCTGAAGCTGTAATAGCTGCAAAGGGTGGACTGGCGTCATATTAAACCCTATTAAGAACGGGATGTCACTTAAGTTCATATGTGAATCAAAGCAGGTGAGCCAATACTTTTGGCAATATAGTGTATTTATCAGCATTTGTGAAGTTGAATTGATCTCTGGTCTGCTGCAAATCATGCAGTTCATAAAATGTTCCACTAGATGGAGCTGTATGAGCTGAATATACAGTATAACAGTAGACACTTCCATTACAGTGAACTTTATGCTCCAGGGGTGCGTTTTTTAATCAGTAGTGACTTTTTCCTGCTGTAAAATGTCAGTGTAGTGAAGGTGAGCTTCTGTTGTCCTCTGTTCTGTTGTAATTACATACAGGGTTTGATATTAACACCAGTCACCAGACAAATGCTGGTAAAATATGCTGCTAGATTAGTTTCTCTCACCAGCCAGAAAAACAATGGTAATCTGCTGAGTGTCTACAAAGTTTTGTAATCCACCAGGCTCAGTGGCAGGTGGACAGAAGAGTTAGTTTCCAGCACTGATTACATTACAATATTTATTATATAACACAAGCTAAAACAACTCTATAAAAGTGTTCTTTAAAGTACCTAAACCTAGAAAACTAGACTCCTGAACCTCCTCATGTCTCTGTTTTCAGGTTTTAAAAAAAAAAATCTAGACGGGAGTCTTTGACTGATCACAGGTCATTTCACAGAGAGTGTTCCTATTGGCTGTTCATTCAACGGAGGCAGCTTTAAAATAAAGCTGAACTGTCATCAAATGGTCAAACAAGGCAGCACTGATCAAATATTATAAATATAATAATATAATAAATATAATATAAAATTCAGAGGACCACCTTCCTAAATAAATGATAAACTGCGCTATAAATATCTGTTATGCCACGGTCAGGTGTAAAGACCCACATAAATATCCAGCTTACCCATCACTACTTACCATTATGAAGCCGAAGTTTGCACCACATGCTTTGGAGCTTTTACTGGTGCGAGGTTGTCTTTACCATTATTTTTTCGTTCCAAGAACCACTCCATTTTCTGACATGTTATGTCAGTAAAGGGGAGACTCCTGGGTACCCATAGGACCCATTTACATTCAGGTATCTTGAGGTCAGAGGTCAAGGGACATCCTTGAAAACAGCCATACCAGTTTTACCTCGCCAAAATTTATTATTTATTTATTTAGTTATTTAGCCTCCTTACCGACAAGCTAGTGTGAATTCCTCAGGTGTTCTAGTTTCATATGAAACCAGTATCTTCATTCGGGCTTTAAAACTGAGCCTCTGAGCTTTGAAGAGGTCTAACCATCTAACTAGGTGGCGCTATGAGAATAGCTGTTTCAGTGTTCTATTTAGCTGTAAAATGAGAACGTTTGCAGCGGCTGGTGGGCGGTGCTTGGTGTTTCCTCAACTGATCTCAACATGGCTGCCGGATCACAAACTCTCATTTTACAGCTTAACAGTAACTACAAGATGTTTCCGACAACATTTGAGGAGAGAAATATGCATAACAGTAACAGAATATTGATTTATAGTTGCCTAGTTTGACCGTTTGATCAGAGTTTGTGAGTGTGACTCCATTTCAATCCACTGCATCTTCAAGTAAAAACAGATCAGGGCATGTAAAGGTTAAAGAAAGAGAAATAAAAATTAAATTCAATGATGATTATAACAATTAGGGAAAGGCCTTTCTTTAAGCTTTAAATAAAGTTACAGCATCTTAGGATACACTCTGAAAAATAATCAAGCCTGGGCAGAATGTAAGCATGACTGACATCTGAGTTTAACAAATGAAAGTAAAGCCCTGTTTTTGGCAACGTGCCTCAGCTGAACAAAACGCGATTGCACAACTTGTCACTTGATAGTTGTAATGTCATGACTGGGAGGAACAAATATAATGACGCATTTCACTTGAAAAACACATGAGCTCCTGCATGTCTGAATAAAAAAAAAAAAAAAAAAAAGACAAGACGTGCTCTTTCTTGTAGTTAGAAAATAAAATTTAATCTATTCAGGGTAACAGAGTCATACATAGCAGATACAGGTTCAGAACAGACATTGAAATACTGCTCAGCTGAAAAGACTTCTGCTTGTTTTCACAGCTGTTTGACAGCGCAACATGACAAGAAGACGCAGACTGGAGAGATCGAAAAGACAAATCACGTCAAGTGATTAACAAGCATTTCATATATGTTTATGTATACAAAGCAGTATAAAACAAGTACAATAATGGACAGTCCAAAAAACAAGGGTGTAAACATTTTGTGTATATGTGCTTTTCATGACGCCAGCGTCACCACAAATCGGATCAACCGGTAACTGCCATCGTCGAGGCAGGGTATAGAAATCGACATTACAAAAACAAAAAAAAAAAAAAACTCTACTCCGTCTGGTGTACTTGTATTGAGTATTGTATCCTAAAAACTCTACACCTGTATATTTTGGCTAGCATACAAAGGAAAGCTGCAGAACACTAAGCCTTTGCAGGCCTCTGCACTGAATCAATGCCACACAATCTACTCAGGGCTTTTGTAACAGAGCACCATATTGATATTAGTGTGTTTCCTCAGCGTTGTTTCCAGTCGTACTCTACTGTTTCCATTGGTCCCTTTATGTAGAGATGGTTGAAGTAACAACTAGGCACAGCGGGTGTCAACATCAACACTTAATGCGGAGATGAAACTGGGTATTTCCAGTCTTCCAATGGACAGAGCCAGCTCATGTAGCAGTACTAAGGAAGCCCTACAACCTCAGGTCTTTGGGCAGAGTCTCCAAAAGTCTTCAGCTCGGAGCTCAAGTGCTTGTTTAGAAATGTATTGCCAGTACTGTTTTCATTTAAATGGCTGCCACGGTGGTGCTAGTTTGGGCGTCGGGGGGGACTCGGCGTCCCTAGGTTCCTGGTTTCACTTGGCGTCGGTGGACAGCTGCTCCAGTAGAGGGTTGGCCTCGCTGTCGGGCGTTTTGACGCTGTCGGTCCTCACAATGCAGGTGGGCCGATGGAGGTTGAGCATCACCATTAGCTGCTGCCTTTCCAGACGGAGCTCCTCAATCTGGGCCTTCAGGTCCGAGTTCACCATCTCCAGACGCTCCGATTCCTGGACAGTGATGCCGAATTATTAGGCTAGAGTACTTAGAGATAATGTATTATCACATCTGTTTATCATCAGTTTTGTCACTTCTGAAAACCCCGACTTTAAGTTGTGCAGGTGTAGTAAATTTGATTGCATTAGCTGGATCGTGTAGCTCTGAGTTGGGTTGAAAGGTCAAAATCAGCTTTGAGGTTTACTGAGGTCAGGCTATTCTTGGGTTCCTCACTCAGCTTTTGCTCATTAGTATGCAATGCTGTGTCATGGACTCACCCTTTGAAGGAAGTCGGTCCGTTCCTTCTTTTTGTTTCGGCATCGCGCTGCTGCTACCTTGTTTTTCTCTCGTCTCCGTTTCCTCCTTTCCTCATCTTCATCCATCTGCAAACACAATGTACTGTTAATATGAGAAATGGGCGTTTACATGACTGTAAATGACATGAACCTAGAACTAATAGTGATCACATAAATGAAAAAACTATGTTGTGTAATCTCTACAGTAGTTCTTGTTGTGAGCACTAGAGGGGGCAAAATTATGTACACTTAAGAAATTAAAATACCAAAGTCCCATATAGTATTATCACATCAGTTTATCATGTTTACTTTAGAGCTGCAAAGATTAACCTATAAGTTGTCAACCATCAAACTGATCGCAGACTATTTTGATCATCAATTTACTGGGCTTTGAGCAACATTTTTCACCATTTTGTGACATTTTACAGATCAAAGAAAAACATTGGTTAGTTGAAGAAATAATCAACAGATTGTAAGAATTTCATTGGGCAGGGAAACTCGTTTCTTTCTGTGCACATGACTACAAATACTCTGAGACTTTGACAAAGAAAATATTGTTAGTTGCAGCCCTAGTACACTTACAATATATGTATTTGCATTGAAATATTTTCCTTGTTTAATCCTAAAATTTTAAATGACAGGGTCCCATAACCAGCTCTGACCAACAGCTACTGACAATAATATTATAAAATTATATTTTATATATGTACCACCCATTTACTGGCACCAGAATATAAAATTGTGATACTGAAATTAAGCGTTTGATTTTTTATTTTTTATTTTTTTGCTGACAAATGTTAACTGGATGTAATTTTTAAGAAAATTATAAAACCCGCCTTGATCAAAGTCTAATACACTCGTCTTCCTTTCTACCTGATGTCCATCTTTTCCCACACCCTGCCGCTACCCTACCTCTTTTCTCTCCCTCCTCACCTCTGTCTTGATGGCCAGCGGCCTCTTCCCCAGCCGGCCCAGGAAATGCAGCGGGGACAGCATGGTGCCCAGCTGGCGGAAGTCGGCCAGCTTGAGTTGATCAGTGAGCGTGGTGGCCGAGATGCCCGCCAGCGGGCCCAGGCAGGGCAGGGAGCCCGCCGCCAGCGAAGGGTCAGGTATCTGTCCCGGCATCATGTCCGACCCGGCCACCACCGCCGCTGCAGGGAGGGAGAAAAGAGGAAGGGAACGATTAGGACGAGAGAATCGAGCCTTCGAAGAAGCCGATGACAAAGGAAACGTTTGTAGTTCATACAGTTGTAAAGCACAGTGTTCAAACCTTTTAAATATTCTACATTTTATTGCATATAGTTCATAATGTAGATCCTTTTTTTTTGTATTTTGGTGATGTTTGAATCACCCTATGGTATATCAAGACACTTAAATCACGATAAGATCTTATTGCGATTTAAAACATTTTGCGTTATGCGTATTTTACTTTTTTAAATAGTTGCCAACATTTGTTTTATCTAATAAGATGCAGTTTTCACTCAAGGTCAAGGGACCCCTTTGAAAATGCCCATGCCAGTTCTTCCTCACGAAAATTTTGCCCAACTTTGGAGCAATATTTATCCCTCTTCCCGATAAGCTAACATGACATGGCCGATTCCTTAGGTTTTATAGTTACATATGACACCAGTATCGTCACTCTAGCTTTACGACTGAGCCCGCTACAACCTCTGAAATACAGAATAGTGACCGTCACATTTTTAAGATGTTAATGATTTATATCATAAAAGATCAACACCTGACGTCTGGGTATACTGCCATGCAAAATATTGGGATACTATATATGTATATCTCCAAATTTTCTGTATAGACTTACTTTTTGTTCTACTCTCTGATCATGAGCCACACATTTATCCCCTTATTTATCACACTGCAGCTATCTGACGGCATCTTTTATCTTTATTATGATCTCATAGTTTTGGCATTCCATCCCCACAAATATGAATTTGCTTTCTTCCTCGTCCTTGTCATCAAACATCTTTTTAAATACAGGTTGCTGTTTCCAAGAATGCATTCAAACGTTGACAGCTTTGACAGCTGTGTTATCTTCTTAGTCAGCAGCTGGTGAGAAAACAAACTCCACGGTGTCAGCAGCGGCTCACTCATCTCTGTAGTTTCACATGCAGTGGGAAGAAATGAAACCCTTCGGTATGATCACATAAACCGGCGACTATCTTCTACACTTCTCCTAATAATTTAGTCAGTGGTTTTCGTCTTGATTGTTAATTCGGTTTTCAGAGCGGTCATCAGAGCGGTTAGTAGTCGTGCATTCCACTGCCACCCTCTTTCAACAATTTTGGGTCGTTTTTAAAGAGGGTCGACCGCAGCACTTTTTAATGTAATCAGGGAGGAATGAGGGACGGAGGGGAGAAAAAGGAGAACTTGTGCAGGCCTAAAGGAAGTGGCTGGAGAATTAAGACGTCTCTCTAATTACTGTAAGACCAAGAGTTGGAAAACCTCTGATGGCCAAATAAAAAACAAATGTTACAGATGGGAACAGTGAAACATGAGCCGACTGTACCCTGCCCATCCCTGCAATCTCTGAGGAGAGGCGGAGTGAGACTGTGAATTTTAGAAAAGTCTGACAAGAAGTCGTTTCTCTTACTGTTCAGTATTTCTGTAGAAAAAGAAACACTGTCCAGTAGGTAAAAGATGGGTAAACACTCAGCTGCCGTTACACATTTTCCGTAACTTAATGTGACACTGAATAGAAACAGAATCGCTCTGTGGATGAAATGCATGACTGATACAACTGAACAACTGATACTTCAGTAACTTTGGCACGCTAACAAAATGTCAGCCAGGATTACCCGCTAAACCCGAGAAAAGATTGATGATATCAGTGTGACTTCTACACTAACGGCTTGATTCACGTTTGCCTCTGCAGGTCGGGCACAAAGCGAACAAAGCCCCTCTCTCATATGGAACCAACAAAGACGAGTATTGTGGGGCGCTGCAGAAACAGCTGACTTTGCTGGTGGGTGACTAGCTGACAGGCCGACTGCATTGTAAGTTAAACCAAGTTTTTCTTTCTTTGCTACATTTTTTTTTTTTTTGCGCGGAGCTGAAAGACCTGCTCTATTACAAAAGTCATAGAAGAGGTAATGAAAAAAACACGGTTATGTAACTCTATTCTAATGTACTCCACCCTGGTTATGGGCTGGTCTCAAAGTGTTTTCACAGTTGGACTGGAGTTTACTGTCGAGCACGGTGGAAACCGAATCAGCCCACTTTTATCGAGAGGGAACCAAGTCTGAAGTGCAATGATTTAGACTGAGATATATCTGCCACATAATGCTTCAATTTTATTTCTCCTACTGCCTCGTCTACATTATAATATATCATACGTTTAACAATCCGCATGCAGAAAGTGATGGGTATTTTGGGGGGGGGGACTGCTAAAGCAACTTGGGTGAAATAGCAATAGAAAAAAAAAACAGCATAAACATATTCTGATTAAAAAAAACTAGCAGGATTGTTTTATTTGTGATAAATTTATACCCTTAACATTAAATTTATCCAAACATGTTAACCTTGTGGTCTTTGCACAGGGAGCTTCATGTTTGAAGATAGGTCCACCCTAGTCTGTGATTGGACATTTATGATTTTGATCACACGACACCTCAGCTTGCGTTAACCACTAATTTTCGTGACTTTATTTGTTTGAGAAAAAGCTCCACCTACTGGAGCTCAGCTGCCCCACATTAGGCAGTGTCCCACGTTACGGCAACCCTGAACTCATTCATTAATTATCACAAACATTAATTACTCCAGTACAACTGTTAAAAGTCTGTCACATCTCCACACTTCTTTTGACCTGTTCCTTACCGCCTCCAGTCTGCATTATTTATTCGCTCCAAGGACAAGTTGGTGTGTGGAGCCGGTGTCCAATGAGGCATTTTATTATTTAAATCCCGGCTGCCCCCTCCTGCGTCTCCCTCCCTCTCTCCCACTGTATGTATACTCCCATTTACACTGCATTTGGCAGCAGCCTGTTGTTTTTGCTGGAGAGGAAAAGAACAAGACAGCCCTGGTAAAAATCTCTCTCAGACAAAATTCCCTCTCTCTCAAACTCCTGGGAGAGGTGGAGGGTGCCAAGGCCTTCGCTTTCTGCAGGGAGGCTGTCTAAGAACAAGGCGAACCATATGGCAGCTAATCCAGGGGTGAATGAGAAGGAGAGCTCTTAAATAATGCCAGATAACAGTATAAATTGTTGGGCTTACTTTCATTTACTATAAAGTCTCAAGACTATTAGATTAAAGTCCAACTTTCACATCAGATCTGATGACTTATGACAAAAAGAGTATGCCATGTTATTACTCGCATCGCTCACTGCTGACCAATAACTGTGCAGGAATTCAAAAGATGCAACCCGAACTAACCCTTGGGCTGAGAGCAAACAGCCACAGGAACTGAAGCGCCCATTAGGAATGACTGAGCAAATCGCTTTCAGAGCCAAAATGGAGTCCAGTATCCAAGTTGGCCAGACACCCGGGACCAGTTTACAGACTCAGATTAGGCTCTGTCTTGCATAAACACATTTTTTTTTCAACGGAAATCAATGCTAAAAAAATAAGTTAATTCAGGAAGAATCGTATTTTATGTCTATCAGACAGGCACGTATGCAGTATATTGTAGGGCTGGGACAACACACCCACACATCTCCTGATTTGATACTATCACAATACTTTGGTGCTGATTCGATATGTATTGCAATTTTTAAGTACTGTGATTCAATATTATTATTTATTGTGATTTTTGTTAACTCTTTTAACGCTAGACCATGGGGAAAAAGTTGAAACATACACTTTTAATTTGAAAAATATCTAAATTAATACAATAAAAATGTTTGATTTTCAGCATGTATGTAGTCAGAGATGTCCTGAAGTCAAATATATCAGTCATTGTCAGGCATTATTTTTTTTGACCCAGCAACCCATGAATCAAAGAATACAGGCATTTCCCCCAAATTAGGGGTAATTTTTTATTTTTTTTTTTATTTTAAGGGGCATGTACTGTTTTATACTTTTTATACTGTGCTGTTTTAAACTATATACAGAAGTCCCATGTGTATACTTCTGCTAACTTCACAAAGTCCGTCGCTAGCTTTCCCCCTCATCTTCGTTCTCTTTATACACCCGTGGTCAGGTCCATTTAACTGTATTTAACGTAAATGTCACTGTATTTGTGCTCTACAGTTGTAGCATCCGCCAATTTGACCTTGGAAACGCAAGTGACGGCTGACTTGACCCCGCGTTGCTGCAATACAACATTTCCTGTCATGGCAGAGTTAGCATGTAGCTTTAGCCATGACATCTAGCTCTGCTTTTCTTGGCAATGTGTAAAACCCAAAGTGTTTCCATACTTTACTGTATGTGTAGTGTTTACCACTCTGGATTTAAAATGGAAGGGTGCAGGTTGTATCCACGCTGACCTTCTGCTGTTTTGAACTTCCTCATTGCAGCCAGCTGCAGTTTGTTTTAGTTGATAGATGCGGAACAGATATAATATTGTGTTACTCAAACTACAACAATAAAAGCGATAACTTCCTTCTACTGCTGCACATACTCAAAGGAAGCAAATATATTGATTCTCAGTACATAGTAATGCAGGCCTGCTCAGTCTGACATATTACAAGGAAAGCCCCCAATTCCATGCTATGGCTTGTTGAAGCATGCAGCTGTACGCACGCAGAAATATTTCAGTATATAAACATACATAAACCTCATATTTGTCTGCATTACATCAGATCACACAAATCAAAAAGGCCTCTGTTTTGCCAGAGGCCTCCAAAACAAAGGTGAAATGGTGTCTGATGCAAGACGCCTTCAATTATGAGACATAAAAGTGAGTTATGCACCATTCCAGACAAGTTATAGTACCGTTGTAAACTCAAACACATAACAGCCTCTTGACATGCCTTGATTTTTAAATGTAGTAGAAACTTTCTTTTATGTTTAAGCTGTTCGGTCTCTTTCAACCTGCCACACAACTGTCTCGAAATCCCCCTTTGCAAACTCAACGCCCTGTCAAGCCTCGAGACATGAAACCCTAAAGAAGCCTCATCTGTACAACATGGGGAAAGTTTGCTGATGCATGTCTCGCGCTGCGTAATTATAACCCAAAAGTATGACTCAAAGTGATTTTTACATTTTTCAAAGAGGGTATTTTTCCCTTTTTTTTTCTGTCAGCAGCAGCCTGCAGCCGAGGATTAGTGGTCAGCGTTTGATGATGCAACGTTGTTACTGTGCTTTTGCAGTCGAGCAGAAAAGCCAGTGCCGAAGCTTTTAGGCCCACACTGGCCTCAAACAAAGACACCTACACAGCCACGACACCGCTGCCTCTCAGGGCTAACTGAGAGGAGACGAGCTGAAGCCAAGGGCGGAGAGCGGAAATGTCATGTATTGGTTATGAAATATAGGACCGTACTCTACACAGGTCCTGGCTTCAGTCCAAAACTAATCTAACTGCATGTGAGCCATAGATAGTTTAGTTTTTAGTTTATTTAGTTTATTCATTCTGTCAATAAAACAAAAACAGAACACCTAATAAAATAAGACATCAGAATGAAAGGGAGCAGAAGGAAGAAAATCTCATATATAATCTGCCCCTCCCGACACACAAATCATAGAACCAATAATAATTTGTTTAACAACATATAAAAAAAATAAAACAATGAAACTAGACACAGCTGCAGGCCAACTTACATCTGATTTGCATCCAGAGCTTACCAACTTACAAACATATTTGATACCTAGAGGTGTGTGTGAGGTTTCCTATATGGAACATGCAGGCAGTGAACGCATCCTGTCCTGTATATATCTACTGGTTTCTTTGCTCACATGCTCTATCTGTCTTCAGCTCGACCAAATGTGTCCATTTCCTGAGTCATTCCTGAGAGCAATTAACAGCGTTGAGGAATTCAGCCCCTTACCAACGGCTAGCAGCACGACTGGAGGCCCTATTATCCTCATCCCCTATAGAGATGGTGAAGGAGAAGGGTGGGGGGTTACAGGGGGCTTTCAAAGGCAACTTATTACCTTCATATACTGCTGCTTTTTAAAAAGGAGCTAACTTCAAACAGACTGAAAGCAGGAGTCTAAAGCATTTGCTTACCAATTTATCTTTGCCTAAGACAAAGTTAAATCTTTGTGCTGCCAGACCTTTAAATCACTGGATCATGACATTATGGGAAAAACATGCACACTTTCCAAGATGCTATTTGACCACTTTTTGTCAGTGCACTTTATTAAAGTCTAATTTTGGACTAATAAGGCATCGCATGGCCCACACACCAGCATGTTTTAAAACTCTCACAAACAGCTTCCACGGCTCTAAGCGCTGAAAATGAACAATGAGCGCAAAGGCTCAGGCCAAGGCATGCTCTCTCAATCTCTGGCCAAGGTCTCAGCGATCATCATTACCGTCTGCGCTCAAGTCAGGCTGTGTGTTGAGTTACAGCCCTTTTTCGCAATCCTCTGAGGAAACCAGGGAATTTGGCACCAACTTTCCTTGAGGACGGGACAGTCCAAATATACAGTATCAACATTCCTCCAACCCCTCATTATATTTTCATTGGAGGGACAAGACAGGCACGAGAAGGGAAGAAGCTCTGTAATAATGTGTGTTGTTCTGATCGTACTGCGGTCATCTCTGGCCATTAAACTCAGGGGGTGACAGTGTGTGGGAGTGGAAGTGATTATCACAACAGAATGTAGGATCTCTTTTCATTTCAGCTTTCATTTCTCTTTTGGCAGTTCTCATCGGCTAAACAGCTGCCACAGATAAGAGGAAGCTTTCAAAATTCCTCTTGTGAAGACGACTAAACCTTCCCAAAGCAATTCAACGCAATTATGAACATTTAACCTTGCGATATTGTCAATGATGATGAGACCCTCGGCTATGGCGGTAATGAGCGAGCTTAATTTCCCCTCAAAATTACAGTTTGGATGTCTCAGCTGGAGCACAATGCATGCAGGGGTTATCAATGAAATTACACAAGAGGGCAGTTGGTTTAACCATTGCATTTTATTGTAGCCAAAGAATGAAAAAAATGTTGAGGCAAATCGAAACACAAAGCACCTGCAGATATGCATGAGGGCTGTGGCTGCCTTCATTCAAACATTACTGTGTGATCATTGGCCGGATTCCTGCTTGGCCTGCTTCACGCCATTCAAACAGTCACACATCTATATTCTGCATCTGGGTGGTCCTGCTTGAATTATTATATTGTTACTATTTTTCTCCACGTTGTAAATCAGGATTAGACTTTGCATGGCACTAAGCTTTGGCTTGGCTCAGACATGGATTAAATGAATCAAAATGCAGACGAAAGCCATTTCAAAAGTATGGACTTCACGTCTATGGCAAATCCAAGACAAGTTACTGTATGTGCAATCCCTGACAATAAGATATTGGCCAACTGAGTCCAGAAAATCTGATTTAATGCAGCCTGTTGAAGCAATCACCGTTATTATGTAACGTGTGGTTGTCACTTAAATGCCGTTTCATACTTTGTCCTCTGATATTTCCTCATCTGCCCCACGTCAAGCACACATTTGCTCTGATTATACAAGCCCCAGTGTCAGCACTGTGCTGTGTGTTCAGTCCTTTTGTTCATCTCAGGCTGCGAGCTAAACGTCAGTGTTTAGGTCCGCATTTAGTGACAAGACTGTTTTTTGTGCAAATCAAGAAAACTGGCTTCAGGCCCAAAAAGAAATTCAGGAAATCTGGAAAGCATAACTCTGTAAAGGAGCTTTTACTGAGCTCTTTTCTTTAAAAAAAAAAAAAAAAAAAACACTTTAAAGTCTCTCAGTTACACCTTTGGACATTTGGGTGTTTGCTTCCACAGTGCACATCCAGTCTGTCCTGACGCACTGTTTTTACAAACCATGTGGAAAGGCTTATGGGGACTACAATGTGATACTGATAATGTGATACACACAGCACTGAATAGCTGCTCCCCCAGCATTAGTATTAGTATCACTGAGCCTAGCTGTTGCATAGTTGGCTCGCTCGCCTGCAATGCGTCTGCTGTCTCTTCAGTGCACTGGGGTGCAGCTTGGCAATTCCAGCTCTCCAGAGACGCACTGGAAGGCATTTCTACTTAAAATAAACCCTGTGCGCCCACGTCCAGCCTCTCAGCCCTGTCGGCCCTGCGCTGCTCGCTTGTCGGCTCGCCAACCCTTCCCCATTAATCCACTGCAGCGTTCCATTTATGCAGAAACCATCCTACGGATGTGCCCGGGCAGGCACTGGGGCATTTAAACCCTCTGCAACACACGCTCATTCACTTAGATGCACGCAGACACAGATAGAGACACAAAGGAAATGCATACATATATATAAAGAACACACACATAGTTTCCCCTTCATGGCATGCAGTTGTACGAGCGAGCACTGCACCAGCTGAAGAACATGCACTTGCTGTATAGGAAAACGGCGAACCTATGAACTTGAAACACATGCACATGATCCACCCCTACCATCATATTTCCCATTCCATGATTGGCCTTTAACCTTCAGGCCAACAAGGGCAGAAAACTAAAGCTAACCTCTAGTCTCGATAGAGTTAGTGTTACACAGTAAATCCTTTAAAAGATCCTGATGTGGACAGAAGGATCCTATTTACCAGCTCATCACAAAAACACAGGGAAGGCAAAGATAATCGTGATAAAGAAGAAGTGTAATACTGGAGTCTGTTTGTATGCAAATTCACATGTAAAGTCTGTTTCCCTTATCCGGTGGAGTTAAACATGCAGGGCATGTACACTATGATGAGCCAAAGCTAAGATTACACATTAGAGCAAATCTGAGCACACATTCTTTGCTGTACTCGCATGCTGCCAAGTAAACTTCACACTTCATTTACATTACTGTGTCGAGGTGAACCAGCTACGCCAAAAAAATACAAAATCATGCAGCAGAAGGTGATACTCCAGAGAGCATCTCTGATTAATTCAATCTAATACAGTTAGTACTTACTCAGAGAAAACTTGTCAGTCGTCTTCTGTCAATGATGCAACTGTGTTTGGACGCTGTAAAGAGGCAATAAGATATTTATCATCATTCACAGTACAAGTGTTAATATTATGAGAGCTGAAACAAGCAATTTTCATAGTCAATTAATAGTATAAGTGAACTATCGTGCAAAAAATCGGTCTCCTGTTTCTCAAATGTGAGGATTTTCTTCTTTTTAGGGATGCACCAATCCGACTTTTACAGTCCCGATTCCAATAGTGATACCTGGGCTTTGGGTATCGACCCATATAGTACCGATCCGACACCACCACTCACTGAGTGGAAGTGACTGGGATGATTCGTTTATGTGTAAGGGAACATCACTTAAACATTGCTTTCCTAACTTTGTAAAACTAAACTTGACAAATATATACATAGATTCACATTTATTTAATTGTTTTTTATTATTAAAATAATAAAGCATACACCAGCAACTTCTTGAAAAGGGAATTACCTTTTTAACGCAGCAACAAATCAATCAAAACTTAAACAGGAATTAAAATGACAGTATATAATGTCTATACATAGAACTGAATTGAACAAATTGGCCCCATAATCAGTGATATATGATCCAGCTATGCGAGTCAGTATCGGCCTGATAACCGATCCAGTATTATATCGGTGCACCATCGCTTATTTTTTCTATTTTATGCTGTAGTAAAAGTAATATCTTTGGGATTGATCTGACAAAACAAACTATTATATATTAGACATCACTTTGGGCTCTGAAAATGTATGACAGTTTATAGCCTGAATAATTCATTGATAAATCAAGAAATAATTGACGCATACATTAACTGATAATAAAAAATATTCATTATTTGCAGCCCTAATCATTATTTATTCATCTATAGCAACAGAAACACACTGCTATCTTAAAGTCATTTAGCAAATCCAGTATTATTAGCTTGTTATGTGTCTTGTAGCTGCATGCAAAGTGTTGACTCTCCAGTATAGAGATGGATAAATGTAGATGGACGAGCTAGCCGATTCTTACAGTACAACAGTCTAGACACATTACACGACTGTACAGCAGTAACGAGGTTTAATACACGTGTTTGTGTAATGTCAGAGTATAAAAACGTTGCAGAGTGGGTGCAGTTTGGTGCACCGGGCTAGCTTAGCTTGCAGTTACATTGAACCCCCACAGTGTGTAGCGTTACATAATTCTCCACACAGGGCTAACGGACACTTCTCCTGTTTAGAAACACTGAAATTGAGACTCGCGATATGAAAATAGCCCCAGTCCGACTCAAACTGGTGTTTAATTTTAGCCAACAGGTCTGTAAATAACGAGCCGTGAAGCGACCATCGCTACAACAGTTGTAACAACAACGTATCAACGGTTGTAGCTGTGAGAGCACGGGAAACTTTAAAACTAGTAAAACCGGACTTTTTACTGCAATTCACCCAAAATACAACCTCGCCTATTAATGTAGACTGATACAAAACAGTCATGTGACGGACAAAATCCAGCGTGCTGAACGTTACAACGTGGTGATAAAAAGTGCAAAAAAATATGCAAATAAGCCCGAACCAGCGTGTAGCTAACTGCTAGCGTAGAAACGGGGACAACAATGGCAGCACAGCTCACTCTGTCTTACCTGTTGTGCGTCCAAAAATCCGCAGTAGTAATGGGACGGTGCGGCGGCGGAGTCGGATGTAGGTTTTGGGACTAACTGAGGCCGTTGCATCAGCCCGTTTAAGTACTGGTCTTGTCTGTGAGGGCTCAGGAATGCGGAACTGCTGTCCCAGACGTAAGCATGGATGAAAATAATGTGAGAGGAGGGCTGAAACACAGAGGCTTGTTTGCTCCACCCCTAGCAACCAAACAACATACACAGACCAGGAGAGGAGCGTTTCAGCTGGAGAGGGAGAGAGACATGGAGTAAATAAATACACGCCCACAGCTGTAAACCAGTCAGTAAATAAAGTGAGGGCTAGAAACTCACAAACTCGGCTTAGCTGCAGGTGTTTCATCATTTAACAGTAGGTGGGAGGTGAGAAAACCTTCATCAGCCCAGTTAGTAACTTATTTAAGACCTACAGTATAATCAGTGGTGGAAGAAATCAGATCCCTAAGTAGGTTTAAGATAAGATAAGATGGTACTTATTGATCCCCAGATGTTACAGCAGCACTCATAGCAATACAATGTATCCATCCATCGTCAACCGCTTATCCTGTTGTTGGCATTGGGCGAAGGCGGGGTTCACCCTGGACAGGTCGCCAGTCCATCGCAGGGCAGACAACATATAGACAAACAACATATAGACAGACAACCATTCACGCTCACATCCACACATACAGGCAATTTAGAGTCATCAACCTAACCTGCATGTCTTTGGACTGTGGGAGGAAGCCGGAGTACCTGGAGAAAACCCACGCTTACACGGGGAGAACATGCAAACTCCACACAGAAGAGTCCCAAGCCGGATTCAAACCTGCAACCTTTCTTCTTGCTGTGAGGCGAGAATGCTAACCACTGCACCACCGTGCAGCTAAGCAATACGAGGTAGTACAGTATAAAGTGTAAGAATAGGTAGAAAAATAAAATAAAGGGGAATCACATAAGAATAAAGTAAATACAAGGTAGATATTGTACAAGTTGAGGTGAAGTGGCAAAAAGTGACAAATATGATGCATATTTAAAGTGCACTGTAAAAGTATGCAGTATGTATAACAGTGTAGTATGGTATAATGTAACAGTATAATAGTGCATAATATATAATAATATGATGATATATGACATGGTATAGCATAGTATAGCAGTTATATTCATATAATGCACTATAGTATATCAGTTGTATTAATATAATTAATTAATATATCACAATAATGAATATGCTGAGAGTCCTGTGAGGGTTCAGCCTAATGACAGTCCGAGGTTCCCATGCTGTTAAGTCTGATGGCAGTGGGCACAAAGGAGCACCTCGGTTCTGCACCTCGGCGGGATGATGCGCTGACTGAAAGCTTTATAAGTAGATATTCCATTGATAATCCATTACAATAGGCTATTATCTTTTTATTATTTATTTTATTATTTATTATATATGATTTTTTTTTCAATTTTTAGTATTAGTAATTAGTATTTTTTTTAGTATGTTGATCAGTCATAACATTATGGCCACTGACAGGTGTAGTGAATAACATTGATAATCTTGGTACAGTGGTGCTTGGCAGTGGGTGGGATATATTAGGCAGCAAGTGGACATTTTGTCCTTGAAGTTTATGTATTGGAAACAGAAAAAAAAAAAATAGGCAAGTGTAAGGATGAGAGCGACTTTGTTCCCAGTCTGCAGTGGTCAGGACCTACCAGTGGTCCAAGGAAGGAAAATCGGTGAACCGGCGACAGGGTCATGGACAGCCTATGTTTTTATTTTTGTTTTATTCCTTATTCTGCTTTTCCTACGTTTTGATTTTTGTTCTTCATCCTTTATTTTGTTCCTTATTTTTACTTCTTATCACTTTCTTTATTTCTTTAATTTGATTTCCTGTCCTGTGTTTCCTGTTTTATTTTTAACTATAAAAATATATTGTAGGGATGATTTAAGTATGAGCATCATATTTAAGCAAATGTAAATTTATAACTCGCAATGAAGTTTATAAAAAATCCATTACAAGTAAAAGTCCTGCATTAAAATGTTACTTAAGTAAAGGTACAGAAGTATTATCAACAAAATGTAAGCCTATTTAAAGTATCAAACATACTCATTATGCAGAAATACTCCTTTCAGAGTGTTATATTTGGCTGACATTATTATCAGATATTAATACTTAATGTTGAAAGTTGTCAGTGTGCAGCCAGTTTCAAACACTTTATACACTACTGGTGAGTAAAACATCGTAATTTATAAGCTCCTCATATGTTTTGACTGTAAAATCTTAATCTAAAAAGTAATTAGTAACAATAGCTGTAATATTTCCTTCCGGTATGCAGTGAATTAGAAGTAAAGTAGCACAAAATGAAATACTCAAGCAATACTTGAGTAAATGAAGTCATTTTCTACCACTGCCTACAGATATAATACAGTATTGTAATAGTGGTTGACACTTAAACAAATCTGTGTTGTGACCTCTCCTCACAAGTTACCTTAATTTGAAGGATTGTAATAGTATCAGCTATTTTGCAAGAAATGGGCAAAAATCAACATAATTGTGTGCAACAGCAATATTTATTTGTCTTTCTCATAAACCTTTCAGAGTTTTGTGACCCCTCAGATTTACCCTGTGATTTTTGTGGAGGATTGACACTGGGACACTTCGCCCTGCAGCACATGCTATCATTAGTCTTTATTAGAGTGTTAAATGACATTTAAATCCCTCAGAACGCATTACTTGTGATTATTTATGGGGAAGGATGTGGCCTCAAGCCTGATTGCTTTCAGGAGATGTTTTACGTGTTAAATGACTGCGAAGCCTAAGAATAAGGAAATTAGCTATTTAGGCTGTTACGGGGAATTGGTTTTGTCAACAGCCCATGATGGTTCCTGACATCAAATGACTCTTTTAAGTACACAAATAAAACTTGTAGCCCACAAGTGGTGAAAACAAACCAATTTACCACTGACTGTATAATTCCAAATGAAACAGATAGAATAAAAATGATGATCTTTTCCAGTTAAGAGAAGAGTCATGACTTCCTGTTTAATCCCCACGTTATTAACCTTTCAGCTGGTCAGTGTGACTGTGATTATTCATGCAAAAAAAGTACAGAACTGAAAAATCCTTTCATTGCTTTTATTTCACCTGTTTTTCATCCTGTACCTCAAGTCATTCGGCCCTCAAAGTTACATTCAGATGTTTGCACAGATTTATTCAAACTGTGTCTATTACACAGATTCAATAGAGGAGCACACCATTACTTCTCTAAGACAAACTCGCAAAGAGGGAAATCTTATTATTTCAGGTGGTGGAGGAAGTTTAATGCCTAAGTAACGCAGTAAATCTTAGAAAGTATTCGCACATGTAGCCTTAGCTGCTGTGAGTCCAATTTTATTTTCTCTCCTTAATAAAGTTGTTCCTTGATCCATAAGACATAATAACAAAAGCACACATGCAGGAAATTATCATCATAATAAAGTATATTTCTAATGGAGGTTCCAGAAAGTTCCTGAAACCTGGATCTGAATGTCTCCTCCTGCTACTTCCCTCTAGTGTGGGCAGCTGTAACTACAGTAAATCCCTCTGGTCTGCTCCGATAAAACAGAAATGTGTCTGTTTAAAGCACATTATAGGAACATGAACGTATACCCTTAAAGAACAAGACAAGAACAACTCTTGGAAATCTAATGCTCTCCCTCTCTGTAATTTCTGTTTCAGTCCTTAAAGCTGTGCATAACTATAATGTATAGTTTGATATATAGACATATAAATGGTGCCAAAATCTTAAAGGGACATTGCGTTACATTTCAGAGGTCTGTTAACAGAAATGGGATATAATATTCAGGCAACAATGTTTTCATTAATGTTTCATCACCTGAAACTAAGACTGTTTTAATTAGCGTTAGCGTCGTTGATCCCAATGTTCATAGTGGCCAAATGGTGGTACTACAACTTCCATGTCCATTGCGAGACATCGTTGAGCCCAAAAAGACTTTTTCCCATAGACTTACATTGAGAAAGAGACGTCTGTAACTCAGTGGATAATGTTTTTTGAGGTAAACCAACTCCATAGTACGAAACCTCTGATGGTCCTTAATTAAATCATTAGGTCCTAAAAGTTGTAAAACGCACTAATAGCCAAATCCAGAGGTATTTCATCCCCCTGTTTATGTCTATGGAGAACTAGACCATGACATTAGATGAAGGCAAACCTACACACTGTACCTTTAATCAAATATCCAACATGTTCTCAACACAGCTTGTCACATACTGCCTCTTGGCGCTTTAGGTTTAGGCAAGAAAACCACTATAATTAAGTTTAGGAAAGAACAACATGGTTGGGCTCAAAACTACTACAACTGAACAGTGAAAATGACACTGAACGTTGTGAACACGGGACACAAACAGCAGTCTCCTGGATGACAGCCTTGTGTTTGTTGGACCCATCCACCTCCCCTCCTGCCAGCCCAGCATGTCTTTTCGCTCTATGTCACCACACTCCCGGCGCACTTTCTCAGAGCGTTTCTGCAGATGGGTTTACATTGGAACACCTGGTGCATTTCATTTTTGTGCGGTGTTATCAAACGCCATGACAAAGCCTCTGTATCTGACGCCCTGGGAATGAGAATGGGCTGATATATCAATACCAAAGTCACAACTGAACTGCAATAAAAAAACTCATCAAATTGCACCAAAATAGTGTGTTCTTGCATGATTAATCATCCTATTCACCTTTTATTATATGTCAGGTATTTATCGTTGCCATTATCTGAGGCTCAGTTGGGTTTTACACGATGCCACCTCAACTGTTCCACCTAGAACAAGCAGCTGAGTTATTAGAGGCTCACCAAAATACCCGACTCTGTTCCTTTTTTTAGATTCTAATTTGGTTCTGCTGTGATTTATGTCTCGCATCTGAGGGGAGGTCGGAGGGGGTTGGGGGGGACTGTGCGTCACAGTCACTCTTAACATAGACGACAAATTTTTAGGGGAGGCATTTAGGGTTAATAAAGCAGAACTGAGCCAACAAGCAGACAGATTTCATAAAACAGGAGGATCCTGGACATCTGTAAGACAGTTGGGAGGTTTTCCCTTAGACTTTCAGCTGGATTCCTCCGAGCCTGCAGGAAGGCAGCCAGAGATGTCACTCAGTACATGAACACACATGGTGCGGGCCCATTTGGCACTTTAAGCCTTTAAGAGGGAATTGTCCCTGCCAAGAACAATAAGCTGTGATAATGACACTGTGAATAAAATACACCAGTCTGGATATTCAGGCGAAGTATGTAGAGCATGCTAATTTGTTCAAGAGTTTTTTAAAGATTATCATAAAAGAAACACCTTGTGCATAGTTCTTTGGCCCTTTTGTTTGAAAGATCAGCGTCATATCTCAAAACGGTATCTTTATTTTTGTCTGTTCCAAGCTTCCAGAAAGCTGTCGCATTAACACATAATCTTTTGTTCACTTTCCATCAGCTGCCCAAATGATGAATGGAGACAGGGAACAGTTTGTGGTTTTGCAGCTTTGCCAAACTCATGCAGAGTCCTGCTGTGTGGGCATGAGGAGTCAAGGTAAAAACAATGAAACAGCTTCTTACACAGCCAAGCATTATGTTTTCTTTGTCTCTTTTATTTATTTGTCTTAGACATTTACACATGTATATGTAAAAATATCTGATGCTGAAACACCAGCTTCTCCTTCATACTTGACAAGTTAAATTAGATCTAAACAAGTGATATTTTCTTATTTTCTTCAACCTAATCTAAAAAATCTGTAGGTTAAAGTTTCATCGTAATGTTATCCAATACTACATCTTTTGGAAATACCCATAAAACCAGACACCTCCAGACACAATCCTGACTCATCGTCCACCGCACTGCAGACCGTACAGACAAACTTTATTTATACCACCACAGCTCCAATTAATTTTCTTCCTTCCTTCCTTGTTCCCTCTTTCAAAATAATCTCAGACGGTTGTAGAACACGTCAAAATATGTCTAGGAACGTGTAGAGATGCAGGTTATTTTAAAACTGTAGTACATTTTGCCATTTTGGAAAAAGTGCATTACTACAGAATGATATTTCCCTTTTTCTGACAGCGGTTTAGGAGCAAATCTGATTTTGTCATAGTTTATTCACTGACTAGTAGCATTAAAATACTGTACATGATACATACAGTGTCTCAACTGAAACACACTTATATACTGTATTTTTACCTTTCTAATGCACACGTAATGAACACATATGCAGATGAAATACAAGCCTTTTTTAATGGATTGGGTTGTGATTCTGTTGCAGACTCCCATCGCCTCCATTCACAGATGTCAAATCAATCACTTAGTGCACCAATTGCGTGCTGGTGTTGACTTTAAACCCTCCTCCTCTTCATCTTCATCTCCCTCTCACAACAACAGACAATCGGTCTGCTGCTCTCTTTTCAATTTCAGTAAAAGCTCCCAGTGTTATTCGAGCTGTGAGACATGCATCCGCCAGTATCATGTGGTATCAAAGTCTCTTAAAAAAACACATTCTTTTGTGCAAAGAAATGCAGTTTTATACAAGTCAGTACCTTTACAAATAGGTACAAGGGGATCTTTTTCTGCCTGTTATACCATTGAATATGTCATCTTCAGTTGTATTATCTGAGTTCATGTTTGCATCAATACCATCTTTGGCACTGTGACAACATTTCTCTCTCACAGCGTTACTCATGTCAGGTGATCCAGTCCTCCCAAACCTGCATGACATTGATTTATTCCTGTAAATATAGCACTTCCTTGGGAATATCACAGCAAGCGGGAGAGCGGGTGGTCATGGGGTGTATGAGGATGAGATAACAGAGGTGGAAACAGTGAGCACACAACAAATAATAGACAGATAGGGATCTGTAACCAGGCGATGTGAGACATATTACAGAGTGCTGATGTTATTGGGAGCAATCTTTGTCCTGAAACGTCACTGCAGACTTCTCCATGTTTTGTATCTCATTGATTAGGCAGGGTGAGTCGATGATTTATGATGCACAATTCATATTTCTTTAGGGTGCAATACATAGAAAAACAAACACAGACTGCCAATACACAAGACAAAACAAACCAAGTATGGAGGCTTAGCGCTCTACCAAATGGAAACAACTAACAAGCTTACGGTTGTGCAGTCAGTCCATGTTGAGACGTGTGTGGTAGGTGTCGATTTTGGAGATTCAGAGTATTAATATATAAACCATTATAAGCTATTTCCTGATTCCAAAAGCAGTTCAGATCTAATTAAAAACCAACTCCACTTACAAAAGGGTAAAGTGTAACAAATAGGGATTTTTCATTAAAGACATTTTGACATGTCACAATTGGAAAAGCACAGGTTTAAATGCTAAAATTAATGTTGGCTGAATTTTTCTGGTATTGCGCATGCTGGCTGTCACACTGTCGTAGCCAAGGTTGGAAATTAGCACCAGCCACCAGCCAAATGCATGTAAAATATGCAAGTGGCTGCTAGATTTGCTTCACTCACCAGCCAAAAAAAAACAAAGGTAATCTATTAAGCGGCTGCTAGGTTTTGAAATCCATAAGGCATAGTGGCAGGTGGAGAAAAAAGTTAATTTCCAACCCTGGTCGTGGTGTACTGGGACGCTGGAATAGAACAGAGCCATTTATTAGCCATAGTAACACTTGTGCTTTTTCTACTATGACAAGTCAGCATGTTACACAAATGCTCTGTTTAAAGGAGCAGTCAGTAACATTTCAGGGCATCTATGAGGAGAAATGGAGCATAACATTCATAGCTATGTTTTCTTTAGTGTATAATCACCTTAAACTTACGAATCATTGTGTTTTTGTTGGCTTAGAATTAGCCCCTCATATCTACATAGGGAGCGAGCCTTTAGCATTTTTATCTCACCTAAATGCCACCATAGTTCTCCGACATGCTTAGTAAGCAGTGTTATTATGGTAAGGATGGCTTCTGAACGAGGAGAACGGCATTACTACAGTTTTGGAACGGGAGGAGAGGTTCTTAGATGGTTGCAATCTGCAGGTTTAACCCTCATAATGTCCTCCCGTTTGCCATACACCTTTTGTCCTCTGGGGTCAAAATGACCCCACTTGGTTTGACTGTTATTTAAAGCACATAGTATAAATTGTCATTCATTTTTGTGTTACACCTTTATTCTTACTTCAGTCCAACCCATTACCACACATTTTTCCCTTCATTTTGGAATTTAGGGCCAATAGACCTTATTTACATGAAAGTAGACGATTTTTTGAGTTAAAAAATAAATGAAACATTGAATTGTTTTGACTATATAATATTGTGACTATTATCTCATCAGAGACTGGTATATGTCAAAGTTTAGTAAGGATGCTGTTTTTGAATCAGTTACATTTTTTTAATGGCGACACATAATCACACCTTTTGTCCTCTGGGGTCAAAATGACCCCACTTGGTTTGACTGTTATTTAAAGCACATAGTATAAATTGTCATTCATTTTTGTGTTACACCTTTAGTCTTACTTCAGTCCAACCCATTACCACACATTTTTCCCTTCATTTTGGAATTTAGGGCCGATAGACCTTATTTACATGAAAGTATACCATTTTTTGAGTTAAAAAATAAATGAAATAAATGAAACATTGAATTATTTTGACTATATAAAATTGTGACTATTTGTCTTATCACAGACTGGTATATGTCAAAGTTTAGTAAGGATGCTGTTTTTGAATCATTTACATTTTTTTAATGGTGACACATAATCACACCTTTTGTCCTCTGGGGTCAAAAATGACCCCGTCTGGTTTGACAGTTTATAAAGCATAAAGTATAAATTATCACCCAACTCTGTGTTTCAACTTTATAGTCAACTATTACCTGACATATAAAACATGTCAACATTCATTTCCAAAACATTTAACATTAATAGCAAACATTCAACCTTTCAAAACTAGGTTTTCAGAATAAGCACAGGCTAAATGTGCCCTCCTCCATGAACGGCCTCGATTCGATCCATCTCTCTCCACTTGCTGCCATGCCCACGTCGCCCCTCCTTGTTTGTCATGTTCAGCACCATCTCTTCAATAGGCTCGGCCACAAACAGGTCGAAAGCAGACTTTATGTCATCAGTACGAGACCTTGCATATGTAGTTGGACCATGGTGGCTTGTCTCTCTCTCTGCTGTCAACATGCGTCGTCTGTCACTAGGAGAGATGGAAGACCAGATCAATGTTTCATCCTTTGACTGGAAATATTCTTCTATCTCAACTGGGTCCTCTTCCTCAGATTCTTCCTCATCAGTTGGCTCTTCCTCTTCATTATAATAAGTGCAGTCCTCCACTTCTGACACTTCTTCCATTTTAGCTTCAGATTCTACCTCATCATCTTGTTCATCACGTCGTTCCTCCACTTCATACCCTTCAGTTCTGCAACAGGCAATGTGGGGGCTTCTTCGCAGGAAGAAGTAGCATGTGGTCTGTATGTTGAATCACCTCATCATCATTTTCCTCCTCTTCTGACCCTGAATCCTCCTCATCGGTTGATTCTTCCTCCTCATGTTCAGCATTGTCCTCCTGGCTAAAAATTAGCTCATGAGCCTCCTGCACAGTATAGCGCTTCTGCGTCCTCATTCTGCTGCCTGTGTCTCTCAGACTAAACTGTGAAATGCCCCAACATCTGGGAGAAAAGACCTGTTAGTTTTTTGTTTATCCTTTTTTGCTGTCTTCTTGACCATTGCTTGACCCCACACATCAAAGTGTTTGTGTGTAGGTGTGTGTGTGTGTGTGTGTGTGTGTGTGTGTGTGTGTGTGTGTGTGTGTGTGTGTGTGTGTGTGTGTGTGTCGTGAAGAGGGGGAGGGGTTGTTCATCTGTTGGAAAGCAGTATGGTGTGACAATTTGCCCACTTTGCCCAATTTAGCACTTTGTGCTGTGGCGTATTTTTGACCCCAGAGGACAACAGAAGTTATTAAATTCAATAAAACACCCATAATTCAATCAAATTACTTCAAATTTATTCTAATTGTGAGGAGCATAGTATTGAACAACCCCCATTATTTTCAGACCATTTGATGAAAAAGAACATATTATGAGAGCAAAAGATTTTTTGTGGGGTCAGATTGACCCCAGGACATTATGAGGGTTAAGTACAGTTTTGAGGTACTTTACTTGAGTATTTACATAAAATTTTCACACTACATTTCAGAGTGAAATATTGTATTTTTTATTTCACTACATTTAATTTGACAGCTTACTTGATTATTACTCTATTAGGAATAATGTACAGTAAGCCAGTCATTGTTGTGAAAGAAACCCTGAATGTACTATCTGTACATTATCCTGCTTATTACACCGCTGCTTACTTAATAAATCAATAATTTGACACATCAAGTCCACCAGTATGAGTAAGGGATAATGTACTGCAAGCCAGTCATTGTTGTGAAATAAATACAGCTTGCATCACTCTGGGGGGGTTTATTTCACAACATCACTCAAATCCTACTTTTCTCCATAATACATCATAATGTGTTTGTTGATTATATTTTGTATTACTAATCTGAATCTGAAGTAACTCGTTACACGTACCAAATAAATGTAGTAGAATAAGTACAATAGGCCATATTTCTCTATGAAATGTAATGGAGTACAAGTGGGTTTTAAAGTAAAAAGTAAAAAAGTAGGCTATCTCAAAATTGTACTTAAGTACAGTACTTGAGTGAATGTATTTACTTAATTTCCAATACAACACTGACAGGTGCCATTCCAGTGCATATTGGCTGCTTTTACCTTTAGTACCTTTTGAATGGCTTACATTTTCCTAATAGGCTACCTATGTACTTTTAAATGTGGCACAACTTTGCTTTAAAATTACATAATTTCTATATGCTTTTCCTTACTCAGAGAAATAAAGACTCCCTGCACCACTGAGTCTCCCATGTGAGTCGGCTCACATCTCATACAGTCGGGTTGTGGCTTGATGGTTGGTTGTGAACAACTATATATGTGATATTTTACAACTCTCAAACAGGCTGTGGAGGTCATTGCACCGCTGGACACATAGTTTGGTGGAACAAGTGGACAAAGAGTGAGTCAGTAGACATCAGAGCTGTCGACAGGCCCATCCATCGTCGCTCTAAAATAGCCGTGGCACCAAGACATAACGCGGGCTGATCAGACGAGGAGAAGCTCGGTTGTTTGGTTGTTTCTAGCTCCCCCTACTGATGACAAAGAGAGACTGCACTTCTCACATACTACAGCATGGAAACATGGCAGATGTTGTAAAACGCCCACAATAAAGGCTTTCTGGCGTGCGCACACAAATAAAATGAACTCTTTGGGGCTGAATCTGGTTACATTAAGTGCATCCACTGGCCGCTGCGGCGTTACTGCCTCCGGGGAACGAAAACCAAACAAGCTGTGGTCATTAAATACCCTGTTTGCTGTTCCGGGAACACCGTTAAATTACTTTGCAGACCACTTATCATCATGCACGTGATCCCCGCTCTGTAATTGACGAGAAAGTTTTCGTGTTTTTGCGCTCCCGCTCGCTCCCTGCTTCGAGCTTTTCCGGTAACATCCGTTCCCGGCCCCGAAATATGACACCGCGTCGCCATGGAAACAAAACAACTGCAATTACCCAAACATGGTCAACGGAATTGACGTCTGTACGGCGATCGCGTGCTGACGTGTTACGCCTCGCACTGCGTCGCTGCTGCTGGAGAATCGGATTCCCTTGACCGTGACAATAGTGGAGCCGAGAACGAGTTATGAATAAGTAATGCACCTGCTGTTTCTGCTGCTCCTACTCATTTTGAACGCGCTTCAGTCCCCGCTGGTTGTACTTTATGTAATCCTGAATCCAAAAATAGGCTCTCTGACATCTTTATGCACACAGCTGAACATATTAAGATTCCCCATTTCATTTGTGACACTCTTCTTGGAGCAGTTTAAGTCCTCCTAAGCTGTCATCACATATTAAACCATCTTTATCAGCAGATAGTGCTGAATGTCCCTTCTCATCCATATGGGGTAAATAAACATTTAAAGTAATATATATCACCTTTCCCAGTTGATTACTTAAATTAAATCAATTATATTTTGTATTGCAAGTTTTCTGAAATGTTATAGTTAATCAAATGAGGTATTATCTTATTAAATATGTGATAATTTGCATACTTTTCCAGAGTAGAAATTTTGAACACTGGATAAAGCCAGGTTAAAAATTCTTGTTTCATTTTGTTGACATAGGTTTTTACAGAGGGATTTTTGGATATCTCCTTTTATCTCAGAAAATACAGTCAACAGCCATAATTTAAAAAAAAAAAAATGTAGCCATGTTTTGATGAATAATATGTTCTATAACTATGACAATGATTTAAAGTCTTCAGACCCCTTCATCTGCCTTATGCTAAAATCGTTTTACTTATTGATTCCCCTCATCAATATGCGCTCAGTACACCATTTTGACAAAGTGGAAACAGAACTTTTTTTGCAAATTTATTTAAAAAGAAACACTGAAATGGGCAGCAAGGTGGTGCAGTGGTTAGCACTCTCACCTCACAGCAAAAGGGTTGCAGGTTTGAATCCGGCTTGGATTTGCTTCCTCCCTCTCTAAATTGCCTGTAGGTGTGAATGTGAGCGTGAATGGAGGTCTGTCTCTATGTGCCCTGCGATGGACTGGCGACCTGTCCAGGGCGTACCCCGCCTTCACCCAATGCCAGCTGGGATCGACTCCAGCCCCCGAACAGGATAAGGTAAAAGATGGATGGAAACACTGAAATATCACATTGACTTAAGTATTCAGACCCTTTACTGAGGACTTAGCTGAAGCACCTTTGGCAGCGATTACAACATCAAGTCTTCTTGGGTATGACACGGCGAGCTTTGCACACCTGGATTTGTGGATTTTCTGTCATTCTTCCCTGCAGATGCTCTTAAACTCTGTCAAGTTGAATGGGGACCGTCGGTGGACAGCCATTTTCAAGTCTCTCTAGAGATGTTCAATTGGCTTCAAGTCAGGGCTCTGGCTGGGCCTCTCAAGGACATTCACAGAGTTGTCTCTAAGCCACTCCTGCATTGTCTTTTCTGTGTGCTAGTGTCATTGTCCTGTTGGAAGGTGAAACTGCAGCCCAATCTGAGGTCCTGAGTGCTCTGGACCACGTTTTCATCAAAGATATCTCTGTGCTTTGCTCCGTTCAGCTTTCCCTCAACCCAACCAGTCGTCCAGTCCCTGCTGGTAATCATGGGATGGAAGTGGGCAGGTGATGAGCACTTCCTGGTTTCCTCCAGACATAATGCTTAGAACTGAGGGCTAACAGTTCAGTCTTAGTGTCATCAGACCAGAGAATCTAGTTTCTCTTAGTCCTTTAGGTGCTTTCATGTGTCTTTCACTGAGGAGAGGCTTCCGTCTGGCCACTGTAAAATCCAAATCGGTGGAGTGTTGCAGTGATGGATAGGGTCTGAATACTTATGTCAGTGTGATATTTCAGTTTTGTTTTTTTTAAGAAATTTGCAAAAAATTCCAAAATTCTGTTTCCGCTTTGTCATTATGGTGCATTGAGTGTAGATTGATGAAGGGAAAAAATAAAGACGATTTTAGCATAAGGCTGCACCATAAAATGTGAAAAAGTGAAGGGGTCTGAAGACTTTCTGACTGCACTGTGTGAACAAACTCCTCCGTTAAAACCTTCAGAATATCGATAGGAATGAAACTGGGGAGTTTGGTGAATGTAAGTGCTACTCTGGATCAGAGTCTGAGAGAAAACTTATTTTGAGAAAAACTTTAATGTATGTATTGTCATATTCCATACATTTTGCCTCTATGGGTGAACAGGGTAAACATATTTAACTAATAGATATCATGAAAGTTCCCCAGTTGATTACTTACATTAAGACAATTATTTTTTTTGTGTGTTTGAAGTTTTTTGAAATGTTTAAATCTGCAAATGAGGCATTATGTAATGCTAACTTTTGGTGAATTTAAGGGAACTCTACAGACACAAATAGACAAAGTGAAGCAAAATAAACACCTAAATGTGTACTTTGGATGTTTTCGATCCAGTAGTCTGAAAACCGATGTTATAGAAGCAAAATAGCCCAAAATCTCAAAATTCCCCAGTGTATGAAAAACTGTGTTTTTGCACCTTAAAAGCTGAGGTTCAGAATTGACTCTCAACCTCGAAAAAGTTTAGAAAACATCTCAACACAAGGTCCGTTTAGTGGCTGCTTTCAATCATATTGCATAATCTTCCCCAGCAGATGAAGAGACACATGACCACCTCAGACCCTTAAAATGTTCAGAAAAGGAAATTTGAACATAAGTGAGTAAACTCCTTCTGCTGATAGAAAGCTCCAGATCAGCTACTACATGCACCCTGTGGTGAGTCTGTTTATTCAAATGACTGAATGATAACAACAAGACGTCATTTGTGGTAGTCTTATTTTATTTCCAGCGTTATACAATTTTTGCATCTGATTATTTTTATTAAGTAAAAAAATAAACTATGTCATAAAATCCATCTTGATAAAATACATGGCATGATCTGATTTTTTTATGGAATAACTTGAAAGGAAACATCATGTTGGGGGACACATTACAGCAATATGTGACACCTATACACTACACATTAGTAACCCTGCTATTTTCACTTGTTACAACACAACTTGGTCAACAGTATTACACATACATTAGGCTATTGAAGATCGAACTTCACATCACACTTAAAAAACACAGGATACCACCTCTTCTCGGATGACTTGTATTTGCATGCATTTTAATCACCGGTGTGACGTCTCAAATCTCAGAGAATCGCACCAGCAGTATGGAAGAAGTCGACCCTGTTACAGTCACAGAAAACATGTCGTGTACACAACTTCTGATGTTTAGGTTTACACAACATCAAAACTCACACCACAAAACGTTGTTTTTGAGGGAGAGATCATAGCTTGCTGGCTGGTTAGAATACAATTACAGTATCATTGCATAACTTCTTTGCATTCACAAGGCCAGAAGTGTTGGAGAGTTGAGACTATCTTTCATTAACTCAGACACACCCAGGCTGCCTTTGAGGCTCTCTAAGCCCTCAGCCAAGGAATCAATCTCAGAGTAATTAAAGGAAAACACTGTGCGATAATTGCTACAAGTAGGACTGGAAGACAGGACTGGTGAGCTCAGTGACTCAAGGTCGTTTGCCACAGACTTGTACAGGGTTTCCCAGTCTGAGAGGCAGAAGGGGCCACTCAGGTCTATGTCGGGGACGGACGCAGCCATCTCTGGAGTCACTGCCATCTCCAAACTGGGCACCAAGTCATCCAGGTCATCTCCCTTTAAGTCCTCCAGAGCCTCCTCTTCTGCGCTAGAACACAGGAGGATGTTCGAGTTTCCCAAAATGGCTGCTGCGGGGATGCAGGGGACGCTGTCCACATCTTGAGAGGCTTCTCCAATGCAGGCTGTGTTGCTCTCTGGGGTTTTTCCATCCTCTAAGATGGACAACGGGGAGGCCGGAGGATCCTGCAGCATTGTGTCAACATCCTCTTCATTAGCCTCCTCCTCGTCATCGTTGTCATTTGCAGGGAGTTTGCAGGATGGCTTGTGGGAGACTAAAACCTGCTCCAGTCTCTCCTTCTCCTTCAGCAGGTCGGCTATCTCCGTCTGGAGGGCAGACTTCTCATCTTCCAGCTTCTTGACTTAAGTATTCAGACCCTTTACTGAGGACTTAGCTGAAGCACCTTTGGCAGCGATTACAACATCAAGTCTTCTTGGGTATGACACGGCGAGCTTTGCACACCTGGATTAGTGGATTTTCTGTCATTCTTCCCTGCAGATGCTCTTAAACTCTGTCAAGTTGAATGGGGACCGTCGGTGGACAGCCATTTTCAAGTCTCTCTAGAGATGTTCAATTGGCTTCAAGTCAGGGCTCTGGCTGGGCCTCTCAAGGACATTCACAGAGTTGTCTCTAAGCCACTCCTGCATTGTCTTTTCTGTGTGCTAGTGTCATTGTCCTGTTGGAAGGTGAAACTGCAGCCCAATCTGAGGTCCTGAGTGCTCTGGACCACGTTTTCATCAAAGATATCTCTGTGCTTTGCTCCGTTCAGCTTTCCCTCAACCCAACCAGTCGTCCAGTCCCTGCTGGTAATCATGGGATGGAAGTGGGCAGGTGATGAGCACTTCCTGGTTTCCTCCAGACATAATGCTTAGAACTGAGGGCTAACAGTTCAGTCTTAGTGTCATCAGACCAGAGAATCTAGTTTCTCTTAGTCCTTTAGGTGCTTTCATGTGTCTTTCACTGAGGAGAGGCTTCCGTCTGGCCACTGTAAAATCCAAATCGGTGGAGTGTTGCAGTGATGGATAGGGTCTGAATACTTATGTCAGTGTGATATTTCAGTTTTTTCCTTTTTAACAAATTTGCAAAAAATTCCAAAATTCTGTTTTCGCTTTGTCATTATGGTGCATTGAGTGTAGATTGATGAGGGGAAAAAATAAAGACGATTTTAACATAAGGCTGCACCATAAAATGTGAAAAAGTGAAGGGGTCTGAAGACTTTCTGACTGCACTGTGTGAACAAACTCCTCCGTTAAAACCTTCAGAATATCGATAGGAATGAAACTGGGGAGTTTGGTGAATGTAAGTGCTACTCTGGATCAGAGTCTGAGAGAAAACTTATTTTGAGAAAAACTTTAATGTATGTATTGTCATATTCCATACATTTTGCCTCTATGGGTGAACAGGGTAAACATATTTAACTAATAGATATCATGAAAGTTCCCCAGTTGATTACTTACATTAAGACAATTATTTTTTTGTGTGTTTGAAGTTTTTTGAAATGTTTAAATCTGCAAATGAGGCATTATCTAATGCTAACTTTTGGTGAATTTAAGGGAACTCTACAGACACAAATAGACAAAGTGAAGCAAAATAAACACCTAAATGTGTACTTTGGATGTTTTCGATCCAGTAGTCTGAAAACCGATGTTATAGAAGCAAAATAGCCCAAAATCTCAAAATTCCCCAGTGTATGAAAAACTGTGTTTTTGCACCTTAAAAGCTGAGGTTCAGAATTGACTCTCAACCTCGAATAAGTTTAGAAAACATCTCAACACAAGGTCCGTTTAGTGGCTGCTTTCAATCATATTGCATAATCTTCCCCAGCAGATGAAGAGACACATGACCACCTCAGACCCTTAAAATGTTCAGAAAAGGAAATTTGAACATAAGTGAGTAAACTCCTTCTGCTGATAGAAAGCTCCAGATCAGCTACTACATGCACCCTGTGGTGAGTCTGTTTATTCAAATGACTGAATGATAACAACAAGACGTCATTTGTGGTAGTCTTATTTTATTTCCAGCGTTATACAATTTTTGCATCTGATTATTTTTATTAAGTAAAAAAATAAACTATGTCATAAAATCCATCTTGATAAAATACATGGCATGATCTGATTTTTTTATGGAATAACTTGAAAGGAAACATCATGTTGGGGGACACATTACAGCAATATGTGACACCTATACACTACACATTAGTAACCCTGCTATTTTCACTTGTTACAACACAACTTGGTCAACAGTATTACACATACATTAGGCTATTGAAGATCGAACTTCACATCACACTTAAAAAACACAGGATACCACCTCTTCTCGGATGACTTGTATTTGCATGCATTTTAATCACCGGTGTGACGTCTCAAATCTCAGAGAATCGCACCAGCAGTATGGAAGAAGTCGACCCTGTTACAGTCACAGAAAACATGTCGTGTACACAACTTCTGATGTTTAGGTTTACACAACATCAAAACTCACACCACAAAACGTTGTTTTTGAGGGAGAGATCATAGCTTGCTGGCTGGTTAGAATACAATTACAGTATCATTGCATAACTTCTTTGCATTCACAAGGCCAGAAGTGTTGGAGAGTTGAGACTATCTTTCATTAACTCAGACACACCCAGGCTGCCTTTGAGGCTCTCTAAGCCCTCAGCCAAGGAATCAATCTCAGAGTAATTAAAGGAAAACACTGTGCGATAATTGCTACAAGTAGGACTGGAAGACAGGACTGGTGAGCTCAGTGACTCAAGGTCGTTTGCCACAGACTTGTACAGGGTTTCCCAGTCTGAGAGGCAGAAGGGGCCACTCAGGTCTATGTCGGGGACGGACGCAGCCATCTCTGGAGTCACTGCCATCTCCAAACTGGGCACCAAGTCATCCAGGTCATCTCCCTTTAAGTCCTCCAGAGCCTCCTCTTCTGCGCTAGAACACAGGAGGATGTTCGAGTTTCCCAAAATGGCTGCTGCGGGGATGCAGGGGACGCTGTCCACATCTTGAGAGGCTTCTCCAATGCAGGCTGTGTTGCTCTCTGGGGTTTTTCCATCCTCTAAGATGGACAACGGGGAGGCCGGAGGATCCTGCAGCATTGTGTCAACATCCTCTTCATTAGCCTCCTCCTCGTCATCGTTGTCATTTGCAGGGAGTTTGCAGGATGGCTTGTGGGAGACTAAAACCTGCTCCAGTCTCTCCTTCTCCTTCAGCAGGTCGGCTATCTCCGTCTGGAGGGCAGACTTCTCATCTTCCAGCTTGTCCGTTTCCTGAGGAGACAAAATCAGAAGATTTGGCATGAAGGAGGCATAAAAACACTGCTGCTCTCTGGTGCTCTGCAATCATCCCTGCTGTGCCCCGGTTATCTCTAATGTCTAGTGACATGTCATACAGTCTCCTCAGCTTCAGAGGGCTGAATGTGCTGTGGGAATCTCTATATGTTTTAGCAAAACAGCATACTTACAGCTTGCAGAGTGTCTATCAGCTCCCTCCGTCTGTTACGACACTTTGCTGCAGCTATTTTGTTCCTCTCCCTCCTGATCCTCCTCCTCTCCTCCTCCTCTTTGGAAGGCTAAAAAGATCAATCAGAAATAGCCAATTTAAATGCGCATCCTGCTGACTTTTGCCATATCAGCAGTTGGCTCTTTAGCACCATTTCACCTGCCAAAAAAAGAAGAAGAAAAATGCAGTGTATGCTGGGAATACTGATCCGCCTGGCTGGTCGGTGCAGACTCTCTCTCTCTCTCTCTGTGTCTCTTTCTCTCTCTCTCTCTCTCTCTCTCTCTCAGTTCAGGCGTTAAAATGCTGCACCACTGGCACGGTCTAGTCGACCACGTGAACGCGCACTTTTTATGCAATTTCCCATCCCATTCATAAACTGCGTTGTGTGCTCGTTACTCCAAAAGTAATTACTCGCTGTACCAATTAGACATAATCCAATCTCCTGATGTGCGATTCCCTGCAGTCTTTTATTTGCATTATACTCGCTACGTTAATTTTCCTTCAACAGAAAAACAATTGCATCCTCTTTCACGTCCTGGGAAAAATATCGCGATATTTGTGTTTTCTCATTAATCTCTATCAGTGGAAAGGAATGGGGGAGGAATATGATAGGATATTATTGAAGACCAGTACGGACTCATTGATTGATTGGTTGATTGACTGATTGAAACTGACTGATTTCATGCATACCTTGTCTTTGAGCCCTTTCCTGTTGGAGGGCTTTGCCCTGGTTGCACCTGCAGGGGAAGACGACTGGCTCGAGCCGTGCGTTTTGCTCTTTGCGCGGCCGGACGACGGTGAGACAGATGTGATGACTGTCGGCTGCACCATCCACCTCAGATCCGGCGAGGTTGAGATTGCAGTCACAGTCGGAACAAAGGAGTCTGCTGCACTGGTCTCAGCATCCTGGGAAAAACCCACATCACAGAGACACATGCATGCATATGCATGCAGGCAAACACTAATTTAGCTTATCTGATGAGTGAGGAAGCACATCCGTGACTGACCTTTAGATGTGCTTAAATGGTACATCAATCATTTGAATGAGGAATGCCAAAAGAAAGACCAAATCAATGCAATCAAAATGAGATGCATGCCTTATCATCACCATCATCATCCTAAAATGAAAGGTCACGACCAAAACAGCTCTGTGTAAAGTAATCTATTACAAACAATTTCCCTGACTGAACATCCGTACATTGCCTCTGTGTTTGTATAAAATCATTTTCAGCACGGGACAGTGTTCATGTTATGCTGTCTATGAAATGTTCTTGGACATGTGTGAACATTTTGTACTAGCACAGTCGCCTTTTGCAACCCATACATTAGCCTCATGCATGAATGATCCTGCAAAGATGTGATGTGAGGATTATCTGTTTCTGGTTATGATCAGATCCGCTTGTACCTTGGCGCTGTCCACTGATGATGAAAGCGAGTCAGGAGGATGCTGGCTGCTGCACCCAGGGGTGTCCCCGCCAGGCGATGCTGTGCTACAGCTGGACGACGAGTCGAACTCAGTGCTGGAGTCTGGATGCATATTCTCGTCAAAACAAAAAAATCCCGGCAGCATAAAATAAGACAGAGCAGTCTATCTAATCTGAGTAGGAAACTGGCGCCTGTACTTATATTCCATTTGCCGGGTTCATAAATGGTAACTGTGCAGATAGTGGAGAGGCCCGCCTTTTATAGTGAGCTGGAATTTTATGAATGAAATCTGTGTGGTGAGACCGAACCATCGCACAGAAGGAGAGGGAAGATGGGGGAAACAGCGAGCAGATGATGACCAGTTTAACAATTAAATCTATAGAATATATGATCAACAATAATAGCAACCTTTTCAGTTTTACTTATTTTATTAACTCTCATGTCAGGAAAAGTATCCAGCATATATAAAGTGACACCCCCGCCTGCGTGAGGTGCCCATCGTCATGAATGAACTGGGCTACGTCACTTCATGTATGCAGCATCTGCATCATATACATTGTGTTCCCTATACGTCCACGTATGTTCATGAGACGCATCTTGACTCTATTAATGGAAACAGAAATGTCCTTACAGGAGAAGGGGGGATGGCAATGCAATATATTAATAAATCAACCGAATAGCCCAGATCAAAACCATATTCATGCTACAACGCAATAAAACAAAACCCAACTTTCATTATTTTGGACCAATATTGTGAAACCCAGCATGATTTAATTAACGCACGCAGCTCCCAGAACACCGGCTGATGATTTATGAGCTGTTAAATGAAGTGTCATCCATACACAATATATCACACTGCCTTTTTCCCACCTGTCTCTGCATATGAATAGAGCTCCAGCAACAGAATTGTCGCTGTAGTAAAGCAGCCAATCGCCGAATGGACCGACCGAGCCATATATGGTGTTTCCGGTGAGACGGGGGCGCGCTGTGCATGGCGCACGGTGGGGAGAGCGCGCAGACGGACCGACGTGTGTGTGTGTGTGTGTGTGTGTGTGTGTGTGTGTGTGTGTGTGTGTGTGTGTGTGTGTGTGTGTGTGTGTGTGTGGCCCACACTCTCAGTCACAAAAGAAAGTGAAACATGCGCCGATCGTCATGCATTGTACCTGATAACAGCGTCATTGTGCTGCTTTTAGGACAGGAACCACTGCGCTTGACCCACCTCTGAGTGGGCTGCTTCTTTATACAGATATTTATCTGTAAATGCATAAATCATTTAGTGATATCACACTATTGGTTTATTACAGAGGAGCCTAAAAGTAGGCTATTATCTGTTCAGCTGGTGGCTGGCTGTTTCTGTTCTTCCACAGAGATCTTTGATGCCATTTATTGGCACCTATACGCGTTATTCCCGCACAGCCTAACTCAGCTCCTATAAGAAACGGGATTGTAAAGGCTGAATATACATTTAGGTTTCTGATGACCTCACAGATCCAGTGAAGTGAGAGGGATAGTTGGTGAATAGAGGGGGGCCTCTGCAAGCTCCCAGGGGCTGCGCTCCCGTCTGCTTCCCGGCAGTCACAGCCCCCTTTGGACTCATTTACCGGCACATCATTAGGTGGTCGGGTTGAACCCATTCAGTCGCCGGCGGCTCAAGCCCAGGAGGGGGTTCAAAGGTCGGGCATAATAAGTGCAGAGAGGAGACACCCCTCACTTCAGCTCAAAGGCTTATTTTCATCAGCGCAACTTGAGCGTGAGAGCGGAGCCTATTTTTAGACTCGGTGACATCGGCATTCAAAGTTCATGTAAATTAGGAAAATCGATAATTAACCGCGCTGCTATGAATAACACCTCTGCTGCTGCTATGGAACTTAAATCAAATGGCACAGATATTTTTGTTTTACAGATCCGATGTAAAACAAACATAAGTAATAAACAAATAGCATGCTTAGGACAATTGAAAATAAATAAAAACAAATAGTAGACTTAGAGCAATTAAAAATAAATAAATAAATAAATAAATAAATAGTAGGCCTAGGGCAATTGAAAATCAATAAATAAATAAACAGTAGCTCTAGGGAAATTTAGTTGTGTGATCACATTAAATTACATCACATTTCAAAATGCTTGTGAATATTATCTCATCCATTAACCCTCCTCTGCTCCAAGCTAACTGATAGGTCTAGTATGTTTATTATGATATTATTGTTGTTATTGTTATTGTCACCAGGCTAGTTTAAGTATTATGTGCACCGAGTGGCTTACATGCTAATTGTTAACCCATCTTTTATTTGTAGTAGACTGTTATCTAATCTTCTGGAAATAAAAAAAACAACTAAACAAATAGTCTCGGTCAGCATAGCTTTAAAAGCTGCTGCTCTTGCCAACCAGTCAAACACAGTCAAACAGTCCCCAAGGTAAACGGGTCGGTCGGTGTCCCGTTTCATACCGCAGACAACACGGAGAGAGCGCTGTCTGCCTGAGAGCCGCGACACAGACAGACCTCTCACTCTGACGCCGTTTTCCGAAACCAGAAACGTCATGACGTGTTAAACGGGACCTCTCCGCATACGACGCTGGAGAGGCCGGTTTTTGATTTTCTTTGTTGAGTGATCCGTCGTCACAACACAAACGATCGTTGTTGCCATGCAAAACGAGGACGTCACTGACGCGAAGGGGTGGAGTGTTGCTATGACAACCAGGAATGTTGAACAAAACACGAGCGCGGGAAACAAAACCTAACTGCCTTAGCCTACAGTCGTGCACTTTGACACAATAACACTGTTATCGGCACGTTTGACGCTTATAATACCTACTTTATTTTTTAACAATAAACCTGTAGTCTACTTAAAGAACCCCATGAAATACAAAAAGAGATTATGATTAAGATTATTTTAGACATTTATTTAAATGAAAATATTTGAGGATTGGCACTTGATTTTAACTATTGTAAGAGCACGAATGACCATTTTGGCCATAGTTTATGTTTTCTGCTCATTTTTATTTTTTCATTTTTATAACTGCTAAGTCAAAAAAAAATCTCCCAGCAAGATGTTGCTGACACTACTAAATCTGGACTGGGGTCTTGGACTCCTGTGCTATCGGTGTACTTCTCTAAGGGCTAGTTAACAGAAACGTCACGGGAATGGAAATATGTTCCCAAACATAAAAGCAATTAAGTCAAACATTTCATTTGAATATAAAGTCTTAAGTGACATAACTGCATTTCGGTGGTTGATGCAGCCTGTTATGCAAATCATGAGGATTCCCTCTACCACAGCTGTCGTGGAAAAGTACACATAACAAACCAGTTATCAGCTCACTCTGCAAGCGAACACGCCCTGGCATAGATCACACACAAAAGGTACAAGCACTGCCTGCGGGCAGAATACCCATGTAATCACCTCTGCTCTGACATGTCTTTATAGTGTTCAGTGGTGTACGTTTACATAGAGTTGTTTCATAAATTCATGCAATTTACGCACGTAACTTTATCCCATTTCAGTTAACACATTTCTATGCAACGCAGAAATGCTAAAGAGATTCATACAGTTAAAAAGAAAAGGCTTTTCCAGCCAACAATCAGTTACACTTTCATACATAATACTCATATTTGTTGCACTGTAGTCTAATAAACATTCAGCCTCTATGGTCACACATCAAAACATTTCTGTTCAGATTAGAGAGGTTGAAAGTAGTGCATGCTTTTTTTTTTTTAAATAAAACTGAAAATCAAACATCTGAAGTAACTGAGTCATTGCTCAGTTGCAATGTTCGCAGCATGTTTTCAATGTTTCAGAACTTGCTTTGCCGAGATTCAACTCTCTCTTTTCAGAGATTCAAATCTGCTCTTTCAGCTTTGCATTCTGGGATTCCCTGTTCGAACGGGGGAAGTATTTAAGACGAGTTGGGAGACAAAATCTTATAGTCAGCACTTTTAAGTAGAATATGTTAGTTAGAGCTACTACAACCTGTCAGTGTGACATGAATACCAAAATAGTTTGTACTATTTTATATTGATTTGCTGGTTATTTATATGATGAACTGATTACATTTGTGTCAACCCTCCTCATTTTAATGACATTGCAGTATTCTGATAGGATGGATCAGTGTCAAACAGACTGATAGAGGAAAGACAAATGGTGTGTAGCCACCCTGTATTTTGCTGAGTCTTTGATGCTGAAAAACATCGAACACAATAGCACTGTACCTTATTAATCCTGCAAGAGTTTACTTCCTAATGAAAGTATGAATTTATCCTGGTTTTCCTTAAAGATATGCCTCTGTCAGTAAGCTATGAAATGCATTAAAGGCTATCTTATTAAAGGTAAAAAAAAAAATAATAATAATAATAATAATAAAAAAACAAGCAGTACTGCTGTAGTCATATGTTGATAGTCTTGATATAGGCCTATATAATAACATTTTAATAAAGTAGTGACTCAAATTGACAGTGATAAAATGCACCAGCAGTGTGTTTGTTTGATACTCTCCGTTCAGATCAGACTTATCTGTATATTCACACGTGTGTTTGCTGTACTTTGCAGTGTAGGATGTACTTTAGCTGACCATTGTCCCACTTGTTCAGTTTTCACAACAGCCGCTGTGTTTGTTGTCTTACATAACGTCATGTCGCTGTCGGCCAATCTCAGATGGTGAGGTTTCCCAGCAAGGTCCGCCCCTTTTACAGGATGCACCATATTTGGAAAATGACGTCTAGGGGATCCCGTTTCTGGAATATTCCATTTCTCCAGGGTGAGTTTAAAGACTATTTCTAAATGTAAAATTTCAACTTTAAACAGAGCAAATTGACGTTGCGTACGTGTCTTTTAGCGTTTTAAAACGACGTACAAGCACCATGCGGCGTTAATGCTGCGTTGTTATGTGAGTGTTTTGGTGTTTTCCTCCTCGGGGTGTCGGGTAAAGAGCGCTCCCCTTTGCCGACGTCATTCGGCCGGTCCTCTCTCCGGCTATAAAAGCGCTCCGAGCTCTCAGAGTTGGCAGTCAAACTTTCAGTAGCAGATCAACGACAACGGCAAACATATCGGGAGCGGCAGTTTACGATTTTCTCCCAAACCAACAAAAGGAGTTCCTCATCTCAAGTTCGCATTTGTTTGGATCTCCATACTTGTTTTTTTCGGGGGAAAGATGATGTTTACCGCTTTCAACACGGAGTGCGATTCTTCCTCCCGCTGCAGCACCGCTTCCCCGTCCTACTACCCCTCACCAGCGGGATCTTACTCCAGCATGGGGTCTCCCCAGTCTCAGGTATGTCCGGTCAAATATTAGTATTGCAGTGTGGTTTATTTATAAGTATTTGTTTGCATGCAACTTAGAACGTTAAATCTTATAGACGTCGCTAAATTATTCCCATAAAGCTTAAACATATGGTTTAAAATAAGAAATGTAAGCTGACTGACAAATTGCCTGACCTGCGTTGCACAGTTCAAGGCTTCATTCATTCACCTGGAAACCCCATAGAGAGAGTGTAACGTCACAGCTGACATCATAAGGATATTTTTAAACCACCCGGCTTTTTATAGACCCATCCTGCAATGCTGCATCCCCCCCTCCTGAAAGTTTACCAAATGTACTCATGATCCTCTTTGCTTCATTGTCCACAGGATTTCACTGACCTGACAGCATCAAGTGCCTCCTTCATCCCCACTGTCACAGCTATTTCGACAAGCCCGGATCTGCAGTGGATGGTCCAGCCTTTAATCTCCTCAGTGGCCCCTTCTCACAGAGCTCCCCCCTACAGCTCCAACCCCAGCCCTGCATACACCAGACCAGGCATGAGGTCCACATCAAGGGCTCATACCTCTACCAAGAGGGGCAGAGCGGAGCAGGTAATTATTATCTGACTATTTACTTGTTGTACTGTTACATAAGTAACTTCCATGTTACTGTGTAATTAATTATCTCAGAGCTGGAGGCTTAACTTTTTCTTTTATTATATGTGCAGGTGACACCTGAGGAGGAAGAGAAGAAAAGAGTTCGCAGAGAGAGGAATAAGCAGGCAGCAGCAAAATGTCGTAACAGGAGGAGAGAGCTTACAGACACTCTGCAAGCTGTAAGTATGATTTACCATCATTCCTCAAAATGTATTTCTCACCACAGCTAATAGCAAATGTCATAATCCAGCGCAGCCAAGCTAATGCCACTTCCTCTATTTCTCTCCCCCCTTGCAGGAAACTGATCAGCTAGAGGATGAGAAGTCCAGCCTGCAGAATGATATTGCTAATCTCATGAAGGAGAAGGAAAGGCTTGAGTTCATTCTGGCCGCCCATCAGCCCATCTGCAAGATCCCCTCAGAGCTGGACACTGACTTCTCTATAGTCTCCATGTCTGCCGCCCGTCCCTGCCTCTCCACTGCCGTGTCCTCCCAGCTGCAGGCTACAACCACTGTCACCTCCAGCCAGCCAACCTTCACCTCAACCTCCAACTCCATCTTCTCAAGCAGCAGCTCTATCCTCTCCACCGCCACCATCTCCAGCAGCACGGTCAAGATGACAGACCTGGACTCCTCCGTTCTGGAGGAGTCTCTGGATCTGCTGGTAAAGACGGAGATGGAGACGGCGCGGTCGGTGCCAGAGGTCGACCTGTCCAAGTCCCTCTACACAACTCAGGACTGGGAGCCCCTTCACGCCTCAGCCAGTAACAATGACTTTGAGCCCCTGTGCACGCCTGTGGTGACCTGCACGCCGGCCTGCACCTCCTACACATCTTCTTTTGTGTTTACCTTCCCAGAGGCAGAGACCTTCCCCACTTGTGGCGTCGCCCACAGGAGAGGAAGCAACAGCAACGACCAGTCCTCTGATTCCCTCAGCTCCCCAACCCTGCTAGCCCTTTAAAGACTCTTCCAAAAACAATAATACTTCCTATTAAGCACATTTTCTTGACATATGAGATGTGCAGATCACAGGGCTATGGAATGGACTTTTACCAGAAAGCAAATTATTTATAATTTTATTTGCCTTTATCTATACTTGCCTATTACACCGATGTAGCAAGTTTTAAAAAAAGCATGTTTCAACTAATACCACCTAGTCGTTTTATGAGTTCATATATGATTTTATGGTGCTAGATAAAAAAAAAATTGTCGTAGTGTTGATGTGTGTTCAGAGCAATAGTTATTAGTTTGTTTTCTGGTTGATGGAAAGTGAGAGTAATTGTGAAACTGTATGTGAAAAACTTTAAAAAACTGACGTGCTTTGTCCTAACCATGATGGTCTGAGTGGTCTATTTTGGTATGAAGTTTTCTGTGAAAACATTAGTGGTTTTAATTTATGAAATTTAAATTTATTTTTTTACAGAGAGAGTAAAGAGGAATGTTGTTTGTTAAATATGTAAATAAAAATAGTGATATTTAAATTCCATTATCTGTCTGGTTGAATTTGTGGATATGAACACCCATACGTAGACATTCTCATAGGATAGCAGGGTATTCAACAGACAATTAAAATATTGTCTAAAATTAGCCTCCATAAGGGATAGCAGTATTTTCCCTGCATCTCAACTGGCTCTATTTATTGTTCCGACTGTTGCCAAGGTTAACTATACGTCAGGGCTCCTACGTCAGTGCGTTCTTTCCATTTTTTTAAATTTGCAGGCATAGCGCGATGACGTCGTACTTCCGTGCCCAAATATAGAACGCCGCGAAGACTCGCTGCTGCTGTTTGCCAGCAGACTGCAGACGGGCTTTTTCCACTAAAACACACACATTAAGTGGTTATCTCTGGGTTTTCTCTACAGATAAATCTGAATTGATCAGTGGAATATCTGAAAGAGGGAAAAACGTGATGCGTTGCTTCCCCAATAGAAACGATAGTTTTTCGCACAGCTCGTTGCAAGACAGTCGCTGCGCACACACATGGTTATACAAGACAAATCGCAAGAGGATCCGAAAGCAACGTTTAACCACGAGCTACGTCTGTCTATTCTGTTCTCTCGGACTAGAGACGCACATGTGAGTTAAAGCACAATGCAAGAAAAGAGTCCTCAGAAATAATTCATAAAGGCAAATACTAAACCTTCTTTAGCTGTTTTTTTTTTTTTTTTTTTTTTTCGCAAATGGACTGCAGAGAGCTGGACATTATGCTGTAAAATGGCTGTCTGCTAAGTAGTGGTTTATACAGCTTGTTCTAACTCTTCATTCCCACCAGCTGGGTCAAAATTAATACTGATGTGCCATGAAAAATGACTAGGTCAAATGTAAATACCTAATTTGGAGGATGATGATCTCAAAAACTTAATTCACAAATGGTCTAGCATATCCTTGCTCCTCATTGGTTGTTAATGAAATTACACAGACAGTCTGCAGGCAAAAACACAGTGATATATAGACCCAAAGTAGGTAGCTCATGTGTTGTTTTCCCAGATACTGACTCAAGATGTGCAATTGTGAACACAACATTTTTCTTAAATATTAGTGTCTTAATTCCTACTTATTTTACATGGTTTTAATTAAATTTAGAACATTTGGGTACTTTATTGCATCTCATAGCTTCATGGTCCAGGTGCATGTAAAGTAGGCCGACTCTTAATGGTATAGTGTGTCTTCAAATGGGGTTGTGTTTACCGCGTTCACGAAGAGTCCATACGAAGGCCCCCCCTTGTGTCATATTCATAACCTCATAATTTGAAAGTTTCTGAAAGCTCTGAGTCCACGAGTTGTAATGTGTTTGTCAGAAATGGCCACAGAAGTCAATTTTTCGTTATATAATAAGTGATAAGTGTAATTTTAGTCATATACAGTTTTTCTTCAAAATTTTCTAATAGGTCTGAGGAAAATGTTGATATTCCCGACGACCTCATCGTTCTCCTCTGTCATCATCTCTTTGCATTTCCTGCATTATCTTATCCACTTGCTAGCTTGCTAAATTGTTTGCCCCTGTGGATTCTAGACACCGACAGTTGTATTAGTATTGCCGTTGCTTAGAAGTGGTATACTTACGACTTAACCACTTGAACATCATGCATATTGTGTACACGGCTTCCCATGTTGTAAACACAAGCTCACGAGTTTCATTTGAAGGCACCATAAGATTTGACGACATCTAGCGGTGTGGTTGCAAAGTGCAACCAGCTGCCTTTCTCTCACTCTTCCCTTTCCAAGACAGCAGTAACATTTGCCACCGAGTGCAAAATCGTTGTTCCCTCAGAGGCCATCTGTACCATAATAACTAGTCAGACGTCGGCTAGCGGTACCATGGTCTTGCACTCTGCGGCTCACATTAGCACTGTTTCACAAGCATGTCAGAGAACTACGGTGGCCTTCAGGTAACATAAAAACGCGAAAGACTCTCTCTAGAGTCAGTGTTTGGTTTGTCTGTTCTGTGCTACTGCAGAAACATGGTGGAGCAACATGTTGGACTCAGTGAAGGGGACCCGCTCCCTCTGTAGATATGAAGGGCTCATTCAAAGCTAACAAAAACACAATGAATCTTAGTCTGTGATTATACACAAATGAAACCATAATTATGAATACTATTTTCCATATCTGCTAATAGATCCCCTGGAATGTTACACACTGATCCTTTAAAGCCGGGAGTTATGCACCAATGCAATCCATCTTCCCTAAACAGAAACTTCTTATTCAGAATGCCAATTTATAAACATGAAGACAGTTAAATCAGCATTAACACAATAGTTAGGGATGAATTTTATTTCAAATCAAACTAGATGAGTCATCATAGTGTGACTGTATTTTCTACTGAGTTTATTCAAACTACCTGATGAAGTTTTCCTGCTGTAATATCAGGATGATTTATTGTTTTCATTGTTATATACAGTTTGTCATCAAACCGTTCCTACCCCTTCCCTCCCACTCACTCATTTCACCTTTTAGCAATGTTTCACCATGCAAAGAATCATCAGAGGGTGGATTGCTAAATGACTTTACACAGGAAATGTGTGGTATGTGTGTGTGCTGGACATGCTGGGTGGAAGACTACCATCGCACATTAACTAACTTACTCTGACGTTGGTGCCCTTCCAGTGTGTACACACCCTTTTTGTGCAACACACGGCCAAGAAATCAGCAGTTGTTACTCTGCTTCCTGTATGGATAGAGGCCTGCTCTTCCAAAGTACAAAATCAAACAAACAAAAAGATTCAAATAGTCGATATAGTTTGGAGAGTTTAAGTTGCAGCAGTGCAATGCTACTTCCTCAATTCTTGCTTGCAGAACACACAACTGTGTTTTTACAAAGCCTCTTGTTTTTCTGTGTGGTTGTGTAACAGCTGAGTACCTATCTGTTTTCCTATGCACTTAAGCAGAGCCTCTTTCACCTCAATAAAACCTCTATGTGCGACCATGCAGTGCCTAATAACTCTGTCTATTAATACCTCTTAGCCGGCCCCAGGGAGAAGGGGTAGCAGCAGAAATAGCAGGTGCCTATTGCTTCTTTTAACATCAGCATCAACAGCAGTAAAATTAGACCACTATGACGCCAGCCTGCGTCGGTGCTGCAACCCAGGGGAGGAACCAGGCAGCGTAAGCCTGATAGAAAGAGAGGAGGGAAGTGAGAGCGAGGCAAGGTGAGGAGGAGTGAAGGAGAAAACGATGAGCATATGAGGATAGCAGGGAGGGAGACAGACAGAGATCCCTGCCTGGGTGTAATTGTGAGCGCAGCGATGATGAAACAGCCAAGTTGCCTCCACGCCATGACGACAAGAGCTCAGATTTGGCTCCATGTTCACAGAAATCCATCTCCTGATACCTTTTCTTTTGTTCAGACAGGATATGAAAGCCTTACAAAACCATGAATACTTCATTGTCTTCTCCCTATGAGTGACAGCAGTAGGGCATTTACAGTGACACCAGTTTCCAATTTTCACATATTATGACATACTCCTTTCTTTGCTTTACTGTCAACGGTGAGTCCATCTGACACAATGCAGGGCAGTCTGTGTTCATCAGTGTTAGTGAATGACAAATCAAGTTTGAACTCGATCTGGATTCTGGGCTCTTATCAGCATATATGGTCTGATTTTGTGTTTGTATTTTCAGTATCTAGACGTGATAAGAACTCACAGCTCAGAGAATGACTGCAATTGATTGAAAGGTGTGTAGACTCTTGCGTCAGCATGTGTGCTGATTGAAGGTGTTCCACTCTGCAACTTTCATGACATGTAATACTGAATCAGTAACTAGAGGTGATATAAAAAAGGTTAGTCATTCAGTAGCAAGAGTATTGAAGTATCTTTAGGTTTAAACCTGCAGTAGGCAGAATGTTTTGGCAGCATTGGACAAAAACTTCATAATAACCTTTCAGCATATTGTAATTCAAGTGGTCTGAGAGAAAACTAGACTTCTGCACCTCCTCATGGCTCTGTTTTCAGGCTTTAAAAAATCTAGTCCATGACAGGAGACTTTGCAGTCACAGGTCATTTCAGAGAGCGAGCGTTCCTATTGGTTGTACTCTAGCTGGTTGGCGGTGCTTGGTAGTTCCTTAACTGATCTCAACATGGCTTCCAGATCACAAACTCTCATTTTACAGCTAAACAGTAACTACAAGATGTTTTTGAAAACAATTGAGGAGAGAAATAGGCATTACAGTAACAGGATGTTGATTCATCTTTGATCAGCGCTGCCTAGTTTGATGTTTGAGCACCCGAGGACACAGAGTCACATGATTTTTGTCATATTACCTGTCTTTGTCAGGATATAGTGACCGTTTTGTGAAAATAACTTTTTTGAATCATAATTGCTTCATTTCTACCGACTGCTACTTTAAATGATGTAAAAAGAAATATTTTAGTCACAGTTCTATGAAAGTTTTGTGACTTTCATTTAAAAGCTACGGAGCATGAAGGTGTGTGTGACATGCTATTCTTAGCGTTTATTTGACGCACTGACTACAACGCTGAAGGGATTTCTCCATCCGATAATTACTGTTCACTTAGTGCCAGCTCCCCACACAGCAGCGTGTCCTCGTCTCGTCTCGTGGGATCTGTAACAAGGATGTTTCCCTGGAAACTGGACAGCTCTATCATATGTAATTTGGTAATCCCTGAGTTGCTGACAGAAAAATAATAGCTTTGGGGATTTTTCCAAAACACCCAGCCAACACTGAGCATGATAGGTCTCTTACGTGACCTGTACTTACTGTTGTCACATTCTGGATGGATTTTTATGCAATTACTGTAACATTAAAGACATCTTTGGGAAGTGGAAATCTTTAAATATCAATAAGATAATTGTGAGCATTTGGTACAATAAAATGAAAAAAGATGATTTCTGCAGTATTAATATCTTTCTATGGGAGCAGGTTTAAATGATGTACAATGATAGAAGTATATCAATCATTATACACTCGGCTAAAGTCTACAGTCCAAGAGAGTTTATATGGTATGAAACAAGGTCACACTTTAATTCTCATTGCAGAGACCAACTTGGACTTTGTCTCATGTTGAGAACCACCACAGATCAGACCCTGACTGGGGTCAAGGACCTGCAAAGGTGTGCTTATCTATTGATTAATACATTTATTGCCAAAAACTCCAATCTAAGATTACTATTTTTCTGTTAAAAGTGAGATCCCTGATCAGTCTGCAGTGGTTTACATTACCTTTGCTTTACATGATAGCACATCTTCCCACACTCTCAGTATTAGTCTCAGGAATATGGCCATTTTAACCCACTAGGGGGCCCCAGGTCATAAAAGTACTGTGGTCTATATGAGGGCCCCACTGGATATATATCGACTTTTAGGATATTTTGTAAAATGATCTGCTTGTATAATTTCAGTGTTTTAATTTTTAATGTGTGCTGTTTGACTGTATATGGTGGTGGGGCATATTTGGACATATGAGGTGATATTTCTAGTGTACTACTGTCTACTTTTTTCTTGTATTATTGTCACTTTTCTGTAAATATGAGGTCATGTTGTTCCCATCTAAATACAACTGATGTAAACACTACTGTGTCCTACCTGTATGCTACTACAACCTGCAAAGCCCAAGACTATAAAACATGTCACCATATGTACCATATGTAACAAATACGGCTCTCAAAATGAACGCAATTAAATGAGTTAATGCAAATTCGTTTTAATGCCATTTAAGTCTTTAGCGTGTGAATGCAATAGTTCTTTTGGCGGTTGTAGCAGGTGTTACATACATGACAAATCTCCCTTGAAGGTATATTTTGAACAGATAAAAAAAATGTGTGATTAAGTTCTGATTAATCAATATTAATCATGGACAATCATGCAATTTATTACAATTAAATATTTTTTTATCACTTGACAGCCCTAATGATAAAGTAATTAACTAGCTTTCAGTGCTTTCAACTGCATCTCACTGTATTCTTCAGCAAAGCAAGCAGGTATCATCCTGTGATGGGGATCATAACCAGTGCATCTGTTGAGAGATGGTCTTTGGCTGTAAACGTCCTCCTTGATCTTTCTCCAGCCGTCCATTACCTCCTGGGTGACTTTGAGCCCTTCCCTGTCAATGCTGTGATTCACAGACAGCTAATGTTGTTCATTCAATCTCTTACAGCGTATTTGCCGCTGCTCTGATGTAGTGTACCCTGCAGATTTTATATGTGTTTCATGATGCTACACTTCCTCTCTAGGTCCTGTCTACACCACCTTAAGATTTTTAATGGTTTGGTAAATGACTTGTGACCTGAAGACTTTGCCAGATGTTGTGACATCATGTGATGACACCTGGAGCTGCTGTATTTGCTGATAAAGACGGTGAGATGTGGTTGAAAAAGGTAAAGAAGTGACATCACTATAACTATAACTACTATATAGCCTATCTCTAAGATAATGTCTACTCTATATAGTTTTAAAACTTTGCAGGCCACTCTATATAGACCATAGCTATCTATAGGACTGATAACAGGCAACGTGAGCGACTGCTCTGACACTCAGGGACCCCAAAGGTTTATACGACTGTGCACACAGAGGTTTAACGGGACTGAACCCACAATCACCTCATGGAAGTCGGTAGTTGTAGTTCTTCCTCCAGGTCAGCAGCGGCGCTAGAGGGCTCGGCCAGGCCGGTTGTGTGAGCTGGAAGTCGGTGTTAAACAGTTCGACTGGCTGGCACGGGCTGGTTGGTCGGTTGAGGGTAGCCATGGCTCGACTCGCAGCGCTACTGTTGTTACCGGTTCTTATTGAATCGGTATTTTCCATTTCTTTCTTTTTACCGGTCAACTCCAGAAAGTGTTTACGAGAGGAGATCCACAAAGACGTCCTCGTCACGGGGGAGTATGAAATAACCGAACAGGCGAACACCAAAACTCATCTGAAGGTGAGCACAGAGCCGCTGCTAGCTACGGTTACCGTAACCAGCTTGTGTTGAGGCCGAAATGGCTTCAGTCTGTTAACGTCTGTGTTTGAACACGCTAGTAGTCACAAGTAAAACCCATAGTTTATGCTAAAATAGACTCAACTGTCGGCGTAGTGCGGCTGATAACTGTTGTTAGCATTTTAGCTAAACTAGGCCCCGAAAAACACGTCTTCCTGGTTTTAGGTTGCTAATTAGCTAGCTAACGTCAGTGCCCGCTAACGTTACTTTAAGACTGCAGTTTCTGACATTAAGTCAAATTACGCTAACAATGGAAGCTCGTTCATCGCCTATTGCTTGTGTTTATGTGACAAGTATTGTGTTTTATATCATGTGAAATAATGCCGTCACTGTCAGTGGCTCGGCTCTGCTGCTGTTACACGTCAGTCTTAACAGGAACCGGCCATTCAGCTACTGACATTAGCACATTAGCCACATCAGCTAGCCTGCATGTCAACGACAGCTTGCATGTACAGTATTTACTGTTAGGATTGAATCTTAAAATGTCCACTACACATCATACAATGGCGTCTATCACATTATTATTAACTTACTTCCTTAAATAAAAGATTGTGGAAGACTCCATAACTGTTTTGCTGATATTAATGAGGTCATTATTAGTATTAATGGATGTTTTACAGTGGCAGTCAATTGGGGCTGCAAGTAACCATTTGTTTAATTGTATAAGTAGTTTCATCTGAGTATTGTTTTCAGTGAATAGTTTGTTCTACAAAAGGACTGATTTCAAAAATGTCAAATGCAGTCTCCCTGAGCCAAATGAAATCGTCACATTGCGTGTTTTGTGCAATCAACTTCACCATATAATATTATATATAAAGTGGAGGAAAGCAGCATTTGACCTGTATTTACATTTCAAGGAAGGAGAGTACAATTAAAACAGAATAAGTACAGTTAATATTTAATTTCTGTGTTTTTTTTACTTTGCAGATCACAGATTCCTCCAGTCACACTCTTTACTCCAAGGAAGATGCTGTAAAAGGAAAGTTTGCATTCACCACAGAGGACTATGACATGTTTGAGGTGTGCTTTGAGAGCAAATCACCCATGGGTAAGTGTGTCAACCCCCAGAAGCAGGCACAAAATTCACTACTCACTCACCAAAGTCATTATTCTTTCACTGACAGATATACATGACGAGTACGCTACAGCTGTTATCAACACACACATGCAATTCATTTATGACTTTCTGATTGTTTATGATGAACATTTTGCTCCACTTTGTTTAGAAATGAAATGTGCCAGGACATTTAACCATATGGTGATGTTTTTGCTGTAGGTATTTGAATAGCTGGTTATGAAATTAAATATGTGAATTTATGGAAATGAACCATGTGTCATGTTTTATGTAATTATTTACATTTGCACAGTACAATAATGTAGAAGGAGTGATTGGAAACTGATCGTGATTAATACAGAAAATCATAAATGGAATAGCGGTGAAAAGCTTTTTAGTTGGCATGTAAATTAATGTTTTTCTGAAACTAGGTTTACATGAAAGCACAGTGAATGAACACACTTTAAAATATTCTATCCAAGTTGAATTGCATATGATGCTAAAAGCTCTGCTCTTTTTAACCAGGGACTGGAAGAGTGCCTGACCAGCTGATCAATCTGGACATGAAGCATGGTGTGGAGGCCAAAAACTATGAGGAGGTAGGTGTTGGAGTCCCAGTCCTTAGTCATTAGTCGTAGAATGATACTACAGATATAGACAGACAGACTGCAGCTTGTAGACTAGGTCAGTGGATGTGGGACATTGGTCTTGCAGCACGGGTTTCACTACATATATTTATTATTCTGGTTGGTTTGAAAATTTAATCAGCTACACTTCCATTTTAAAGAATTGCCAGCATCCCTGAGCCTGATGAAAGTGTTAGAGGGCACCCAAATGTTCGTAACACAAAAACTGCAGATTGACCCACTTGGTTAAATTTGCAAGTACACCCCTAGTCAGGATAAAGTCCATTTATCAGACTATCTTATCAAACAAAATGAGTTCAGATTCAAGAGATGCGAGAGACATACTCCTTTTCCTTCAACTGTTGTACAAAATCAAAAAGCGTAATGACTTCATGAGACTGGTAAATCGTATTGAGCTGTAGAAACAAGAATATACTGCTTATGCAGCTTATGTTCACTTATGCCACGTTGAATACTTGTTTCTGGTGTCAGTAATGTGGATACCTTGTGCTGCGTTAAGGCCCAGAGAAACCAAACCAACATGAATGATCAGCGATGAAGGCTTACTGTTGTGTTGCCTCATGTTGCCTTTGTCTTGGCCAAAACGCTGCATTTGAACACACTGTAAAGACTACAGCCAATGACCAACTACCACGTAAGCCCTGCGTCTGTGTGAGATGAATTAACTCCACACCAGCAGGTAGTGGTAGTCCGTATTCAAAAAGGGAAACCAGAAGACCAAAGACAGCGGATACAAGCCATTGTTATATGTACATGAAACAAAGCAGTGTTTGCAGACTGTACTATTTTCACACCACTCTGACCACTTAGCTTCATTCCAGATGGCCATGTCATTATGAAAATATCAGTGTATTGATTATTGGTTGCCTGCTTAACTTTACCCGTTCGCTTACTTTCCTCATGTTTATTTCTCAAGGTTGAAAGACCCTCACTGTTGGCTTGGTGTGTCAGTGGTATTACCAGGTGTCCATTGTCAAAACATGATAATATCAAGGTGTCCCAGTGTATAAAATGAGGAAATCAGTGGGGGAGGTTCTTTGCCTCAACATCAATCAAAATTTTCCTAAACAGGGACACATTGTTGTGCATCATCGCTTCCTTTCCTTGATAGTCCTTTTGAGAATGAATCGCACTTGGCACTGTGGCTGCCTCAAGCAACACCTAATAATAAGTACAGAAGTGATAAAGCCCTGTTAGCTGAGAATCGCCCCTCTTCCCACACATGGTGCATGAACATGACATTCTGTTATACTGAGGGAGTGTGTAGGTGGATGTTCAGGGAGAGCTCTAGTGGGCTTGTCCCTTGTCTGTAGGCCGGAGGGTGGGGCTAAAATTGCATTAACCTACGAAGATGGGTGTGTTACTTTTGCACAAATTCAGTACAAGATGCATTGGTAAATGTGCTGAAAGAGTACCTGTTTGTTACACAATGTTTGGGAGCATGTACTTGGCAGATAGATGCTGCATATCAGCTACATTTTACTGTGCAATTTCCAAATAGGGGAAATGTCCATGTCTGGGGCTGCAAATGTAGTTGCTTCACAATTTTAAGGCTATGGTTTGTTCATTTGGTCCAGATGAAAGAGACCAAAGCCTTGTTGCTGTTTTAGTTTTTGTTCATTTAGGATTCTTACAAAGTGTCAAAACAAGACCAGTTTGTTCTTCTGGCTGACAGCAAGTGATGTTAAAAGATCACACCCTCAAATAGCTGTGAGCATTATTAGATGAGATTGCAACTGGACTTCCAACAGACCGCTACATAAAGTGAAGGAAAGAATGCGTCTAATTGGACCCAAAAATGAGGGAAAACCGTTACTATAACCGTCAAAATAAGTATTGTATTAATTCACTTTCAAATTTGTACACGTCACAAATTCGTATCACATAATCCTGTGGTTGGTCCCGTTTGTGCTCCACCTTCTCAGGAGGTGCAGCTGTTTAGTTCACACCAGTTCAAAAGGTGACTTTCTCACCAACAGGAGGAATGCAAACCACAGTTTGTTCAAACACATGAGGCATGTACACCGCCTGGAGGCAAATTTGTCATTTGTGATATTGAGCTATACCAATAAAATTGACTTGATTACTCAGCCTTAGAGTGACACCTACTGGGTAAAGTATATAATGGCACTGCTTAAAGAGTGCATCTGACTACCATCAGCTTCTCAGGGATCACTTTTTGGTTGTTTTAGTCACTTCCGTTCTGTCTCTCCAGATTGCCAAGGTGGAGAAGCTGAAGCCTCTTGAGGTGGAGCTGAGGCGACTTGAGGACCTGTCGGAGTCCATCGTCAATGACTTTGCTTACATGAAGAAGAGAGAGGAGGAGATGCGGGACACCAATGGTAACAAAACAGTGCCGTTGGTCAGACAGTGAGACGGCACATAAATGACTGCATGTGCATGTGTTATTTTTTTCTTAAAGCAGGCAGACTCCGTAGGGATTAAGCTTGAGTTTAACCTTGTGTTGGTCGCCCGCAAGTTTTAGAATCAGGCCAAATTTCTGTGAGACTGGTTCTTGTCTGATGTGCAGTTTAAGGGTGGGGCGTCACGACACCTGATTAATTTCCTGGATAACCAATGATCGGGCCATGAGCCGATCAAATGGATTTCTTGCATGTCCAAAATTATGGTAATCGATAACAATATAATAATAAGTAAATAGAAAGTAAAATATAAAATATATACAAATATATTAGTAGACAGACATCATTGCACATGAAATGTTGATATTGCACAGGATATGGATATTTCACAGTGGTATACTGTACATTGATCTTGCACATTAATGAATGACTTGCCAGTTTGTTAGTGTGTGCAGTCTACTGGGAGAAGTGTTGATTGTAGAGTTAATACAATATACAAGAGTATTAAAAATGCACAGTGCTTACACAGCTTTAGCAAGTGTCAGGTTGCAATTACTTATGTGATCTATGCGTTTTTGTTGGTTCACTGTATGAACAAAATGACCAATAAAACGACTACCTCTCTTTTTTCACCTCTCTCCAGAGTCCACCAACACACGCGTGCTGTACTTCAGCATATTCTCCATGTGCTGTCTCATTGGGCTGGCTACATGGCAGGTCTTCTACTTGCGGCGCTTCTTCAAGGCAAAGAAGCTGATCGAGTAGAACGGCTCCTAGCTCCGTACCTCGGGGGAAGCTGCCTGCCGGTCAGCCAACACATCCCAACATCCACCCTCCTTGGACTAGCTTCAGCAAACAACAGCAAGTGGGGTTGAGGGGCTCAAATTCTAGTTTTCACGGCTGTAAGAGAGAGTACCAAGGTTGTCCTTTGAAACAATGATTCACCTGCTTATTTAGTGGTTTGAAACATGAAAAGCGCTGTAGGGGGAAATGCACTGTGAGACATCGGCGGTATGTCCATCTCATGGTATTTCACTTTTCTGTCTGCACTGTTTTGAATGTTGCAGCTCGCTGAATAAGAACCTGTTCCTTCAACCAGTTTAACAGTGATGCTTGATTTTGAGCTCAGTTTGAATGGATGTGCCATGAGCGAATGTCTTTTGCCCTTCTGTTGATGTACACATTCTTTGCCATGCCAAGCAAACTAGATCTTTGGTGCCCTTTTATCAAGTGAAGGCTATTTGAAAAAGTGGTTTGTCGTTACTTTGGTGAGAAAATTAGCAACCACTGAACTTCTGTGTTATGTCACTTAATTTGCATACATGTTTGGTAGCTAAATTTAACCGTGTCTTTAGTTTGTTTTCATATTGTAAATGCTACTTAGTTGCTTCTACAGGTATATTTTTTGGGGGTTGTGACTTGTCGGAGTAATATTCTCTTATACGTTTATAAATTAGGTCACTTCTATGAGCTCTTGCACGTTCTAGTTTTGTTTTTGAAACACCTGAACATTAATTTGTCACAAATCAAAAGTAGCCAGAAACCAAAAACCTTGTCCTTTAGGAAGGTGTTTGCGACATTATATTGTATGTATATGGCTATGAGTAATTTAACCACCAGACTTCTATGATACAATTCATATATACATGTGCAAGTTTCTGTTGTCAGAGTGTAGTCAGTGGAGGTGTTGACAGGAAATGTAAAGTAGGCAATCCAAACACTTTCTGAAATTTCCTTTCAGTTTTGCGCCCCCTTTATTCACAAACTGGTAAATTTAATTATACTTTCGCAATTTACAAAATATCACTTCCCAGTTACAGTGCCGATCCATCCAGCGTGCGTCTTTTCTTTGGAAATGTTTATGAGGCTTGGATTACATGCGAATGTGGGTGGTTGCAAATATTCCTATTGTTTTTGACAGGGATTAATTAATGAGGCATCTGTCATGGGTACATTTTTAAGTGAACATGCGCTTTGTGCGCAATCTGATTTTTATGTTGACTGATAAATTTTGTAAATTTATGTTGGGCTTTTATTCAATAAAATATTGGATGGATTTACATTAGTTATGGTGTAATCTAACATGTATTTCCCACTTGTGATGCTAATATATGGACTTTAGGAAGCGTATTACCATCCCACAGATGTAGGCTGTAATATCTAGGGCTGTCCCCAATACCATTTTTTGTGCTGCGAAGCTTCGGTGAGAAATATTTGAAGGTATTAAAAGCTTCAGGACAGTGCTGCTGCTGCACAACTGTACGCACACTCACCTCTATGCATTACAAACAGCAATATTTGTCTGAGAATAACTAATAATAATGTTGAACGTGAATAATGTTCTGGGAATATTTCTTATTTCATGGGCTATTTGGAGATTTATTCGTTATTATTACACAGCTGTGTAATAATGTAGCAGGCTGTAGCTGTGGATGCAGTTCTGATATTGAACTGTTTTTGTGTCACATTGATTTTTTTTTTTTTAAATAAATAGCTGTGAAATAAGCAGGATATTGTACAGCGAGCCAGTCATTGTTGTGAAATAAATCACTGCACTCGTCTGCTCCTGCTTCAGCACTGCCCTGTTTAGTTTTTTTTTTTTTTTTTCATAATGACCAGCTCGCTCTACAATATCTCTTACGTACTTCTACATTTAAAAAAAAAACAACAACAAAAAGTTAATCATTCGAATAGTGATTTAGAGGTTGATTACCATGACAACAGTTGAAGCGTCAAAGCATTCGGATCAGCCCTAGTAATATCACAGTATCGTCAGTGCTGGACTCACATTGCTACAGGAGTGTAAAAGGAAAAAATATTCTGAATATTTCAAATTTTTTAACACATATAAATGTTACAAAGCATTGGTTGCTCTGCCGGTCCCATCAGTGCCCTATAAAAATGTTATTTTCAAACTATAAATTTGTAGTCGACTACCTCAAACAATTTTGTCAACTTACTGATTAGCTGGTTTAATTGACAGATCCATAAAACTGAGTTTCTCCACAAAGAATCACTTTTATTCTTGTGTTTACCAGAGATGTGCTCATATGTTTCTCGGAAATAATCATTCAGCATGAAAAAAAGAATAAAATATGACAAATCGACTAAAGAAATGACTAAAAGGACAGATAAGTCAACTGATCAACGAAGAGGAAGCAGCCCTACAGTCTTCATGTCTAATTCATGATCACAGCATCAGATTTGTGCTGGTCACATGACCACAGCTGTTTACGTCCTTGGAGCACTTATGTTGAGAGGATGGACTCAGTCATTACATTCATTTGGTTCTGACTTATCCAAAACTACAACATCTCAAAACAACTTCCGATAAGTGCATTCAAACTTTAAAACAACAACAGAGAACTTGAGCTCATCCTTCCCAAACAGACAACTAAAATTTTTCAAAGCTCATCAACAGGTTGAGTGAGCATCAAAAAGTTTGTTTGTTTTATATATTATTTAGAAATAATAACCGGCTTGTTGGTCACAATTATAACTAGTGGGACAAAACTCAGTGCATATTATTTAGTCACCAATGTTATGTATGATTTAGCTGGTTAGACGTGATCTACTTAAAGGCATATTATACAGGAATTGTCTCTTCATGTATTTAAAGTGAATGCGAGAATTAAAATTAGATTATTAAGAAAAATACATTACTGTCTTTGTCACTGTAATCAACCAAATATACAGTATTTCTATAGTGCAGTGCAAAATCTGATAAAATGGTATATAAAATGTAAATTTACAGGATCGAAATAAATGAGAGCAAGTTTCAAGGTGTGATTCACAGAGAGAACAGTTTACATCTGCTGTATGTCACTTAACTTTTTAAAGAAATGTTTCACTGGATTAATTTGAATGACACTTCTTTCACTTTATTTATTACAAGGACCAAAGGACCAAACTTTCCTCTATTCAATATCACTGACAAAATTATTCCAATAAAATGTTGCTGCCAGAGTAGAAACCATGTTGTCCTGAAAAGGCTTTTATCCTGGAGCTCATTCCTCCAGAAAGAGTAAAACAGACTTTACTTAATAAAGACTGAAGTGGGTCAGGGGCGACACTAAATAACATGTACATACCATATGGGATAGAGTCAAAAACTACAGAAAATTATTTTGGAGTAATTGGTATATTGCGCCCGGCAAGAAATGCTGAGTAATTGTATAGTAGTCTTTCCCTATTAAACATCTGACTCACAAGTATATTACCATTGTTAAACCATTTGTCATAAAATAGACATATTACATTTGGAGAGAAATTATGCTTGTAAATCAGCGTCCAGGCCAAAAGAACCTCTTGATGAAAATTTGAAAGCTTAAGTGGGATTGTCTGAGTACTATAGTTATATATTTTATATTATTTATATTTTGAGGCCAATTAAATGTGGGGAGACGTGATGAGAGATGAGCATCTGAATAGTAAACATTTGCTTATTTACTAACACACTGCAGAATTAATGCAATATCACGTGACGCGGTCCACCAATCAGATGCAAGTACAGTCGTACTCACCCGGATGTACTCCGGGAGCACTTCCGCCCTACTTCCTGGTCAAAACATTTGCGTGGTATTGAGTTAGCTAGTCTTTACACTGACCGCAAGTCGCTTATAAAACAGATATGCCGGGCCCAGACAAAGAAACAGACCTGACGGAGAGAATTGAAGCGTTTCTGTCCGACCTGAAGCGTGGAGGGAGCGGGACGGGACCGCTGCGGGGTTCTGCGGAGACAGCCCGAGAGACTACAGCCCTGCTCCGCAGAGTCACAGCCCAGGCTCGGTGGAGCAGCGCAGGTGCCTCATGCTAACTTACTTTTGTTTGTTGATTTACATGTACATAGTTGTTTTTTTCCCGCTATATCTTTATGTAAAGTTTACAGTTTTAACATCTGTGTGATCAATGCGAAACAATAAATGAGCTGACAGACCGGTGGGTTGTAGTCTTCTAGCTGACCACTTTAAATTACAGAGGAGACCTAGTGTTTAGTATTCTATTAGAGAAAGGGCACTCAAAAACATACGAATACATGCTTATTAATTTCAAAGGGTTATCTATACAAGATGAGTTAAATTTATGTACGTGTAGATGTAAATGAAACTAACTGGCTGCAATGCATGTGAATGATAATACAGAGTAAAATGCTTCTTCATTACTAGGGCTGTCAAATTGTTTGCACATTTTTATCTGTTCAAAATGTACCTTAAAGGGAGATTTGTCAAGTATTTATAAGTCTTATCAACATGGGAGTGGGCAAATATGTTGCTTATATGCTTATAATCATGTTAAGTTTGACAGCCCTATTCATTACAAATTAAAAGCAATTAGAAAATTGTACACAAAGCTACATTTGTGTTAGGTGCTATGTTTTACACTCTCCAGCCATGTAAAGTATGAATGAAAACAAAACAAATATTATCTGTAAAAAGCATTTACAGATATCCTATTCCATCTAAACTGTTCTCTGTTTCAGGCGATTTGATGGAAATAATCCGTAAAGAGGGGAGGAGAATGGCTGCGGCCCAGCCATCGGAGACGACTGTTGGTAACATGATCAGACGGGTGCTGAAGATCATTAGAGAGGAATATGCCAGGTGAGGACTTAACAGAATGACAGCTGTTGAAACCAGTCACTGCACTGGAAAGGTTATAGATTAAGGTCATTGATTAGACACACTCACATGCTTTATGGATATTATGAAATGGATTAATTACACATACAGTAGGAATACTGAAAGGTCCCATGAGAAGATGCTGTTAAGTACTATAATCAAAGCAATGTCTGTTTTATTATTATGGTTACATATTTTCTCGGTTTGATTTATCTTTTGTACATGTGTTGTTTTGGTCTGCATGACTATGCCATGAACACACGTGTACCATTGGGCTCATTGGTTCCACAAGAATCTCAGCTGTACAGTGATATCATGTAATTCAAGACTGTTTAGGGACCCCAGTATGCAGACATATTCAGAAACACCATTTTTGAATAGGAGAAAATAAAACATTTATGCTATATGCAAAAAACTGCATGTTTTTGTCCCAAAAACTACATATGATTATCATAAAGTGGGCATGTCTGTAAAGGGGAGACTCGTGGGTACCCAGAGAACCCATTTTCATTCACATATCATGAGGTCAGAGGTCTTGCCAGTTTTTCATTGCCAAGATTTAGCCTAAATTTGGAACATGATTTAGCCTTCTTCTGATAAGCTAGCATGATGTGGTTGTCATCAATTGATTCCTTAGGTTTTCTAGTCTCACATGATATCTGTACCTTCACCTCAGCTTTAAAAAAAAGCCTACTACAGCCTCTGAAAGACAGTAAATTTGGTCTGGATTGCCAGTGCTGCAGGTCTCAGAGGTTAATAGAAATACGTAACGTCAATGCAATTTGGGTCATGTTGCAGGTCTATAATTTCTTAATTATTTCAGAGGAGATTTCCCAGAAAGAATTATGTAATTTTTTTAGCAAATATAGGGAAAACAGCTTTTTCTCCCAACAGAACAGCTCAATTTAAAGCCAAATAAATATTAAGGCTTTATTCATTTATTATTGCTAACTTTATTAGGAAAGAATACAGACCCAACTGTTGTACCTTCAGTGTGTCTTTTGTGACCTGGTACTTTCTTGTCATGTCATTCTCTACATGTATGTTTGCTGTAGTACTTGTATTGTTTGTTGTCTTCATCTACTGTGTCCCTCTCCTTGTCTGTGCCTTTTAATTTACATAATGTCTTTGAAAATGAATGTAGTGTTCTTTCGAAAATGTCTGAGCTTTGCACAGCTCTTCTCTCTATGAGCTTGTTTTCTCTGTTGTTTTCTTGCAGATCTCGAGGCAGCAGTGAGGAGACAGACCAGCAGGAATCTCTCCACAAGCTGTTGACCTCTGGAGGACTCAGCGAGGAAAACTTCAGACAGCATTTCACCTCCCTCAAAGCAAACGTCATCGAGGCCATCAATGAGTTGCTTACAGAGCTGGGTGCGTTTTTCTATTTCTTTTTCCTTTTTAACAGGTCTTCATTAATTAAACTGATAAAAAGTCTGTATTTATTCTGTGAGGTTAAAAACCTTTCCTGTTTCTCCCTTCACTTCACTTTTCAGAGGGAACAACTGACAACATTGCGATGCAGGCCCTGGAGCACATTCACTCTAATGAGGTCATCATGACGATTGGCCGCTCTCGCACCGTGGAGGCCTTCCTCAAAGATGCTGCACGCAAACGCAAGTTCCACGTCATCGTGGCAGAGTGCGCCCCCTTCTGCCAGGTAGGAAAAACACAGAAAAGATAAAAGAAATTGAGTTCACTTAGGAACAAGACTCTCTGACTGTCAAAACCAATTACTTTGGTGCCTTCAAATGGGGTTGTGTTTGCCGTCTTTACAAGTTGGGCCCATATGAACGCCTCCCTCATGTCGTATTCACAAACTCGTAAGTGGAAAGTTTCTGAAAGCTCCGAGTTCATGATTTGTGACGTGTTTGTTGACGTTATGAGAAATGGAGGAGCACATCGAAGTTCATTTATTGTATTGATATTGTACAGTAAACTGTAATTTTAGTCATACTTTTTTTTCTTGGTAATTTTATAAAATCCAGAGGAAAATGTTGATATTCTCAATGACCTAATTTTTCTCCTCTGTCATTATGCCTTTGCAATTTCTGCATTATATTACCCACTAGCTAGCTTTCCTAAATTGTTAGCCTCTGTGGCTTTTAGACTCTGTAATGTTGCCGTGGCTTAGCAGCTGTGTTCTTCACGACTTAACCACTTGAACGCAACGCATGTCGTGTTCACGACTTCCTATCTTGTAAACACGAGTTCCATTTGAAGGCACCATCAGGCTGGACTGTGTATGGTCAGTCAGTGAATTTGTGACTTAACTGTTGGTGGTCATGTGTATAATGTTAAATTCAGCTGTACACGACCACCAGGTCTGCGCTGCTCCACTCAACTGGCCTTTCAAGCGGTGACGTACCCTATCGTAGAATGCACCTGATTGGCCCCGGTTTTCTGCTTGCCGTTTCAAACAGGAAACAACATGGCGGCCTGCTCATAAGCTTTCTGTTATTCCGTTTAAATAATCCACTAATGTTTACTTCTGAAAACATTTTAAGTGAGAAATAAGCAATGCCACCACTGAATCTCGTTTTGTTTTAGAACTAGATTGCCTAATTTGACAGCTTGGTCCAAGTCTTGTGAGCCGGACGCGTTGCCCTGGATGGGCTCATTTCCATTAAGTTGAGACTTTTCAACAGATGCAGATGGAGACGCTCTCCAACCTGCTGCAACACTCCCACCATGCACTGGGCGACTGCTTCTCCTGCTTTCCATAGGAAATGAATGGAAATCGTTGAGATGCCCTCAGTCACTGGATCTGGTGGAAATGCCTGATAGAGGAGCACCCTGCAGACCCCCCCCCCCCCCCCCCTCCAGCCAAAAAATCTGGTGTTAACTGACATTAAAGACTATTATAATTTTTATCTCATTTGTTCACCTCCCACCAGGGACATGAGATGGCAACGAGTCTCTCAAAAGCCGGCATCGAAACAACAGTGATCACAGACGCTGCCATATTTGCAGTCATGTCGCGTGTTAATAAGGTATTTAACACCACAGAAGAAGAAGTTATGTGGGTTAACATCTATGGGGATCAAGGTTATAATACTTTTGAATTTTCAGTTTTTATTTAATTTTTGTTTGACTTGTGTTGACTAGTTTTTGTTTTTATGCATTTATTTTTAGTTTATTTTTGTTACGGCTAGCTATAGTGTCACTAGTAGCAAGTATGTAGCTACAAATATTTACAAAATACATGGTTGGAGCTATAAAGTTTAATACTTAATTTTTGCACCACTGGTGTCTGATGTGAAATAATTGAAGCATAACTATCTCCTAGATTGTCAGATCCATTCAATTTATGTGGTTTAATGTTGAGAGAGCTGGAAATGCAAAGTCTTTTTTTAGTTGATAAATTATAGCTAAAAAACAAAAACTGAAATTAATTTATGTTCATTTTTGTTTTGTTTTTATTAATATTTAACCAGGCAATTTAAAGGATATAGTTTCAGTATTAGTTTCAGTTTACTAACAATATTTTTTACTGCTTATTTTCATTACAAATTACGATAATAACCCTTTTGGGGATCTGTTTTCAGGTCATCATTGGTACGCAGACGGTTCTGGCGAATGGCGGTCTGAGGGCCGTCAATGGGACACACACTCTGGCCCTCGCGGCCAAGCACCACTCAACACCGCTGATTGTTTGTGCTCCCATGTTCAAGCTCTCGCCTCAGGTAAGAAGACACTCCAGTCTTCCAGATTTCTATAATTCCCTCTGACAGCAAAATGACGCCGAAACTATTTTGCATCCTTAGTTCCCAAATGAGGAAGACACCTTCCACAAGTTTGTCTCTCCACATGAGGTGCTTCCTTTCACTGAAGGTAACTCTGATGTCCCTCACTAAATACTTACAACAGCCAGTCAGCTTCAGTTTTGAAACCTCCTATAATATCCTGAAGTTAATTTTCGCTGCTTGCATTTTGTATTTCAGGTGAGATTCTCTCAAAGGTGAACGTGCACTGTCCGGTGTTTGACTACGTCCCACCAGAGCTCATCACGCTGTTCATCTCTAACATCGGAGGACACGCGCCATCATACATCTACCGACTGATGAGCGAACTTTACCACCCAGAAGACCACGAACTTTAACTAGCGTGACTAACAAATAAATTAAATAACGATTTATGCAGTCATTTGTGTCTCTTTTGATGACGCACTGTATGCTGTACTTAGTGTAGGTTCAGCATAGTGGTAGTTCTACTGGAAATGCTCCTGAAACAAGCAATTCCCCAGAAATATACTGCTATATCACAGTAATATGATGGCATACCTACCTGACTGTAAAATGTCACAGTAACTTGCTCTGGAAGTGATTCAACTACTAGCCACTGATTTACTGTAAACTTAGAGTCAAATATCCACGGTCGGGGTGCCGTTGTAGCTCACCTGGTAGAGCAGGCTCAGACCCAGTGCTGTCAATAAAGGAGAAACACTCCCAAAAAAAATCGTAATTTAAAAAAAAAAAAAAAAAATCCATGTTCTTGGCTAGAAGTTGATACAGAAATTTACGTAAATCCTGCGGGATGGTTAAGATTAGGCACTGGACTTGTATAATTATAGTTAGGATAGGTCGTTGAGCAGGGAGTCTCGTGAGAAGTTTTTTTTTTTTTTCCAATTTGCAGGTTACCTTATATACACGACCAATATTTATGAGTATTCTTCCTCTACAGACAGTACTATATTTAGCATTTTCCAGCTAATCCGAGTTTTTTTTGTTGTTAATTTATCTTAAGAAGTAGGATAAATTTCCCAGCCCATAAAATAACACTTAGTCCATCAATTTATCTGAATAAAATCATCAAATTTGGAGATACAGTATATACTGGACAAGAAGTGTATGGAAAAAATGTACTCTGAAGAGTAACTATACATATACATATATATACATATATATCAGACAAATGTAGTGGAGTAGAGGTATAAAGTAGCATAAAATGGAAATACTCAAAGTATAAGTACCTTGAGTAATTACTTCTACCACTGTATACATGGGTATTAATAATGTGTCCTATCAGCAGTACTGAGTGTGGTTGGTGTAGTAGCAGATGTGGTCCAGGTGGAGGCGGTGTAGACCAGCTGGTTTGTGAGGGTTTCTACTGACAATAAGCGGATAAAGAAGCTGCTGTGTGATGTAAAGATATAATGGCGGAGTGTTTGTGTAGAAACAGTAGTTTCACCGCTGAGTGTAAAAGACTGAGTCCCGCTGTATTACTCAGGCTGCGCTACAGCGTCTATTCACAGGCGCGATCCCACTACTGAGCGGCACGGGGGCTTTGACCTGCTCCGTTTCCGACCTGGGCCGGTGCACCCCTCCTTAGACGACCTGGTGGTCCCGGGCTCCCCCAGGAGCACCATATCGATACCGAACTTAGTGCGGACACCCGATCGGCATAGTCCGCTGCAGTTCAGAGCTCCTGAGCTCAAACGGTCCGCCAGCCTCAGCCTCCCGGTAACTTGGATTACAGGCGCGCGCCACCGCACCCGGCGAGAAACAGACAAGCTCACAGTGCTTTTAACTTGGACTAAGATGACGTCATCATCACGTAGTGACTCCTACCGGCGGGAAATAAAACTGCAGCTGATGAAGCAGTGATGAGGACTGATGACACTAATAATGTGTTTATTTGTTTATGCCTGTCTGGATGTATTTATTTTAAAATAACTATCATTATTTAAAAAAAAACAAAAAAACAAGACTGTGTTTTGCTTCAACTCTCAACCCCAGTAAAAAAACACAGAAAACTGATATATTGAAAAATATAATATATATACAAATATGATTATATCGTGTTTAAACCATACCGAAGAACGTATTTGTATCAATGTGCCGTTGCAATATCAATAGCAATATCCCAGCAACAGAGCAATGTTTCCGCCATTTTGGACTGAAAGCAACACAACCGGATGCCAGTAAAACAACCACCTAAAAAGTGTCATACAAAAGTGCAAATACTTATTTTTATTATATTATTGTACTGTACCAAAATGTCCCACGTTGAACAATAACATCTTATAGATCTAAGCGTTTTCGGTCCACCATGGCGGCAACGGATGCTGTCAAAAAACATCATAGTTTCGTCTTTTATTTCAACTTTGCAGTAAAAGTTATTTCAACGTCTGGTAGATCTCGCGAGATGTAAGCGGTTCTCGGTGGGCAGGTACAACTCGGACCTCGACACGGGGCTGGCAGTTCAGTACAATAATATCACTATAAAATAAAGAATTACGTAAGTAAGAGCTATGGTTACTGCTAGCATTATTGAACCTCGGTACAGGCAGCACAAAAGTTTGAATGAACCTTTATTACTAACTGGTTTAAAGCACGGTGCTAGCATACTGGTGACCCAGATCAAACACGCCCATTACGTTGCGAACAGGTGCATTCTGGGTCAAGCTAACATGCTAAATGCTAATGGATCGTAGATGTGACTGTCCTACAGTCATGATTGCGACTGCTGCGTCCTCTGAGGGACTTTTACCTTCAGAGATGGTGTGTGAGGACTATCTGCTGTTTGTCACTGCAGAGCTTCACTCAACTCAAAAACGTCTGAGAAGTTTGAGGAGCGCAGTGGGACCAGAGAGGCCGAGAGGAGGACCGGGGCCTCCAGGATGGACGTGCAGAGGAGATGAGCAGACTGAGGAGAACTTCACGGTTCATAAAGCTCACAAAATGTCATCCATAACAGGTGAGTAGGCTACAACAACACGCTAATTGTGGCTGCAGCTGCTGTGGAGTTTTTATTGATCATACAGTCTGCCTTGGTGATGATTTATAGACGTGACAGGTTTGCTGAAAGGGCCCAGTTTATTGTGGACTGCTTTTGTTTAATTGTTGTGTCTTCTCTTTTGGTTAAATCTTGTGAGGCTATACAGGGGAAGGTGGTTGCATTTGGCTTTGTAGGCCTATGCCTTGACGTGTTTATAATAGGACTGTCAATCATTAAAATACTTCATCGCGATTAATCGCATGATTGTCCGTGATTACACATTTTTTTTTATCTGTTCAAAAATGTACCTTAAAGGGAGATTTGTCAAATATTTAACACTCTTATCAATATGAGTGGGCGAATGTGCTGCTCTATGCAAATGTATGTATATATATTTATCATTGGAAATCAATTGTTAATGCAAAAATGACAAATATTGTCCAGAAACCCTCACAGGTACTGCATTTAGCATAATAATATGCAACAACCATTATCAGTGTGTCAGTGTGCTGACTTGAGTATGACTTGCCCCAAACTTCATGTGATTATCATAAAGTGGGCATGTCTGTAAAGGGGAGACTCGTGGGTACCCATAGAACCCATTTTCATTCACATATCTTGAGGTCAAAGGTCAAGGGATCCCTTTGAAAATGGCCATGACAGTTTTTTTTTTTTTTGCAGTGGACACTTTTACTGTTAAAGTGGCTGCAATGTCCGCGACACTGCACGCAGCACCACCATTTCTATTTTCTTTACATTTTCTATTCCAACAAGTAGTGCTAAATTAATACTGTTTCACAGCCTCCTTTTGAATGGGGAAATATGCCAACACTTTTACTTGTTTATTTATTGACCTAAAAATGGAACATTTAAATATGCATAGTTAGAAATACTCAAACCAGCCTAAAATATTCATTGTGACTTTTTAACCGTGGAGTGTAACTCTCAAATTAAACCAAATTATCACAAAAAGTTAAGACAAAGACATGACCTCAGAGTCCATAGATATAAAGAAGAAGTGTAATTGTAATATCGAACCACAAGGTGACTCCCCAACCTGCTATGTTCAAAGGTATGAAACAGCTTAATCCACAGGGAGATTTAGTGTGTCTGCCAAGTGTAACGTGTTGAGTGGTTGGATGTGAAGGCTTGGGACGAGGGTCAGAGGGGTGCTGGCATCCCGCTACGGTCTAACAGAGAGAGTGTATTGTTCTCTGACCTAAATTTATTGACCTGGAACTGCAGAAAAAAAGGTCTTTACTCTCCACTGCCTCACACTCGCTGGTCAGACCATGACATCATCCAACTGTCAAACAGCATTTTCTGACAATTAGCCCCTCTGAAAGATTAAGACCCAGAAATGCAACCAGCAGGGTAACATATCTGGTCTCAGTTTATAATAGATAATCATTATGATTCAGCCGGCATCCAAAGAGAGAGTCAGTCTGACTCTAAATCCAGCACTTTCATCCTCGGCATCTTTCCTGATGTCATCAAACATTAAATTGAATTATTTAGTAAAGCTTAAGTAGGCAATATTTTTTGGCATCACTGGGCAAAAATTTTATAGTAGCATTTCAGCATATTATGTGTTCTGAGACAAGATTAGAGCAAATGTGATTAAAAAAAAAGTTGTTTTGCTGAAACGCTCGCTATGTCCTAGCAGCAGTACATGAGACCGGTAACCTGAAAAAAATTATGTGACTCCGTGTCCTCCGGTGCTCCTAACGACATCTGCAAGATTTCACAGACCAGAGGAAACAACCCATAAGAGCTGACCTGAGGTCTGCTGTCTAGCTACCATCTATTAGAGACAGCTGTCAAAGTAGGCAGGACTGATCAAATATGAATCAATAGTCTGTTACTGTAATGTCTATGTCAGAAACATCTTGTAGTTACTGTTTTGCTGTAAAATGAGAAAGTTTGTGAATTGGCAGCCATGTTGAGATCAGTTGAGGAAATACCAAGCACCGCCCACCAACTGGAGCACAGCCAATAGAAACACTCTCTTTGAAGTCTCCCATCACAGGCTAGATATTTAAACCCTGAAAACAGAGCCATGAGAAGATGCAGAAGTCTAGTTTTCTCTTGAATTACAATATGCTGAAATGTTATTATGGAGTTTTTGCCCAATGCTGCCAAAAACTTTCTGCCTACTGTAGCTTTAAATTAGGCGTGTATCTACTATGAGTAAAGATTCAGCAAGTGTTTTGGCAATTTCACGTCTCACATTTGTTCAGAAACATATTTTGGCACTGCTGAGGTGAAACAACTGAAAGTTTACAAGTATATTTCCCCTGTGCTTGTGCATAGGGTTGTGGGTGTTTTAGTGTGGACGATACATGCACGCATCTTTGAAAATCCTCTGAACGAAGAAGAATTGGTAGAATTGTCAGGATCCTTGACAACAGTCCTTCGGTGGGATTTGATGCTGTATAGCATCCTTGAAATTCAGCCGTTAAAGAGTCCTTCCTTGACTTTATACAGTACCTTCCCACAAACACTAGGTAGCTGCCCAACTGTCAGTGTAGCTTCGTGTCTTTGTGCTCCAGCTATGTGTTCCTGTTCTACCCGCCTTCCTTGTCCCTTTTGGGCTTTTTGCCTTCACCAAATTGCCTGCCTGTCGCTTCCTTCTGGCCTCAACACACAAGGTAGACCTCGCTTTTATCTGTCTTTTCTCTGCCTTTGAGTCCTCACCGTACTCCTTCCACATTTTGATCTGACAGGAAGACACACTGATGTATCTGTCTTTGTCCAGCAGCAGGCTCATCATCAGCATCTCAAACACATCCAGTGGCATCATCACATTTAAGGGTGTGTCTTGGCGAAATCCCACTTGTCATTTTTCTGAGCTCATGAGCTCGTCTTGGTTTGTTGAAGAGGAGGAGGAGGAGGGAGGCAGATAAATCTCATTCTCTTTTTCATCACACTGACTTCATTCTTCACAGCCCTTTGATGAGACAGGGGAGCAAACCTGGGTGGAGTCTGGAGATTTACGGCGGATAGAAGTGTGCAGGCCATTAAAGCCCAGCGTCCTGCTAATGAACAGTCAGTGCAATCACACTGAGAGTAGTACAGTATGTACAGAGCTCATCGATCCAGTGTCATCCTTAGGGACGTGTAAGCTGTAGTCTGACCCTGTCACATGGAAGGACAACAACCGTCATCTTTATTTTCTAATCACGGTGGATTACACGATGCCGGATATCTGACCTCAGACTACATCTTATTGTGTTATGGTTTAATTTCTAAGCAGAAATTCAACAGATTGAAAAGACTGGAGTCATCTGCAAAATAACAACAAAATCCTTCCTGCATGGTGTGAATGAATGCATTGTGCTTCCCCCAACATACACACACAACATCAATAGTCCCCTTAACCCCCCGCCCAACACTGGGTATTGACGTGCAGCCGGCAGCCCCAGCTGTTGCCCGGCGATGCAGAGCTCCAAACTGTGCAGCGTCTTGTCATCAGAGCGGTGGCGTCTCATGGGAGAGCAGAGATGAGTGCTGTAATTAGCGGGGAACGAGGCCAGCGGCAAGCCAAGTGTTCCTGTGGGGCCCCTGGAGGCCTCAGGGGACTTGAAGACGCGTGGCTAACCTGTGGGGCTACCTGTGGCTTTTAGTGCAGCGTCAAGTGCCGATTTGTTTTATCTAAAGCGATGAAACAAACATCTTTTCCCTCATAAATGTTAGACAATATAGAGGTGAATTTGGATAACAATTTTGGTTGATAATACCCAGTAAGAAGTAATTTCTGATTTGTCAAGTCTGTGTGTATATATGTGCCTGATTGGGGCACCTCTCTTCTCAGTTTTATGTAATTTTAGATAAAATATCTTAAAAATAATAAAAATATCTAAAATATAATAAGGAATTTACAGTAAATATGTTGATTTGACTTTTGGTAATTTGTGTTGGTCACTTTTTCATTAGTTTCTGACATTTTATGGACTATATCAACCAGTTAAATAATTGATAGATTAATCGATATTGAAAATAATTCCCAGTTGAAGCCCTAAAATGTAAAGTGTAGTTATGCCCTGTCTTCATAAAATGTAATATTGGTTTAACTTTGGTCACTTGTTGTGGGGAATTTACTTTTATTTTATTTTCCTTATTTAATTTTATTTTTCTTATTTTTCTTTATTTTATTTCATTTTTCTGTATTTTTCCTTTGTTTAGTTTGGTTTGAATTTTTTGTTTAATTTAATTTAATTTTATTTCAAATACAATTTTCTTGACCATCAGATAATAATGCTCACTGAATTTCTTGTGACTCTTACACTGTCAGTGTACAATAATAAATTACTTATTTGTGTGTGTGTGTGTGTGTGTGTGTACACCCCCTGTCTGTCTGCGTGCGCTGGTGTGTGCAGGTGTATGACGGCTGCTTCTGCTCCATCTGCGTCTGCCGCTGATGAGTAAAGCCATGAAATAGATCCAGCTGGAGATATGCGGAGGAGACCGTAGCCTCCTGGGAAATCATCCACACCTCCACCAGCACCGTGTCCACTTCTTTAGCACCCCAGAGAGCCATCAATATGTGGGTAATTGAATTTTAAGCACAAACACTGCTGTCGAATGAGCGTCACCGGGTGTGTGTGATGGGGGGATGTTTAGCGGTGTGAACATGGTGAGGCTGTCATCCGGCCCTCTGGGGCTTCGCACAGGAAGGATGAATGTTTAATCCATTAAATAACAATTACAGCCTGTAATGGTCCAGAGTGGCTGCTGGAGGGAGGCAACATGGCTAAACTGCTCACGTGCCTGAAAATGAGTTTGCTTCTTCATGGCACAAAGCATCTTTACATCACTGTGCTTGAGTGAACCAGCATGCACATACAGACTGAATGAAGCTTTTATTTTGGGAGCAAATTTGGGGGGTTTAGCGACCTTGAGGGAATTCATGTATGTAGTATAAAACTTACACAAGGTAGATCATTGTTAGGCTGATTGAACTATTTTTAGACTCAACATATTTGAACTGGACTACTTTGAAGCCAGCTAAATAAAGGATTCAGTATTTCTTCACGAGTGTTATTCCTGAAACTGCTTTTAAAATAGATAAGATTAGACAACTTTATTAATTCCCACGGGGGAACTAGTTTGGTCACCCATTTGCGATGACAAATAACACAAGAAGCACAAGACAGACAGGTGGCCTCAGACAACATATGAGAGACTAGAGCTGCAAGGATTAGTCGACGCATTGATTAATCGATCGTCAGAAAAATAATATTTTGAAAACCGATTCATCGTTGAAGTAATTTTCAAGGCGAAAACGGCAAAAATGCTGTTTTCAGCTTCTGTTTAATATAATATTGGACTGAATATCTTTGGGTTTCGGACAAAACAAGACATTTAATTACATCACCTTGGACTTTGATAAACTGAGATCCACATTTTTCACTATTTTCTGATGCATTTCCAAAGATTAATCGATTAGTCTAGAGAATAATTGGTAGCTCGACAGCATACAATACAGTCGTGGTTCCCGACACTCTCTCTACCATGATATACTCATCTTTTTGTGTTATTCATTCACCAAAAAGAGACAAAGTGCACAGTAAACAAAGGTAAAGATAAATTTGACTGATAGCATTGTAATTATTTTGTTTCTTTCAGATTTTCTACAGATATTGTGATAATATTGTTACCGTGACAGCCCTAGAGTTGTTTTTATCTGACGAAATCCAGTTGAGAAATGTCCTGCCCAATTTCAATAAAACTTGCAAAAATAGAAAACTAACTCAATTAAAGAAAAATATATAGTTAATATAACTTGGCATAAGTTAATATAACTTTTTTGCTCTCTTGGGTGGACTTCGACTCATGACCTCAGTATTTGTAAAATCCTGGCTACAGCTCTGCAGCAATGGTTTACTAATTGATTTATCACTATCACCATCTCTATCGCTATCATTTATCACCCAGTGAGGTGCAGTTTGTTGCAACACCTTAACAGATTGAGATCAGTGTTCATTGTCTTGTGTGTGTGTGTGTGTTTGAGTGTAAAATAGCCCGTCCCACTGTATTATTGTAGACTTGGATCAAAGGTGATGCCAATATTTTATTCAGTCAGCTGAAAACAACATCACTCGTAACAATAAAGAATCAGGCTCTTGTCTTGAGGCAGAAGGGAACAGATGTTTTGAAGAGATTACATTTCCACTCTGACTGTAAATTAAGTATGTGGACTGCATGACAACGTCATTTTCTGGAGTCTGAGGTTGGAAGTAGGCAGAATACACAGTTTTAATCAGAGTTTTAATCGCAAGGAAATCAAAAATATTTTAGAAAATGGAATCAAAACTCTGTTCATTGCCGGAAATACTCCGGAAATACTCCTTTAATGTGGAGCAAAAAGTTGGCTAAGGAGGAAGGTCACAGCTAAAGACTTAAAGTTTTTGATTATTCAAATATTTTAGAAAATAAGACACTTGAATTGAGAGAAAAAAAGAGTTACTTGGAAATCAAACAGAAAAGAGTTTCATGCTTTCACATTTTTTTTTAAATTGCATCAAGCTAAACCAGACAGGAACGGACAAACTTTTTTGATTGTGGGTCATATACAGAAAAATATAAGGAGTTACAAGTCAAACAATAGTAAATATGTTGTTTTCATCCAGTTATACTGCAAGAAAATGTGTTTCTTGACCAGAAAGCCTCATGTGCTGTAGAAAATTAATTTTCTATCAAAATAACGCAACAGTTTAACTCGACATTACAGTTGTTTATTAATGTGCCTGCATATTTCAAAATATTTTTGCATCCGCTGCTCAAGTGTCCACTTAAAATATTATATGTGGAAATCCGTAAATAGGTGAAGTTAAAACAGGCAGAAATTGTCAAATATTGGTTTCTGTTCGCAGCCTAAGTGGCCACTAAAAAGAGTATAATGTAAATCTCTAATATTAAGATCAGTGGTGGCTGGTGGGGCGAACAGGAGGAAAAACAACCCACAGCATCATGTTATTTTACACTAGTTGGCTACTTAGCTCTACTTTCTTTCTTTATTAAACAGAAGAACATAATTCACATTCAGTATGACGATAAGAAAAGAGCCAGGGGTGTATCACACCAAACAAAAATATTAAAACCTACATATATTGAGTGTCATAATAGCCTTTTGCTTTTTTTTTTTTTTTACAAAGTAGTTTTACATCCTTCAAGAAAACAACAAAATAATGTATTTAATATTACATTTCTATTTATGAAAAAAAGAGTAGAAGGAAACCTATCAAATTTATTTTAAGGAAATATTGTTTTGGGGTTTTTGAAGAAACCAAACCACATTTTCCAAGAGGCAGAGACGGAGATGATTCCACTAAATTTAGTCAACATCAACTGTAGTGTTTAAACTTGGATGTGCAATTTCTTAGAAATATGCTGAAGCCATATGCTAGTTTATTTAAAAAAAAAAAAAACACAAAAAATGGCCCGCAGTGAATTTTGCCCATAGTTTGGTCACCCCAGGTTTAAATGATCCGAAATGGCATGAGTGACATGTTTTGTGAAAGTGAGGCTTCTCAGTAAAGGACAAGCTGGTGTTAAATCCACAGAGCAGCGATCTGATTTAGACATGAAACCACGAGCTATTTGGGGGATTAAAAGATTAGAAACATTTAAAGGCCTAAATGGAGAGTTAAGTGCTCATGTGAGAGTGTGTCTTTGTAAATGTGACAGTGGCTTAAAAATAGGAAATGATGCAACTGGACTGAAGCTATCGTGGTGCTCAAGATGCAGAAAATAACAGAAAATGATTCAGGAAAAAAAATCATTTATCATTGCTTGATCACTGTAGCGTGAAGTTTGTAACTCCACCCTCCCTTATACTCTAACCACACACACATACGGCTCCCAGAAAACAGTGTGTCAGTGCGATCGTTAAGTTGCACCCGTGATCCAAAGTGAGTTTGCTAGCTTTGGTTTTCTCATGCTGCTCACACAATGGCCTGTATATGGGAGCTGCCTGGTGGCATTGCTTAATTAGGCGAAGAGTTGATTCATTTGCACTAATTGACAGCTAATTAAAGGAGTGAGGGCACATCAGATTGACGTTCCTCTGAGCGGAGAGGCCTTGACTGCAGGGGATGTTAGAGAGAGGGAGTTATGAAACATAGTGAGTCTTCTGGTTACCACCTGCCATTAGATGTGGCCTCAAACATATGGACCTGTCTGTGTGTGTGTGTGTTTGGTTAAACAGGCACAGTGTTGAAATGCAGCTCGTAGGGTCCAGCTGCTTAAGGTTTAAAGTTTGCTTAAGTTGCAAGAAAGTGAATCTGGTAAAAATTATAATATATTCAGTTCTAGCTAAGACAAATTATTATATTAATTTACAAGTTGCTCATTGACACAACAGTAAAGGTAACGACAGTTCAACTGTGAAGTTGTCTCACCACTTTGTTGTTTTGCAGTAAAAATGACTGAAGCTGCAATGATTAATTGAATAGTTTTGATTATTTTAGTAATCGATTAGTCAGTTTGAGTAATTTTTTTAAGAAAAAAAAAGACAGTAATCTGAATATCGTTGAGTTGTGGACAAAACAAGACACTTGGACATCATCTTTGACTTTGGGAAACTGATCAATATTTTTTAAGCTTTTTCTGAGACAACTAATCGATTGATTGAGAAAATAATCAAGAGATTGCACCTCTAAAAATGACATGACTGATGAATGACATAACATGAACATGAATACTGTTAATATTTGATGTAGAATAGTGTAGAGTTAATATAGTTTTTCACCAAACTTCATCATGGGACAAACCCACAAATGATTATAGCCCAACTCTGTAGTTCCTCCTCTCTAAGGAATGTTTTAGTGTCTTTCGGTGTATTGTTTTAGTGTTACGACCCACAACTTAAACTTAATTTCTGTTTTGATTAGCTCTCACTGCTCTCATCAGTATCATCAGACGTTTTCAGCAAAAAAAACAAAACAAAAAAAAAACCTGATAAACCGACCTTGCGTTTCTTGCCCAGCACCAAACTACAGACTAGGGTTAAACTGGTGAACATAGTGGAGCATTTATCAGTTAAAAAACCTGATATTTCCCTCGGAGTTAGAGACCAAAAAACAGAGCTTAAACAATAAGCTGTTCTCATGCACATTTCTTGTATCCTATGAAAGAGCGACAAATGCTACGTAGGGAGGAGGTCGGGGTGGGTAGGTGGGCATGAAAACACCGCCCAGGTCTTCATTACCCTTTTAAATGTTGATTTATTTGTCACGTTATGATGTAAACAATCTTTTCCTAAAAATCTTTTCCTAAACCTAATTAGTTTTGTTGCCTAAACCAAACAAAGTTCATCTTTTCCTGAACCTAAGTAGTTTTGGTGCCTAAACCTAACCAAGTTGATCTTTTCCTGAACTAAGTAGTTTTGGTGCCTAAACCTAACCAAGTCGATCTTTTCCTAATCATAACTAAGTGGTTTTGTTACCTAAACCAAACCAAGTCAAACTTTTGTTGAACCTAACTAGTTTTGTAGCCTAAACCTAACAAGTCAGTCTTTTCCTAAACATAAGTAGTTTTTGTTTCCTAAACCTATGCAAGTCGATCTTTTCTTAAACCTAACAAAGCAGTTTTTTGCCTAAACCTAACCAAGGTGTGAAGACAGTTTATTTTTAAAAGACTATATGCATGTAACGAGCGGAAATTGATACACGTTGCTTAACGTTAGCATAAAGAATGAGGAATAACTTTGTACAATATCATGAACTGTTAACTGAGAATATGTAGAAAAGGGGAATGAATATTATCAAGTCTTCAAATTAATAGTGTCCATGTAGTTGGTAGCAGTGTAACATTATGTTAACTAACTACATTTCCGGTCATAACTAAACAAACCTAAACAGGCATTAATATTAAGTCATGTTTTATCAACAAAGAGAGACAGATAAAGATGAAAAGGGACATTATTATCTTTGACAATAGTATTTGTATTCAGTTCTTCTTAAATATAAAGCTTATTACGTACATAGAGAAGGACTGTCAGGCTTGAGCTTTATCAAGTCTGGTCTTTTTGTCTTTTACTATATTCCACTATGTCCCCAAAGTGACTGCATACAGATATCAAGGCTAGTCCAAGATTGTAAGATCATTTTCTTGGCATCCGTTAAACTAGAAAATAATAGGAAGTCACGTCCGATGCTCTTGTCTGTCTGTAAAGAAACATATCTGCTCCTGCGTTTGTTTTCAACATGCTGGCAGCTCTCCAGGTTTGAGATGCTGTCACAGGACGTTAACACAAGTTGTCCAGAGTCTGAGGGCCAACAGTGAAGGTCCCGAGTGAGTCGGCTCAAATCTCTCCCGTCCTGCAGGACGAGGGAAACACTCTCTGCAGGAGACCAAGAATAGGCTGTCTTCATGTCTGCTGGCGCTGCCTGTGTGAATCAGAAAAAGACAATTAGGGGCTTATTAGGGTCTCGGATTGACATAGCTCACGGGGCGTCCGCTCGCCTGCTCGGCCCCAGCTCTGAGCCGCTGCCATAGCTCAAAACAGTCAGGGGCATTGTCTCACCTAATTACGCTGAAACCAGAGGCCCCTTTTTGTGTTGCCACTGCCATGCCTGTCCGATTCCCTTCTCCTGCTAACCGCTAGTCCCTGTCCACTGTGGAAGTGTGCTAATTAGACAAGAAATGGGCCCAAGTAATTATGTCAATTCTCGTTACGAGTGACCACAATGAGTAATATTATTTTGTCAGAAAAGTTTCAGGGTTTGGGGGCCTCTCGCCCACATTTCCCAAAGTATTTTGCTCATTACGCCAATAACACATCTGCACATGGGACAAGGGAATGTGGCACACTCGGCAAGTCAGAGTCCCCGACAAACTTCAGAGCATAAATAGATGCACTCATACAGAAATGGAGACTATAGAACGGCAATAGCATGAAGTTATTGCCCTAATTAATGCTTTGTGCCCACAGAGCAAACTGTTGAATCACCAGTGGCACATTGTTAGGATTGTGAGAGCCTTTTGTTTCCTCACCTTAATAGGATGTTTTGATCAACGGCTGTTTGGTGACCCAGCTCCTCTTCTTAAATGCCGAGCTCTGGGAAACGGCAATTAGCTAGATTAGAAGAGCCATTTCTGGAGCCTTAGACAAAGAACAACGATGGATCAGACGGAAAGAGCTGGTTCAGAAACTCGTCACTGACCCAGACTGTTAAAACCTCAAATACGCTGAAGTGTATGAATTTTAATTAGTGATATGTTGTATAGTAGATCATGTATATCTATGATAAGAAAGTAAATGTGGACAAAGACTGGATTGGTATTTGATCTCAATAAAGTTTGAGGTCCTTCAGTAATTTCGCCCATTATAGTTTTGACTTTATTTCATGTTTCCTGCTTTATTGTGTTTCTTTGCAACACTTGTGTATAGACATTATGGATAAAATTGCAACTCAGTCGCGTTGGAAGGCAATGAAATAGCACAACATTACACGGACATTCCTTGTGTCACGCCGTATTTTAGGCTTTTCGCATGTCGTTTGTATGCCACACAACAAAAATATGGTAAAAGTCTGAAGTTAGGTTGAGACAACAAAATCACTGACTTAGGTTTAGGAAAAACATAATGGTTTGGCTTAAATTAAGTATGAAAACTAAGTAAAATGTAGGGCCCAGATACCATTTTTTGACAGACAACTGAGTTAACAGTTCACCGTCCAGGAGAGTTACTGTAGCAGCCACGGTGCTGCGTTCACTGCCCCCCGTTCACCGTCTGGGAGCATTAGCAGCCAAGGTGCTGCGTTCACTGCCCCCAGTTAACCGTCTGGGAGCGTTAGCAGCCGTGGTGCTGCGTGTAGTGTTGGACATGCTGCCACTTTCCCAGTAAAAGTTTCCACCTCACATTTAGTTTAGTTTAGCTGGTTGTCAGCTGTGTGTCTGCCTGGCGTAATGATACTGTCGTCTGGCATAAAAAATGTGTGTGTGGCGACGGTGAGTGTAGGTTTGTTGGTGGCGTTACAGCTGTGAACGTAGCTGTAGCAGACATGTGAGTACGGTGCATTTGTCAGTGAATAAATGCTACGAGGCTAAAAGCTACACCTCCTCAGCTGGAAGTCCAGAGCCAACTTCCTGTATCTGAGCCGGCTCTCTCTTAAGGTGGACCAGCTTTTCTCTCGAAAGTTACAAGCCGCTGCTCTGAGTTTTTCTCAGCTTTTAATTAATTATTAATATTTTAATTTTTTAACCAATAGCATTAATTAGTCAAGATGCTTAATGTCGTTATTAGTTAAATGGTTAATTAGCATCCCTAGTGATAAATATGCGAAGGTATTCAAATTTTCACAGAGCAGCAGGTTGACATGTTCCTCTGTCACCATCTTCCCTGTTTCAGTGTCGCTGCCTCACTGCTGTACACAAATAATGTACACCTCCACACAGACAGTGACAATAACTAATGATAATTGTTTATGAATAATGCTGTGGGATTATTCATTATTTCATTGGGATTTATACATTATACTTGTGTGATTATATTCAGTATATATATATATATATATGTGTGTGTGTGTGTGTGTGTAATATAAATAATAAAATAAGATAACAACAAAGCATTCAAATAGTGATTTGGAGGTAAAATACCGGTGGTCAGAGTTTTTTTTTTTACAGCCTAAGTAAAATAGGTACGTAAACCATGGAGAGCATGTGACAAGCATCACTAACGTAGCTTAGAAAACAAAACTCTGGTGTCAGTCGGTGGTTAAAAGTTGTGTGATTGTTGGACCAATCCAACACTCTTCCTGCCCGCCGTAAGTGGTCTTTCTGGCTTTGTATTATATGTCACTAGCTCTAATTGTAGCATATTACGGTCAGCACAGATTACATGGCGTACAAACGACATGGCAAAAGCAAGAATAGCGTTCTTGTTGTATGCTAAACGCCTCGCGCGTTATCACGCCATTAGTTGTGAAGTGAGTAGTGAAAATGAAGATGCAGAGATTGCCACCATGTCTATTGATTTTTGAGTTTTTAATCATTATACTCATACTGTCTGCACCTTTAACATCTCATTGTAGTTCACAATGTTCTAAACGTGATTTTGCTATTTTGTTGTATGGAAATGTTGACTACAGATTTAATCATGTCTCTAAAACTAATCCAGTAGATAAAACACCAAATGCCTATATTGATTAACTCTTACTGCACATATTAAATGTAGGAAAGGATTGCTCATGTCCTCCACATGACACTGTCATTACTGGTTCTTAAATCGGCATCATTTATTTCAGCCCAAATTACCACTCAGTTGCTGGTGCATGTGATGCATATTTTGCTGCACATTAAATCAAAATTTTATCAAAATGGCAATATGGCCTACTGCCATTTTAAAATTGCAGGAGGCGCAATATTTATTAAAAGTGAAATATGTGTCAAAATGCCATTTTAAATTAAATATTATTGTGCCGCTGAGATGTCCTGGTCTACACATCATATTCTAGAGACTTGAGAAAACATCTGTGTTTGGCACAGGTCCTCTCAAAAATTACACCATAATCACGTAAATATGTATTTTTTTTTTTAAATGAGTATAATAATGTAAAAATGATCATTCCCTCTAAATATCGCAAACCATATCGCAATTGCAATGTCAGTCAAAGTAATCGCAATGAGATAGTTTTTTGAAATCATTCACTACGAGTGTTGGGCAACATTATTGCAACCAGTATTCAGACACAGACTCACTATTTTAAACAGTTTTAGATAAATAAATAAATAAAATAAAACAAATGTTCATTCATTTATTAATATGCAAACTAACTGTTAAATGCCCAGACAGGTTGAATGTCTGGTGATGTATGATTTAACACATTTTAGAGTTAGAAAATGTAAAACAGGATTTAAAAAAGCCATTAAATAATTCCTGTTACATGTTGTTAACATCAACCACAAAGCTTTACAGTCTTCAGGTTGCCTTTATACCAAACTCTCCGTTAATATTCATGTTTCTGAATCTGAGGATCGTTTCATTTGTGCCACCTCTCGCTTTGTGTTGAGTGACTGATTTTGTATTTTTACATGTTTACTGTTCAGAAGCAGTGAGATGTGACTCTGCGATGTGATGCTGGGAAGTGTTTCTGGCTGTGTGTGTGTGTGTGTGTGTGTGTGTGTGTGTGTGTGTGTGTGTGTGTGTGTGTGTGTGTGTGGAGTGTGAGAGAGCCTCATTAGCATAGCTGTTGGTATGGCATTGATCTCTTCATTCACCTCTAATGAAATGTCTCTCTAATAGCTCCTCATGAGATGCAGAGGGTAATTTAATTTTCGATTTACTCTTCTCCCTTTCACTCCAACATCTGGGGCGTTTTATCTAGATTTTTATTTATGTTTGGACACTTTTTAATTTAATTTTCCATGAGAGTGAATATTTTAATCTACAATTTTAGACAAATAAAGACTAAATTATGTATTAAAATAAATTAAATAACAGCAGTAGTCTTTTATGATAACATGTTATCCTGCTTAGATCGAGGCCTCTTTCTGCGGGGAGATGCTGCGCAGTGACACACAAAGCAGCACGGAGCCTCATAATGGACTTGACCGGGTGAATCCGCATCTCTTGATCACATCTCAGATTACAAACCAGCAGCACTAAATCTGCTGTGAGTCGTTTGACCGCCTGACGCACGGCTGCCAAACAGTCCCGCCGGAACCGCCTATTTATTTATTTATTTATTTATTTATTCATCACCACATGTCCCATTGATTGGACTGTATATCTGCGCTTCCATCGCGCGCGTCCACTCATCTCCATAAACTCTCCTCTGCGTAATTATGTGTCCAGATGTCCAAAGTGTGCCGCACATTATCTCCGAGCGATTGAAACTCCGCGATAATTGAATAACAGCTGATTAGCGAGGATTAGGTTTGTGGAAACGGGGAGAAAATGAGAGTATTTTCACTTCATTTCACATTTCAGCGGGTCTGAATTCGAGCTCAGGGTTAAACGCTGTGATGAACCAGCCTGGAGAGATGATTTCCCCTGACATCCCAAACGTCTTTGCTCTTACTTTCGCTCAGATTTATGCGCTGAAACGTTGCGTAACTTTCCTGTTTTTGCAGCTTTTTTGTGTACTTCAAACAGAAACATCAGGTAAATAACTCTCGTGCTTCTGGCACATTTACCCCATATTTAATTGCCACCCCGGTGTGCCCTAAATACCCTGAACTGGGATATTGTTTTGTTCATCATGTGACCCGTCAGAGAATAAAAAAACGCTTAATAATCTATCAACAGATGCGCAGACTGCCACCAAAGACAAAACGTTTAGTGCGCAAACCTAATTAGAATATGCAAATGTCAGTGTGGGTTATATGGGACGTTAGGGACAGAGTCTGGTAACGGATCGATCAGTGTGTCCTCCCAATAACAGGCTGAATTGATTAATTAACTAATAGAGAAATTGGCTGATGTGAGTTTATGAGTGTTTCTTTTAATTTGACCACTGAAAATCTTTTTTTTTTTTTTTTGCTCCTGATCCAATGTGACCTTTGTTTACTTAATGCGCATTAAGTATTTTTTTTTTTAAACGAATTAGTTTCATTATTGGCATAGGCTATTTATTGGGAAAAAAATAAAATATAGAAAGATAAGTTATGAAGATCAATTGTACAGTTACTTAACTGCACTATATCTTTAAATAGCATAATTATAGCGTATATGTGTCATAATAGGTTCATTTTGGTGAATGATATCAAATGTTACTTATTTTTCTAATGGCAGAAATTATGAAATTATTCCTTTATAGCCAACTTCATTGTCATTGTAGGCTGAAATAAAATATTAAGCTTTATAGGATTAAGCTTATAGTGTGTTTTATTTCAGCAAAGCAGCAGATGTAGGTTATGTATTTTTGATTTTCATTTGTTTTTTTATGCTTTCTTTATTAAATAATGCTCATTCACTGAAAAGAAGACAAAATAAAAATAATTACATATACATGTCATAATGCCAGAGTTTATGTTCATCATCTCAATAATGTAAAAGGCTTGGTTTGGTTAATGACCGTTTTTCTAATGAATATGAAATTTCCCCATAAAAATGAATACTTGCATGATATACAGTATGTTATTTTCAATCTCATCTTTAATAAAATAACAAACATATTTATTTCAACATTTATCTTTGGTCCAAAAAGCTGCCTCGTCTCTGTTTGAATGAGGACAAACGTGCTGAAATAGAGCTGATTTATCGGACTGTGTGGATGTTTGACGAGCTGTTGACTCCACGATCAGACACAGAAACATGAAGAGTTACAGTCAAAGTAAAAGCATTTCGTTTTGTGTTTTTATATTACTAATTTTCAGAAGACCTAAGTTTAAAAACACTTTCACCTCCTGTCTGTCTTTCTTGTCCGAGACGGTACCAAAAAAAAACATTAACTCCAGCATGAAAATAGTCTGAAACTCTTTAGTATTTCGGATTTTTACGCGCTGAACTAACATAAACACGAATTTATGGTGTGAAACTTTAGACTAAGCTCCCCCTGTAGACAACTAAATCATTTTTTTTCTGAATAGGCCTAATTGTTCTGCGGTCACCAGATGGAAGAGATGACACCATTTTATTAATTTTCAGACAGTCCACATCCCCAGCAATATCTTGGCAAAAGGGCATTATTTTTCGTTATTTTGCCACATTTAATTGCCAGAAATTGTATAATCTACTTTAATAAAGCTTCATGGGCTCATGCAAACTTGGGAGTGGAGTCTCCTCTCTCTTGTGATTGGCTGCCGCCTGTTGCCTGTTGGATAAAAAGCGCAGCAGAGAGGAGGGCAGGGAGATAAAGAGGAGCATCTCATTGCTGATTGCATCAGGGACTCTGGCTTTTTTTTTGAGGGAGTGGAAAACAAAAAGTGGAATCTGCACCGCCATGACAGGGAAGGAGGGAGTTGTGCTGTCAGACACTGAGAATAAACAGAAATCGGCCTCACACACCGGCCTGAACCACGGGGGATCCCAGCAGCCGCCTCCAGTGTGGAAGATGGCCCCCACGGTGCACCGGCGCACCGGCTTCGGGATCCAGGAGCTGCTCGGCCTCAACAAGGAGCCGCCGGCGGTACCGCGGCGGCCGCTGGAGGCTCTGCCTCACGGCGCGCACGTCCTGGCCGCCAGGTCGGCCCTCGGACACGGGGGTCTCGGGGTCGGGATGGGTTTGCTGGGGCCAGAGGGAATACACTCGTTTTACAGCCAGCCGGCTTTTCTGGAGGTGCTCGCAGAGGCGCAAAATGTGCACCTGCAGCCGCTGCACAGAGCGGCGCACATGGACGCACAGATGGAGGCGCAGCACTCCGCCAGCTCCGGTGAGTGTTTTACATAAACTACTGAAGGTTAACACCATAACACGCTGTATGTTTCTGATGCAGAGAGGAAGGTTTCACATTCTGGGCTATAATAAATAGCCTGTGTTGTATGTGAACGAGCTAGAAGTGAAGAGCAGACCTTTCTTGCGGCCTGTGATCCACTGACAGACTGTAGAGACTGAAAGTTAATTTCACTCTGAAAAAACGATGTTAGAATTTTTTTTTCCCTTTTCAAATGCATCTTCATGAAAGCTTTTGTTTTCAAATTGTGGAGAAGATAGAAAAATTACAGAGGCCTTGCTAAAAATATTTCTGTAACTAAATTGTGTTCATTTTATCAGTACTTTATTATTATATTTTCTATTAATTAGGGGAAAATACATGCTGAAGATTTAATATGCAGAAATGATTTTGATTTTACGGCAAGAAATGTAGTTATTTTAAGACCATTATCCTTCTATTTTCTACATCATTTTGTAGCTATTATACAATGTGGGTTATTTATTGATTATAGTTTGCTGTTGTCCTGGTATTTTGTGTTGATAACTGATGTGTTTATTCCTCACAGATTCTGATGACATGAGTCTCTCCTCCGGCGATCAGAAGTTCTCCAAGTCTTCAATGAATCAGAGCAAGAAACGGAAGAAAAGACGACACAGGTAAAATAAAACTAAATGGAAAACAAGATAATCCAACAATATGTAATTAACCTTATAGACTGATGATATTTTTGCATGCAGAGTTTTATTTGGTGGTGTATAAAACTCCTATTTAATTCCTGTATTAATGTTAATAATATGGTATGATATTTAATATAGTATTCACCTTAAATTCCTCATAAAAATAACATACATAAAATCATCTTGATTTTTCTGTTGTGTTTTTTTAAATATAAAACTATTATTATTATTAATATATATAATATTAATAAAAATAATAATATTAATATTTTTATTAAATATTGTTGCCAGATTTTTCCATAGGAATAATAAGAATATTTATTAGGGGAAAGAAACATGGTGTTAATTATTTTCTTTATGCCTTTGATAAAGAAAGGATAGTTATTGTCTTCTGTTGTCACTGTTTCTTACTTTTGCATTACTCTAAAATTGTTCCATAAATATTTGCTTGTATTTCTCATTTGACACCATCTTGATATGATTTAAAATGCAGTGCAAGAATACTACAAATATACACATATTTTATATATTTTTCTATTGCAGTGGTAGACTGCTTTTAAATGATACAAAATTGAAGGTGAAAATATGAAGACATTATAGATTTATTCATATGTTCTTGTTTTGTCTGCAGAACCATTTTCACTTCCTATCAGCTGGAGGAGCTGGAGAAAGCTTTTAATGAAGCCCACTACCCAGACGTCTACGCCAGAGAAATGCTCTCGATGAAAACCGAGCTACCAGAGGACAGAATACAGGTGTGTATTAATGTCTCTAAGGTGTGCAGAAATGAATGCTTTATCATATTACATTTCAAATCCTGAACACGCTTTAATCATCTTGCTTTAAGAGGGGCAATGAGACAAAAAATAACCTTTTTTAAAAAAAAATAAAGTGCATTTAGTCACATAATTCAGATATTTCCTTTAATAGTAATTCTTTAACATCTCAGTGTTAAAAATACTTGTTCCAGAGGAAATATCCAGGTAGAGCCAGCAGTCATCTGCTCCATCATCATCCTCACAATGCCTTCTGCTTTCACATTAGCGGCCAATTCACTCCCTCATTGTAATAATTAGTTAATTGAGGAGAACTTATCACCTCTTTCCCTACGAGAGATGGGCCGCAGCCCCGAGATGAAATGATAACTACATAGAAATTAATTAGCACGGGTCAGCGGCTGAGCAGAGGGCTCTGCCTGGCTGCTATGAGCATTTTAATTTCCCGTGATATTTGAGCGCCTGTCTCCCATCGATCGGCCCTGGAAATTAACTTATTTTTCAATCAGCCTCTTCGCCCCCGGGGTCACCTCTCTCAGGAAGCACGTCGCACGCACACACAAGTGAAGACGTAGACACTCACACCGGCGTGCACGCTCACACTGTTGCTGTCAGAAAGCATGATTGCTCATCTGAGGCCCATCTTTTTATGAGATGGAGGTTATCATCAGATCTACCTGAATAGCTTTCCAGGCCCGGCTTTGATCGTTTTTAATTCCAGGTCTGCGACACACACACACACACACACACACACACAAATTTCCTACAATCTCATCCTGCCTCCTCAGGCCATTTTAAGATGCTCATTTTTTCCTGTTTTTCTCATTTATATTCACGAGCTTGCTGTTGCAAAGTCTGGGAAGGTGGAAATCAATTTAGGCACTTGAGGAGCAAGAAGGAGAATACTGTGCTGGCATGCACACACACACACAACTGATAAAGACAGCATATCATATAAATGAAACAATGAGGAAAAAAAATTTGAATATTGAACACTGAATTTCAGTGTTACAACCTTATTTTGTACAGCACATTTACATTTTAATTAGACCTATAGGGTAATATGGGATAAAATTCAGTCTAGACTAATTAAAATGAGCTTTTAATCAGTTTTCTTTATTAAACCCCATCTTTTTGTTTAAGCCTCCAGCAGATGTCATTGTTCCACTGATCCACATCCATCTTCTGGACTACAAAATAAAAGATCCCTGCTTAGTTACAGCAGAGATTTTGATTGTCACAGCATCAAACAGGAGCAGTTAAGGAATCTGTGATCGAGTACAGTGGTTTTAAATTATATTAATAAACCTTCAGACATGTTTTAAGTAGAGCTGCAACGATTAATCGATCGGTTACCAACTAATAAATTAATCGACGACCGATTTCATAATTTGATTAATGGGTTGGAGTAATTTTTTAAGAAAAAAAAAACTCTAAACTCTAAAATCTTCTGATTCCAGCTTCTTAAATGTGAAAATTTTGTGGTTTCTTTACTCCTCTATGACAGTAAACTGAATATCTTCGAGCTGTGGACAACACCAGACATTTGAGGATGTCATCTTGGGCTTTGGGAAACACTCATCGACATTTTTCACCATTTCCTGACATTTTCTAGACCAAACAAATTATCAATTAATCGAGAAAATAATCGACACATTAATCAACAGTTGGTTGCAGCCCTAGTATTAAGACATATGAAAATTGTCTGCTATAAATAACTGTCTGATATAGTTATCTACAAAAAAGTTAAATTACCTTGTTAAAAAAAAAAATCAAATTACATCTACTCCTGCTCCCTCATTGAAAAATCCAGAATGTGCAAATATTATTTTTAAAAACAAGATTTCTCCTACTTTACTGATGAAAACGCCCTTTTGGTGTCAAATGCTGCACATAAATCATTCTGCACAATGAAGCTCAAACATCCAAGTGAAGTAACGATAAACTAAACAGACTGAATGGAGGAGGACCTTCAGTTACAATCATAAATGTTGATGGATAGATGGATTATTGGCCCAGACTACAGAGAGTAAAATTGCATACATTACAGTTATGCAAAGCTCAAGATAACTTAATCTAATTTTCTGGCCTTTGTCTCTTCAGGTGTGGTTTCAGAACCGCAGGGCCAAGTGGAGGAAACGGGAGAAGTGCTGGGGTCGCAGCAGCGTGATGGCGGAGTACGGCCTGTACGGAGCCATGGTCCGCCACTCCATCCCACTGCCTGAGTCCATCCTCAAGTCAGCCAAGGAGGGCGTCACAGACTCCTACGCTCCGTGGTTATTAGGTAAATAGCTGTTCGTCACATGTCAACTGGGAGAATTTAAAAAAAAATTTTTTTACAGAAGACATTTTAACATTTTACAGTTGGAAAAGCGCAGATGTAAATGATGTAATTAATGAGGGCTGAATTCCTTTTAGCTGCATCAGTTTCAGGGTTTTGGTAACATGCATGCAGGCTCACTGGCTCACTGTCATAGAAAAATGCCCATTTGTTAATTTTGAGTAGGAGTGGGAATCACCAGAGGACCCACAATATTTAATTTGCGATACAATCTTATTACATTTTGTGATATGCTGATATTACAATAAGATATATTGTGATTTATTACTTTTTTTCAACTGCATATTATGCAGTTTGTCAACATCTGTTTTATCTAATGAGATACAGTTTTCACTCTGTTCATCCCAGAGTTTTCATTCACACATCTGGAGGTCGGAGGTCAAGGGACTCTTGAAAATTGCCTTGTTAGTTTTTTGTCACCAAAATTTAGCGTAAATTTGGAGCGTTATTGAGCGTTCATTCCAACAATGTAACATGACATGGCTGGTACCAGTCGATTTCTTAGGTTTTTAGTTTAAAATGAGATCAGTGTCTTTCCTCAAACTATAAGACTGAGCCTACTACTTCTGAAAAACAAAATGGCAGCTGGGCCCGTTGGATTGTTAAGAGGTTAATAGTCTATATAATACAAGCTTGATACTTGACGTCTGTGCATCAATACAAAATTGCCACGTAAAATATCACAATACTATGTTGTATCGATTTTTTTTTCCCCTCCACCCCTAATCTTGAGTCATTGATATGCCACCTTTAATATCAATATTGAGGCTCATTATGTAAAAATCACCTCAGCAAAGTCTCTTTTTTAGCTGATACAGCACACATGGGGTGGCGTATTTTACTTTTAAAAGCTGCCCCATCCAGACTGTCTTCTTTTTTATACACATAATGTGTTTTACTCCTACTCACTCTTGTGTACATAGTTGTCTTCAGCCCATATTTTAGTCGCAAAATGAGAGCTTATACTATACGTCCAAAGAAAACCTGCTGTCAGTTTGTGTATTGTGTTAGAAAACGGAGATTAAGATGTATTCTAACAGGAAGTGGGAGCTAAGCCTGGCTCACGTCGGGAGCCAATAAAAGTGTCAGCATGTCAATAAAAGGTCGATACAGTGATAATCCTACTTAATCAGGACAGATTAGACCAAGCGTCCTCTCTCGACTCATGTCAATTGATTAGTTTAAATCAATTAGGTGACTCTCTAATTGAATAAGAGGTTTTATCTGCTAATCTATCCCCATTCTCTTTCACACTTTTATTCAGTGTAAAACTTCAGCTGCTTATGTGGAAAAAAATTGGAGCAATTTATCAGTGAGATTTTTTTCTGTATAATAACTAAAATGCATCAATACCTCAAACTGCACCAGGAAACACTAAGACAAGATTATTTATTTAACCCTTGTCTGCAAACTGAAATGTCCTCTCCCTTCAGGTATGCACAAGAAGTCAGTTGAAACCACGCACACCTCTCCTGGAAAACCCTGCAGCCTGACACCACCTCCACCACCACCACAGGAGAAACCAGTAGACAAAGTGATGGAGGATGTGATGGAGAAACAAATGAAAGACACTACTAACGCATCAATTTCTAAAGAGGAACTGAGGGAAAACAGCATCGCTGCTCTGCGAGCGAAGGCGCAGGAGCACAGCGCCAGGGTGCTCGGGACGGTTTCCGACAGAACAAACGGCCACGTGACGCATAAAGAGGAAAGTGAGGACAAGGTGACGGAGCAGGAAACGGCAGAGGTGTTGCAGTGTGACTGAAATAAAGCTGCAGGATACAGACTGGTGGCAAAAATACCTGCAGAGAGGAGTTTGCAAACACGTGCGGATCAAATATTACAATCCAAGATGGACAAATGAGAAACTATTTGACCTTACTTCTCTGAAAAGAGGGTTCTTTGGCTCTAAGGATTTGAAGTTTGAGATACATTCTTCCTCATTGATCTTAGAAATATTTGTACAGCAAACTCAACCAAACCACACATCTTTCCATGTCGCCTTCTGTAGGAGACCGACGGAGGATTGAGCTTGGAAATGTTCATTCCAGATGTTCTGACATGGAGCGGCGGTAAAAAAAATATATATATATTTATTTTCTTTAAAATAGATTAACCTTGCAGTTCTGTGACATGGCAGCTACTTTTATGCAAAAGGGATGATTTTTGGAAGCAAGTCGTCTCCTAACGTAAGAAATTGACTATACCTGCTGGTGACCTCTGACCTCCCGGTGATTTCAGTTAGGTGACTGAAAAGCACACAGTTGGTATCAAGTCCTGTAAAAAGATTATGATACAGGATTAAATCTTTGTTTTCTTGCAACATTTGTGATGTACATACTGAAAATAGTGTCTAATAGGTAACACTGTTCTGTTATGTACAGTTAACATTCATTATCTGTGTTTGTCTCTGTATAAATGTAACTGTAGCCTAATTAAAAGTCACTGATATTTAAAGTGCCCCTCTGCTCACAAATGTGTTTTGTGTATTGTTGCTTCACTTGTATGTTTGACCTTCACTGTGCAGGATGATGTTTGTGGTGAGTTTGACACCAGAAGGTTGTTTTCACATTCGTCTGCTGGTCGCCGTAAATCTCAGTTTAAGACTTATGAGCAGGATTTTGTGACTTCACAACTAGTTTGGAAACAAATCTTGTGTCTATTAGTTAAACTTTTGAGATGGAAAAAAAATATTTGCACATTCACGGATTTTGGATTTTTTTTTTAAGTAGTAAAACAAGTAGTAGTTGTAGGCATACTCACAAAACCGCATCAGACATTTTATTATTCAAAATTTTATGCAGAAAAAACGGGAAGGGATCTTAAAACAACTAAATCTTGCATGTTGCACGAAAATATTTCTTCAGCCTACTTACGCTAGAAAATTGTCGGCACAGTGGTTTTGTACATACCGCCCTTTAACGCATCACTCCTCCAGCCCTCTCCGGAGTTCCCAAGTTTTCCACTTCAGTAAAGTTGAAGCGCGTCTGTTATCTGAGACGGAAAGAGCGGATAGCCCGCAGTATTTTTACTGTCATTATGTGGCTGCCTTGCGGACGCACTTCAAAGTACGTCGGTGCTTCCCTCGCTCGTCGGGTCTGTAAATCTTACTTCTATGTTTTGGGTCGATGGAGATGTAACGTAGCGGCGTTCATGCCGGAGGCTGCGGGGTTTGACGGCGTGGTGGACCGCGCGGCGCTGCAGGAGTTCTCCGTCTCCAGCAGCGAGAACTTCTGGGCCGCTGCGGCGCGTCACAGACTGAGCTGGATCCGTCCTTTCCACACGGTCCAGGACTGTGACCTGAGCCGGGGCAAAATCAAGTGGTTCGAGGGAGGACTGTTAAATGTGTCCGGTAAGATGCAGTTAATTAGAATACAGCCAGCAGCCTTATTAGACTCATAGAAATAGATTTGGTTGTTAGAATAAACTAATCCGTCATAATTAGACAGTTTGAATGCAACTTTTTGAGAAACGCTAAATAAAATACATCACTACGCAAACCAGTCTGCAGTCAGCATAATACCCTGAACGCACCACACTAACATCAGTGTTTTCTGTCTGTTTTTTTTTTTTTTTTTTTTTATGGACACGTGCAGTAAACTGCCTGGACCGCCACGTGCACACCTGTCCAGAGAGGGTGGCCCTTATCTGGGAGAGGGATGAGCCGGGGTCAGAGGTCAAGGTCACCTACAGGTCAGCAGCAGGTTGGATTCAGTGTATGTGTGTGTTCCTCCTCCTTTTGCCTCATGTAGTGAAGCAGTTCATCGATATCTCTTTACAGGCAGTTACTGGAGATGACATGTCGCCTAGGCAACCTGTTAAGGCGCCTTGGTGTGAAGAGAGGCGACTGTGTCACCATCTACACGCCTCCTTGCCCTCTGGCTGTGGCATCCATGTTGGCCTGTGCCCGTATCGGTGCGGCACACAACGTGGTGTTTGCTGGTTTCAGCGCTCAGGCCCTCGCTGAGCGAATCAGAGACGGTGAGACTGACCAGTTGACGCCTTACTGACTAAACGATGAAACTGGAAAAATGATTTCCGGACACATAAAAAGCTAAACTGATCAATATTTTAAAATAATGCATCAAAAGAGTATGTAATGTTTGATCGGTCGCTTGTAGTGAGGAACCCAGGGAGAATAATCACTCAGTTCTGCAGTTCTCTCTCTGCTGAGCATTTTAGCTTCTTTCAGCTGATTGTTTTGGTCATAAAGCCCCATTACCACGACACTTAAGTCACAATACAATGTTATTGAGATTTTTGCGATATGCTGAGGATTTTTTCCCACTTTTTTCTTCTGCAACTTTTGCAGTTTTTGTTTTGTTTAGTAAGATATTTTTCACTCTGTTCATCTCAGAGTTTTCATTCACATAGCTTGAGGTCAGAAGTCAAAAGTCCACTTTGAAATTGTGCCAGTTTTTCCTCACCAAAGTTTAGTTTGGAGCGTCATTTAGCATTCTCGCTAGCAAGCTTACATAACATGGTTGGTGCCAATTATTTCTTTCGGTTTTCTCGTTTAAAATGACACCAGTCTCTTCACTCTAGCTTTAAGACTGAGCTGCTACTACCTCTGAAAAACAAAATGAAGGCTGGATTGTTAAGAGGTTAATAGTTTATATAATAAAAGATCGATACTTGATGTCTGTGTCTTGATACGATATTGTCACGCAAAATATCACAATATCATGCTGTATTGATTCCCCCCAACCCCCAGCCCCTGTTTTCAAAAGCAGCTGCTTTTAATGAAAAAGCCTTTATAAACCTGCTGTACACTACCTGCCCAGCACCACACAACAGACAAGCAAACATAGCGGCTGTAGCTGGTGAACATAATGTAGCATTTAGCGTCTAAAGAATCAGTAATTTTTCTCAGCAAGCCGAACATATATAACACATTTATATTTGGTGGTTTCATGACATACTCCAACACAGTAAGATTTAATTTTAGTTAAATTAAATTAGTAAATTCAAATAAACATGATGATTTTTATATCCATCACATGTTCAGCCCAGTCCAGCACCGTCATCACTGTGAACCAGGGTGTCAGAGGGGGAAAGATCGTCGAGCTCAAGAAGACGGTAGATACGGCAGTTCAGAGCTGCCCGACAGTACAGCAGGTGCTTGTTGCCATGAGAACAGAGAATCCGGTTGCCATGACAGCTAGGGACGTGGCCATGGAAGAGGTGAGAGAGCAGGAAGCCAATCAGAACTTAATTAAGATATTAATGCCAGGAGCAGAGGATTGCAGCCGCTGTGTTACTTTTCCCTGCATAAATAGAGATTTAACACTATTAATAAGCAAAAATACATTTTTCGGTTTATTTTAGTATCATAAAAAGTTAGTTTACATGTGTTGCATCATATTTCAACATATATAAAATTTTCCCTATTGGTCTATTACTCTGCTGTGGTTACTAAGTGTGAGTCTTTATGTCATGCAGGAGATGCTAAAGGAGGATTCGGTGTGTGAGCCAGTGGCCATGGACAGTGAGGACGTCTTGTTCCTGCTTTATACATCAGGCAGCACAGGGAAGCCCAAAGGACTCGTCCACACTCAGGCTGGATACCTGCTGTATGCTGCACTCACACACAGGGTAAACATTGACTGTGACCTGTATCTGCTTTATCACACGTGTACAACAGAATTTATATACTATCATGGCCTTGGACGGCCAAAACGTAATCTCTGAATCCAGTGACTATTTGTAGAGTACTTCTCCTATCATCCATTGTTTATCCAGGGAAAACTGACTGATGAAGCTATTTCACAGCAATTTCCTGACATCACATTCATTCGGGCTAGAAGGATATACAATAACAATAGCAATAAAACCAGTAAAATGTAGAGATGTTAAATGAAAACAATAAATATCCATGTCTGCAAATTAACCAAAGCAGGAACACTATACAATAACCATAACATCTAGCCTACACTTAAAGGACTAGTATATAGGATTTTGGTGGCTCTATCAGCAGAAATGGAATATAATATTCATAATTATGTTTACAGTAGTGTATAATAACCTGAAACTAAGAATTGTGTGTTGGCTTAGAATGAGCCCTTCGTATCTGCATACGGAGCCGGACCTCTTCACCGAGTCTGCGATGTTTCTACAGTAGCTCAGAACGGACAAACCAAACACTAACTCTAGAGACACAATTTGGTCTTTTGTTACGTTACCTGAAGGCCACCATAGTTCTCTGACATTCTTGTGAAACTGCAGTAACATGAGCCACAGTGCAAAACCGTGGTACCACCAGGTACATGTACAGACAGCGTCTCACTCCTGTTGCTCTTTTAGTGTTATTACAGTAAGGAGTGGAAAGGGAGGAGTGAGTGGAGGGGTACACATCACACACCACACTACACCACTAGATGCTACCAAAATCCTACACACAGCACCTTTATACTGATCTACCATCACATATGTGTCTAATATCTCTAATGTCCACCTCTTGTAATTTGTTCAATTTATTTGGTGCGAAAAAAATGAAAAAGCTACTTTACTAAGCTCAGTAATTGATCTGAGCTGAGGATTTTCAGGGGATAAAAATTCCTGTGAGCGTGTGTGATGCCAGATTTGAGTTTTAACAGAGAAGTGCGGTACTGTAGATGGGTAACTTGCATAACAATGCCTTATAAACAAAACGGAGATGGCGTCTTTCCCTTCTATCACTGAGAGAAAATCAGCCCACATTCTGGTATAGTCAAGGGTGAGTCCAGTAATAAAGCATAGACAACTGTGGTAGACTGTATCTAGTGATTTCAGTGTAGTTGGGACTGCGTGCATATACAACGTATCACCATAATCTAAAACTGACATTTAAATTGAATTAAATCTTTGCCCGATCACGGCAGATTACAGAGGAGTTTTTTAGATATGGCGCTCTAATTGTTGCTCTAAAGTTGTTTATTTATGTAAATGTTCAAATTACTGTATATTACATATACAGCAACAACAACAATACAAGCTTAAATGTAAATGAATCTTCCTTATTTTTTTGTCCATTCATGCTGTCAGTCTTCCCTCTCATCACCAGTATGTCTTCAGCTACCATGATGGCGATGTGTTTGGCTGTGTGGCAGACATTGGTTGGATAACAGGACACAGTTACTGCGTCTATGGGCCCCTGGCCAATGGGGGAACCACTGTCCTGTTTGAGAGCACTCCCATTTACCCCGACCCAGGTATGACTGTAAGCCAATGCATGAATTAGGGCTGTCAAAGTTAATGCAACAATAACAAGTTAATGCCACTAATTGTCCTTTAATGCATTAACGCAACTTGCAATCTTTAGGTTGCATTGGGTTTTGAAGCTATAGTGAAGATACTATTATCATATGCCATAAAACAAGGGAATCACTGGTACCAACCATGTCATGCTAGTTTGTTGCAAAGGAGGTTAAATAACGCTCCAAACTTGCACTAAATTTTGGTGAGGAAAAGCTGGCATGGCCATTTTCAAGGGGGGGGGGGGGGGGGACCTGACCTCTGACCTCAAGTTATGTGAATGATAAAGGTCCTATGGTTACCCACAAGTCTCCCCTTTACAGACATGCCCACTTTATGATAAGCACATGCAATCTGGGGCAAGTTATAGTCAAGTCAGCACTCTGATTTGGGCTTGAGGTTGCCATTTTATGATTTTGACATATTTTTTATGCTAATTGCAGTACCTGTGAGGGTTTCTGGACAATGTTTGTCATTGTTTTGTGTTGTTAATTGATTTCCAATAATAAATCTACACATACATTTGCCCACTCCCATTTTGATAAGAGGATTAAATGTGTAGTATCTGTTCTTATCAGTTTAATATCTGATACGTCCCCTACCCGGGGACCATATATTTAAGGCGCTGGTGGTCTAGTGGTTAGCCTCGCTGCCTCTCACGCGGTTGACCCGGGTTCGTATCCCAGCAAGTGCCTTATGCTTCTGGGGGCGGCAGTAGCTCAGTCTCAGTCTCAGTTGGCTTGGGAACCGGAGGGTCACCGGTTCAAGTCCCGACATGGAACAAAAACTGAGTGTGAACTGGTAGCTGGAGAGGTGCCAGTTTACCTCTTGGGCACTGCCGAGGTGCCCCTGAGCAAGGCACCACCGCTTGTCAGGAGCAGCCCCCTCACTCTGACATCTCTCCATTAATGCATGTATGTGTGTTTCAGGTCTGCATGTACCATGTATGAGTTTAACAGAGTGTAAATTGAATTTCCCCATTGTGGGACTAATAAAGGAAGATCTTCTTCTTCTTCTTCTTCTTAAATACAAATCTCCCTTTAAGGTACATTTTGAACGGATAAAAAATATGCGAATAATTTAATTGCGATTAATCGCAATTAACAATAACAATAATAACAATAACAATACACCTTTAGTTGCACAGTAAGCCAAGGGCATTTTCATTAGCTCTAATTATGACATTTTTTATGGTTATGATAATATAAAATTTTATGTGCCTGTGTAAAGTGTGTTGGCAGACATCCTCGAAGTATTCCTGTCCTTTGCCAAGAGCTCTGCGTTCTCATGTCTTTGTCTATGAATAACTGTTTACAGTTGAGCTTGAACTTGGCTGTACCTTCCACTCTAAAATTAGGACTTCTGTATACACAGGAGTGAGGACACAGTCCTCCATCATGGTATTTTCAAGGAAAAACAATAAGGATCTTCTTAACACACTGTAGAATATGTCTTTAGACCATGGCTAACTGAGACATGTTTTGTTGTTCACAGGAAGGTACTGGGAGATGGTTCAGAGACTTAAGATAAACCAGTTTTACGGGGCTCCCACAGCCATCCGCCTGCTGCTCAAGTACGGAGACACGTGGGTGCAGAAATACGACCGCTCAACCCTCAAAACTCTTGGCTCTGGTATGCCAAACATGACACTTAGAAATACTATTTTGGGCACATTTTTTTAATTCGCATTTACGTAGTAATGGCCATCCTCTTCTTAGTTGTTAACATTTTATGGCAACGTCAAGAGAAAGTCCTACAAGTAACACAAGCAGGCAATCAGACATTTTAACCATATAATCTGTACTTATTTGGGTATAAAAACAAGGTGAATATAAAAATTATTTCCCAAACTGTCCATTGTAAACATCTATAACAACATATCCAGGATGTATAGAACTACTTCCCAGTTTGGTTTTGACCTACCATGCTGCACAGCTGTGTATAAACACAGCTTTTAAATGTAGTGGATAGTTGAAATGGATGCATGTGGTACCAAAATAATTTGGTTTTCTTAATTGGGTTAAGAGGGATATAGGTGAGCAAAATATTACAATAACCATAATTATGACCACAAATGGAACCCAGAGTGTATTTTTTTTTAAGTTAAATATATATTTCTATGCATGTGCTTAAGATTTAAATTTGAAAAATGAAATATTCAGAGCTGATGTAACATAGGTATTTCAGTGCAGTATCCCTCACACTGTATTGTTTTCCAGAGCTGATGGATGACAAATGTATGGCTGTGATGTAATTACGTCACTCTCACTATCACAGCTGCAGTCTGACTTTGTCGTGTTTATTTAGTATCCAATGTCCCTTTTTAGTTTGATGAGTTAGCATGGATTTATGTAATTTATCCAGATCAACCTGTCATGTAAACTAGCGGCACTTGTCCACATCAGGTACAGTATGAAAACACACATGTGAAGCTCTGATGTGTCGTGTACTGCAGACTTACTATACAAATTCCTTTCCTAAAAGCACGCACACGTGTTACATACTGAAAGCATATTGAAAATCAAGCTGTTATGATTGGTATGTCAACATGCCACAGCAAAGCCCTGCATGCCACACACACACACACACACACACACACACACACACACACACACACACACACACACACACACACACACCTGTTCCCTTGAATTATGGAGCTTATGGGTTAAAACACAAAGCTTAACATAAAGAATGTAAATCCTCCTCTTACCCAACACACACAAACATCTTTTTTTTTTTTTTTTTACAGGAATATATTTTTTTATTTTGGACCTGTGGTTTGCCTGCAACAGTGCTCAGTTTTTTTTTGGAAACATAGAAATTGAAACAGCAAAAACATTCAAAAAAGAATATATTACTACATTATCTGATTGAAGTTGTCCTTGTTTGTCTGCAGTGGGTGAGCCCATCAACACTGAAGCGTGGGAGTGGTACCACCGAGTGGTGGGGGATGGACGCTGCCCTGTGGTGGACACCTGGTGGCAAACAGGTAACTGAGAATACACTGGATTTAATAGCTGTTGCTTGTCAACACATTTAAACCACATAGTCATCTTGGTTTAAAAGTCACAGCAGCGACGACAGAATTACTCAGTTTATTGATCAAAAGATGAATAAGAAGAAATTAAGTACAAATCCTTTTAACCAGAATATTGCGAGTGATTAATTCCATCAATTTAAATCTTACAGTGAACTTGGTTTTATCTCATGCGGTGAGTCTTACAGCAGCATTTTGTCGCTAGTTAGGGCAGCTAAGTTCACAATGTCTTTCTTCCTCGAGCACAGCCACGTCTGCGGGCTCTAAAACAGCCCTTCAGTCAGTCTTAAAGGGGAGAGCAGGCTGCTCTGTCTGTCCAACAGTAACAGTGTTACATAACATGCCTGTGGTCGTGTGTACGTTTATTGTACATACACAATGTGACAGTACGTTGGTCTGCACAGCAGCAGTACACACTCTCTAACACACACACATACACATAAAACAAGGGACAGTTTCCATCACCTCTGGGCTCCCAAATCAGACCAGATGTTTAGTCTCAGAGTATAACATCTGTTTTCCAGAGCAGAGGCATGAATTAAATCTCACCTTCAGCCTTTTTTTTTTTCTTAAGCTTGTATAATGATAATAATAGTCAACATTAACACCATGTGGAGAAATGCAGTTATTATATCCCTGCTTTTTGTTTGTCAAAACGCTCACATAAGCCGGTTGAAGTATGAATACACGCGGAATGAAGAGGTTGTGGCTGTAGCTGCCAAAAGAGCCACGTCACAAAATGGATCACGGCCATCTGTAGACACTCTGATCAGTCTTTCGGCTTCCCTCAATCAGAGGAGTCTCTCTAGTGGAGTTTGGACCCTGACCTCCTCTCAAACCCATCCCAAATGTAACTTCGGTCATCAATTAGTCTCCGTATTGAAATAGAAAACAATATTGTTTGTAAAATATGTGATTTGTGAAACTAATTAGTCATCTTCTGTCTTTAATGACTATTACACAAGATAGCAGAGTGATATAAAACTATATACTTTATACTGTACTGATTAAATTGTGGCAGAAGACATTACAGTGAGTAAAATGACAGTAATTGCACTTGCAAAACAAATTTGTCCTACATCTATAGATAACCTCTATCACTGCAAAATAACTTAGATTACCCTACTAAAGTAGCTTATGATGGGATATAATGACATGCTTGAAAACAGCTGATTTCGCTAATAAAATCATTTTTGCAGATGAACACATGACCTGACTGACACTGCTTCACCCTCAGTCCCTCCAAATCAGATTGAGTAATGACCAAATGGAGCAAAGCTGCGTTAATTACCATACAAATGGCAAAAATCTATAATTAATAGACGATAATTAAACATCAGAGCATCATGAGCTTGAGAATTACAAACACAGATATGACCCAAATACCCTACTTCCGTAAAAAGGATTATATTATGTCATTATGTATTATTTTCCTGGACCAGTGTTTCCAATTAGGACTAAGTGGCATTATACATAAATGCCATCTGGTTGATCGAGGAGCAAGTAGCCTGTTTAGAGAGAAAATTTGATTTTGATCCGCTGTTGGCATACGGCCTCCATGTTGGATCATACAGGACTAGAGAGGAGTATGTAGGAGGACTGGAGGTGGAAACGTTTTGTAGCGTCTAACAGCAGTAAAGAAGAAAAAAATATCAATGTATTATTGTTTCTAAATCAGGGGTTCTCAAAGTTTTTATCACTGAGTGCCAATTTTAGGAAGCCAGATATTAAGGGCCCGAAAGGGAGAGTGCACACTAAACAAAATATCTTTTCAATCTCACTTGCACATTAAACTGCAGAGTTAAATTGTTAACGTAAGCTAACAGCACGAGCAGTGATGAGAGGTGTATATGTCACTATGTTGATATCCCTGAAGTTTAACTGACTTAGTATTATACTCTGGTGATTAAGTGTTCCTTCATTTTTTGAGCAGTATAGTTGCCATACAATCATTTGTCATTTCTAACCCGACAGAAGTGAATTCTGTCTTTCCATGGCTTTTTTTTACACAAACTTTATGACTTTCTTTTATTTTTTGACATACTTTACACTGATTTTTTTTCCTGACATTTCCGACATATCCTATGATATTTTTCAACATCAAAAAAATTTGAGGTTTTCATCGCAAGATTTCGCAATACTATACTATGAGGTTTTTTTTTGTAAAATTTTCCATCATTTCACCGAATGACTTTTTTCCACCATAGAATCATTTTACATGCTATAATACGACCGTTTTCATCATTTTTTTCTACATAAAAAAATTTGACGTTTTCATCGAAAAATTTCGACATACTATACTATGACGTTTTTTTTTTTGTAAAATTTTCCAACATTCGATAAAATGAGTTTTTTCCACCATAGAATCATCTTACATGCTATAATAAGACCGTTTTTATGATTTTTTCAACATCCAAGAAATTTGACGTTTTCATCGAAAAATTTTGACATACTATGACGTTTTTTTGTAAAATTTTCCAACATTTCACAAAATGACTTTTTTCCACCATAGATTCATTTTACATGCTATAATACGACCATTTTCATGATTTTTTTCAACACCAAAAAAAATTGACGTTTTCATCAAAAAATTTCGACATACTATACTATGACGTTTTTTTGGAAAATTTTTCAACATTTGATAAAATGAGTTTTTTCCACCATAGATTCATTTTACATGCTATAATACGACCGTTTTCAGGATTTTTTCAACATCAAAAAAATTTGACGTTTTCATCGAAAAATTTCGACATACTATACTATGACGTTTTTTTTTTGTAAAATTTTCCAACATTTCACCAAATGACTTTTTTCCACCGTAGAATCATTTTCCATGCTATAATGCGAACGTTTTCATGATTTTTTTCACCATCAAAAAATTTTAACCTTTTCATCGAAAAATTTCGACATACTATACTGTGACGTTTTTTTTGTAAAATTTTCCAACATTTCACCAAATGACTTTTTTCCACCATAGAGTCATTTTACATGCTATAATACGACCGTTTTTAGGATTTTTTTCTGCATCAAAAAAATTGACGCTTTCATCAAAACATTTCGACATACTATACTATGACTTTTTTTTGTAAAATTTTCCAACATTCCCTCAAAATGACTTTTTTCCACCATAGATTCATTTTACATGCTATAATACGACCGTTTTCAGGATTTTTTCAACATCAAAAAAATTTGACGTTTTCATCGAAAAATTTCGACATACTATACTATGACTTTTTTTTTGTTAAATTGTTCAACATTCGATAAAATGACTTTTTTCTACCATAGATTCATTTTACATGCTATAATACGACCGTTTTCATGATTTCTTTCAACATCCAAAAAATTTGACGTATTCATCAAAAAATTTGGACATACTATACCATCACGTTTTTTTGTAAAATTTTTCAACATTCGATAAAATGAGTTTTTTCCACCATAGATTCATTTTATATGCTATATAATATGACCGTTTTCATGATTTTTTTCAACATCAAAAAAATTTGACGTTTTCATCGAAAAATTTCAACATACTATACTATGACGTTTTTTTTTGTAAAATTTTCCAACATTTCACCAAATGACTTTTTTCCACCATAGAATAATTTTCCATGCTATAATACGACCATTTTCATGATTTTTTTCAACACCAAAAAAATTTGACATTTTCAACGAAAACTTTCGACATACTATGACGTTTTTTTGTAAAATTTTTCAACATTTCACCAAATGACTTTTTTCCACCATAGATTCATTGTACATACTATAATACGACCGTTTTCATGATTTTTTTCTACATAAAAAAATTTGACGTTTTCATCGAAAAATTTCGACATACTATACTATGACTTTTTTTTTGTAAAATTTTCCAACATTCGATAAAATGAGTTTTTTCCACCATAGAATCATCTTACATGCTATAATAAGACCGTTTTTATGATTTTTTCAACATCCAAGAAATTTGACGTTTTCATTGAAAAATTTTGACATACTATGACGTTTTTTTGTAAAATTTTCCAACATTTCACAAAATGACTTTTTTCCACCATAGATTCATTTTACATGCTATAATACGACCGTTTTCATGATTTTTTTCAACACCAAAAAAAATTGACGTTTTCATCAAAAAATTTCGACATACTATACTATGACGTTTTTTTGGAAAATTTTTCAACATTTGATAAAATGAGTTTTTTCCACCATAGATTCATTTTACATGCTATAATACGACCGTTTTCAGGATTTTTTCAACATCAAAAAAATTTGACGTTTTCATCGAAAAATTTCGACATACTATACTATGACGTTTTTTTTTTTGTAAAATTTTCCAACATTTCACCAAATGACTTTTTTCCACCGTAGAATCATTTTCCATGCTATAATGCGAACGTTTTCATGATTTTTTTCACCATCAAAAAATTTTAACCTTTTCATCGAAAAATTTCGACATACTATACTGTGACGTTTTTTTTGTAAAATTTTCCAACATTTCACCAAATGACTTTTTTCCACCATAGAGTCATTTTACATGCTATAATACGACCGTTTTTAGGATTTTTTTCTGCATCAAAAAAATTGACGCTTTCATCAAAACATTTCGACATACTATACTATGACTTTTTTTTGTAAAATTTTCCAACATTCCCTCAAAATGACTTTTTTCCACCATAGATTCATTTTACATGCTATAATACGACCGTTTTCAGGATTTTTTCACCATCAAAAAAATTTGACGTTTTCATCGAAAAATTTCGACATACTATACTATGACTTTTTTTTTGTTAAATTGTTCAACATTCGATAAAATGATTTTTTTCCACCATAGAATCATTTTATATGCTATATAATACGACCGTTTTCATGATTTTTTTCAACACCAAAAAAATTTGACGTTTTCATCGAAAAATTTCAACATACTATACTATGACGTTTTTTTGGAAAATTTTCCAACATTTCACGAAATGACTTTTTTCCACCATAGATTCATTTTACATGCTATAATACGACCGTTTTCTTGATCTTTTTCAACACCAAAAAAATTGGACATTTTCATCAAAAAATTTCGACATACTGTACTATGACGTTTTTTTGGAAAATTTTTCAACATTTGATAAAATGACTTTTTTCCACCATAGATTCATTTTACATGCTATAATACGACCGTTTTCAGGATTTTTTTCAACATCAAAAAAATTTGACGTTTTCATCGAAAAAATTCGACATACTATACTATGACGTTTTTTTTGTAAAATTTTCCAACATTTCACCAAATCACTTTTTTTCCACCATAGAATCATTTTACATGCTATAATACGACCGTTTTCTTGATTTTTTTCAACATCAAAAAATTTTGACCTTTTCATCGAAAAATTTCAACATACTATACTATGACTTTTTTTTGTAAAATTTTAATTTCGACATACTATACTATGTTTTTTTTGTAAAATTTTTCAACATTTAATAAAATGAGTTTTTACCACCATAGATTCATTTTACATGCTATAATACGACCGTTTTCAGGATTTTTTTCAACACCAAAAAAATTTGACACTTTAATCGAAAAATTTCAACATACAACTATGACTTTTTTTTGTAAAATTTTAATTTCGACATACTATACTATGTTTTTTTTGTAAAATTTTCCAACATTTCACCAAATTACTTTTTTCCTCCGTAGAATCACTTTCCATACTATAATACGACCGTTTTCATGATTTTTTTTCTACATAAAAAAAAAAATTTGACGTTTTCATCGAAAAATTTCGACATACTATACCAGGGGTGTCAAACTCAAATACACAGTGGGCCAAAATTTAAAATGAACCTTTAATATGGACCCAAACAAGTTTAGCTTTTAACACTGAATATGGAACAAGCAGCACTTAATAACTAATAGTGCAGACATGCAAAATCAAATTTCAAATAAAAAAAAAACATATGAATGGTATATTAAATAAAATTTAAATAAAAACTGTATGCCTCTTTTCTATTTGCAGCCTTCTGAGGTAAATATCAAAATAAGCTTTTTCCACAGGCTAATAAATCTGAAAATAAAATACCAATAATGAATGAATCAACCATTCAAGCCTTGGAGGAGCAAGAAAAAGTGCATAAAGAAAACGTTAATTATTGCTCAGTTTGCACCACACTGATCTAACCTGATGTGCCCAAGCCTGATTTTGTGATTTTTTTTGCCACAGTATAACTAGCCTTTCCAGCAGCCTCACTTTGTGATTTGAACATAATCTGTTGTGAAACCAAACTTCTTTTCATCTCCTCCACTTTCTGGCTCCTTGGAGTCATGTCCAGGTCCTTGTTCTTGTCCTGGTGTTTCCTAGTGTCATCTATTGCTGTACCCCTTAGTTACAGACACGTTGGCTCCACAAACAAGACAAACAGGTCTGTTTTTACATATGTAAACAGATAATCTGCCTCCCACCTGTCCAGAAAGCTTCTGTTTTCTGCCTTTCTTTTCGACATTTTTGGGAAGGGGTACCACGGGGACAGCGGTAGTACGAGGTCGCGGCGTTTTCTGGGAGAGGCCCGGGGAGTCAGGGTGAACCGGGGTTTTCCTGCCGAAGCACAGATCGCTACTGACACAGAGTAGAGGGTGTGTCTGGGTCCTGTCCTGATTGACGCGCTAAAACAACAGCAGAGCATTATGGGATTTGTCGTATTAGCGGTGAATGCGTTGTTCTGTACCGGCGGGCCAGCTGTAATAGTAATTTTATATTGCCTTGCGGGCCAAATATAATTACACTGCGGGCCAAATTTGGCCTGCGGGCCAGAGTGTGACACCTATGTACTATACTATGACATTTTTTTTGTAAAATTTTCGAACATTTCACCAAATGACTTTTTTCCACCATAGAATCATTTTACATGCTATAATACGACCGTTTTCATGATTTCTTTCAACATCCAAAAAATTTGACGTATTCATCGAAAAATTTGGACATACTATACTATCACATTTTTTTGTAAAATTTTTCAACGTTCGATAAAATGAGTTTTTTCCACCATAGATTCATTTTATATGCTATATAATATGACCGTTTTCATGATTTTTTTCAACATCAAAAAAATTTGACGTTTTCATCGAAAAATTTCAACATACTATACTATGACGTTTTTTTGTAAAATTTTCCAACATTTCACGAAATGACTTTTTTCCACCATAGATTCATTTTACATGCTATAATACGACCGTTTTCTTGATCTTTTTCAACACCAAAAAAATTTGACATTTTCATCAAAAAATTTCGACATACTATACTATGACGTTTTTTTGGAAAATTTTTCAGCATTTGATAAAATGACTTTTTTCCACCATAGATTCATTTTACATGCTATAATACGACCGTTTTCAGGATTTTTTTCAACATAAAAAAAATTTGACGTTTTCATCGAAAAATTTCGACATACTATACTATGACGTTTTTTTTTTGAAAATTTTCCAACATTTCACCAAATGACTTTTTTCAGCCGTAGAATCATTTTCCATGCTATAATGCGAACGTTTTCATGATTTTTTTCACCATCAAAAAATTTTAACCTTTTCATCGAAAAATTTCGACATACTATACTGACGTTTTTTTTGTAAAATTTTCCAACATTTCACCAAATGACTTTTTTCCACCATAGAATCATTTTACATGCTATAATACGACCATTTTCATGATTTTTTTTCTACATCAAAAAAATTTGACGTTTTCATCGAAAAATTTCGACATACTATACTATGACTTTTTTTTTGTAAAATTTTCCAACATTTCACGAAATGACTTTTTCCACCATAGAATCATTTTACATGCTATAATATGACCGTTTTCATGATTTTTTTCAACATCAAAAAAATTTGACGTTTTCATCGAAAAATTTCAACATACTATACTATGACTTTTTTTTGTAAAATTTTAATTTCGACATACTATACTATGTTTTTTTTGTAAAATTTTTCAACATTTAATAAAATGAGTTTTTACCACCATAGATTCATTTTGCATGCTATAATACGACCGTTTTCAGGATTTTTTTCAACATCAAAAAAATTTGACGTTTTCATCGAAAAATTTCGACATACTATACTATGACGTTTTTTTTTTGTAGAATTTTCCAACATTTCACCAAATGACTTTTTTCCACCGTAGAATCATTTTCCATGCTATAATGCGAACGTTTTCATGATTTTTTTCACCATCAAAAATTTTTAACCTTTTCATCGAAAAATTTCAACATACTATACTGTGACGTTTTTTTTGTAAAATTTTCCAACATTTCACCAAATGACATTTTTCCACCATAAAGTCATTTTACATGCTATAATACGACCGTTTTCATGATTTTTTTCAACATCAAAAAATTTTGACCTTTTCATCGAAAAATTTCAACATACTATACTATGACTTTTTTTTGTAAAATTTTAATTTCGACATACTATACTATGTTTTTTTTGTAAAATTTTCCAACATTTCACCAAATGACTTTTTTCCACCATAGAATAATTTTACATGCTATAATACGACCGTTTTCATGATTTCTTTCAACATCCAAAAAATTTGACGTATTCATCGAAAAATTTGGACATACTATACTATCACATTTTTTTGTAAAATTTTTCAACGTTCGATAAAATGAGTTTTTTCCACCATAGATTCATTTTATATGCTATATAATATGACCGTTTTCATGATTTTTTTCAACATCAAAAAAATTTGACGTTTTCATCGAAAAATTTCAACATACTATACTATGACGTTTTTTTGTAAAATTTTCCAACATTTCACGAAATGACTTTTTTCCACCATAGATTCATTTTACATGCTATAATACGACCGTTTTCTTGATCTTTTTCAACACCAAAAAAATTTGACATTTTCATCAAAAAATTTCGACATACTATACTATGACGTTTTTTTGGAAAATTTTTCAGCATTTGATAAAATGACTTTTTTCCACCATAGATTCATTTTACATGCTATAATACGACCGTTTTCAGGATTTTTTTCAACATCAAAAAAATTTGACGTTTTCATCGAAAAATTTCAACATACTATACTATGACGTTTTTTTGTAAAATTTTCCAACATTTCACCAAATGACTTTTTTCCACCATAGAATCATTTCCCATGCTATAATACGACCGTTTTCTTGATCTTTTTCAACACCAAAAAAATTTGACATTTTCATCAAAAAATTTCGACATACTATACTATGACGTTTTTTTGGAAAATTTTTCAGCATTTGATAAAATGACTTTTTTCCACCATAGATTCATTTTACATGCTATAATACGACCGTTTTCAGGATTTTTTTCAACATCAAAAAAATTTGACGTTTTCATCGAAAAATTTCAACATACTATACTATGACTTTTTTTGTAAAATTTTCCAACATTTCACCAAATGACTTTTTTCCACCATAGAATCATTTCCCATGCTATAATACGACCGTTTTCTTGATCTTTTTCAACACCAAAAAAATTTGACATTTTCATCAAAAAATTTCGACATACTATACTATGACGTTTTTTTTTTGTAAAATTTTCCAACGTTTCACGAAATGACTTTTTTCCACTATAGATTCATTTTACATGCTATAATACGACCATTTTCATGATTTTTTTTCTACATCAAAAAAATTTGACGTTTTCATCGAAAAATGTCAACATACTATACTATGACTTTTTTTTTTGTAAAATTTTCCAACATTCCCTCAAAATAACTTTTTTCCACCATAGATTCATTTTACATGCTATAATACGACCGTTTTCAGGATTTTTTCAACATCAAAAAAATTTGACGTTTTCATCGAAAAATTTCGACATACTATACTATGACTTTTTTTTGTTAAATTGTTCAACATTCGATAAAATGATTTTTTTCCACCATAGATTCATTTTATATGCTATATAATACGACCGTTTTCATGATTTTTTTCAACACCAAAAAAATTTGACGTTTTCATCGAAAAATTTCGACATACTATACTATGACGTTTTTTTTTGTAAAATTTTCCAACATTTCACGAAATGACTTTTTTCCACCATAGATTCATTTTACATGCTATAATACGACCGTTTTCTTGATCTTTTTCAACACCAAAAAAATTTGACATTTTCATCAAAAAATTTCGACATACTATACTATGACGTTTTTTTGGAAAATTTTTCAACATTTGATAAAATGAGTTTTTTCCACCATAGATTCATTTTACATGCTATAATACGACCGTTTTCTTGATCTTTTTCAACACCAAAAAAATTGGACATTTTCATCAAAAAATTTCGACATACTATACTATGACGTTTTTTTGGAAAATTTTTCAACATTTGATAAAATGAGTTTTTTCCACCATAGATTCATTTTACATGCTATAATACGACCGTTTTCAGGATTTTTTTCAACATCAAAAAAATTTGACGTTTTCATCGAAAAAATTCGACATACTATACTATGACATTTTTTTTGTTAAATTTTCCAACATTTCACCAAATGACTTTTTTCCACCATAGAATCATTTTGCATGCTATAATACGACCGTTTTCATAATTTTTTTCAACACCAAAAAAATTTGACATTTTCATCGAAAAATTTCGACATACTATACTATGACGTTTTTTTTTTTTGGTAAATTTTCCAAGATTTCACCAAATGACTTTTTTCCACCATGGAATCATTTTACATGCTATAATACGACCGTTTTCATGATTTTTTTCAACATCAAAAAATTTTGACCTTTTCATCGAAAAATTTCAACATACTATACTATGACTTTTTTTTGTAAAATTTTAATTTCGACATACTATACTATGTTTTTTTTGTAAAATTTTTCAACATTTAATAAAATGAGTTTTTTCCTCCGTAGAATCACTTTCCATACTATAATACGACCGTTTTCATGATTTTTTTTCTACATAAAAAAAAAAATTTGAAGTTTTCATCGAAAAATTTCGACATACTATACCAGGGGTGTCAAACTCAAATACACAGTGGGCCAAAATTTAAAATGAACCTTTAATATGGACCCAAACAAGTTTAGCTTTTAACACTGATTATGGAACAAGCAGCACTTAATAACTAATAGTGCAGACATGCAAAATCGAATTTCAAATAAAAAAAAAACATATGAATGGTATATTAAATAAAATTTAAATAAAAACTGTATGCCTCTTTTCTATTTGCAGCCTTCTGAGGTAAATATCAAAATAAGCTTTTTCCACAGGCTAATAAATCTGAAAATAAAATACCAATAATGAATGAATCAACCATTCAAGCCTTGGAGGAGCAAGAAAAAGTGCATAAAGAAAACGTTAATTATTGCTCAGTTTGCACCACACTGATCTAACCTGATGTGCCCAAGCCTGATTTTGTGATTTCTTTTGCCACAGTATAACTAGCCTTTCCAGCAGCCTCACTTTGTGATTTGAACATAATCTGTTGTGAAACCAAACTTCTTTTCATCTCCTCCACTTTCTGGCTCCTTGGAGTCATGTCCAGGTCCTTGTTCTTGTCCTGGTGTTTCCTAGTGTCATCTATTGCTGTACCCCTTAGTTACAGACACGTTGGCTCCACAAACAAGACAAACAGGTCTGTTTTTACATATGTAAACAGATAATCTGCCTCCCACCTGTCCAGAAAGCTTCTGTTTTCTGCCTTTCTTTTCGACATTTTTGGGAAGGGGTACCACGGGGACAGCGGTAGTACGAGGTCGCGGCGTTTTCTGGGAGAGGCCCGGGGAGTCAGGGTGAACCGGGGCTTTCCTGCCGAAGCACAGATCGCTACTGACACAGAGTAGAGGGTGTGTCTGGGTCCTGTCCTGATTGACGCGCTAAAACAACAGCAGAGCATTATGGGATTTGTCGTATTAGCGGTGAATGCGTTGTTCTGTACCGGCGGGCCAGCTGTAATAGTAATTTTATATTGCCTTGCGGGCCAAATATAATTACACTGCGGGCCAAATTTGGCCTGCGGGCCAGAGTGTGACACCTATGTACTATACTATGACGGGTTTTTTTTTGTAAAATTTCCAACATTTCACGAAATGACTTTTTTCCACCATAGAATCATTTTACATGCTATAATGCGAACGTTTTCATGATTTTTTTCACCATCAAAAAATTTTAACCTTTTCATCGAAAAATTTCGACATACTATACTATGACTTTTTTTTTTTAAATTTTCCAACATTTCACGAAATGAGTTTTTTCCACCATAGATTCATTTTACATGCTATAATACGACCATTTTCATGATTTTTTTTCTACATCAAAAAATTTTGACCTTTTCATCGAAAAATTTCGACATACTATACTATGACGTTTTTTTTTGTTAAATTTTCCAACATTTCACCAAATGACTTTTTTCCACCATAGAATCATTTTACATGCTATAATACGACCGTTTTCATGATTTTTTTCTACATCAAAAAAATTTGACGTTTTCATCAAAAAATTTCGCCATACTATACTATGACGTTTGTTTTTTGTAAAATTTTCCAACATTTCACCAAATGACTTTTTTCCACCATAGAATCATTTTCTATGCTATAATGCGAACGTTTTGATGATTTTTTTCACCATTAAAAAATTTTAACCTTTTCATCGAAAAATTTCGACATACTATACTATGATGGTTTTTTTTGTTAAATTTTTCAACATTTGATAAAATGAGTTTTTTCCACCATAGATTCATTTTACATGCTATAATACGACCGTTTTCAGGATTTTTTTCAACACCAAAAAAATTTGACGTTTTCATCGAAAAATTTCGACATACTATACTATGACTTTTTTTGTTAAATTTTCCAACATTTCACCAAATTACTTTTTTCCTCCGTAGAATCACTTTCCATACTATAATACGACTGTTTTCATGATTTTTTTCTACATAAAAAAAAATTTGACGTTTTCATCGAAAAATTTCGACATACTATACCAGGGGTGTCAAACTCAAATACACAGTGGGCCAAAATTTAAAATGAACCTTTAATATGGACCCAAACAAGTTTAGCTTTTAACACTGAATATGGAACAAGCAGCACTTAATAACTAATAGTGCAGACATGCAAAATCGAATTTCAAATAAAAAAAAAACATATGAATGGTATATTAAATAAAATTTAAATAAAAACTGTATGCCTCTTTTCTATTTGCAGCCTTCTGAGGTAAATATCAAAATAAGCTTTTTCCACAGGCTAATAAATCTGAAAATAAAATACCAATAATGAATGAATCAACCATTCAAGCCTTGGAGGAGCAAGAAAAAGTGCATAAAGAAAACGTTAATTATTGCTCAGTTTGCACCACACTGATCTAACCTGATGTGCCCAAGCCTGATTTTGTGATTTCTTTTGCCACAGTATAACTAGCCTTTCCAGCAGCCTCACTTTGTGATTTGAACATAATCTGTTGTGAAACCAAACTTCTTTTCATCTCCTCCACTTTCTGGCTCCTTGGAGTCATGTCCAGGTCCTTGTTCTTGTCCTGGTGTTTCCTAGTGTCATCTATTGCTGTACCCCTTAGTTACAGACACGTTGGCTCCACAAACAAGACAAACAGGTCTGTTTTTACATATGTAAACAGATAATCTGCCTCCCACCTGTCCAGAAAGCTTCTGTTTTCTGCCTTTCTTTTCGACATTTTTGGGAAGGGGTACCACGGGGACAGCGGTAGTACGAGGTCGCGGCGTTTTCTGGGAGAGGCCCGGGGAGTCAGGGTGAACCGGGGCTTTCCTGCCGAAGCACAGATCGCTACTGACACAGAGTAGAGGGTGTGTCTGGGTCCTGTCCTGATTGACGCGCTAAAACAACAGCAGAGCATTATGGGATTTGTCGTATTAGCGGTGAATGCGTTGTTCTGTACCGGCGGGCCAGCTGTAATAGTAATTTTATATTGCCTTGCGGGCCAAATATAATTACACTGCGGGCCAAATTTGGCCTGCGGGCCAGAGTGTGACACCTATATACTATACTATGACGGGTTTTTTTTTGTAAAATTTCCAACATTTCACGAAATGACTTTTTTCCACCATAGAATCATTTTCCATGCTATAATACGACCGTTTTCATGATTTCTTTCAACATCCAAAAAATTTGACGTATTCATCGAAAAATTTGGACATACTATACTATCACGTTTTTTTGTAAAATTTTTCAACATTCGATAATATGAGTTTTTTCCACCATAGAGTCATTTTACATGCTATAATACGACCGTTTTTGGGATTTTTTTCTGCATCAAAAAAATTGACGCTTTCATCAAAACATTTCGACATACTATACTATGACGTTTTTTTTTTGTAAAATTTTCCAACATTTCACGAAATGACTTTTTTCCACCATAGATTCATTTTACATGCTATAATACGACCGTTTTCTTGATCTTTTTCAACACCAAAAAAAATTGACGTTTTCATCAAAAAATTTCGACTTACTATACTATGACGTTTTTTTTGGAAAATTTTTCAACATTTGATAAAATGTGTTTTTTCCACCATAGATTCATTTTACATGCTATAATACTAACGTTTTCATGATTTTTTTCAACACCAAAAAAATTTGACATTTTCATCGAAAAATTTCGACATACTATACTATGACGTTTTTTTTTGTTAAATTTTCCAACATTTCACCAAATGACTTTTTTCCACCATAGAATCATTTTACATGCTATAATACGACCGTTTTCATGATTTTTTTCTACATCAAAAAATTTGACATTTTCATCAAAAAATTTCGCCGTACTATACTATGACGTTTTTTTTTTGTAAAATTTTCCAACATTTCACCAAATGACTTTTTTCCACCGTAGAATCATTTTCCATGCTATAATGCGAACGTTTTCATGATTTTTTTCACCATCAAAAAATTTTAACCTTTTCATCGAAAAATTTCGACATACTATGCTGACGTTTTTTTTGTAAAATTTTCCAACATTTCACCAAATGACTTTTTTCCACCATAGAATCATTTTACATGCTATAATACGACCATTTTCATGATTTTTTTTCTACATCAACAAAATTTGACGTTTTCATCGAAAAATTTCGACATACTATACTATGATGTTTTTTTTTGTTAAATTTTTCAACATTTGATAAAATGACTTTTTTCCACCATCGATTCATTTTACATGCTATAATACGACCGTTTTCATGATTTTTTTCAACACCAAAAAAATTTGACATTTTCATCGAAAAATTTCGACATACTATACTATGACGTTTTTTTGGAAAATTTTTCAACATTTGATAAAATGTTTTTTTTTCCACCATAGATTCATTTTACATGCTATAATACGACCGTTTTCAGGATTTTTTCAAAATCAAAAAAATTTGACGTTTTCATCGAAAAATTTCGACATACTATACTATGACGTTTTTTTTTGTAAAATTTTCCAACATTTGATGAAATGACTTTTTTCCACCGTAGAATCATTTTCCATGCTATAATGCGAACGTTTTCATGATTTTTTTCACCATTAAAAAATTTTAACCTTTTCATCGAAAAATTTCGACATACTATACTATGATGTTTTTTTTTGTTAAATTTTTCAACATTTGATAAAATGAGTTTTTTCCACCATAGATTCATTTTACATGCTATAATACGACCGTTTTCAGGATTTTTTCAACATCAAAAAAATTTGACATTTTCATCGAAAAATTTCGACATACTATACTAGGATGTTTTTTTTTTTTTGTTAAATTTTCCAACATTTCACCAAATCACTTTTTTTCCACCATAGAATCATTTTCCATGCTATAATACGACCGTTTTCATGATTTCTTTCAACATCCAAAAATTTGACGTATTCATCGAAAAATTTGGACATACTATACTATCACGTTTTTTTGTAAAATTTTTCAACATTCGATAATATGAGTTTTTTCCACCATAGAGTCATTTTACATGCTATAATACGACCGTTTTTGGGATTTTTTTCTGCATCAAAAAAATTGACGCTTTCATCAAAACATTTCGACATACTATACTATGACGTTTTTTTTTTTTGTAAAATTTTCCAACATTTCACGAAATGACTTTTTTCCACCATAGATTCATTTTACATGCTATAATACGACCGTTTTCTTGATCTTTTTCAACACCAAAAAAAATTGACGTTTTCATCAAAAAATTTCGACTTACTATACTATGACGTTTTTTTTGGAAAATTTTTCAACATTTGATAAAATGTGTTTTTTCCACCATAGATTCATTTTACATGCTATAATACTAACGTTTTCATGATTTTTTTCAACACCAAAAAAATTTGACATTTTCATCGAAAAATTTCGACATACTATACTATGACGTTTTTTTTTGTTAAATTTTCCAACATTTCACCAAATGACTTTTTTCCACCATAGAATCATTTTACATGCTATAATACGACCGTTTTCATGATTTTTTTCTACATCAAAAAATTTGACATTTTCATCAAAAAATTTCGCCGTACTATACTATGACGTTTTTTTTTTGTAAAATTTTCCAACATTTCACCAAATGACTTTTTTCCACCGTAGAATCATTTTCCATGCTATAATGCGAACGTTTTCATGATTTTTTTCACCATCAAAAAATTTTAACCTTTTCATCGAAAAATTTCGACATACTATGCTGACGTTTTTTTTGTAAAATTTTCCAACATTTCACCAAATGACTTTTTTTCCACCATAGAATCATTTTACATGCTATAATACGACCATTTTCATGATTTTTTTTCTACATCAACAAAATTTGACGTTTTCATCGAAAAATTTCGACATACTATACTATGATGTTTTTTTTTGTTAAATTTTTCAACATTTGATAAAATGACTTTTTTCCACCATCGATTCATTTTACATGCTATAATACGACCGTTTTCATGATTTTTTTCAACACCAAAAAAATTTGACATTTTCATCGAAAAATTTCGACATACTATACTATGACGTTTTTTTGGAAAATTTTTCAACATTTGATAAAATGTTTTTTTTCCACCATAGATTCATTTTACATGCTATAATACGACCGTTTTCAGGATTTTTTCAACATCAAAAAAATTTGACGTTTTCATCGAAAAATTTCGACATACTATACTATGACGTTTTTTTTTGTAAAATTTTCCAACATTTGATGAAATGACTTTTTTCCACCGTAGAATCATTTTCCATGCTATAATGCGAACGTTTTCATGATTTTTTTCACCATTAAAAAATTTTAACCTTTTCATCGAAAAATTTCGACATACTATACTATGATGTTTTTTTTTGTTAAATTTTTCAACATTTGATAAAATGAGTTTTTTCCACCATAGATTCATTTTACATGCTATAATACGACCGTTTTCAGGATTTTTTCAACATCAAAAAAATTTGACATTTTCATCGAAAAATTTCGACATACTATACTAGGATGTTTTTTTTTTTTTTGTTAAATTTTCCAACATTTCACCAAATCACTTTTTTTCCACCATAGAATCATTTTCCATGCTATAATACGACCGTTTTCATGATTTCTTTCAACATCCAAAAATTTGACGTATTCATCGAAAAATTTGGACATACTATACTATCACGTTTTTTTGTAAAATTTTTCAACATTCGATAATATGAGTTTTTTCCACCATAGAGTCATTTTACATGCTATAATACGACCGTTTTTGGGATTTTTTTCTGCATCAAAAAAATTGACGCTTTCATCAAAACATTTCGACATACTATACTATGACGTTTTTTTTTTGTAAAATTTTCCAACATTTCACGAAATGACTTTTTTTCCACCATAGATTCATTTTACATGCTATAATACGACCGTTTTCTTGATCTTTTTCAACACCAAAAAAAATTGACGTTTTCATCAAAAAATTTCGACTTACTATACTATGACGTTTTTTTTGGAAAATTTTTCAACATTTGATAAAATGTGTTTTTTCCACCATAGATTCATTTTACATGCTATAATACTAACGTTTTCATGATTTTTTTCAACACCAAAAAAATTTGACATTTTCATCGAAAAATTTCGACATACTATACTATGATGTTTTTTTTTGTTAAATTTTCCAACATTTCACCAAATGACTTTTTTCCACCATAGAATCATTTTACATGCTATAATACGACCGTTTTCATGATTTTTTTCTACATCAAAAAATTTGACATTTTCATCAAAAAATTTCGCCATACTATACTATGACGTTTTTTTTTTGTAAAATTTTCCAACATTTCACCAAATGACTTTTTTCCACCGTAGAATCATTTTCCATGCTATAATGCGAACGTTTTCATGATTTTTTTCACCATCAAAAAATTTTAACCTTTTCATCGAAAAATTTCGACATACTATGCTGACGTTTTTTTTGTAAAATTTTCCAACATTTCACCAAATGACTTTTTTCCACCATAGAATCATTTTACATGCTATAATACGACCATTTTCATGATTTTTTTTCTACATCAACAAAATTTGACGTTTTCATCGAAAAATTTCGACATACTATACTATGATGTTTTTTTTTGTTAAATTTTTCAACATTTGATAAAATGACTTTTTTCCACCATCGATTCATTTTACATGCTATAATACGACCGTTTTCATGATTTTTTTCAACACCAAAAAAATTTGACATTTTCATCGAAAAATTTCGACATACTATACTATGACGTTTTTTTGGAAAATTTTTCAACATTTGATAAAATGTGTTTTTTCCACCATAGATTCATTTTACATGCTATAATACGACCGTTTTCAGGATTTTTTCAACATCAAAAAAATTTGACGTTTTCATCGAAAAATTTCGACATACTATACTATGACGTTTTTTTTTGTAAAATTTTCCAACATTTGATGAAATGACTTTTTTCCACCGTAGAATCATTTTCCATGCTATAATGCGAACGTTTTCATGATTTTTTTCACCATTAAAAAATTTTAACCTTTTCATCGAAAAATTTCGACATACTATACTATGATGTTTTTTTTTGTTAAATTTTTCAACATTTGATAAAATGAGTTTTTTCCACCATAGATTCATTTTACATGCTATAATACGACCGTTTTCAGGATTTTTTTCACCATCTAAAAAATTTGACGTTTTCATCGAAAAATTTCGACATACTATACTATGACGGTTTTTTTTTGTAAAATTTTCCAACATTTCACCAAATGACTTTTTCCACCATAGATTCATTTTACATGCTAGATTCATTTTACATTTTACATGCATTTTACATACATATGACCATTTTCATGATTTTTTTTCTACAGGAAAAAAATTTGACGTTTTCATCGAAAAATTTCAACATACTATACTATGACGTTTTTTTTGATAAAATTTTCCAACATTCCCTCAAAATGACTTTTTTCCACCATAGATTCATTTTACATGCTATAATACGACCGTTTTCAGGATTTTTTCAACATCAAAAAAATTTGACGTTTTCATCGAAAAATTTCAACATACTATACTATGACTATTTTTTTGTAAAATTTTAATTTCGACATACTATACTATGTTTTTTTTGTAAAATTTTCCAACATTTCACCAAATGCCTTTTTTCCACTGTAGATTCATTTTCCATGCTATAATACGACCGTTTTCATGATTTTTTTCTACATAAAAAAAAAATTTGACGTTTTCATCGAAAAATTTCGACATGTTATACTATGACGTTTTTTTTTTTGTAAAATTTTCCAACATTTCACCAAATGACTTTTTTCCACCATAGAATCATTTTCCATGCTATAATACGACCGTTTTCATGATTTTTTTCAACACCAAAAAAATTTGACCTTTTCATCGAAAAATTTCGACATACTATACTATGACGTTTTTTTTTTGTAAAATTTTCCAACATTTCACAAAATGACTTTTCCCACCATAGATTCATTTTCCATGCTATAATACGACCGTTTTCTTGATCTTTTTCAACACCAAAAAAATTTGACATTTTCATCAAAAAATTTCGACATACTATACTATGACGTTTTTTTTGTAAAATTTTCCAACATTTCACAAAATGACTTTTTTCCCACCATAGATTCATTTTCCATGCTATAATACGACCGTTTTCAGGATTTTTTTCTGCATCAAAAAAATTGATGCTTTCATCAAAACATTTCGACATACTATACGATGACGTTTTTTTTTTGTAAAATTTTCCAACATTTCACGAAATGACTTTTTTCCACTATAGATTCATTTTACATGCTATAATACGACCATTTTCATGATTTTTTTTCTACATCAAAAAAATTTGACGTTTTCATCGAAAAATTTCGACATACTATACTATGACTTTTTTTTTTGTAAAATTTTCCAACATTCCCTGAAAATAACTTTTTTCCACCATAGATTCATTTTACATGCTATAATACGACCGTTTTCAGGATTTTTTCAACATCAAAAAAATTTGACGTTTTCATCGAAAAATTTCGACATACTATACTATGACGTTTTTTTGGAAAATTTTTCAACATTTGATAAAATGAGTTTTTTCCACCATAGATTCATTTTACATGCTATAATACGACCGTTTTCTTGATCTTTTTCAACACCAAAAAAATTGGACATTTTCATCAAAAAATTTCGACATACTATACTATGACGTTTTTTTGGAAAATTTTTCAACATTTGATAAAATGACTTTTTTCCACCATAGATTCATTTTACATGCTATAATACGACCGTTTTCAGGATTTTTTTCAACATCAAAAAAATTTGACGTTTTCATCGAAAAAATTCGACATACTATACTATGACATTTTTTTTGTTAAATTTTCCAACATTTCACCAAATGACTTTTTTCCACCATAGAATCATTTTCCATGCTATAATACGACCGTTTTCATAATTTTTTTCAACACCAAAAAAATTTGACATTTTCATCGAAAAATTTCGACATACTATACTATGACGTTTTTTTTTTTGGTAAATTTTCCAAGATTTCACCAAATGACTTTTTTTCCACCATGGAATCATTTTACATGCTATAATACGACCGTTTTCATGATTTTTTTCAACATCAAAAAATATTGACCTTTTCATCGAAAAATTTCAACATACTATACTATGACTTTTTTTTGTAAAATTTTAATTTCGACATACTATACTATGTTTTTTTGTAAAATTTTTCAACATTTAATAAAATGAGTTTTTTCCACCATAGATTCATTTTACATGCTATAATACGACCGTTTTCAGGATTTTTTTCAACACCAAAAAAATTTGACATTTTCATCGAAAAATTTCGACATACTATACTATGACTTTTTTTTGTAAAATTTTAATTTCGACATACTATACTATGTTTTTTTTGTAAAATTTTCCAACATTTCACCAAATTACTTTTTTCCTCCGTAGAATCACTTTCCATACTATAATACGACCGTTTTCATGATTTTTTTTCTACATAAAAAAAAAATTTGACGTTTTCATCGAAAAATTTCGACATACTATACCAGGGGTGTCAAACTCAAATACACAGTGGGCCAAAATTTAAAATGAACCTTTAATATGGACCCAAACAAGTTTAGCTTTTAACACTGAATATGGAACAAGCAGCACTTAATAACTAATAGTGCAGACATGCAAAATCAAATTTCAAATAAAAAAAAAACATATGAATGGTATATTAAATAAAATTTAAATAAAAACTGTATGCCTCTTTTCTATTTGCAGCCTTCTGAGGTAAATATCAAAATAAGCTTTTTCCACAGGCTAATAAATCTGAAAATAAAATACCAATAATGAATGAATCAACCATTCAAGCCTTGGAGGAGCAAGAAAAAGTGCATAAAGAAAACTTTAATTAGTGCTCAGTTTGCACCACACTGATCTAACCTGATGTGCCCAAGCCTGATTTTGTGATTTCTTTTGCCACAGTATAACTAGCCTTTCCAGCAGCCTCACTTTGTGATTTGAACATAATCTGTTGTGAAACCAAACTTCTTTTCATCTCCTCCACTTTCTGGCTCCTTGGAGTCATGTCCAGGTCCTTGTTCTTGTCCTGGTGTTTCCTAGTGTCATCTATTGCTGTACCCCTTAGTTACAGACACGTTGGCTCCACAAACAAGACAAACAGGTCTGTTTTTACATATGTAAACAGATAATCTGCCTCCCACCTGTCCAGAAAGCTTCTGTTTTCTGCCTTTCTTTTCGACATTTTTGGGAAGGGGTACCACGGGGACAGCGGTAGTACGAGGTCGCGGCGTTTTCTGGGAGAGGCCCGGGGAGTCAGGGTGAACCGGGGCTTTCCTGCCGAAGCACAGATCGCTACTGACACAGAGTAGAGGGTGTGTCTGGGTCCTGTCCTGATTGACGCGCTAAAACAACAGCAGAGCATTATGGGATTTGTCGTATTAGCGGTGAATGCGTTGTTCTGTACCGGCGGGCCAGCTGTAATAGTAATTTTATATTGCCTTGCGGGCCAAATATAATTACACTGCGGGCCAAATTTGGCCTGCGGGCCAGAGTGTGACACCTATGTACTATACTATGACGGGTTTTTTTTTGTAAAATTTCCAACATTTCACGAAATGACTTTTTTACACCATAGAATCATTTTACATGCTATAATACGACCGTTTTCAGGATTTTTTTCAACATCAAAAAATTTTGACCTTGTCATCGAAAAATTTCAACATACTACACTATGACTTTTTTTGGTAAAATTTTAATTTCGACATACTATACTATGTTTTTTTTGTAAAATTTTTCAGCATTTGATAAAATGAGTTTTTTCCACCATAGATTCATTCTACATGCTATAATACGACCGTTTTCATGATTTTTTTCTACATCAAAAAATTTTAACGTTTTCATCGAAAAATTTCGACATACTATACTGTGACATTTTTTTTGTAAAATTTTCCAACATTTCACCAAATGACTTTTTTCCACCATAGAATCATTTTACATGCTATAATACGACCGTTTTCATGATTTTTTTCAACATCAAAAAATTTTGACCTTTTCCAGAAAAATTTCAACATACTATACTATGACTTTTTTTTTTTAAATTTTAATTTCGACATACTATACTATGTTTTTTTTGTAAAATTTTCCAACATTTCACCAAATGACTTTTTTCCACTGTAGATTCATTTTCCATGCTATAATACGACCGTTTTCATGATTTTTTTCTACATAAAAAAAAAAATTTGACGTTTTCATCGAAAAATTTCGACATGCTATACTATGACGTTTTTTTTTTTGTAAAATTTTCCAACATTTCACCAAATGACTTTTTTCCACCATAGAATCATTTTCCATGCTATAATACGACCGTTTTCATGATTTTTTTCAACACCAAAAAAATTTGACCTTTTCATCGAAAAATTTCGACATACTATACTATGACGTTTTTTTTTTGTAAAATTTTCCAACATTTCACCAAATGACTTTTTTCCACCATAGAATCATTTTACATGCTATAATACGACCGTTTTCAGGATTTTTTTCAACATCAAAAAATTTTGACCTTGTCATCGAAAAATTTCAACATACTACACTATGACTTTTTTTGGTAAAATTTTAATTTCGACATACTATACTATGTTTTTTTTGTAAAATTTTTCAGCATTTGATAAAATGAGTTTTTTCCACCATAGATTCATTCTACATGCTATAATACGACCGTTTTCATGATTTTTTTCTACATCAAAAAATTTTAACGTTTTCATCGAAAAATTTCGACATACTATACTGTGACATTTTTTTTGTAAAATTTTCCAACATTTCACCAAATGACTTTTTTCCACCATAGAATCATTTTACATGCTATAATACGACCGTTTTCATGATTTTTTTCTACATCAAAAAAATTTGACGTTTTCATCGAAAAATTTCGACATACTATACTATGACGTTTTTTTTTGGTAAATTTTCCAACATTTCACCAAATGACTTTTTTTCCACCATAGAATCATTTTCCATGCTATAATACGACCGTTTTCATGATTTTTTTCAACATCAAAAAATTTTGACCTTTTCATCGAAAAATTTCGACATACTATACTATGATGGTTTTTTTTGTTAAATTTTTCAACATTTGATAAAATGAGTTTTTTCCACCATAGATTCATTTTACATGCTATAATACGACCGTTTTCAGGATTTTTTTCAACACCAAAAAAATTTGACGTTTTCATCGAAAAATTTCGACATACTATACTATGACTTTTTTTGTTAAATTTTCCAACATTTCACCAAATTACTTTTTTCCTCCGTAGAATCACTTTCCATACTATAATACGACTGTTTTCATGATTTTTTTCTACATAAAAAAAAATTTGACGTTTTCATCGAAAAATTTCGACATACTATACCAGGGGTGTCAAACTCAAATACACAGTGGGCCAAAATTTAAAATGAACCTTTAATATGGACCCAAACAAGTTTAGCTTTTAACACTGAATATGGAACAAGCAGCACTTAATAACTAATAGTGCAGACATGCAAAATCGAATTTCAAATAAAAAAAAAAACATATGAATGGTATATTAAATAAAATTTAAATAAAAACTGTATGCCTCTTTTCTATTTGCAGCCTTCTGAGGTAAATATCAAAATAAGCTTTTTCCACAGGCTAATAAATCTGAAAATAAAATACCAATAATGAATGAATCAACCATTCAAGCCTTGGAGGAGCAAGAAAAAGTGCATAAAGAAAACGTTAATTATTGCTCAGTTTGCACCACACTGATCTAACCTGATGTGCCCAAGCCTGATTTTGTGATTTCTTTTGCCACAGTATAACTAGCCTTTCCAGCAGCCTCACTTTGTGATTTGAACATAATCTGTTGTGAAACCAAACTTCTTTTCATCTCCTCCACTTTCTGGCTCCTTGGAGTCATGTCCAGGTCCTTGTTCTTGTCCTGGTGTTTCCTAGTGTCATCTATTGCTGTACCCCTTAGTTACAGACACGTTGGCTCCACAAACAAGACAAACAGGTCTGTTTTTACATATGTAAACAGATAATCTGCCTCCCACCTGTCCAGAAAGCTTCTGTTTTCTGCCTTTCTTTTCGACATTTTTGGGAAGGGGTACCACGGGGACAGCGGTAGTACGAGGTCGCGGCGTTTTCTGGGAGAGGCCCGGGGAGTCAGGGTGAACCGGGGCTTTCCTGCCGAAGCACAGAACGCTACTGACACAGAGTAGAGGGTGTGTCTGGGTCCTGTCCTGATTGACGCGCTAAAACAACAGCAGAGCATTATGGGATTTGTCGTATTAGCGGTGAATGCGTTGTTCTGTACCGGCGGGCCAGCTGTAATAGTAATTTTATATTGCCTTGCGGGCCAAATATAATTACACTGCGGGCCAAATTTGGCCTGCGGGCCAGAGTGTGACACCTATATACTATACTATGACGGGTTTTTTTTTGTAAAATTTCCAACATTTCACGAAATGACTTTTTTCCACCATAGAATCATTTTCCATGCTATAATACGACCGTTTTCATGATTTCTTTCAACATCCAAAAAATTTGACGTATTCATCGAAAAATTTGGACATACTATACTATCACGTTTTTTTGTAAAATTTTTCAACATTCGATAATATGAGTTTTTTCCACCATAGAGTCATTTTACATGCTATAATACGACCGTTTTTGGGATTTTTTTCTGCATCAAAAAAATTGACGCTTTCATCAAAACATTTCGACATACTATACTATGACGTTTTTTTTTTGTAAAATTTTCCAACATTTCACGAAATGACTTTTTTCCACCATAGATTCATTTTACATGCTATAATACGACCGTTTTCTTGATCTTTTTCAACACCAAAAAAAATTGACGTTTTCATCAAAAAATTTCGACTTACTATACTATGACGTTTTTTTTGGAAAATTTTTCAACATTTGATAAAATGTGTTTTTTCCACCATAGATTCATTTTACATGCTATAATACTAACGTTTTCATGATTTTTTTCAACACCAAAAAAATTTGACATTTTCATCGAAAAATTTCGACATACTATACTATGACGTTTTTTTTTGTTAAATTTTCCAACATTTCACCAAATGACTTTTTTCCACCATAGAATCATTTTACATGCTATAATACGACCGTTTTCATGATTTTTTTCTACATCAAAAAATTTGACATTTTCATCAAAAAATTTCGCCGTACTATACTATGACGTTTTTTTTTTGTAAAATTTTCCAACATTTCACCAAATGACTTTTTTCCACCGTAGAATCATTTTCCATGCTATAATGCGAACGTTTTCATGATTTTTTTCACCATCAAAAAATTTTAACCTTTTCATCGAAAAATTTCGACATACTATGCTGACGTTTTTTTTTGTAAAATTTTCCAACATTTCACCAAATGACTTTTTTCCACCATAGAATCATTTTACATGCTATAATACGACCATTTTCATGATTTTTTTTCTACATCAACAAAATTTGACGTTTTCATCGAAAAATTTCGACATACTATACTATGATGTTTTTTTTTGTTAAATTTTTCAACATTTGATAAAATGACTTTTTTCCACCATCGATTCATTTTACATGCTATAATACGACCGTTTTCATGATTTTTTTCAACACCAAAAAAATTTGACATTTTCATCGAAAAATTTCGACATACTATACTATGACGTTTTTTTGGAAAATTTTTCAACATTTGATAAAATGTTTTTTTTCCACCATAGATTCATTTTACATGCTATAATACGACCGTTTTCAGGATTTTTTCAACATCAAAAAAATTTGACGTTTTCATCGAAAAATTTCGACATACTATACTATGACGTTTTTTTTTGTAAAATTTTCCAACATTTGATGAAATGACTTTTTTCCACCGTAGAATCATTTTCCATGCTATAATGCGAACGTTTTCATGATTTTTTTCACCATTAAAAAATTTTAACCTTTTCATTGAAAAATTTCGACATACTATACTATGATGTTTTTTTTTGTTAAATTTTTCAACATTTGATAAAATGAGTTTTTTCCACCATAGATTCATTTTACATGCTATAATACGACCGTTTTCAGGATTTTTTCAACATCAAAAAAATTTGACATTTTCATCGAAAAATTTCGACATACTATACTAGGATGTTTTTTTTTTTTTGTTAAATTTTCCAACATTTCACCAAATCACTTTTTTTCCACCATAGAATCATTTTCCATGCTATAATACGACCGTTTTCATGATTTCTTTCAACATCCAAAAAATTTGACGTATTCATCGAAAAATTTGGACATACTATACTATCACGTTTTTTTGTAAAATTTTTCAACATTCGATAATATGAGTTTTTTCCACCATAGAGTCATTTTACATGCTATAATACGACCGTTTTTGGGATTTTTTTCTGCATCAAAAAAATTGACGCTTTCATCAAAACATTTCGACATACTATACTATGACGTTTTTTTTTTGTAAAATTTTCCAACATTTCACGAAATGACTTTTTTCCACCATAGATTCATTTTACATGCTATAATACGACCGTTTTCTTGATCTTTTTCAACACCAAAAAAAATTGACGTTTTCATCAAAAAATTTCGACTTACTATACTATGACGTTTTTTTTGGAAAATTTTTCAACATTTGATAAAATGTGTTTTTTCCACCATAGATTCATTTTACATGCTATAATACTAACGTTTTCATGATTTTTTTCAACACCAAAAAAATTTGACATTTTCATCGAAAAATTTCGACATACTATACTATGATGTTTTTTTTTGTTAAATTTTCCAACATTTCACCAAATGACTTTTTTCCACCATAGAATCATTTTACATGCTATAATACGACCGTTTTCATGATTTTTTTCTACATCAAAAAATTTGACATTTTCATCAAAAAATTTCGCCATACTATACTATGACGTTTTTTTTTTGTAAAATTTTCCAACATTTCACCAAATGACTTTTTTCCACCGTAGAATCATTTTCCATGCTATAATGCGAACGTTTTCATGATTTTTTTCACCATCAAAAAATTTTAACCTTTTCATCGAAAAATTTCGACATACTATGCTGACGTTTTTTTTGTAAAATTTTCCAACATTTCACCAAATGACTTTTTTCCACCATAGAATCATTTTACATGCTATAATACGACCATTTTCATGATTTTTTTTCTACATCAACAAAATTTGACGTTTTCATCGAAAAATTTCGACATACTATACTATGATGTTTTTTTTTGTTAAATTTTTCAACATTTGATAAAATGACTTTTTTCCACCATCGATTCATTTTACATGCTATAATACGACCGTTTTCATGATTTTTTTCAACACCAAAAAAATTTGACATTTTCATCGAAAAATTTCGACATACTATACTATGACGTTTTTTTTGGAAAATTTTTCAACATTTGATAAAATGTGTTTTTTCCACCATAGATTCATTTTACATGCTATAATACGACCGTTTTCAGGATTTTTTCAACATCAAAAAAATTTGACGTTTTCATCGAAAAATTTCGACATACTATACTATGACGTTTTTTTTTGTAAAATTTTCCAACATTTGATGAAATGACTTTTTTCCACCGTAGAATCATTTTCCATGCTATAATGCGAACGTTTTCATGATTTTTTTCACCATTAAAAAATTTTAACCTTTTCATCGAAAAATTTCGACATACTATACTATGATGTTTTTTTTTGTTAAATTTTTCAACATTTGATAAAATGAGTTTTTTCCACCATAGATTCATTTTACATGCTATAATACGACCGTTTTCAGGATTTTTTTCACCATCTAAAAAATTTGACGTTTTCATCGAAAAATTTCGACATACTATACTATGACGGTTTTTTTTGTAAAATTTTCCAACATTTCACCAAATGACTTTTTCCACCATAGATTCATTTTACATGCTAGATTCATTTTACATTTTACATGCATTTTACATACATATGACCATTTTCATGATTTTTTTTCTACAGGAAAAAAATTTGACGTTTTCATCGAAAAATTTCAACATACTATACTATGACGTTTTTTTTGATAAAATTTTCCAACATTCCCTCAAAATGACTTTTTTCCACCATAGATTCATTTTACATGCTATAATACGACCGTTTTCAGGATTTTTTCAACATCAAAAAAATTTGACGTTTTCATCGAAAAATTTCAACATACTATACTATGACTATTTTTTTGTAAAATTTTAATTTCGACATACTATACTATGTTTTTTTTGTAAAATTTTCCAACATTTCACCAAATGCCTTTTTTCCACTGTAGATTCATTTTCCATGCTATAATACGACCGTTTTCATGATTTTTTTCTACATAAAAAAAAAAATTTGACGTTTTCATCGAAAAATTTCGACATGTTATACTATGACGTTTTTTTTTTTTGTAAAATTTTCCAACATTTCACCAAATGACTTTTTTCCACCATAGAATCATTTTCCATGCTATAATACGACCGTTTTCATGATTTTTTTCAACACCAAAAAAATTTGACCTTTTCATCGAAAAATTTCGACATACTATACTATGACGTTTTTTTTTTGTAAAATTTTCCAACATTTCACAAAATGACTTTTCCCACCATAGATTCATTTTCCATGCTATAATACGACCGTTTTCTTGATCTTTTTCAACACCAAAAAAATTTGACATTTTCATCAAAAAATTTCGACATACTATACTATGACGTTTTTTTTGTAAAATTTTCCAACATTTCACAAAATGACTTTTTTCCCACCATAGATTCATTTTCCATGCTATAATACGACCGTTTTCAGGATTTTTTTCTGCATCAAAAAAATTGATGCTTTCATCAAAACATTTCGACATACTATACGATGACGTTTTTTTTTTGTAAAATTTTCCAACATTTCACGAAATGACTTTTTTCCACTATAGATTCATTTTACATGCTATAATACGACCATTTTCATGATTTTTTTTCTACATCAAAAAAATTTGACGTTTTCATCGAAAAATTTCGACATACTATACTATGACTTTTTTTTTTTGTAAAATTTTCCAACATTCCCTGAAAATAACTTTTTTCCACCATAGATTCATTTTACATGCTATAATACGACCGTTTTCAGGATTTTTTCAACATCAAAAAAATTTGACGTTTTCATCGAAAAATTTCGACATACTATACTATGACTTTTTTTTTGTTAAATTGTTCAACATTCGATAAAATGATTTTTTTCCACCATAGATTCATTTTATATGCTATATAATACGACCGTTTTCATGATTTTTTTCAACACCAAAAAAATTTGACGTTTTCATCGAAAAATTTCGACATACTATACTATGACGTTTTTTTTTTGTAAATTTTCCAACATTTCACGAAATGACTTTTTTCCACCATAGATTCATTTTACATGCTATAATACGACCGTTTTCTTGATCTTTTTCAACACCAAAAAAATTTGACATTTTCATCAAAAAATTTCGACATACTATACTATGACGTTTTTTTGGAAAATTTTTCAACATTTGATAAAATGAGTTTTTTCCACCATAGATTCATTTTACATGCTATAATACGACCGTTTTCTTGATCTTTTTCAACACCAAAAAAATTGGACATTTTCATCAAAAAATTTCGACATACTATACTATGACGTTTTTTTGGAAAATTTTTCAACATTTGATAAAATGACTTTTTTCCACCATAGATTCATTTTACATGCTATAATACGACCGTTTTCAGGATTTTTTTCAACATCAAAAAAATTTGACGTTTTCATCGAAAAAATTCGACATACTATACTATGACATTTTTTTTGTTAAATTTTCCAACATTTCACCAAATGACTTTTTTCCACCATAGAATCATTTTCCATGCTATAATACGACCGTTTTCATAATTTTTTTCAACACCAAAAAAATTTGACATTTTCATCGAAAAATTTCGACATACTATACTATGACGTTTTTTTTTTTGGTAAATTTTCCAAGATTTCACCAAATGACTTTTTTTCCATCATGGAATCATTTTACATGCTATAATACGACCGTTTTCATGATTTTTTTCAACATCAAAAAATATTGACCTTTTCATCGAAAAATTTCAACATACTATACTATGACTTTTTTTTGTAAAATTTTAATTTCGACATACTATACTATGTTTTTTTGTAAAATTTTTCAACATTTAATAAAATGAGTTTTTTCCACCATAGATTCATTTTACATGCTATAATACGACCGTTTTCAGGATTTTTTTCAACACCAAAAAAATTTGACATTTTCATCGAAAAATTTCGACATACTATACTATGACTTTTTTTTGTAAAATTTTAATTTCGACATACTATACTATGTTTTTTTTGTAAAATTTTCCAACATTTCACCAAATTACTTTTTTCCTCCGTAGAATCACTTTCCATACTATAATACGACCGTTTTCATGATTTTTTTTCTACATAAAAAAAAAATTTGACGTTTTCATCGAAAAATTTCGACATACTATACCAGGGGTGTCAAACTCAAATACACAGTGGGCCAAAATTTAAAATGAACCTTTAATATGGACCCAAACAAGTTTAGCTTTTAACACTGAATATGGAACAAGCAGCACTTAATAACTAATAGTGCAGACATGCAAAATCAAATTTCAAATAAAAAAAAAACATATGAATGGTATATTAAATAAAATTTAAATAAAAACTGTATGCCTCTTTTCTATTTGCAGCCTTCTGAGGTAAATATCAAAATAAGCTTTTTCCACAGGCTAATAAATCTGAAAATAAAATACCAATAATGAATGAATCAACCATTCAAGCCTTGGAGGAGCAAGAAAAAGTGCATAAAGAAAACGTTAATTATTGCTCAGTTTGCACCACACTGATCTAACCTGATGTGCCCAAGCCTGATTTTGTGATTTCTTTTGCCACAGTATAACTAGCCTTTCCAGCAGCCTCACTTTGTGATTTGAACATAATCTGTTGTGAAACCAAACTTCTTTTCATCTCCTCCACTTTCTGGCTCCTTGGAGTCATGTCCAGGTCCTTGTTCTTGTCCTGGTGTTTCCTAGTGTCATCTATTGCTGTACCCCTTAGTTACAGACACGTTGGCTCCACAAACAAGACAAACAGGTCTGTTTTTACATATGTAAACAGATAATCTGCCTCCCACCTGTCCAGAAAGCTTCTGTTTTCTGCCTTTCTTTTCGACATTTTTGGGAAGGGGTACCACGGGGACAGCGGTAGTACGAGGTCGCGGCGTTTTCTGGGAGAGGCCCGGGGAGTCAGGGTGAACCGGGGCTTTCCTGCCGAAGCACAGATCGCTACTGACACAGAGTAGAGGGTGTGTCTGGGTCCTGTCCTGATTGACGCGCTAAAACAACAGCAGAGCATTATGGGATTTGTCGTATTAGCGGTGAATGCGTTGTTCTGTACCGGCGGGCCAGCTGTAATAGTAATTTTATATTGCCTTGCGGGCCAAATATAATTACACTGCGGGCCAAATTTGGCCTGCGGGCCAGAGTGTGACACCTATGTACTATACTATGACGGGTTTTTTTTTGTAAAATTTCCAACATTTCACGAAATGACTTTTTTACACCATAGAATCATTTTACATGCTATAATACGACCGTTTTCAGGATTTTTTTCAACATCAAAAAATTTTGACCTTGTCATCGAAAAATTTCAACATACTACACTATGACTTTTTTTGGTAAAATTTTAATTTCGACATACTATACTATGTTTTTTTTGTAAAATTTTTCAGCATTTGATAAAATGAGTTTTTTCCACCATAGATTCATTCTACATGCTATAATACGACCGTTTTCATGATTTTTTTCTACATCAAAAAATTTTAACGTTTTCATCGAAAAATTTCGACATACTATACTGTGACATTTTTTTTGTAAAATTTTCCAACATTTCACCAAATGACTTTTTTCCACCATAGAATCATTTTACATGCTATAATACGACCGTTTTCATGATTTTTTTCTACATCAAAAAAATTTGACGTTTTCATCGAAAAATTTCGACATACTATACTATGACGTTTTTTTTTGGTAAATTTTCCAACATTTCACCAAATGACTTTTTTTCCACCATAGAATCATTTTCCATGCTATAATACGACCGTTTTCATGATTTTTTTCAACATCAAAAAATTTTGACCTTTTCCAGAAAAATTTCAACATACTATACTATGACTTTTTTTTTTTAAATTTTAATTTCGACATACTATACTATGTTTTTTTTGTAAAATTTTCCAACATTTCACCAAATGACTTTTTTCCACTGTAGATTCATTTTCCATGCTATAATACGACCGTTTTCATGATTTTTTTCTACATAAAAAAAAAAATTTGACGTTTTCATCGAAAAATTTCGACATGCTATACTATGACGTTTTTTTTTTTGTAAAATTTTCCAACATTTCACCAAATGACTTTTTTCCACCATAGAATCATTTTCCATGCTATAATACGACCGTTTTCATGATTTTTTTCAACACCAAAAAAATTTGACCTTTTCATCGAAAAATTTCGACATACTATACTATGACGTTTTTTTTTTGTAAAATTTTCCAACATTTCACCAAATGACTTTTTTCCACCATAGAATCATTTTACATGCTATAATACGACCGTTTTCAGGATTTTTTTCAACATCAAAAAATTTTGACCTTGTCATCGAAAAATTTCAACATACTACACTATGACTTTTTTTGGTAAAATTTTAATTTCGACATACTATACTATGTTTTTTTTGTAAAATTTTTCAGCATTTGATAAAATGAGTTTTTTCCACCATAGATTCATTCTACATGCTATAATACGACCGTTTTCATGATTTTTTTCTACATCAAAAAATTTTAACGTTTTCATCGAAAAATTTCGACATACTATACTGTGACATTTTTTTTGTAAAATTTTCCAACATTTCACCAAATGACTTTTTTCCACCATAGAATCATTTTACATGCTATAATACGACCGTTTTCATGATTTTTTTCTACATCAAAAAAATTTGACGTTTTCATCGAAAAATTTCGACATACTATACTATGACGTTTTTTTTTGGTAAATTTTCCAACATTTCACCAAATGACTTTTTTTCCACCATAGAATCATTTTCCATGCTATAATACGACCGTTTTCATGATTTTTTTCAACATCAAAAAATTTTGACCTTTTCCAGAAAAATTTCAACATACTATACTATGACTTTTTTTTTTTAATTTTAATTTCGACATACTATACTATGTTTTTTTTGTAAAATTTTCCAACATTTCACCAAATGACTTTTTTCCACTGTAGATTCATTTCCCATGCTATAATACGACCGTTTTCATGATTTTTTTCTACATAAAAAAAAATTTGACGTTTTCATCGAAAAATTTCGACATGCTATACTATGACGTTTTTTTTTTTGTAAAATTTTCCAACATTTCACCAAATGACTTTTTTCCACCATAGAATCATTTTCCATGCTATAATACGACCGTTTTCATGATTTTTTTCAACACCAAAAAAATTTGACCTTTTCATCGAAAAATTTCGACATACTATACTATGACGTTTTTTTTTTGTAAAATTTTCCAACATTTCACAAAATGACTTTTTTCCCACCATAGATTCATTTTCCATGCTATAATACGACCGTTTTCTTGATCTTTTTCAACACCAAAAAAATTGACGCTTTCATCAAAACATTTCGACATACTATACTATGACGGTTTTTTTTTGTAAAATTTTCCAACATTTCACGAAATGACTTTTTTCCACTATAGATTCATTTTACATGCTATAATACGACCATTTTCATGATTTTTTTTCTACATCAAAAAAATTTGACGTTTTCATCGAAAAATTTCGACATACTATACTATGACTTTTTCTTTTGTAAAATTTTCCAACATTCCCTCAAAATAACTTTTTTCCACCATAGATTCATTTTACATGCTATAATACGACCGTTTTCTTGATCTTTTTCAACACCAAAAAAATTGGACATTTTCATCAAAAAATTTCGACATACTATACTATGACGTTTTTTTTTTTGGTAAATTTTCCAAGATTTCACCAAATGACTTTTTTTCCACCATGGAATCATTTTACATGCTATAATACGACCGTTTTCATGATTTTTTTCAACATCAAAAAATATTGACCTTTTCATCAAAAAATTTCGACATACTATACTATGACTTTTTTTTGTTAAATTGTTCAACATTCGATAAAATGATTTTTTTCCACCATAGATTCATTTTATATGCTATATAATACGACCGTTTTCATGATTTTTTTCAACACCAAAAAAATTTGACGTTTTCATCGAAAAATTTCGACATACTATACTATGACGTTTTTTTTTTGTAAAATTTTCCAACATTTCACGAAATGACTTTTTTCCACCATAGAATCATTTTCCATGCTATAATACGACCGTTTTCTTGATTTTTTTCAACACCAAAAAAATTTGACATTTTCATAAAAAAATTTCGACATACTATACTATGACGTTTTTTTTGTAAAATTTTCCAACATTTCACAAAATGACTTTTTTCCCACCATAGATTCATTTTCCATGCTATAATACGACCGTTTTCAGGATTTTTTTCTGCATCAAAAAAATTGACGCTTTCATCAAAACATTTCGACATACTATACTATGACGTTTTTTTTTTGTAAAATTTTCCAACATTTCACGAAATGACTTTTTTCCACTATAGATTCATTTTACATGCTATAATACGACCATTTTCATGATTTTTTTTCTACATCAAAAAAATTTGACGTTTTCATCGAAAAATTTCGACATACTATACTATGACTTTTTTTTGTAAAATTTTCCAACATTCCCTCAAAATAACTTTTTTCCACCATAGATTCATTTTACATGCTATAATACGACCGTTTTCAGGATTTTTTCAACATCAAAAAAATTTGACGTTTTCATCGAAAAATTTCGACATACTATACTATGACTTTTTTTTGTTAAATTGTTCAACATTCGATAAAATGATTTTTTTCCACCATAGATTCATTTTATATGCTATATAATACGACCGTTTTCATGATTTTTTTCAACACCAAAAAAATTTGACGTTTTCATCGAAAAATTTCGACATACTATACTATGACGTTTTTTTTTTGTAAAATTTTCCAACATTTCACGAAATGACTTTTTTCCACCATAGATTCATTTTACATGCTATAATACGACCGTTTTCTTGATCTTTTTCAACACCAAAAAAATTGGACATTTTCATCAAAAAATTTCGACATACTATACTATGACGTTTTTTTGGAAAATTTTTCAACATTTGATAAAATGACTTTTTTCCACCATAGATTCATTTTACATGCTATAATACGACCGTTTTCATAATTTTTTTCAACACCAAAAAAATTTGACATTTTCATCGAAAAATTTCGACATACTATACTATGACGTTTTTTTTTTTGGTAAATTTTCCAAGATTTCACCAAATGACTTTTTTTCCACCATGGAATCATTTTACATGCTATAATATGACCGTTTTCATGATTTTTTTCAACATCAAAAAATATTGACCTTTTCATCGAAAAATTTCAACATACTATACTATGACTTTTTTTTGTAAAATTTTAATTTCGACATACTATACTATGTTTTTTTGTAAAATTTTTCAACATTTAATAAAATGAGTTTTTTCCACCATAGATTCATTTTACATGCTATAATACGACCGTTTTCAGGATTTTTTTCAACACCAAAAAAATTTGACATTTTCATCGAAAAATTTCGACATACTATACTATGACTTTTTTTTGTAAAATTTTAATTTCGACATACTATACTATGTTTTTTTTGTAAACTTTTCCAACATTTCACCAAATTACTTTTTTCCTCCGTAGAATCACTTTCCATACTATAATACGACCGTTTTCATGATTTTTTTTTCTACATAAAAAAAAAAATTTGACGTTTTCATCGAAAAATTTCGACATACTATACCAGGGGTGTCAAACTCAAATACACAGTGGGCCAAAATTTAAAATGAACCTTTAATATGGACCCAAACAAGTTTAGCTTTTAACACTGAATATGGAACAAGCAGCACTTAATAACTAATAGTGCAGACATGCAAAATCAAATTTCAAATAAAAAAAAAAACATATGAATGGTATATTAAATAAAATTTAAATAAAAACTGTATGCCTCTTTTCTATTTGCAGCCTTCTGAGGTAAATATCAAAATAAGCTTTTTTCCACAGGCTAATAAATCTGAAAATAAAATACCAATAATGAATGAATCAACCATTCAAGCCTTGGAGGAGCAAGAAAAAGTGCATAAAGAAAACGTTAATTATTGCTCAGTTTGCACCACACTGATCTAACCTGATGTGCCCAAGCCTGATTTTGTGATTTCTTTTGCCACAGTATAACTAGCCTTTCCAGCAGCCTCACTTTGTGATTTGAACATAATCTGTTGTGAAACCAAACTTCTTTTCATCTCCTCCACTTTCTGGCTCCTTGGAGTCATGTCCAGGTCCTTGTTCTTGTCCTGGTGTTTCCTAGTGTCATCTATTGCTGTACCCCTTAGTTACAGACACGTTGGCTCCACAAACAAGACAAACAGGTCTGTTTTTACATATGTAAACAGATAATCTGCCTCCCACCTGTCCAGAAAGCTTCTGTTTTCTGCCTTTCTTTTCGACATTTTTGGGAAGGGGTACCACGGGGACAGCGGTAGTACGAGGTCGCGGCGTTTTCTGGGAGAGGCCCGGGGAGTCAGGGTGAACCGGGGTTTTCCTGCCGAAGCACAGATCGCTACTGACACAGAGTAGAGGGTGTGTCTGGGTCCTGTCCTGATTGACGCGCTAAAACAACAGCAGAGCATTATGGGATTTGTCGTATTAGCGGTGAATGCGTTGTTCTGTACCGGCGGGCCAGCTGTAATAGTAATTTTATATTGCCTTGCGGGCCAAATATAATTACACTGCGGGCCAAATTTGGCCTGCGGGCCAGAGTGTGACACCTATGTACTATACTATGACGGGTTTTTTTTTGTAAAATTTCCAACATTTCACGAAATGACTTTTTTCCACCATAGAATCATTTTACATGCTATAATACGACCGTTTTCAGGATTTTTTTCAACATCAAAAAAATTTTACGTTTTCATCGAAAAATTTCAACATACTATACTATGACATTTTTTTGATAAAATTTTCCAACATTTCACGAAATGACTTTTTTCCACCATAGAATCATTTTACATGCTATAATACGACCGTTTTCAGGATTTTTTTCAACATCAAAAAATTTTGACCTTGTCATCGAAAAATTTCAACATACTACACTATGACTTTTTTTGGTAAAATTTTAATTTCAACATACTATACTATGTTTTTTTTGTAAAATTTTTCAGCATTTGATAAAATGAGTTTTTTCCACCATAGATTCATTCTACATGCTATAATACGACCGTTTTCATGATTTTTTTCTACATCAAAAAATTTTAACGTTTTCATCGAAAAATTTCGACATACTATACTGTGACATTTTTTTTGTAAAATTTTCCAACATTTCACCAAATGACTTTTTTCCACCATAGAATCATTTTACATGCTATAATACGACCGTTTTCATGATTTTTTTCTACATCAAAAAAATTTGACGTTTTCATCGAAAAATTTCGACATACTATACTATGACGTTTTTTTTTGGTAAATTTTCCAACATTTCACCAAATGACTTTTTTTCCACCATAGAATCATTTTCCATGCTATAATACGACCGTTTTCATGATTTTTTTCAACATCAAAAAATTTTGACCTTTTCCAGAAAAATTTCAACATACTATACTATGACTTTTTTTTTTTAAATTTTAATTTCGACATACTATACTATGTTTTTTTTGTAAAATTTTCCAACATTTCACAAAATGACTTTTTTCCCACCATAGATTCATTTTCCATGCTATAATACGACCGTTTTCAGGATTTTTTTCTGCATCAAAAAAATTGATGCTTTCATCAAAACATTTCGACATACTATACGATGACGTTTTTTTTTTGTAAAATTTTCCAACATTTCACGAAATGACTTTTTTCCACTATAGATTCATTTTACATGCTATAATACGACCATTTTCATGATTTTTTTTCTACATCAAAAAAATTTGACGTTTTCATCGAAAAATTTCGACATACTATACTATGACTTTTTTTTTTGTAAAATTTTCCAACATTCCCTGAAAATAACTTTTTTCCACCATAGATTCATTTTACATGCTATAATACGACCGTTTTCAGGATTTTTTCAACATCAAAAAAATTTGACGTTTTCATCGAAAAATTTCGACATACTATACTATGACTTTTTTTTGTTAAATTGTTCAACATTCGATAAAATGATTTTTTTCCACCATAGATTCATTTTATATGCTATATAATACGACCGTTTTCATGATTTTTTTCAACACCAAAAAAATTTGACGTTTTCATCGAAAAATTTCCACATGCTATACTATGACGTTTTTTTTTTTTGTAAAATTTTCCAACATTTCACCAAATGACTTTTTTCCACCATAGAATCATTTTCCATGCTATAATACGACCGTTTTCTTGATCTTTTTCAACACCAAAAAAATTTGACATTTTCATAAAAAAATTTCGACATACTATACTATGACGTTTTTTTTGTAAAATTTTCCAACATTTCACAAAATGACTTTTTTCCCACCATAGATTCATTTTCCATGCTATAATACGACCGTTTTCAGGATTTTTTTCTGCATCAAAAAAATTGACGCTTTCATCAAAACATTTCGACATACTATACTATGACGTTTTTTTTTTGTAAAATTTTCCAACATTTCACGAAATGACTTTTTTCCACTATAGATTCATTTTACATGCTATAATACGACCATTTTCATGATTTTTTTTCTACATCAAAAAAATTTGACGTTTTCATCGAAAAATTTCGACATACTATACTATGACTTTTTTTTGTAAAATTTTCCAACATTCCCTCAAAATAACTTTTTTCCACCATAGATTCATTTTACATGCTATAATACGACCGTTTTCAGGATTTTTTCAACATCAAAAAAATTTGACGTTTTCATCGAAAAATTTCGACATACTATACTATGACGTTTTTTTTTTTGTAAAATTTTCCAACATTTCACCAAATGACTTTTTTCCACCATAGAATCATTTTCCATGCTATAATACGACCGTTTTCTTGATCTTTTTCAACACCAAAAAAATTTGACATTTTCATAAAAAAATTTCGACATACTATACTATGACGTTTTTTTTTTGTAAAATTTTCCAACATTTCACGAAATGACTTTTTTCCACTATAGATTCATTTTACATGCTATAATACGACCATTTTCATGATTTTTTTTCTACATCAAAAAAATTTGACGTTTTCATCGAAAAATTTCGACATACTATACTATGACTTTTTTTTGTAAAATTTTCCAACATTCCCTCAAAATAACTTTTTTCCACCATAGATTCATTTTACATGCTATAATACGACCGTTTTCAGGATTTTTTCAACATCAAAAAAATTTGACGTTTTCATCGAAAAATTTCGACATACTATACTATGACTTTTTTTTGTTAAATTGTTCAACATTCGATAAAATGATTTTTTTCCACCATAGATTCATTTTATATGCTATATAATACGACCGTTTTCATGATTTTTTTCAACACCAAAAAAATTTGACGTTTTCATCGAAAAATTTCGACATACTATACTATGACGTTTTTTTTTTGTAAAATTTTCCAACATTTCACGAAATGACTTTTTTCCACCATAGATTCATTTTACATGCTATAATACGACCGTTTTCTTGATCTTTTTCAACACCAAAAAAATTTGACATTTTCATCAAAAAATTTCGACATACTATACTATGACGTTTTTTTGGAAAATTTTTCAACATTTGATAAAATGAGTTTTTTCCACCATAGATTCATTTTACATGCTATAATACGACCGTTTTCTTGATCTTTTTCAACACCAAAAAAATTGGACATTTTCATCAAAAAATTTCGACATACTATACTATGACGTTTTTTTGGAAAATTTTTCAACATTTGATAAAATGACTTTTTTCCACCATAGATTCATTTTACATGCTATAATACGACCGTTTTCAGGATTTTTTTCAACATCAAAAAAATTTGACGTTTTCATCGAAAAAATTCGACATACTATACTATGACATTTTTTTTGTTAAATTTTCCAACATTTCACCAAATGACTTTTTTCCACCATAGAATCATTTTCCATGCTATAATACGACCGTTTTCATAATTTTTTTCAACACCAAAAAAATTTGACATTTTCATCGAAAAATTTCGACATACTATACTATGACGTTTTTTTTTTTGGTAAATTTTCCAAGATTTCACCAAATGACTTTTTTTCCACCATGGAATCATTTTACATGCTATAATATGACCGTTTTCATGATTTTTTTCAACATCAAAAAATATTGACCTTTTCATCGAAAAATTTCAACATACTATACTATGACTTTTTTTTGTAAAATTTTAATTTCGACATACTATACTATGTTTTTTTGTAAAATTTTTCAACATTTAATAAAATGAGTTTTTTCCACCATAGATTCATTTTACATGCTATAATACGACCGTTTTCAGGATTTTTTTCAACACCAAAAAAATTTGACATTTTCATCGAAAAATTTCGACATACTATACTATGACTTTTTTTTGTAAAATTTTAATTTCGACATACTATACTATGTTTTTTTTGTAAAATTTTCCAACATTTCACCAAATTACTTTTTTCCTCCGTAGAATCACTTTCCATACTATAATACGACCGTTTTCATGATTTTTTTTCTACATAAAAAAAAAAATTTGACGTTTTCATCGAAAAATTTCGACATACTATACCAGGGGTGTCAAACTCAAATACACAGTGGGCCAAAATTTAAAATGAACCTTTAATATGGACCCAAACAAGTTTAGCTTTTAACACTGAATATGGAACAAGCAGCACTTAATAACTAATAGTGCAGACATGCAAAATCAAATTTCAAATAAAAAAAAACATATGAATGGTATATTAAATAAAATTTAAATAAAAACTGTATGCCTCTTTTCTATTTGCAGCCTTCTGAGGTAAATATCAAAATAAGCTTTTTCCACAGGCTAATAAATCTGAAAATAAAATACCAATAATGAATGAATCAACCATTCAAGCCTTGGAGGAGCAAGAAAAAGTGCATAAAGAAAACGTTAATTATTGCTCAGTTTGCACCACACTGATCTAACCTGATGTGCCCAAGCCTGATTTTGTGATTTCTTTTGCCACAGTATAACTAGCCTTTCCAGCAGCCTCACTTTGTGATTTGAACATAATCTGTTGTGAAACCAAACTTCTTTTCATCTCCTCCACTTTCTGGCTCCTTGGAGTCATGTCCAGGTCCTTGTTCTTGTCCTGGTGTTTCCTAGTGTCATCTATTGCTGTACCCCTTAGTTACAGACACGTTGGCTCCACAAACAAGACAAACAGGTCTGTTTTTACATATGTAAACAGATAATCTGCCTCCCACCTGTCCAGAAAGCTTCTGTTTTCTGCCTTTCTTTTCGACATTTTTGGGAAGGGGTACCACGGGGACAGCGGTAGTACGAGGTCGCGGCGTTTTCTGGGAGAGGCCCGGGGAGTCAGGGTGAACCGGGGTTTTCCTGCCGAAGCACAGATCGCTACTGACACAGAGTAGAGGGTGTGTCTGGGTCCTGTCCTGATTGACGCGCTAAAACAACAGCAGAGCATTATGGGATTTGTCGTATTAGCGGTGAATGCGTTGTTCTGTACCGGCGGGCCAGCTGTAATAGTAATTTTATATTGCCTTGCGGGCCAAATATAATTACACTGCGGGCCAAATTTGGCCTGCGGGCCAGAGTGTGACACCTATGTACTATACTATGACGGGTTTTTTTTTGTAAAATTTCCAACATTTCACGAAATGACTTTTTTCCACCATAGAATCATTTTACATGCTATAATACGACCGTTTTCAGGATTTTTTTCAACATCAAAAAAATTTTACGTTTTCATCGAAAAATTTCAACATACTATACTATGACATTTTTTTTGTAAAATTTTCCAACATTTCACGAAATGACTTTTTTCCACCATAGAATCATTTTACATGCTATAATACGACCGTTTTCAGGATTTTTTTCAACATCAAAAAATTTTGACCTTGTCATCGAAAAATTTCAACATACTACACTATGACTTTTTTTGGTAAAATTTTAATTTCGACATACTATACTATGTTTTTTTTGTAAAATTTTTCAGCATTTGATAAAATGAGTTTTTTCCACCATAGATTCATTCTACATGCTATAATACGACCGTTTTCATGATTTTTTTCTACATCAAAAAATTTTAACGTTTTCATCGAAAAATTTCGACATACTATACTGTGACATTTTTTTTGTAAAATTTTCCAACATTTCACCAAATGACTTTTTTCCACCATAGAATCATTTTACATGCTATAATACGACCGTTTTCATGATTTTTTTCTACATCAAAAAAATTTGACGTTTTCATCGAAAAATTTCGACATACTATACTATGACGTTTTTTTTTGGTAAATTTTCCAACATTTCACCAAATGACTTTTTTTCCACCATAGAATCATTTTCCATGCTATAATACGACCGTTTTCATGATTTTTTTCAACATCAAAAAATTTTGACCTTTTCCAGAAAAATTTCAACATACTATACTATGACTTTTTTTTTTTAAATTTTAATTTCGACATACTATACTATGTTTTTTTTGTAAAATTTTCCAACATTTCACAAAATGACTTTTTTCCCACCATAGATTCATTTTCCATGCTATAATACGACCGTTTTCAGGATTTTTTTCTGCATCAAAAAAATTGATGCTTTCATCAAAACATTTCGACATACTATACGATGACGTTTTTTTTTTGTAAAATTTTCCAACATTTCACGAAATGACTTTTTTCCACTATAGATTCATTTTACATGCTATAATACGACCATTTTCATGATTTTTTTTCTACATCAAAAAAATTTGACGTTTTCATCGAAAAATTTCGACATACTATACTATGACTTTTTTTTTTGTAAAATTTTCCAACATTCCCTGAAAATAACTTTTTTCCACCATAGATTCATTTTACATGCTATAATACGACCGTTTTCAGGATTTTTTCAACATCAAAAAAATTTGACGTTTTCATCGAAAAATTTCGACATACTATACTATGACTTTTTTTTGTTAAATTGTTCAACATTCGATAAAATGATTTTTTTCCACCATAGATTCATTTTATATGCTATATAATACGACCGTTTTCATGATTTTTTTCAACACCAAAAAAATTTGACGTTTTCATCGAAAAATTTCGACATACTATACTATGACGTTTTTTTTTTGTAAATTTTCCAACATTTCACGAAATGACTTTTTTCCACCATAGATTCATTTTACATGCTATAATACGACCGTTTTCTTGATCTTTTTCAACACCAAAAAAATTTGACATTTTCATCAAAAAATTTCGACATACTATACTATGACGTTTTTTTGGAAAATTTTTCAACATTTGATAAAATGAGTTTTTTCCACCATAGATTCATTTTACATGCTATAATACGACCGTTTTCTTGATCTTTTTCAACACCAAAAAAATTGGACATTTTCATCAAAAAATTTCGACATACTATACTATGACGTTTTTTTGGAAAATTTTTCAACATTTGATAAAATGACTTTTTTCCACCATAGATTCATTTTACATGCTATAATACGACCGTTTTCAGGATTTTTTTCAACATCAAAAAAATTTGACGTTTTCATCGAAAAAATTCGACATACTATACTATGACATTTTTTTTGTTAAATTTTCCAACATTTCACCAAATGACTTTTTTCCACCATAGAATCATTTTCCATGCTATAATACGACCGTTTTCATAATTTTTTTCAACACCAAAAAAATTTGACATTTTCATCGAAAAATTTCGACATACTATACTATGACGTTTTTTTTTTTGGTAAATTTTCCAAGATTTCACCAAATGACTTTTTTTCCACCATGGAATCATTTTACATGCTATAATACGACCGTTTTCATGATTTTTTTCAACATCAAAAAATATTGACCTTTTCATCGAAAAATTTCAACATACTATACTATGACTTTTTTTTGTAAAATTTTAATTTCGACATACTATACTATGTTTTTTTGTAAAATTTTTCAACATTTAATAAAATGAGTTTTTTCCACCATAGATTCATTTTACATGCTATAATACGACCGTTTTCAGGATTTTTTTCAACACCAAAAAAATTTGACATTTTCATCGAAAAATTTCGACATACTATACTATGACTTTTTTTTGTAAAATTTTAATTTCGACATACTATACTATGTTTTTTTTGTAAAATTTTCCAACATTTCACCAAATTACTTTTTTCCTCCGTAGAATCACTTTCCATACTATAATACGACCGTTTTCATGATTTTTTTTCTACATAAAAAAAAAAAATTTGACGTTTTCATCGAAAAATTTCGACATACTATACCAGGGGTGTCAAACTCAAATACACAGTGGGCCAAAATTTAAAATGAACCTTTAATATGGACCCAAACAAGTTTAGCTTTTAACACTGAATATGGAACAAGCAGCACTTAATAACTAATAGTGCAGACATGCAAAATCAAATTTCAAATAAAAAAAAAACATATGAATGGTATATTAAATAAAATTTAAATAAAAACTGTATGCCTCTTTTCTATTTGCAGCCTTCTGAGGTAAATATCAAAATAAGCTTTTTCCACAGGCTAATAAATCTGAAAATAAAATACCAATAATGAATGAATCAACCATTCAAGCCTTGGAGGAGCAAGAAAAAGTGCATAAAGAAAACGTTAATTATTGCTCAGTTTGCACCACACTGATCTAACCTGATGTGCCCAAGCCTGATTTTGTGATTTCTTTTGCCACAGTATAACTAGCCTTTCCAGCAGCCTCACTTTGTGATTTGAACATAATCTGTTGTGAAACCAAACTTCTTTTCATCTCCTCCACTTTCTGGCTCCTTGGAGTCATGTCCAGGTCCTTGTTCTTGTCCTGGTGTTTCCTAGTGTCATCTATTGCTGTACCCCTTAGTTACAGACACGTTGGCTCCACAAACAAGACAAACAGGTCTGTTTTTACATATGTAAACAGATAATCTGCCTCCCACCTGTCCAGAAAGCTTCTGTTTTCTGCCTTTCTTTTCGACATTTTTGGGAAGGGGTACCACGGGGACAGCGGTAGTACGAGGTCGCGGCGTTTTCTGGGAGAGGCCCGGGGAGTCAGGGTGAACCGGGGCTTTCCTGCCGAAGCACAGATCGCTACTGACACAGAGTAGAGGGTGTGTCTGGGTCCTGTCCTGATTGACGCGCTAAAACAACAGCAGAGCATTATGGGATTTGTCGTATTAGCGGTGAATGCGTTGTTCTGTACCGGCGGGCCAGCTGTAATAGTAATTTTATATTGCCTTGCGGGCCAAATATAATTACACTGCGGGCCAAATTTGGCCTGCGGGCCAGAGTGTGACACCTATGTACGATACTATGACGGGTTTTTTTTTGTAAAATTTCCAACATTTCACGAAATGACTTTTTTACACCATAGAATCATTTTACATGCTATAATACGACCGTTTTCAGGATTTTTTTCAACATCAAAAAATTTTGACCTTGTCATCGAAAAATTTCAACATACTACACTATGACTTTTTTTGGTAAAATTTTAATTTCGACATACTATACTATGTTTTTTTTGTAAAATTTTTCAGCATTTGATAAAATGAGTTTTTTCCACCATAGATTCATTCTACATGCTATAATACGACCGTTTTCATGATTTTTTTCTACATCAAAAAATTTTAACGTTTTCATCGAAAAATTTCGACATACTATACTGTGACATTTTTTTTGTAAAATTTTCCAACATTTCACCAAATGACTTTTTTCCACCATAGAATCATTTTACATGCTATAATACGACCGTTTTCATGATTTTTTTCTACATCAAAAAAATTTGACGTTTTCATCGAAAAATTTCGACATACTATACTATGACGTTTTTTTTTTGTAAAATTTTCCAACATTTCACCAAATGACTTTTTTCCACCATAGAATCATTTTACATGCTATAATACGACCGTTTTCAGGATTTTTTTCAACATCAAAAAATTTTGACCTTGTCATCGAAAAATTTCAACATACTACACTATGACTTTTTTTGGTAAAATTTTAATTTCGACATACTATACTATGTTTTTTTTGTAAAATTTTTCAGCATTTGATAAAATGAGTTTTTTCCACCATAGATTCATTCTACATGCTATAATACGACCGTTTTCATGATTTTTTTCTACATCAAAAAATTTTAACGTTTTCATCGAAAAATTTCGACATACTATACTGTGACATTTTTTTTGTAAAATTTTCCAACATTTCACCAAATGACTTTTTTCCACCATAGAATCATTTTACATGCTATAATACGACCGTTTTCATGATTTTTTTCTACATCAAAAAAATTTGACGTTTTCATCGAAAAATTTCGACATACTATACTATGACGTTTTTTTTTGGTAAATTTTCCAACATTTCACCAAATGACTTTTTTTCCACCATAGAATCATTTTCCATGCTATAATACGACCGTTTTCATGATTTTTTTCAACATCAAAAAATTTTGACCTTTTCCAGAAAAATTTCAACATACTATACTATGACTTTTTTTTTTTAAATTTTAATTTCGACATACTATACTATGTTTTTTTTGTAAAATTTTCCAACATTTCACCAAATGACTTTTTTCCACTGTAGATTCATTTCCCATGCTATAATACGACCGTTTTCATGATTTTTTTCTACATAAAAAAAAATTTGACGTTTTCATCGAAAAATTTCGACATGCTATACTATGACGTTTTTTTTTTTGTAAAATTTTCCAACATTTCACCAAATGACTTTTTTCCACCATAGAATCATTTTCCATGCTATAATACGACCGTTTTCATGATTTTTTTCAACACCAAAAAAATTTGACCTTTTCATCGAAAAATTTCGACATACTATACTATGACGTTTTTTTTTTGTAAAATTTTCCAACATTTCACAAAATGACTTTTTTCCCACCATAGATTCATTTTCCATGCTATAATACGACCGTTTTCTTGATCTTTTTCAACACCAAAAAAATTGACGCTTTCATCAAAACATTTCGACATACTATACTATGACGGTTTTTTTTTGTAAAATTTTCCAACATTTCACGAAATGACTTTTTTCCACTATAGATTCATTTTACATGCTATAATACGACCATTTTCATGATTTTTTTTCTACATCAAAAAAATTTGACGTTTTCATCGAAAAATTTCGACATACTATACTATGACTTTTTCTTTTGTAAAATTTTCCAACATTCCCTCAAAATAACTTTTTTCCACCATAGATTCATTTTACATGCTATAATACGACCGTTTTCTTGATCTTTTTCAACACCAAAAAAATTGGACATTTTCATCAAAAAATTTCGACATACTATACTATGACGTTTTTTTTTTTGGTAAATTTTCCAAGATTTCACCAAATGACTTTTTTTCCACCATGGAATCATTTTACATGCTATAATACGACCGTTTTCATGATTTTTTTCAACATCAAAAAATATTGACCTTTTCATCAAAAAATTTCGACATACTATACTATGACTTTTTTTTGTTAAATTGTTCAACATTCGATAAAATGATTTTTTTCCACCATAGATTCATTTTATATGCTATATAATACGACCGTTTTCATGATTTTTTTCAACACCAAAAAAATTTGACGTTTTCATCGAAAAATTTCGACATACTATACTATGACGTTTTTTTTTTGTAAAATTTTCCAACATTTCACGAAATGACTTTTTTCCACCATAGAATCATTTTCCATGCTATAATACGACCGTTTTCTTGATTTTTTTCAACATCAAAAAATTTTGACCTTTTCATCGAAAAATTTCAACATACTATACTATGACTTTTTTTGTAAAATTTTAATTTGGACATACTATACTATGTTTTTTTTGTAAAATTTTCCAACATTTCACCAAATGACTTTTTTCCACTGTAGATTCATTTTCCATGCTATAATACGACCGTTTTCATGATTTTTTTCTACATAAAAAAAAAATTTGACGTTTTCATCGAAAAATTTCGACATGCTATACTATGACGTTTTTTTTTTTGTAAAATTTTCCAACATTTCACCAAATGACTTTTTTCCACCATAGAATCATTTTCCATGCTATAATACGACCGTTTTCTTGATCTTTTTCAACACCAAAAAAATTTGACATTTTCATAAAAAAATTTCGACATACTATACTATGACGTTTTTTTTGTAAAATTTTCCAACATTTCACAAAATGACTTTTTTCCCACCATAGATTCATTTTCCATGCTATAATACGACCGTTTTCAGGATTTTTTTCTGCATCAAAAAAATTGACGCTTTCATCAAAACATTTCGACATACTATACTATGACGTTTTTTTTTTGTAAAATTTTCCAACATTTCACGAAATGACTTTTTTCCACTATAGATTCATTTTACATGCTATAATACGACCATTTTCATGATTTTTTTTCTACATCAAAAAAATTTGACGTTTTCATCGAAAAATTTCGACATACTATACTATGACTTTTTTTTTGTAAAATTTTCCAACATTCCCTCAAAATAACTTTTTTCCACCATAGATTCATTTTACATGCTATAATACGACCGTTTTCAGGATTTTTTCAACATCAAAAAAATTTGACGTTTTCATCGAAAAATTTCGACATACTATACTATGACTTTTTTTTGTTAAATTGTTCAACATTCGATAAAATGATTTTTTTCCACCATAGATTCATTTTATATGCTATATAATACGACCGTTTTCATGATTTTTTTCAACACCAAAAAAATTTGACGTTTTCATCGAAAAATTTCGACATACTATACTATGACGTTTTTTTTTTGTAAAATTTTCCAACATTTCACGAAATGACTTTTTTCCACCATAGATTCATTTTACATGCTATAATACGACCGTTTTCTTGATCTTTTTCAACACCAAAAAAATTTGACATTTTCATCAAAAAATTTCGACATACTATACTATGATGTTTTTTTGGAAAATTTTTCAACATTTGATAAAATGAGTTTTTTCCACCATAGATTCATTTTACATGCTATAATACGACCGTTTTCTTGATCTTTTTCAACACCAAAAAAATTGGACATTTTCATCAAAAAATTTCGACATACTATACTATGACGTTTTTTTGGAAAATTTTTCAACATTTGATAAAATGACTTTTTTCCACCATAGATTCATTTTACATGCTATAATACGACCGTTTTCATAATTTTTTTCAACACCAAAAAAATTTGACATTTTCATCGAAAAATTTCGACATACTATACTATGACTTTTTTTTGTAAAATTTTAATTTCGACATACTATACTATGTTTTTTTTGTAAAATTTTCCAACATTTCACCAAATTACTTTTTTCCTCCGTAGAATCACTTTCCATACTATAATACGACCGTTTTCATGATTTTTTTCTACATAAAAAAAAAATTTGACGTTTTCATCGAAAAATTTCGACATACTATACCAGGGGTGTCAAACTCAAATACACAGTGGGCCAAAATTTAAAATGAACCTTTAATATGGACCCAAACAAGTTTAGCTTTTAACACTGAATATGGAACAAGCAGCACTTAATAACTAATAGTGCAGACATGCAAAATCAAATTTCAAATAAAAAAAAAAACATATGAATGGTATATTAAATAAAATTTAAATAAAAACTGTATGCCTCTTTTCTATTTGCAGCCTTCTGAGGTAAATATCAAAATAAGCTTTTTCCACAGGCTAATAAATCTGAAAATAAAATACCAATAATGAATGAATCAACCATTCAAGCCTTGGAGGAGCAAGAAAAAGTGCATAAAGAAAACGTTAATTATTGCTCAGTTTGCACCACACTGATCTAACCTGATGTGCCCAAGCCTGATTTTGTGATTTCTTTTGCCACAGTATAACTAGCCTTTCCAGCAGCCTCACTTTGTGATTTGAACATAATCTGTTGTGAAACCAAACTTCTTTTCATCTCCTCCACTTTCTGGCTCCTTGGAGTCATGTCCAGGTCCTTGTTCTTGTCCTGGTGTTTCCTAGTGTCATCTATTGCTGTACCCCTTAGTTACAGACACGTTGGCTCCACAAACAAGACAAACAGGTCTGTTTTTACATATGTAAACAGATAATCTGCCTCCCACCTGTCCAGAAAGCTTCTGTTTTCTGCCTTTCTTTTCGACATTTTTGGGAAGGGGTACCACGGGGACAGCGGTAGTACGAGGTCGCGGCGTTTTCTGGGAGAGGCCCGGGGAGTCAGGGTGAACCGGGGTTTTCCTGCCGAAGCACAGATCGCTACTGACACAGAGTAGAGGGTGTGTCTGGGTCCTGTCCTGATTGACGCGCTAAAACAACAGCAGAGCATTATGGGATTTGTCGTATTAGCGGTGAATGCGTTGTTCTGTACCGGCGGGCCAGCTGTAATAGTAATTTTATATTGCCTTGCGGGCCAAATATAATTACACTGCGGGCCAAATTTGGCCTGCGGGCCAGAGTGTGACACCTATGTACTATACTATGACGGGTTTTTTTTTGTAAAATTTCCAACATTTCACGAAATGACTTTTTTCCACCATAGAATCATTTTACATGCTATAATACGACCGTTTTCAGGATTTTTTTCAACATCAAAAAAATTTTACGTTTTCATCGAAAAATTTCAACATACTATACTATGACATTTTTTTTGTAAAATTTTCCAACATTTCACGAAATGACTTTTTTCCACCATAGAATCATTTTACATGCTATAATACGACCGTTTTCAGGATTTTTTTCAACATCAAAAAATTTTGACCTTGTCATCGAAAAATTTCAACATACTACACTATGACTTTTTTTGGTAAAATTTTAATTTCGACATACTATACTATGTTTTTTTTGTAAAATTTTTCAGCATTTGATAAAATGAGTTTTTTCCACCATAGATTCATTCTACATGCTATAATACGACCGTTTTCATGATTTTTTTCTACATCAAAAAATTTTAACGTTTTCATCGAAAAATTTCGACATACTATACTGTGACATTTTTTTTGTAAAATTTTCCAACATTTCACCAAATGACTTTTTTCCACCATAGAATCATTTTACATGCTATAATACGACCGTTTTCATGATTTTTTTCTACATCAAAAAAATTTGACGTTTTCATCGAAAAATTTCGACATACTATACTATGACGTTTTTTTTTGGTAAATTTTCCAACATTTCACCAAATGACTTTTTTTCCACCATAGAATCATTTTCCATGCTATAATACGACCGTTTTCATGATTTTTTTCAACATCAAAAAATTTTGACCTTTTCCAGAAAAATTTCAACATACTATACTATGACTTTTTTTTTTTAAATTTTAATTTCGACATACTATACTATGTTTTTTTTGTAAAATTTTCCAACATTTCACCAAATGACTTTTTTCCACTGTAGATTCATTTTCCATGCTATAATACGACCGTTTTCATGATTTTTTTCTACATAAAAAAAAAATTTGACGTTTTCATCGAAAAATTTCGACATGCTATACTATGACGTTTTTTTTTTTGTAAAATTTTCCAACATTTCACCAAATGACTTTTTTCCACCATAGAATCATTTTCCATGCTATAATACGACCGTTTTCATGATTTTTTTCAACACCAAAAAAATTTGACCTTTTCATCGAAAAATTTCGACATACTATACTATGACGTTTTTTTTTTGTAAAATTTTCCAACATTTCACCAAATGACTTTTTTCCACCATAGAATCATTTTCCATGCTATAATACGACCGTTTTCATGATTTTTTTCAACATCAAAAAATTTTGACCTTTTCCAGAAAAATTTCAACATACTATACTATGACTTTTTTTTTTTAAATTTTAATTTCGACATACTATACTATGTTTTTTTTGTAAAATTTTCCAACATTTCACCAAATGACTTTTTTCCACTGTAGATTCATTTTCCATGCTATAATACGACCGTTTTCATGATTTTTTTCTACATAAAAAAAAAAATTTGACGTTTTCATCGAAAAATTTCGACATGCTATACTATGACGTTTTTTTTTTTTGTAAAATTTTCCAACATTTCACCAAATGACTTTTTTCCACCATAGAATCATTTTCCATGCTATAATACGACCGTTTTCTTGATCTTTTTCAACACCAAAAAAATTTGACATTTTCATCAAAAAATTTCGACATACTATACTATGACGTTTTTTTTGTAAAATTTTCCAACATTTCACAAAATGACTTTTTTCCCACCATAGATTCATTTTCCATGCTATAATACGACCGTTTTCTTGATCTTTTTCAACACCAAAAAAATTTGACATTTTCATCAAAAAATTTTCGACCTACTATACTATGACGTTTTTTTTGTAAAATTTTCCAACATTTCACAAAATGACTTTTTTCCCACCATAGATTCATTTTCCATGCTATAATACGACCGTTTTCATGATTTTTTTCAACACCAAAAAAATTTGACCTTTTCATCAAAAAATTTCGACATACTATACTATGACGTTTTTTTGGAAAATTTTTCAGCATTTGATAAAATGAGTTTTCTCCACCATAGATTCATTTTACATGCTATAATACGACCGTTTTCAGGATTTTTTTCACCATCTAAAAAATTTGACGTTTTCATCGAAAAATTTCGACATACTATACTATGACGTTTTTTTTTTGTAAAATTTTCCAACATTTCACCAAATGACTTTTTCCACCATAGATTTATTTTACATGCTAGATTCATTTTACATTTTACATGCATTTTACATACATATGACCATTTTCATGATTTTTTTTCTACATCAAAAAAATTTGACGTTTTCATCGAAAAATTTCAACATACTATACTATGACGTTTTTTTTGTAAAATTTTCCAACATTCCCTCAAAATGACTTTTTTCCACCATAGAATCATTTTACATGCTATAATACGACCGTTTTCATGATTTTTTTGAACATCAAAAAAATTGGACGTTTTCATCGGAAAAGTTCGACATACTATACTATGAAGGTTTTTTTTGTAAAATTTTTCGACATTCGATAAAATGAGTTTTTTCCACCATAGAATCATTTTATATGCTATATAATATGACTGTTTTTTTTATTTTTTTCAACATACAAAAATTGATGTTTTTATCATAAAAATTTCAACATACCGTACTATACTATGTCGTTTTTTTGGTAAAATTTTTCAACATTTCACAAAATGATTTTTTTGACACCATAGAATAATTTTACTTGCTATAATACGATCGTTTTCATGATTTTTTTCAACATCAAAAAAATTTGATGTTTTAAAAGTCATGGTCTGTCAAAAAAATTAGAAATCATATAGCTTGTCGAAAAAAGGAACAGTATGAAAAATAAATAAAAATAAAAAGCCATCCTATAGTATGTTGAAAAAAGTCATATTATAGCATACCAAAATTTTTTTAAAAAGTCATAGTCAAAAATCATATTGTACTATGTCAAAAAAATAAAAACTCCGACTATAATATGTCAAAAAGTCATAGTAAAGTATGTAGAAAACTGTCACATTATACCATGTCAAAAAAATTAAAAAGGTCATAGTATATTATGTTGAAAAAAGTCATACTATGTCAAAAAAATAGAAAATCATAGTATATTATGTCGAAAGTCACTGTAGCATCTTGAAAAAACGTCATATTATAGTATGTCAAATAAATAGTCAATGTATAATTTGTCAAAAAGTCATTATAGTGTGTTAAAAAATAGTCATATAGTACGTTGAAAAACGTCATAGTGTAGTATGTGCAAAAATTGTTAAAAAATCAGAGTATAGTATATTAAAACATTTTAAAAAGTCATATCATAGCATGTCAAAAAATTTGAAAAGTCATGGTATAGTATGTCGAAAATAGTGATATAGTATGTCAGAAAAAATTTGAAAAGTCATAGTATAGTCAAAAGATTAAAAAAAAATCAGAGTATACATGTCAAAAAAAATCCTAAAAATGTTATAGTATGGGTTGTTGAAAAAAGTTATATAGAGATATATATAAATGTTATGAGGGCTGCACGGTGGTGTAGTGGTTAGCGCTGTCGCCTCACAGTAAGAGGGACAGCTTGCGGCTCTTCTGTGTGGAGTTTGCATGTTCTCCCCGTGTAAGCGTAGGTTTTCTCCGGGTACTCCGGCTTCCTCCCACCATCCAAAGACATGCTGTTTAGGTTAATTGATGACTCTAAATTGCCCGTAGGTGTGGATGTGCGCGTGAATGGTTGTCTGTCTATACGTTGTCTGTCTCTATGTGCCCTGCGATGGACTGACGACCTGTCCAGGGTGAACCCCGCCTTCGCCCAATGCCAGCTGGGATCGGCTCCAGCCCCGCGACCCCTAACGGGATAAGCGGTTGACGATGGATGGATAAATGTATGTCAAAAAAGTAAAAAAAAAAAATGTATGTCAAAAAAGTCATGGAAGTCTGGAATCGTATGTCAACAAATGTCTTTACTGTATGTCAAAAAATTGTTAAAAAGTTGTAGTATAGTATATTAAAAAAATGTTTAAAGTCATAGTATCGTATGCCAAAATTATTTTAAAAACATAGTATAGCATGTTGAAAATCTTTTTAAAAGTCATGGTATAGCATGTTGAAAATAGTGATAGTATGTCAAAAAAAAATGTCATTGTATAGTATGTCAAATAAAACTTAAGAAAGTAAATAGAGTATGTCAAAAAAAAATAAAAGTCAGTATAGCATATCAAAACAAAGTCATATCATAGTATGTCAAAAAAAAGTCATATATGTCAAAAATAATTAAAAAGGCATATATAGTATGTCAAATAAAATTTTAAAAAGTAACAGTATAGTTTGTCAAAAAAATGTAAAAACTCAGTATAGCATGTCAAAAATATTAAACATCATAATATAGTATGTCAGAAAAAAATCACATGATAGAATGTCAAAAAAAAGTCATGGTATAGTATGTTAGATTTTGTTTTTTAAAAAGTCACTGTATAGTATGTCAAAAAATATGTAAAAGAAACCCTTATAGCATGTTGACAAAACAAAACTCATAGTATGTCAAAAAAAAGTAATAGTATGGTATGTTGGAAAAAGTCATATTATAGTAAGTTAAAAAAAAATCTAAATTCTGGTGTGTCAAAAATAATTAAAAAGTCAAAGCATAGTTTGTCAAAAATATTTAAAAAGCTTAGTATAGCATGTTGAAAAAATTAAGTCAAAGTATGTCAAAATGTAAAAGGTCTATGTATATGCATGTATATGTCAAAAAAGTCATACTCTAGTATGTCAAATAAAATCATAGTATAGTATGGAAAAGAATTTTAAAAAGTCACAGTATAGTATATCAAAAATTTTGTCGTATGTTGAACAAAATTAAAGTCATAATATAGTATGCTGAAAAAAGTCATAGTATGTCAAAAGTCACTGTTGCAAAATATTTAAAAAGTCACAGTATAGCATGTCAAAAAGTCATATTATAGTATTTCAAAAAAAATGTAAAGTCATAGTATAGTATCGAAAAAAGTCATATAGTATGTCGAAAAACAGTCATTATGGTGTATCAAAAAAGTCACATTGTATGTTAAAAAATAAGTCATAATTTAGTTTGTCAAAAAAGTCATATTATAGTATGTCGAAAAAGTAAAATTCTCAGTATAGTATATTGAAGTCATACTATAGTGTGTCCAAGAATACAAAAAACTCATCATATAGCATGTTGAAAAAATCAGTCATAATATAGAATGTTAAAAAGTAGTATGTTGATTTACGTCATAGTATAGTTTGTCAGAAAAGTTAGACATAATATAGCATGTTGACAAAAAAAACCCCATAGCATGGTACATCGAAAGATAGTATTGTACGTTGAAACAGTCAATGCATAGCAGTATGTCGAGATTTTTTAAAAGTCATAGTATGGTATGTCGAAAAAACTGAAAAGTCATAGTATAGTATGTAGAAAAAGAGTTTCAAAAAAGTGAGTCTGGTACCGGTTTGATGCAGTAGCTGCGTAGTGTATTAAAGTATTAAAATGGACGACGGAAGATTAAAATGTAATACATATCCAACAACATCCAGCAACGTCTTTCTGAGGGCTACCACTGGCATGTGGGCCGCACTTTGGGAAACCATGTTCTAAATCAGTTCCTCTGTGACCCTTAAGAATTATTAAAGGGGGGGTGAGGCTAGATAAATGATGCCATGGATGCACATGCCTGAGGTGGGGCTTGATAATATTTTTTATCTACAAAAGGGGGGCCTGCAGAAATTGTTTGGGAACCACTGATCTAGATATTTAAGTATCCATCTTCTCATCTAACTTTCTGCAAGAGAGTGAATATACGTATTTCCCAATGGTGAACTACTCTTACACCATTTTCAATGTTTCAGACAGGCCTCCCTAATTTTGGAAGGGGTTCAGCTGAAAAGGGTTGATGATCTTTGGGAGGGATTTTAGTCCACGAGTCTCACAGTTACAGTTGATTTGAACAGGATGCCAGTCGCTAATGCTATTGTGGGATCATCTGTTGTGTCCTACTTTATTACGGGTCCCCTCTGCTGTTTCCGGCACTGTTGCCACCAACACCACCAGGCGGATTACCAGGCAAACCTAATTTAATTTAATTTACTTAGTATGGCTATAATTCAACTAACTACATCTGTAGCAATGAGAAGGGGTTATACTAGATTTATCTGTCCCTTTCATTTTTTTACTTTGTTTTTGCACATCCTCAGTTTTTTTTAAGTGGTTTGCAGTTATTTCTTTCCTCAGTTACTCTCAATCTGTATTTCCGATATACCAATTCTTCCAAGTTATACATGTATAGGCAAAACCAAAGGGGTCAAGGCTGAGTGCCACAGACAGAGTAGGGAAGTCTGAAAGAAATTGTCAGTTTTGGTCTTTCTTTATAGGATTTGTTAACCGTAAAAAAATATATACTGTATATAGAATAACAGCATGTTTATAATCTGCCTTGTTTTGCTCTGTTCACAGAGACAGGTGGTATCTGCATCAGCCCAAGGCCATCAAACCCAGACGCAGAGATTGTCCCAGGAATGGCTATGAGACCTTTTTTTGGCATTAAGCCCATGCTCATGGACACTGAGGTGTGTGTGGGACTCGTCCCTATATATGTGTGTGTGTGTGTGTGTGTGTGTGTATAGCATGCTGTCCCTGAAGGGCTGGGAACGTCAGCCTGGAGGGAGGGTCAGATTAGGATTATAAAATAGTCACCAGCTGTGTCACTTTTGATACCCACCCTGCTCCCACCCATCAGTCCCAGTCAGTGCGTGCCAAACTCCCTATTAGAAATCTGTCATACTACTTTGTGGCTAATGCAGTTGCTTTTGAATTGCACAGATTGTGCAGACAGTTGGAGCGGTGTCTCTGAGCTCATCACGCTTCCTCTTCCTCAACAAAAACAGCATTTTGAGAGCTTCAGTTTTCACTGGGTTTAATGTGGCACTCTGGTTATGTTTGTCGTGTCTAGTTGTTTTGTGCTCGTACCAAAATCCTTATTTGCATTTATGAAATTTATAACTCTGTTATCGTTTCTTGTGTTAACATTTATTATTGTTATATTTTTAAATTATTATTTTCTTAGGGAAAAGTGCTGACTTCGAACGACACATCTGGAGCTCTGTGTATAGCTCAGCCGTGGCCTGGTATGGCCCGGACCATTCATAACAACCACCAGAGATTCATTGAGACCTACTGTCAGCCTCATCCAGGTACAGTACGATATCTGAGATAAAAACCGTCTCTGTATTTTTATGTTGTTTCTCAATTGCTTAGATTTTTTTGGTGAAAAACTCTCTGTCTCGACATGTCCCTCTTTGTGACGATAGGTTACTTCTTTACTGGTGATGGCGCCTTTCGCTCTAAGGAGGGGTATTACCAAATCACGGGCCGCCTTGATGATGTCATCAATGTGAGCGGTCACAGGATTGGGACGGCGGAGATAGAGGATGTGGTGGTAAGGTCAAGCAATGATTAAATTATTGTTGTCTTCCAGCCATGCTTGCTATATTAATCTAATGGTAACCTGCTAATGTGTCCTCCCTTCAAAGTGTTGTGGAAAAGTAGAAATTTTGAGTTTTTTTTGAAAGGTCAAGACAATCTATCCATTATATATCAAGATATTTTATTGTTGACCAACACTGGCATACCTATAACCATGATTTTAAGCACAGCTGAAAAATAGAACAAAAATGGAAGCTCTCAAAATGACAAATATGTCCAAATCTGTATATGAAAGCAATACAATTGTGAAGAAAATTATATTAAAAAGTAACAAGGAAAAATGTTGACATCTCTGAGCAGGGCTGAAGTAGTTTCAGTTTGATTTAAAGTACTTTCTCCAATGTTTGATCAAAGATATAAATAAAGTGTACAGACGATCCTGATTGTGATTTCTGTAACAGAATCAATGTCCTCCAGTGGCTGAGTCTGCTGTCATTGGATACTCACATGATATCAAAGGACAAGGTGAGCAAGAAATCTTTTGTCAGTGTTATTCAGTTAAAAATGTGTTTCCCACATTATATAAAACTAGAATTAGTGTTGCAGTTGTATTCCTCCGCCAACCAGTCAAGTTTGCATCCAAAATGTCATCACTTCATTATTTACCCTATGATAGAAATGTGTGGAATTGTAATAATAATAATTAGCATATTAATTTTTGAGTTATGGCCAAAAATGACCAGCAGACAACACAGCAGTTGCCCTACGAACAAAACACCTGCACCGAGTTGCAGTTGTGCCTGGGCAAAGGTAACCGCCACTTCAGACCGGAGAAACATCAAGGAAGCAAAAAAGCATCGCATCAACCACTACATTTTAAGAGGCATGTCCAGTCAGTCAAGTGAAGTTCAGCGGCAGGACATCAGGAGGCGGAATCGAGCACAGCAGAGCACCACGAGCCTAGCCTACCACAACCCGTAACCAAAACTAAGATCCAGGGGCAAAAGCTGCTTATCAAGAGAAACGCTCAACACAGACCTCAGCAAAATCTTGGAGCAACTGGGGAGAACTGCTGAGAAGAAACTGGAGAGAATGGCAAAACTCCTCATCAGCTCCAGAGAAGAGGAAGAATACTGTGTCGATCCCAACCAAGTCCAGGAAGCAGCAGGAAATAGAGCGACTGGTCACGGAGAGAAGGCAGCTGGTACAAGGCAGCTCCATCTCAGCAACGAGGTCTCGTTCAAGGAGGAGCACCGGCAAGAGCAGGCAGCGAGGTGCGCGAAGGCCGTTTCTCAAGCAAAGACAGTGGATAAGATAGGAGGGAGTAGAGAAGAGACAGTTCTCTCAGAAGGAGTTGTGGGACATGAAAGCAACAACAACATACAATGTGCAAAGTCTCACAAACGCCCTATGTGCCCACTCTGTCCATCCCCAGCGGCACAATCAAAGTGCCTTGCAGCTACGCTAGAGAGCAGACAGACAACCATCAACACCCAGCCTCCTCTGGCATCCCATCCTGTAGCGCAGCGGCATAAAAACTGATAGCAACGTGAACTACAGTAAGAATGCCCATCATACTAAAGACCTGTCTTCATTGTCAGGTGTTTATGCCTTTGTGGTGCTAAAAAAGGATGTGGACATTCAAAAGGCAGACCTGTCTCGGCAGCTGAACAACATGGTATCTAAAAAGATCGCCAAGTACGCCTGTCCAGACTTCATCCAGGTAATTCTGTCTCAGACTTTAAATTTACAAACAGACATTTAAGATGAACTTGTACTTAATCGGTTCATGTCATTCTCACAGTTTGTCCAGCGGCTGCCAAAGACACGCTCGGGTAAGATAATGCGGCGGGTGCTACGAAAAGTGGTGGAGCGAGACTTGAACGGATTGGGTGACCTCAGCACACTGGATGATCCTGCAGCAGTTCAAGAGATCATCCAAGGTCACCGCGAGCTCTGTAGTAAGCAACGACCATGATGACGTGTTTTCTGAAAACATCCTCATCTTAAGACTATAGCAAATGTTGCTCTCTATTTCACATAACCAGTCTTGTGCAGTTGTATCAATAATAACTTGAAAGGCCAAGTACTTTTTTTGTTTTTATTGTACATATGACATTTTTATGGACTCAGGTAAACAGCTCTTTAAGGGGCCATTCACATGCCACGTTATTCTTTTCTGCCGTTAAATTCATTGTCAATATAGACATAGAAATATCAATTTTTCAGGGCAGACTTACAAAAAAAAATGTTGTGTCATGTGCCATGTGATGAGGAACAACCAATCACAGTCGGCAGATATCTTTTCTTCCGTAAATCTCGGGTCGACGGTAAATATACTGCATGGAGGAGAAGTTAAAGGGACTGTATGTTATGTATGAATGTTTTTTTATTGCCAGGTTGTAACCTTACCTGAAAAATTAAACCTTCAGTGACTTCCTGGGTTTCATCTATCATCCTGTAGACTGCTTTTAATGTGAAGAATGTGAGCCATTTTTTCAGGAAAATCAAACAGATGTGTATGTGTGTATTCTCTACAGCGTCGCTTACAGGGCTAACAGTGTGCAACTAACTGCTAATGCAAACAAATGACAACTCACAGAAACTATATGGAAGCACAAAAAAATCACTTATATCTAGTGAAGGCCGTCTTAAACAGTAAAGTTAACTACGTTTAGGGGGAAAACTAGGGTCAACATCAGCTGGGCCTTTGATTCACGTAAGGATATTGTTTTGGTTTTTGTTATCAAAACGAACCCTGAACTTCCTATTGGACAGGTAAGCTAACATAACTACCAAGCATGTGTAGTATATAGTCATATTGTGGTTTTACCTGTCTCACGTTCAGTCTTGTGTGTGTTGCATCACTGTTTTAACTGAAGCTCACTCGCGTCTACGCAGTGCAGGCACAAACGTAACAGGATGCTGACTGGTGTTGACTTAAACACAGGTGACACTGTTGGCAATTTCTGATTCTTACATAGAGTCCTTTTAATTATTTAAATGCTCTAATGCTTTAACTTCATGATCTGTCCCACAGACCTTTACTTGTTCCAGCCTTTCTGTCCAAGGATGTCACTACATCTGGTTAAAAGGTTAGCCAAATTGACATAGCCAGAGCAACTGTGAGGGATTTACCGTGCTGGAAATCTTTTTTTTTTTTTGTTTTGCTGAAGTACAGCAACTTCATCATCATCATCATCATTGCGGCGCTCAGGTTTTGGTTACTTAGTAACATCAAGCGTGACAGGAGTGCGACTCCCTAAGCACCTCGGATAAAAGGACCAAAGCGGCATTTTAGACGTGTCATGTGAAAAGCCCCTAAAACTTTATGTATAATCTACAGATGTGCTTTTCTCTTCATAAGACTTACAGAGACCTGAGAAAAATGTTTGTTACAAAATTAGAATGAATGTAGTGATTGTAAACATAATACAATAAACACATGTAAAGGCACACAAGAATTACTGAATCAAAACGGTCCTTTTCTTTCCTGATTTGTTGTCATGATAGGTGAATTTACTCTACCAATTTCAGAGCCGTCCAATCTATTCGCCCGGCAAAGTCTTTGGGTCCAGAACATTTCGGTAGAGCTCTGCCTCAATGTTGCATGAGCACTTACAAACTGGATGAGTACAGTTGTCCAACTGGCTTTTAAAGCACCTTGTTGAAGAGCACTTGAGTGTTACTCACTGAGGAATTCAGGAGGGTTTTCTGTCCTCGTCTCCGACGCTGAAGCTTCCTGCATGTCAAGGATTTCAAAGAGATGACCTTGCAGTCATGGGGCTTCTTCTCTGTTGAGGCTGCCTCCTTTTAACTTGGTTAACTCCCATAGGCCTCCTCCACATAGTTTCAACTGGACATCATGGTACTATGACAAACAGAGACACAGAGTTAAGATCCTTCATAGATTTAAACAGATTTGAGGAAAAATGCAAGACGTGGTAAGTGGTATAATGTTAGAAAATTGACACATGAAAATCATGGACTGACAAAAAAAAACAAAACTTCATATTGTTTAGAGAAGGACTGAGAAAGTGGTTGCCCTTGTGGACTGAGTAATGAAGTGGCGAGGTTTCAGATTGTAACCAACTGAGTACCCCTTTGCTAACTCCTCACTTTCCAACACTGCGGTGACTTGAGTGCCACCGAGTGTAAAACTGTGGTAACACGTTGCCCTCATTTAGAGGCCATCCTTAACATAATTCACTACTTTAGGGGTGTGAGGGAAAATATTTAGAGCAATTAATTGGAGAATGAAGAAGGTGACCGGAGACCTAGAATGAATTACACTGGAGGTTTATTTTATGTCTTGAATTCAAGGAGAATCGAGTTAGCAATACATGTATCGCCAACTCTATTCTGACCACGCAGCTGGCCAGCAGGGACGTTTTACCTAGCTCAACGTGTACTGCACTTCAGCCTGGATTATGACTTTAATTTCTTTGTATGTAATATTACTTTAAGATCCATTTACCACACTTTGATTAGTTAGTAAGCAGTGCTTTTTATGAGTTGATCTCTTATCTCAAACATAACCTGCCCATGGTGATCTACCCTGGTAACAAGTGAAACACTGCAGCAGGACTGGAAAACCAGGGTTAAACCTGAAGTTACCACACTAACCCCAAATCCTGCTTTGTAGTACAGGCCTCTTGACAGGACACGTGTGTTCAGTTTACCTTCTCCAGGCTGCTGCGGTGTCCCAGACTGACCAAAGTCATGCCGAGCTGTTTACAGGTTCGGTACAGCTGTGCTTCTGCCTCCTCTGTCAGAGCACTGGTGGCCTCATCCAACACTGCAAAGAAAAAAATTAGAAAAATGTAAAATAAATAAATATTTTTAAAAAATGTAGTTTAAGATAGCTCTAGTGTGGGTCGCCTATAACATTGAGGACATGAAAACAAGTATATGCTAAATCTGAAAAAAATTTAAATCAAGACCGTGGGTGTGGCTACCTCCCCTGAACCTGCTGTCAGAATTAGTCTGAGGAAAGTCTTGATTCCTCAGGATGCTTTAATGAAAACATTTCATAAATCCACACCAACCCACCTGCATATTTGGGCTGCAGGTAGAAGAGACGAGCGAAGCAGAGACGCTGCATTTCACCTGGAGACAGGACATCATACCTGCAGAGAAAAACTAGTTCAGGGTCTACATCATTTTGTGGCACAGATGAAGAGGTTATACACATTTATTCTTTCACTCATTTTTCCCTCTTGGATCTCTCTTACCAGTTCCAGTCCACCTTTTCATCCAGCCCACCTGTCCGCTCCAGGAGACTAGACTGGAACACACAAGTTTGATTCAGGATCCGTGTATGTTCAAACTCTATGTAGTGAAATATTCAAGGTGAATAAAGAGATTTTATTTTAAAGGAATATACTGCGCGATAAAGTCACTCACCACTCCAGCTAGTTCCAGGAATTGTATAATTCTGTCATCGTCCACTGACCCTGAAAAATGCACCCACAATATGAACAACAGTGACTCAGATGACCAATTATTTCAGTTATTCAAGGAGGCAGCATGAGTGAAATCCAAGTTTAGACTGATATAAATATACTTAGTGTACATACACACATACATCTTCATACAATACTGATCTACTGTATTGATGGTATTATTATTGTATTAAATGAGCAATTTCTTGGCTTCTAATGTATTAAAACATTTGTATATTTGTATTTTTTTTCCTGTGATTTAATAAATTAACATCTATAGGTGTTGAATGTTGCACTGTTTAATATACAGTTCAGTCAATGAAATCTTCATACCTGATAGAGGGTAAATATCCTTTAATGGGTAAATCACCTGTTGGAGAAGAAAGTTCCAGTTAAGTTACCATACTTATTTTTATAAACCTACAACAAGTATCTATATATTTATTGTCTAATAAGTCAGGGTCTCTATAGAGAAATAACATAAAATATGAGACAGCGACCTGTTCTCGCAGTGTGCCATCAGTCAGGTAAGGTTTCTGCGGCAGGAAGAGGGTTCCCCTGGGCCCGAAGCATGTGGTCATCTGAACAAAACCTGAGGAGACGGGAGAAAATTGTCATGTGGTATCTGTGTGCAGATATCACAAAACATTTTGCAACCTTTTCACTTGTGCAATACTTTTTCCCCACATTATTTTCATTTTAAAAATAAGACCAAACAAGAAGTGCTACATTCGTGCTCTATTTGTATTATTATTACTATTATTATTATTATTATTATTACAACCTACACTGGTCAGGAGCTACCACACCTTTTCATTAAGCTCTTCCTGTCATGTCTTTGCTAGCATTACAACTGATTCAAAATGATCAAACTTCATCCTTTCCCTCAGTCTCACTGCTCTCTCACCGCTGTGTGCCTCCCACAGTCGGTTGAGGACCCTCAGTAGTGACGTCTTGCCGGTGCCTGTGTTCCCCACCACCAGTATATGTGTTCCCTGGCTGATTTTCAGACTCAGATCCTCCACCAGCAGCTTGTCTGAGAAAGGGGATTTGTATGAAAGATGGTCCAGGATGAAGGCAGTGTCTGCAGGCCCTGCGTGGACATTGAAGTCACTGTATGGAGAAAAACAAAGAACATACAGAGGATGAAAACCTTTGTTATGAACACTTTATATTATTTTTGCCAACTTCTTTGCTCTTTGTCTTGTTTTTTTTTTTTGTAATTAATTTCATTTTTGACAAATGTGCCCTCTCTTAAAGGGTAGCTTTGGTAAACTGGACCCTATTCCCATGTTTTTGCCTAAATGACCAATAAGGACAACAATTTCTGAAACTGGTCAAATATTGAGAGAGAGCTCACAGGCTGCAATCTAATGCTATCAGGACAAACTGGCACAGTCATTTACATCCACTAAAAATGTTTGTTTTTGTCATAACAGTGTCTGACATTATGGAAAGAGTCTGATAAAGAAGAAGTGTCATTCTGAAATCTCATGAGGTGACATGATGCTGGAAGACAACGGTGGAATAGAGGCATACATCCATGTTGGGAACGGAAGTGCCAGCCGGGCAGAGATTGTTGTGTTGGAGTACAGAAAGCGTAGCTTAGTGTTATCTTAAGATTTTCAATGTCATGGCTGAATATTTAGATGACTGACATGTGGATGAGGGCTCTGAATTCGTTGGCCACCCATATTTATTTGAGCCACAATATACGGATATTCAGATTTCACAAGACTTCTCCTTTACCGAGACTTGGATACAATAACGAAAAGACCGGATCAAGCCAAAGGTGAGAATTATTTCTCTGTAGGGTCCTTTCTATAATGTCAGAATCTTAATCTGATACCTATACTGTGGACATCCTGAAAAATGTGATTATACATCAGGCACTTGGGATGACGCAGAAGTTTGATTGGACATCAGAGCCAGGAGGTGGGATGTCTGGATAAGTACCTCATATCCATCACAACAACAACCAGCAGCTCTTCATCATCCAACTCCATATATTTTTTCCAGCCATGGAGTGGTAGGGCCAAAAACCACGAATCCAAATTAAAAAAATATTACATGCTACACACACACTGCCACAGTACTATGTATGCCTGGTGTGCGCGAGAGGTGCCTCCACAACGAACACACAGGTGCACAGACTGCAGTATAAATCACGCACGAGTCAGTGGCAAAAACAACCACTTTTAGTGAACATTACATTACACTGACGCTGCTCACTTGCCCTCGCAGCTCGTTTCACGGCTGCCAGTTACAGCGTTCTCCCTAAATACAGGACCAATTTCAAAAATGGTTGTCCCCATTAGTCACAAAAACTTGGGAAAATAGGGTCCAGGTCTGTTGCTTAAATCTTAAACTGTAGTTTACTGCAGCAGAGATTAATGTAAAAGAGCTCACACAAACCTGTCAAAGTCATAGCTTTCCCCTGATGCCGGGTCATAGTCACACTGCTTGCGAAGGATGTCATCCATCACCTCCCTCAGCTCCCCAATCCTGACCATAACACACACACACACGCGCGCGCACACACACACGCGCACGCGCACACACACACACACACACACACACACACACACACACACACACACACACACACACACACACACACACACACAGATTAAATGATAGAAAGGTGGATGATATGCACAAATGCCGCTGTCATCATCTGTCCTCTAGGAAGTGAATGTAAGTATGCAGTGTGATACCTGTGGGTGTATCCAGCCACATCTGACAGAGTGGTTGACAGGTCTATTAGCTGCGTGAAGCCATTTATCAAGTAGATGCACACAAAGGCGTTCTGAATATGAAGAAGGAGAGGGAGAACCAGAGCAGAGAGTAAATAAGAGACTAGACTATTAAAAGGAGAGTGTTTCAACACAGAACAAAAGGCAGTATCAACGAGGACCACTGGAAAACAGCATGAAAAGAGACCAGAGCAATTTTATACTAACTGGTGATAATACTTAAATATGTGGTTGAGACAGTTCTGGATACTTTGTTAGACGTTTAGAAGCGAGATCTCTCTCTGATAACAGGCATTCAAGCAATGCAGGAGAGAAAGCATTTGCTGCCACCTAGTGGTTAAATTAGCGACACACTCACATTCAGTCAGCTATTGTGTTCCCATTGCAAACCTGTCATACTGTCTGCCATCTCTCAAACTGACAGGAAAAGCTAACAGGAGCATATGTGTAAATATTTTATGATGTAATATTTTTATTCAGAATTTAACTTATTTTTACATTGTTTAAACTAGTGTGCTCCTCTTTCACTCATGTCTACCTTTCATTTATATGATGCGTTTGTGTCACTGAGGTCAAATAAAGTCTGATTGATAACGTTGATTGAAACTAGGATTGGGGCAACATTCACACTTCTATTGACTGTAAAGGGTCTTATTTTTGTACGTTGCAGAAAACATGCTTACCTTACTGATGAGTCCACTGAGCTCACCGGGAGTGAGACCATCATAGATACCAGTGAAAATGGGAATGGCGATGATAATGTAGCTGAGGAAACCTCCAAGGTAGTCAAAGGTGTTTACTCCGACTGAGAGAGGAGAGGTCAGAGGTTAACAGGTTTAATCAAAGTAATCATTGAAAGATGAGTGAGTGGGGAAATGAAGGATCTTCTTACTATAAAGCCAGAGCTCTTTGTTTATTAGACTTCTCTGAATTTGTAACAGAGCCTGCAGCCTGCGGTCGGTCCTCAGGTGTTCCACTTTTCCAGCTCTAAAAACAGAACGATTCACATTGTGCCAGATACTGTACGTTTTTTTTTTTTCATTACAGGAAAGTACACTATATTTTCTATGCAAGTTTGTCACTACTTTCTGGTAATGTGACATCTTTAGTTCCATTTCAGCAATCTCTGCAGTTATGATACATGCACAGGACATTAAAATAAATGAGGAAAGGTTGGCCCTGGTATATAAATGATGTGTTTGTGACTCACCTGTAAAAAGCAGCAGACTCTGCATTGACACGGATCTGCATGTGCTTGAATCTGAAGATACAAAAACATATCTCTGATTTTTGTTTTCCCTTTCAAGCAACAAAACTTCAGATTTAACACAAGTTCATTCAACTGCCCCCCAAGTTTTACCTTGTGACAGATTAAATTACGGTACAATTCCTCTTTCATAGCTGACGCCTATCCGGTGTTATTTCCTAAGAGGCAAAAGGCAGTGGGCCAAAGTCTACAGATACTTCCTCTTAACTCTTAAACTTAAAAATAAACACTGAAGGGATTTGCATCAGGTAAGGCTGGCAAAAATACCACTTTTAATTCAATCCTGCACTGTCAGCACACATATGTATTATCACAGACACTTGTGTGTTTGTAACTTGATACACCATGACTTACATACTGAACTTACCTGAAGTCTCCCTCCAGTTTTTCTTGCTCAAACAGAGTTGACACAATCGGCCCCATGAGGATTTTATTGGCAATGGTCCCAATCACAAAGTAGCCGAAGATGCTCACAGGACCGATCCAGCCCGTGCTGCAAAGCAAGGCAACTTTATTAATTACCCCTTTACAAAACACAAAAGATTCAATTCAGAGAGCTTTACATAATGTATTAAAGGTACAGTGTGTAGGATTTGGTGGCATCTAGTGGCGTGTTTGCAGACTGTAACCAACCGAGTACCTCCCCGCTCACTCCTCCCTTTCAAGGACTGCAGTAACGTGAGCCGACAAGTGAAAAACTGTGGTAACACCGTTCTTCTCGCTCAGATGCCATCCTTACCATAATAACTCTACTTTAAGAGCAACGGAAGTAAGATGGTAGCTGGCGGTACCATGGTTGTGCACTCACTTTTGTGGCCCACTTTAAAGCAGTTTTACAAGAGTGTTGGAAAACGACAGTGGCCTTCAGGTAACGTAACAACATTAAAGCCTCTCTCTAAAGCCAGTGTTTTGTTTGGGATTACTGTAGAAACATGGCAGAGCAACATGGTGAACTGTAACTGTAATGTAGATATGAAGGGATCATCATGCAAAAACACAATTCTTAGTTTCAGGTGATTATACACTAACGAAAACATAATCATGATTACTATATTCCATTTCTGCTTATAGATCCTTGAAATGATACAGTCTGGTCCTTTAAAAACGATGTGGCAAAGACAATGAGAAGGAAATTACACCAATTTAAATAAAATTTAAAAGCATACATAAGATAATACTCAGAAATAAAAGTTATAGTCATTTCGCTGCAGTAAAAATAAAGCCTCACATTTAACAAAAAGAAAACTCTAAATAAGCTTAGAGTTGCAGCAGACATTTAGAGCTGGAACAGACATGAATTATGTCTGTCGTCTGTTAAGAGTCATCAAGAACAAGAGGATTTTCTCATCTCTTAACCACAGACAAAGCACATGGGATGGCTCAGACTAGATGTTAACCGTGCTAAAGAGTGTGAATATACTACAGTTGCCACGATGCTCTACAAACTCACCTATGAAAGCAGTGGTAGGTGTAGTAAGCCAGTGTGAATGGTGATACGATCAAACGACTAGCCATGGTGCTCATCTGCTTACACAACCTCTCTGCATCCTGACTGATTCGCTGGTCTCTGCAAGTTACACAGAAAGATACACAATAAAAAACAAACTGATTAAATGATTTTTTAATAGCCACGTGATCATATACATAAAAACTTTCAGATGATTTGTTAAGTGTTGATGAGCTGAATTGCATTTATGTCTATATTCTGAAAAAAGCACTAGATATTACTATAACGTGGAAAACCATTAACCATTAACTTACGGGTTGTCTATATCCTCTCTGAGGACATTGAGTGCATAATAGACTCGGCCCTGGAAGTAGGACGTATGGAGGCTCTCGGTTAGCGTCTTCCTCCAGCTAACATACATCTGATTGCAAATGTACTGGTCGATACTTTTCAGCTGGGAGATGGAGAGAGGAACACAGAGAGAAAGAAATTGTCTATTAGAGAGTAAATTAACAGAATAAACGGTAACTATATGACAATATCTATGAGACTAACAAGAGTAAACATCATATGATTCCTCATATTTAGGAAGAGGCCTGCTACTGCTTGCAATTCGCAGGTTCAAAATCCAGGTAGCGTGTGTGTGTAGGCTGTAAAATTAACATGTCAGGCTGTCCTGACCTTGTAAAGTTGTCTATTATAATGGCAATCCAACATCAAACATGACGTCATGCAATAAAGTAACGGAAACCATCTACCTGATTATTTAGTTTCAGCATACATCTAAATATGTATCTTAACAAATAATGTACAGTATTGGGAAAATAGGGCTTGTCCAATTTGTCCAATTATGATAACAATAATGGACTCTAATCACAATCACTTGACTGAGTGTTACCATGCCAATGCTCTGCACAGTGACAAATTAACTTCCTGGATGTGGTGTAATATTCAGTTAATAAATAAAGCCATGCTCATATTTAAGAAATAAGTTACTGCTCATAATATACCGGCATGTACAGTTTACATACAACCAGGAAAAGTCAAACAAGCACCTTCAGTAAATTAAGAATTTTCAAGAAAACAATTGATTGATTTCTTGATAAAGAATCAAACTTTAAATCAATAATCTATGTGGAGTTGAGCAGAAACTTGTGATGATGGATTAACTGTTTTTTTTTTTTTTTTTTTTTAAGTAAATAAGTACTGACACTTTAATAAATCCCCAAGTTTACACCCCAATCAGAAGCAGAGTTGGACACAAAGGAAAATTATAAAAGAGATGAACAGCATTTGCACACGCTGTAGTGACTATAAGTCTTATGATACTTTAGCTGCTACTGGTTGCTGATTGATCTGAATTGTTCTGACGTGCTCAGAAAATCAATATACAATGTTGGCAACACTTTATATCATGGCGTTTATTTTACCAATTATCTGTGTCCATCACTACCAATAACTTTGATCCCCAAATTAAACCCATTCAGCACACAATGTTAGTCGAAACACAGTCAAACACAGTTTGATTCTTTCCCAATCAGCACCCGTAATAACTGGCATGTGGTTCAACTTTCCTCTGAACCAAAAACCAGCTAGTGCTTGGAGACGTATTGCATTTATCACAAATAAAACACATCGCTCCCACACATGCCGTGAAGAAAGCTGTAAAAGACCCTATCCTACAAAGCAAAATTACAACTCTTTTGGTACTTTTAGGCAACTGTTATCAGTAGGTAGTTCAGCTTGTGCCATCCCCCACATCCCCCAACTTACTGTGGAGTTGATCAAGATGAGCACCATAGCTGTGCCGACCAGACTCCTGAAGCCTGAGTAATCTTTGTCTGCTAGCACATTGTAGAAGTGGCTGGGGAGGACACCCACTTGGTAAATGATCAGCTGCTCTGATGGCAGAAAAAAAAGAGACGTGTTAGCACATTGTTGGGGCAACAAAGACTCATGAAACAATGTAGGGAAATTAGGCAACCTTTGAGCAAAAGGTCAGCAGGAAAAAAAAGACAGTATGCACTCTAGTGTTATCTAAAGTGAACGTTTACAATGCCACAAAAAGCACTGTCCAACAGGCAGTGAGCAAGTCTCATGATGAGGCTTGAGTTGATAGCTAACTTAATCTGATTATGACGATTCATTTCCCCTTTTGACTATGACACTTGAATACTTTGCTGAACGACTGGAGATGTATTACAAATTTGTCAAAGGTATTGAATAGAAATGTTGATTTAGACTGTTTAACGACCGTTTTAGGTGTTATAGATCCTAAGGTAAAAACAAATAGCCCAGAGTGTAATATGTTGACATTTGTTAGTCTGCTGGCACACAGATTACTACTACTTAACTGGAAGCAAGAAGCAGCCCTCATTTAAAAGACAAGAGGGCAAGTTTTACAAAGTATGGTTGCCTCTTATAAATTACTTTAGCTAGACCTGAAACTAAAACATTAACAAATATGAATGTAACTTCCTCCCACCACTGTCACACTTTGTAGAAAGAATTTGGACCGACTCTCTAAAGACGCAGTAATTGGTGCGCTGAAAAGAGTAATAGCCATCCATCCCCCTTTTTACATTTATTTACTTATATTTTATTTTTCCATTTTTAATTCAATCTTTTAATATTAGTATTTATTTCAGTTTTTATTAAATATTTTTTACATTTTTATTTATTTTATCTATTACTTTTGATTTTGATTTTGATTTTTCAGTTGGAAAGGCAATTACGCTCCTCTGTGAACTGTAAATATGTATAATAAGACACATTATTACCAATGCATTTATGATTCTTATGTTTTTGTATGACCTCTTTATGTGGTGGTAATTGTTAAACGCACTATAAAAACAGTGTTGATAAAAAATAAAGTAAGATAAGTGCTGTGACTCCAGCAGCAGTTACCTGACAGCGTGACAGCCAGCAGCGTCCCAAACATCAGAGCACTTTGACTGGTCCATGATGGGAACAGGACCTTCTGGATGCTGCACAACCTCTGGACAAACTTCCAGTCTAGTTTCAGCCTGAATTATACACAGCAGGAGATAAATAAAAATGTATTAGAGCACTGCCACGTTTGAATCTCGTGAACTTGCATCCTGTGGTCACATGCATGAAATGTGAGATTTTTATGATGAATATCTTGCACTGGTTTGCATCTCTCATTTGCACCATTTCTCCTTACATTAACATTGTACACTGGCCTGCCAACACAGTGCTGTACTGATGTGTTGCCACTATTTCATTCACCTGAACTTACCTTTTTGTCCCTCTGCCACTTGTCTTGTCCAAACGAGGCATGTGCACTGGCAGGGCAGGGGACTAATGTTTATCCGAGATAAAACTTCACATATGTTTCACGGACTTGACGTAAACTTTAACGAATATTTACCAGCAGCTCAAGCTAACCTCGTTAGGCTGGCGTTAGCCAACATCTAACGCTAAATCAGCCAAAGAGAGAAGCGGTTAGCTAACGTGACAACGGCTAGCGAGGGGAACAAACAACTACAAACAACTACCGTTAACAGTTGTCCGCTTTATTATTTATCACGGCTGTATTCATTAGCTTAAATGTTGCTAACTTAGTCCGGCATTAAGTTTCCTTACTACCTGCTTTCTGCTCCGCTGTGCGTTGAAGTGAGGTAGCTGTTGTGGTAGGTGGCATTAAAAGTCCGGACTTCCGGTGTAAGGTGCTCAGATTTTTTTCAAAATAAAACGCTCCATTGCGCTTGATTTTATACCAGGGTCGAAGACAAAAATACCACGTTTGCGCACACACTTTATAAACTCCCAACTTAGAGAAAACACTTGTTATAAGCCTATTATAAAACCATTAGTGACATGAATTGCTTGGTTCAATTTTTGTGGAGTATTACTGTAAAAGTCCGGTCTTCCGGTGTGATGCGCTCTGACTTTTCAACATAAAAGTTCCGGAGGTTTTCATTCCAGGGTCAATCAGGTGGAATAAAAAATGCCACTTATACACCACTTTAACCCTTTCATGCATGAATTATGCAGTCAGCATTTATTTTAACATGTGTTTTTATATGTCTTTAGGCATAAACAAATTTGACTTTCATTTTTTAAACATATTTTTCAATAAGTTTTTTTACATGTCCACTTTGTTTTCAACTTTTCAACTTCGTTTTCAACTGAACTGTTTTTTACAAACTTTTTTACAAACTTTTTTACAATGAATAAAATTATAGATTGTGTGAAAACTTTAAATTCCTATTTATTTTTAATTCTGCTAAACTAATGTGTCTACATATTTTAACATGTTCTAACACTGTTCAATGCAATGCAAAAAGGTAGAACCTCGTTCCTGACTCCCTTCTCCCTTTCTGCTCTTTGGTCCTGACTCCCTTTACTGACATTTGCATCAGTTCACCAAGTCTATCTTCTATGGCTTTTATGGCACATCCTCAGCATCCTCAGCTCCTTCAGCATCACTGTCACTACTGCTTGTATTTATTGATCTTTCTTTTTCTGGCAACCATTCATCATCACTGCCACTAGCATCATCCTCACTTTACTCAGATAGTATTTGTTCCAGTATCCTGTAGTACGCCTTTTTTTTATCACACACTGCACTGGAGTTCTACAAAAGTAATCCACACAAAGTATTATATTTGTTACAACTGCAACTTACATTCTAATAACATAAATAAATGATTTTCAGACAGAAAAGTTAATGCAGAGGAAGAATTTTCAAGAACAACTAAGTTGCAGTAATAGTATGAAATGTAGTTGAAATCAGCGATGCATGATGATTTAGTGGGCATATGATTAATCGTAATTTCCTCCCAACGTAAAATCAATACTTTGAAATTGGTTTTGAGGACTTTTTAGTGCAATTACAACGGCTGGCCAGTGGGTGTCAGTGTGAGATGATGCACCAAGGTCCATAGTGATGGCTGATGTGCAACTTTACCATCAAAACCCACGCAAATACAAGAAAATGACTTTTGAACAGCTGTCCACGGTAGTGACCACTATGTGTGAAAGGGTTAACTTCCTTCTAAACAAAAAAAAAGTTTTTTTTATTACAAACCCATCAATGACATACAGTAGATTTATACCTGAAAAGCTTCAAAACTATACTATCTCTCTTAAACCCTCGAAGTTACAGTTACCAGAGATTCAGGAATTATAGTATCTAATGAAAGTATGTCTAGTCTCTTACTGTGCCCTGTGGCTATTATTTCTGAAATAATGAGCAACATCTGGACAACCACAGTGTTAAAAACCAACCAGAAATGGGCATGGGCCTATAAAAAGAGGCCATTAAGGGTTGTGGGTCCCTGGGTGTAGCCCAGAGAGCTTGGAGATACTTGATACTTTCTGGTATCGAAAATGATCAGTAATGCTTAGTTATTTTTCTAGTATTGTTTAAAATACTGACATCAACAGCTTAAAACTTTCATTGGCTACTAAATGCATAATGGTGAAAACGTGCACTAGAGTCATGCCACGTGCTGAATTCTTTAGATGTAGATGCTAAAAACAACCTCACCCAGAGTTTGAGATGATATGAGAACAGCACAGAGAAGACGAGCGATTGGGCTGGATGTACGCTTCAGTTACAAATCAGATAAAGACTTAAAACCTTATCTACTGTTCTACTGTATGTTGCTCAAAGGTTAAACATGACCCCACTGAGCTATTTCAGTGCAGGGAGTAAAACATGTGACACGACACTGCTTACACTGCAAGTCTTCCCTGAGTGTTGACAAAACAAAAACGTGCAGTACTTCAAATGAAACTTCATATAATACACCAGTCAGTCATTAAAACTGTGTACTATTTATGTGAAATTAAATTGAGACTGGTTAAAGTATTCAGCCTCACTTTCTTTGTGTTGAATTGCCTGGCTGGAAAAGTGTGTACTAAATATGACAGCAGTACTTGACATTTTCTATTATCTTGTTAATTGTCCTACTTTCAAAGTTCCTGTTCACACTTATTTCAAATCACTGATTTCTTCAGATCTGATGTTTTACAGAAAATCTCATGTCAGTAAACTGACCACTGTCAATGAAACTGAGATTATCTGTATATATAACTTCCATATTCACAGTACTCAAAAGCAGAATAAACACTGGTCTAAAATCCCACATGCACTGACTGAGAGCAATTCTGACAATGAAATGCATTCAAAATGATGTGCTTTTCTTTTCTGTAATATTTTATTCTCCTTGTTGTTTCCACATTTTTCTCCCAAAGGACACAGTGCTTGCATACTAGAAAAAAAAGATGTGGGAATGGATGGTAATAATAGGCCTATACATATTTCATGAATACTTAAAATGCTCAGGCATGAATATTCTGACATGAATATTAGAGCAAATCATTAATGGGACATTACAACAGCAAACAGTTAAAAGACTCAAACAAGTGCTAGGGTCAGTGTTTTTATATACCGTTGTTTGAAATGTCTCCTAAATATATATTCTTAAAAATCAAGTTAGTTACAATGGCAAAATACTTTATCAAAAATATCTGTTCTAATTTTAAGCTTTCAAATGATTAGTCAGAGCACTTAAATTACACTTGGACCAAAAATACAAATGTTTTTTGAAACAAGCACAGACATGCACAGAGGTGATGAGATAATGCCGACTATGATAATGTAGAAAACTCTTGATTACAGCAGACCTGCTCTTCCAGCCTTTCAGATTTAAATAGATATTGTGTACCTACCATACACCTGTGAGATTAAATACTTTCAGTACTTTGCTGCTTTAAGGACAATTTGATTTAGGCACGGCAACAAATGAGAAATGAAGTGACTTCACATGTTATTGATTCATGATTTGGTTTATTCTTGGAGCATGGGATTCTCCAATAACATGTTGTTATATATTTTGATCAATGATGGAAATATACAACAGATTCCTCATTACTGAATGCAAGCATCATTACAGTACATCTGATACAAGTGGATCTTAAAGGATAAAGCTGGTGACATTCTATATTGTCATTGTCAACAAATCTCAAGAAAAAGCCAACACTGCTTTGGTCCGTCTCTTAATAGTTTCCAACTTCCTCCAGTCTGTGGCTCTGGGCCCTGAAGCCCATTGGTTCCTACTGAAGATGTAAATACTTTTTCTTTGTTTTAAAAACTACATTATTTCTTAAAACAGCTGGGCCATTGATAGTCAAACAGGAGTAAATACTGTATTTGTTGTGGACTATTTTCAGCCATGGATTGATACACTTGTGGTGCATTTATAGAGTGAGAGCGGTGTGTGTGGGTTCAGCTCAGTATAAACTACTGTACAGTGGCCATGATCATCACGAAGGAACATGTCACCCAGCGCAACAGTGTGGCTCACTGCTGTGTGTGAAATATTTTTTGGACAATGATGGAGCACTATGGCACAGACGAATACTGACAATACACAAACTACAGAATGTCACCATATTTATTCCTTAAAGCAGTTTCTGTCTTAGCCTTAGCAGCATGTTTCCAAGTGCCTTCACCATGTAGGTGAACATGTCAGCAGTAGATGACAGTTTACACACAACACTCAGGCGAGGTTTAAGATCCTAAAGAGGAGAGGCACCACACAGACACAACTAAAACCAACAACACTGTAGACAATGTAACGGTACGGCAGCTCTACTTTCATGTGCTGCCTCGCCTGTCTTACATCATCTGACGGCAGCCTGAACAGTCGACATAAGAACGGAATAGTCACTGCTTTCATAATCATTCTCGTGACGAGGATGACGCCGACTCCGATGACGAAGCGCAGCAGAGAGAGAGACACCAAACTGGTGGTGATGGGTGGTAAAGTTAGAGGAAGTGAGGACAGTGGTGGATCCATCAGCAGCCCCAGCTGATAATTCACATGGGTAGCGATGGCGGCTCCCACCCCAGTGCCTAGAGCCTGAGCTGTATCGCCCCGAGAGGTGCTCCAGGAATCCAGAGAGAAAGCCACAAGTCCTAGGCTCACATGCGACACGATAATCACAAGTGGAGCAAAGTGATCCATCATGTAGAAGTTGTCGATCTTGTCCAAAATTGGCTGGAAAAAGGCTAAAATGAGAAGGCTGTACAGGAAGCCAGTGATTACCTCCTGCAACACAGGGGCATAAATCATTGTAAGACATGCGTATTCCCTGTGAAAACCAATGTCTTATTCATGTTTGCACTCAAACAAAATACTTGCTAGATACAGTATAACCACAGTCTTATAGAGCACATTTGTGATTCATTGTGTTTTGATGGCAGACTTACCATAAGTTAAAATCTACATATATTTTGACATTCTTGTGTCCAAGCTCTTTAAGGATCAGTTTCTTTATCAACAAATAAAGAAATCAGGTGAGCTGCTGGCTCATAAACGGGGGTTACTGTTGTTATAGTGCAGAACATAACACGTAACAACCTGGCAACCGAATCTAATCTAATCTTATCTAATGGTTTTGAGAGAATTGCAGTTTATATCCATGTCTTCACAAAAAGTCATTATTTCATCATTTTATCCTATTAAACAGTTGTGAAATTGTCATAATTAGCATATACATTCTTGAGGTATGGCCAAAAACCACAGTGCCAAGGCCACAGTGACTATAAAACTGTAATCAGTTCATCCTTGAGTCCAAGTGGATGCCTGTGCCAGATGTAACACATTCCCTCCCGCCGTTCCTGAGATATTGCTTTCACAAGAATGGGACCGACGCAAGGTGATAGTGACCTTTGACGATCACAATCTAATCAGTTCATCCTTGAGTCCAAGTGGACATTTGTGCCAAATTTGAAGAAATTCCCTCAAGACATTCCTGTGATATCTTGTTCACGAAAATGGGACAGACGTGAGGCATAAAAATGAGGCATGAGTGTATATCATGCATATTAATGTTATACATTTATTGTAAAATATGTATTAAAAAGAAATAACCTGTTCACCTACAGAAAACTATGCACAGGTTATTTGTAAAGAGACTATTTTTGACCAAGTTGAGTTAGACCTCACTGACCTTTCTGAGCTGGGACTATAAGTGTCAGTGTAGCCAAAGCGTCCAGGTGGAGCAGCATCAAATCATATTCTCTAGTTAATTCATATTTCAGCGAGGGATGATTTATTTCATATTATTTATTTAATATACTTACCAGAATAGAATGCATCCCCATGTAGACCCTGCTCACACAGACCAGGACACTCCAGCTGAGAGCCACAATAAAGCCAAAGAGGAAGGGGTACTAGGAGAGAGAGCATAACGACATGGAATCAAATATATTTATATAAATACAAAAGCTTCTTCAGTGGGCTCATGGATCCAGTTTGCGGATCTTTCTCATCACCACATCAACAATGACCAGAATATACAGTATACAGATTAATCGACAATGAAAACAATCAGCAGCTGCAGCCCTACTCGGCTCTGTGCGGTTGTACTCAGGCACGGTGTTGCTTTGAGATAAATGCTGATGTCAGTATACTATCATGCTCACAGTGACAATGATAACATGCTGCTGTTAAGCAGATAACATGTTTACCATGTGCACCATCTGAATTTAACATCTTAGCATGCTGACATTTGTAAATTAGCACTAAACACAATGTGCAGCTGAAGATGGGAATGTCATTAGTTAACCAAAGTTTAGGACAAATTAAAAGTTTGACCCGATGATGGCTCCAGATAAAACAGTAAGGGATCACCAAAGAGATTACAGTTCATCCTGAGGGGTCATGTGTGTTTGCTAAAAATAAATGGCAGTCCATCCAATAGTTGTTGACACATTTTACAAAACCACAAATGCCAACTTCATGGTGATGCTAGGGGCAAAAGCCAGGGGCTAAGATAACACTTTGAATCTTCCTGCTGCCCTAGAAGCTGTTTATGGTCTGCATCTTATCTTTTGTAACCGTTTTCTCTGAAACGTTTCAGTTCCTCAACCCCCCACCATCAGTGAAGTTCATGACACCTAAAGAGTTCAGGCAGTTGCTTGAACTGCATGAACTCAGTGCAAAGCTCTTATCCAGGTGTTCGACAACGACAACGACGACATCAATTAAAAAAAAAAAAAAAAAAGAGTATTTCTAGACTCAAGGTCCCATATTGTTCTCATTTTCAGGTTCACACTTCTATCTGTTACTACTTGAACGTGTTTACATGCTGTATTGTTAAAAAAACAAACATTTATTTTCCTCATACTGTCTGCATGAATATGCCCATATTCACCATCTGTCTAAAATGCTCAGTTTTAGCACATTTTAACAGAATTGTGAAACTGTGTTGCTAGGCAACAGCCTGGGTCTGTTTACTTCCTGTCAGCTGATGTCACTGGCTGCGTCCAAAATCACATACTATGCACGACATACTGTGTGTACTATCATTCAACATACTTTTGCATGAATAAACAGTAGGTATGGATCTTTTCAGACGCACAGAGCAGTAATTTACGTCATCACTTCCTGAGATCCTCCTTGTGAGCTGGAGATGAGCAACCATGGCAACCCATACCAGCCTCATGTGACCGAAACGGTGGTTTGTGAGAATCAAGTCTGAATTATTATACATAAACTATATATCACATCTAATAAAATAAAATATATATTACAACTAACAAAGTGAAATTAGTAGATAAACTGAAGCGATATTGATGCTACAGAGCTGTATGCCACTGTTTGTTATGAATGTTGTCACTATCGCATTGCATTGTGGGATATTTATGCTGCCATAGTTTCCAGTGTTGCATACCGTAATATTCCACCGGAAATACCGTACTAATAGTATTGGTTTCATATATACTAAATATCTCAGATACTGTTTTAGTTTACTAAATAGCATGTTAGTGTGAAATTCCAGACACAACTATTCACAGACACTGCAACCGGAAATAAGTTTAAAACTGTGAAATGGGTTTCATGGTGGTGCAGCAGTTTGCACTGTCGCCTCACAGCAAGAGGATCTGAATCCAGCTTGGGGCTCTTCTGTGTGGAGTTTGCATGCTCTCCACTATGTTAACATGGGTTTCCTCCCACAGCCCAAAGACATGCAGGTTAATTATTGACTCTGAATTGTCTATTGTGTGTAGTGCGACATCACAACGTTACAAAAATCCTGACGACTCGTTTAAAGGCACAGTTTCTGAACACGGACTGTGTATATTTCTTCATGAATTGAGCGTTTCAATACTTTCATAGTATCCATATAAGACTTAAACTTTCTTTATAATAAAAATACAAAAATATTTGACTTTTTACAATATGGGACCTGTAAATATCTTTTTTAACATTAAACATACAGAGTGCACAAGATGCCTGGGCAAGCTGATTTCACCAAAAGATTAATAAAGAGTTTTGAAATACAGGATGTACATGGGACCTAAAAAGGACAAGAATGCCCTGTGCATCATTTATTCACTTTCACTTTTCAGCAGCTAGAGCTTTACACTAGAGGCTGGGATTTGATAGTATTTTATCCAATTCAAATCCCAGAGTGAATCATTTTAGGTTTAGTGTTCAACTTTTGAAGAAACTAATTATTAATGACAGCAACTCAAAAGACTGGAGTGGAGGTTTTTGCCTCACAATGATCTTAGTACAGAGTGCAGAAAGCACACAAACCCGCCATCAGCCAGGCTTCATTTTGGCTTTACGCGTGGTATTAACGTTACTTAGCGATAACGCTATCATCATGTGGAGGAGTTCTATTGCTTTGACCTCTCTGATATACTCTTCTTTCTCCTAACTTCCCAGCAGTAAAGTAACCATCCAAACTCCCTGTCCTCCATCTTAACCAGAAAAGACACTCAGAGGAACATGTTTCTCTCATCCTTGACTGTCTTACTTTGTTCATATGCATTGCTGTCCATTAGATCAAAATATTTACTGATATTTAATTCGATACCTTCACTTCCCCTGAATCACATTCACTATTTCACATTCCCTCCCCCCACCTAAAAATCTAAGACACCTTTCACCTTTTCACTCCTCACCTGCATACCTGTGACATACCTTTAACAGTCTTGAGGAATGCTTGTTGTCATCATATGATACTGGGTTAGCAGTGATTTAAAGGCAGTCTGTTGGACTGTTTGTCTAGATGGTGCAGAGAAAAATGTCATATGACTTTTTAGATTTTATTGTTATTGTTTCTTGAACTCTGGTCTTTTCATTTAGATTTTACCTGAACAAATGCATACACTGAAAGATGTTGCAAAGGTCTCATTTGAAACTGTCTGTGGGACTTTGGTGCATCTGGGCATCTTCCCTGTGGGTTAACAAAACTTGATCATATCCTGTGAACTGAGGCTTAAACACTGACGTGAAGAAGACCGAGCTGTCTTGTCTGCAGCAATGACACATTTCCAGTTCCACACTGTCAGAGCTGGGTTGGGTTATTGAATTATGAACTTAAACCCCCCCACCATTCCTCTCACTCTCTGTGCATAGTGTACATACCCTGTTGCCTTTAAGTACCAATTAGATCAGCTGGAATGCTCCTCTGGTATGCCTGTTTTGTTAGATTGTGTAATTAAACATAAAATGACATACAAGATAGGACAGAACAAGTAATAATACAGGGGACACCTTATCATTTCAGCTCAGAGTTTCCGAAACGGTGCTAAAATATTTCACATTGAGGAAATAAAACACTACCCTTCAGAGAAAAGAAGCAGAGGTGCTATCCCACACAGGTAAGGCTGTGGATTTTACAAGGGTGATTACTGAGGCGGTCGAATTTGACAGGATATGAAATGAACAAGGAGCTGTAGTTTACCACCTGGACTGAACAATTTCCTGAGAGGAAATCCTGTAGTTAATAGTGGGTTTGGTGTTTTAGTATTACCAAACTAGAGCTGCAACTAAAGATCATTTGCAGCAACACAATATCTCAAATCCAGAGTTGACATATTTAGTTCGATTGCTGTGTTGCCCAAACACAGTCCAAAATCCAGAGATATCGATTAAGTACATATCAAAGTGGTGACAAAGAAAAGCAGAAACCAATGCATCTTCGGTGTTTTTGATTAGAAATAGTTTGATAAGTAATTATTTATATTTCTGTAAATCCACTAATCAACTAAATAATTTCATCTCTTTCATCTATCAAATTATAACAACCTACACATGTTGGTAATCCAGTTTTGGCATATCTACCTCGGCACACTATCTGCATATTTCCACATACACTGCACATCTTTCTGCAGGAACTGCATTATATGCGACACTTTTAGGGCTCTGTGTGTAAAAAGGTGTTCACCTGCCACCGTCCATAGGTCAGCATGAAGAGACAGAAGGGTATGGCTGTCCCGGTCATAGCGTGCGTGGACGGCATGCTGTACTCAGAGTTGTAGAAGACCTCCACCTTCACCACAGGAGGGGAGGCGGGCCGGGACCAGCGGACCATATCCTTGGTGGACTGCCCCAAGAACAGGTTCCAGGCCCAGACGACGATGAGTCTCCGGCTGACCAGAGCGTCGATGTTCCAGAAGAGGAATGGGAAGAAGATGATGAAGAACATCTCGTTGCCCAGCTCAGTCCCAAACGTGAACAGGTAGAACAGAAACTTGTTGCAGATCAGGAACTCCTGACCCACATCTCCGGTCAGGGAGTTTTTCCGGAGGGGTTTTGATCTGACAGTGTCTGGGTCGACATTAGCCGCTGCTGATGGACCACCAGGCCTGACGGGAATGTCGCCCTGCACCCCGTTAACCTGCGATGCGGTCGCATCCCCGGCTGCTCCGTTCCCAACACCAACATCCGAGCTTGGCTGCACCCTCTTCCTCAGTCCGGGACAGTCCGGCTCCGACTCTCCGCTATCCGGCTTGGTCGATTTAACCGGAAATGTCCCTTTAACGCCGCAAGCATTTTGAAACCTCGCTACATGGCGGGGGTCTTGGAGATAATTACACATCTGTACAAAACTCTTTACAAAGTCGTTCGCCATGATTTAAAATAACTGTTGGTTTAAAACACACAACACTGTTCCGTCGTAAAAATGGAGTTCATGTTCGTCGAGTGGGCTTAAGGGGAAGTGGAGCTCCGTGGCCGCTGCATTCCTCTTAACCATGTAAAATAACAGTGATTTATCTGACAGCACGGAGCAGCTACGCTCGACTACTACCTGCTATCCGCATTCAAAACACAGACCTTGTACACCGGCGTGGTTGGCAGCATCCAAAGTCCGTCACAGTTAACCATTACTTCGTCGTGGTTTATCCTAATTCATACGGAGCTAACTGCGTCAGCCCACTATCCACTGGGCGCTCGTCCTCTTCTTCTTCGGCGGTTCTATATGCGGCAGATTAGACGCAGTAACGGCGCACTGCTGCCCCCTGCAGGTCACCCGTAGACCTCCACCGTGAGACGAGAGGACTGATCACAGACTTTCACAATTTCACACTGTGACGACTGATTTCTTCTTATTTCTGCTTTTTGTCGTCTTCTTCTTCATTTGATTTCAAAAGTTCATTACAATAATAATAAACAATTAACAACAACAAATAATTAATTTTAAATCTATAAGAAATCCACTGTATAAAAATATAATAAATTAGAAATTATACAACAAACAAAATGTAAGGAAAGGAAAAGACGAGCAACAACAAAACAAACAAAAAACATTCAGTGTCTGCTAAAAAAACTGGATTAAATTTAAAATGTCTAAATAATTTAATAGTTTTATTCAGTTTGGAAGTTTTGAGTTTTAAGATATCAATCATGGACAAATATATTTTAGAAATTAGTATCTTTAAAAATAAAAAGGAGGGTATTCTTTTAAGCAATATCATTTAAGAATATAATATTTTTCTAGGATAATAATCAAATTATGTAAATTTCATGTGCCCAAAAAACTGGGATTGTTGACAATGAGTAATATCTCGGTTTTTTGATATTTATTTTCGAAATGTTTTGAGAGATTCTTCTGTAAATTAAACCAAAAAGTGGCATGAAAAGCATGAAAACAATCTACAACCATGTGTTCAATAGTTTCCCCTTCACAATTGCAATTCTTCTTCATCGTCTTCTTCTTCAGTTGTAATAAATTACACAAATTATTAAAAATAATCCAATATTGCCTCAAGTATTTGTACCTTGTACCAAGTGCACGACCAATGGTGGATCAGGTATGATAGCCTACTTAAAGACAAATCCTACACTGTAAAACATTCAATTTCAAGTAAAAGTCCCATGTTAAAAATGCATTATTTTATTGTATTCTTATGAACATGTAAGCAGTATTTAACGTTATTGCATGTTGAGTAGTTTAAAGTACAACAATGCATTACATTTTATAAACGTATCATGTTTTGTATGTACAGTAAGCTCTTAATCCAAAAAGTAAGTGGTTACTATAGGTGTCACATAAATGTAATGGAATAAAAAAAAGTACAATATTTATATTTTAAAATGTAGTGGAGTAGCTAAGTATAAAGTAGCATAAAATGGACATAATCAATTTAAATACCAACACCTCAAAATTGTACTAAAACGTACAATGCTCATATCATGTATTCTTAAATATTTTTTCTTAAAAGCCAAACCAGGGTCATGGTCTGATAGAAGTCCTACATACATACATACATACATACATACATACATACATACATACATACATACATACATTTAATTATATGTAACAATGCCTACATGCATTGTCACTGTCAGATAAATAAATAAATAAATCCCCGACTCATTATCCATCTCAAAAGCAAAATAACATTTTAGGTCATACAAAAATATAATCGATATTCCAGGTCAGTACACACAACTCTGAGAAGCTAGAGATAATAATACCAGAAAAACAACGGAAATCATCAGATTTTCTTTCAAAATAAAAGCATCCAATTAACTGAGTTTAAGGCTGATGTGACTATTATATAATAATTGAACAAGGTATATCTGAGGACTGATCTTCATTTAACAGGTAAAAAAACCTCAACCTCAACGTGGCTACGTGTGATATGAAAGTGACAGATTTTGGATAAAGCATACCATTTAGCTCAGTTTCTACATGGAATAATTGTGTTTCCACTGGAAAATGAAGCTTTTATTTTTAAAACCTCAGTCCGGAAGTACCTCATAACTCTGGTTAACTTGACTCTTGTGGTCCTCGCTCCGGTCGGGCAGACTGAGGGGGGGTATTTAACATCAGCACGACCACCGAGCAGCTCCGAGTCTCTGTCCGGATCCCTCATAATGCATGGGGGCAAGAGAGGACTGGTGGCTCCGCAAAACACTTTCCTGGAAAATATTGTCCGGCGCTCCAGCGGTGAGTTTTACTCTGAAAGGGAAAACAAGAATTAATGGATGCTGATTTGGCATGGTGTCAATCAAGGCACCACACAGGGCTGCCTCCACGGGATGCTAAAGTAAACATGCAATGTTACCTCTATATTTTTTTTAATGGGAAGCAGCAGCAACTAAGACTTTATTGCAATTTCCACTTTTTACTACCTAACAATAAAAATATGCACATTAATGAATTATACAATACGTCTCATGTCCAATTTCCTCTGATTAATAAAGTCAGTATAATAGACTATTCTTAAGATACCCCTAAAGACATAGATTATACTGTTATACTAATATCATTAGTATAAGAAACAGGAATGTTTACTGCTCTGTACAAGTACATTTTATGTTTTATTGCTTATTTTAATGATGGGTACCCTTTCTAATAAAAACGTCCTTTATTTCTGAGGAGTTCTTCTGGATTATTGCAAACGCCTTTTTAATTTTCTTTTAGGGGATGTATAATGTGATTTGTGTTCATGGTGACTCAGTTATACTTGATGGTAGACTATTTTATCTCTTGCAGTGTTTTGTCTCATTAACTAGTGTATTGTTTTGCAGTAATACCTGTTAGTATTTCTTGTCTATATTTAAGAAAGGTAATAATAGTATTCAAAATGTAATACTTGGATTGCCAGTCTGCGTGGCAGCTAATACCTTCCCAGAGTGTGTGTGTGTGTGCGCAGATTGATGGTTTTCATCACAAGTATGACATGCAAAATGTCAAACAGTAGTATAAAGATTAACATAAAATATTAAAAACAATTTCTGTATTATATGTTAGAGTAATTTAGTCTGTAACAATAATCTGACATTCATTCAATATTGTCTGACTCTCACAGACCCTGAAACACTGCAAACAGCTGCAGACCACTGATTACAACATAAACTGAAGCCTCAAGTTCAAGATAAAGCTGCAGCTGATGCTTTAAGATTGACAGCTTCATTGCTGCCTGTATAAATTGGACAATATGTCCTCAGTCTTTTCTCTAGAGACAGCAGCTCTGTCCAAGCCTGCTGTGAAGCTGGAGAACTTTGCAGCTCCTCATCAATATTTAATGAACATTAAGGGCGGAACATAAACCACTTTATCAACATCTATTTCTGCCCAGTGACTCATCTGATTATCACCATTTACTGCTGCTTTAAATATTAATGATCTTTTTTTCAATTATATGATTATTAAAATAATAGTGTAGTAGAGTTTGATGTGTGGTGATTTGAATAATTGCAATAATTAAGATACAGATTTATGTACTATATATGTTGAGGTTTTTCTCATGCATGACACTGGTCAGCAGTATTTATAGGTAAATTATGAAACAAACATTAAAATACCAGATTTAATCAACAGTTTTCTTACTGAAATTTACAACATAATTTGCAAAAATATCAATTAATGGCAACACAGCAAAAATCAGCAGAGTTTCAATACAGTTGCATGACTCCAGTTGTGATGGTTGTAAGGATGCCCTGGCTTTCACTGACAAACCCCCAAATGGTTGATCAACAGGTGCCCTTTAGTCTGCAGGTGTGTCATTAGCCATGACTAGCCTTGCTGTATTTTCTTGCAGAAACCAGTTTCCTGTTGGGAAACGCACAAATCGTGGAGTGGCCAGTCGTTTACAGCAACGATGGATTCTGCAAGCTGTCTGGATACCACAGAGCTGAAGTCATGCACAGAAGTAGCTCATGCAAGTAAGTTTTTGTTGTATAATGGCCTGAATGTGACGATGCACTGGGATGATTTGTATTTAAAGGCATGTACGTTGATTGGCCTGATATCTAGTGGTGCAGGTCCAGGAATCTTAATCACCTCCAAAAACCATTGATCTTACTATTGTTATCTCTGGAAAGTGTGCACACTGATTTGCAAGAACACCAATACAGATTTAAAGAAATATTCAGTCCACTTAAGTAATGTCTGTTCTTTAAACCTATTACGCCTGTGTGCTTTCCCCCCTTTCCTTTAGTGCGTTACATAATGTTTTGTGCATGTAAAATCTCTGCGAAGTTACAAAGTCCACGCCAAAGGGAGCTACTCTCCCCTACAGAAACACTGCTCCTGAACTGCCTGAAACATCTTGCTTGAAGTTTATCCGCCTTTTTCCCATAACGTGGTGATGTCACCAAGTAACGCATTTGCATGATACCTGCTTAGCAGCTAGTTTGGCACACCTTCAAACAAAGCTAGTTAGAGCGGAGCTGGAGCGGAGAATGAAGAGTTTGTCTTGGTTGACCAATTACAACAGAATGGGCCAGCTGACCAATCAGAGCAGACTGGGCATTTTGGGAGGGGGAAATAGGTGCTGCAGCACAGCCAGTATAAAAAAAGTGTTTTTTTGTACATTAAAGCATGTAAACATGTTCTAGTAGAAACCCAAAATACACATAAATGTATGATAGGTCCTCTTTAATCTTCTGTCTTTCTTTCCTTGTGACCAGCTGATAATAACATGCACCTTTTTGCTTCTTGGTATTCCCTCCTCTTTTTTTGCAGTTTCATGTATGGTGACCTAACTGATAAGAAGACTATAGAGAAAATCAGACAGACTTTTGACAACTATGAGTCTCATTTCTATGAGGTGCTGCTCTATACAAAGAATAGTAAGTATCACTATTGAGCCCTATACGTTTTCACTAAAATCATCAACTGCACAACATTTACTCCTATTTGTCCCATTTGTTTGCTCTCTCACAACTCTTTTTACTTGTTTCCTACAGGAACACCAATATGGCTCTACATGCAGGTTGCTCCAATCAGAAATGAAAACAACAAAGTGGTGCTTTTCCTCTGTACCTTCAGGGACATTACGCTTTTCAAACAGCCAATTGAAGATGACTCAACTACAGGTGAGACAGTTCAGTATTTCAGTGTAATCATTTAAAGTTTTTTTTATAGTAAATGAAGGTCCATCCAAAGCTAAATTTTACCCCAAAAACACCATGGAGGGTGCAGTGCTGCTGAAAGTCTCCAGCACATGAGTGGCTGTGACTTAACAGACGTTTGTTTCCTGGTATGTAACATACAACTGTCCAGGTGTTATGTGCGCGGGTCAGTGAACACTGGTCTCTGAGGGTGCCATGTCCCAGAGGACTAAGTGTGCCACTGAGAATTTTACATACTGTACATCAAGCAGAAACAAAGGACTCTCAGGCCACATGGGGATGGTAAATGTATGAAAATACTGATTATACACAGAGGTAATAAAAGAATGTCAGACTCCAGCCAGCTGACAAAATTTGACTGGTTTTACAGTGAAGAACACCATCAAGTCCTAGAAATGCATTTAAAAGTCTTCAAAGAAAAATCCAGATAAAATGACTCCTCTGAAAGTATCTTGTAAACTTGCCCGTATGGTTGTTGACACTGGAGAGAAGAAATTTTCCAACAAGTGGGAAACGCTGTATTTAAATTCCAGTAATGTAGACGTTATTGATCTTGGCGATATTATAAAAAAAAAAGTTCCGCATTGTTTGTAAAATTAAAATGTGGGAAATTTTGTATGAAAACTCATAATTGTGCTGCGTGCCTGCATAAGACGGCCTGCCTTTTCTTTTCTCTGAGCAGGATGGACAAAGTTTGCCAGACTGACGCGGGCACTGACCAACAATCGCAACCTGGTGCAGCAGTTAGCGCCACTGAGCAAGACGGAGGTCAGCCACAAGCCCTCCAGACTGGCTGAGGTGAGCAGCGGCATTTTTCTTTTTGCAATTTTACAGACATTTTTAAAAATTAAGATGCACAACTAGAGGGATTTATGATGACTACTGTGATTTTATATCATGATGTTAAATATTCCCTTTCAATGAAAGGCTCTCCAGCTGGGGTCAGACATCCTCCCTCAGTACAAACAGGAGGCCCCTAAGACCCCCCCACACATCATCCTCCACTACTGCACCTTCAAGACCACCTGGGACTGGGTCATCCTCATCCTCACATTCTACACCGCCATCATGGTGCCCTACAACGTCTCCTTTAAGACAAAGCAAAACAACTTGGTCTGGCTGGTGCTGGACAGTGTTGTGGATGTCATCTTCCTGATTGACATTGTGCTCAACTTCCACACCACTTTTGTGGGTCCTGCTGGGGAGGTCATTTCAGACGCGAAGCTCATACGAATGAATTACCTGAAGACGTGGTTCGTCATTGACCTGCTGTCCTGTCTGCCGTACGACATCATTAACGCCTTTGAACATGTAGATGACGTGAGTGAATATTTATTATTTTATTGCTAAAATGGCTTATGCTTTGGTGCTACATATAATTATCAAAACATTTCTGATTGTTTCTGTCAAGGAGGTCTTCACATCTTCTTCACGAGCAGGTCATCTACGCGAGTCCTCAATTTTTCACAGGAATACCACACGAACAGAAGACTCTGTACTCCCAGTAAGGAAATACATGTTTTTTCATTTAAAGCTGCTACAATTAATAGTTTTTTTTATATTGACAATGGATAAAATGACTGCATGTAACGTTAAAGGAGAAATCACTTTGTACAACCATGTCAGTACAGCAATCTCATTTGCCCTTATTGAATCTGTAATCTTTGGAACCATCGGTGCAGTAGGGCTAAAACTTATGTCATTATATACAATCCTACAATGTGTAGGATTTTAAGAAAGAAAGAAAGAAAGATATTCCTTTATTAGTCCCACAGTGGGGAAATTCAGTTTTACACTCTGTTGTTCACACAGTACATATACATGTCAATGGAGAGATGTCAGAGTGAGGGGGCTGCTCCTGACAAGCGCCCAGAGCAGTTGGGGGTTTTGGTGCCTTGCTCAGGGGCACCTCGGCAGAGCCCAAGAGGTAAGCTGGCACCTCTCCAGCAACCAGTTGGTCTTGGTCCATGGGGGACTTGAACCGGTGACCTCCGCGTCCTAACCCAAGTCCTTACGGACTGAGCTACTGCCGCCCCAACGGCATCTAGTAGTGTGGTTGCAGATTGCATCCAACTGAGTACCCCTTTCCAAGACTGTGGTAACGCAGGCTGCCAAGTGCAAAAAACATGGTAACGGTGTTTGCTTCAGAGGCCATCCATACCATAATAATACTACTTTAGGAGCAATGGAAGTCAGATGGCGGCTGACGGTACCACGGTTTTGCTCTCTGCGGCTCATGTTTCTGCAGTTTCCCAAGCATGTTGGAGAACTACAGTGGCCTACAGGTTATGTAAAAACAAAATAGGTTCCCTCTAGTCTAGCCAGTGTTTGGCTTGTCTGTTCTGAGCTACTGTAGGAACATGGTGGAGCAACATGGCAGACTCCACAAAGGGGGTAGTGGCTAGGTAGGGAGCCAGCAAACTAGGAAAACTCCCTTCTAGACACAACTCTGTGAAGAGGACCCGCTCCCTATGTAGATATGAAGGGCTCATTCTAAGCTAACGAAAACATGATTCTTAGTTACACTAATGAAAACATAGTTATGAACATTACACTGTATTTCTGCTGATACATTCTCCGAAATGTTACAAACTGTTCCTTTAATTGAACGATCGGTTGATTAAATGTCAGAAAACTGTGTAAAACTTCACATCACAGTTTCTCAAAACCTAAGCTGACATTGTATACAAATGTGCTTGTTTTGACTGGCCAACAGTCTAAAACTCTGAATTTGTGGCTTAAATTAATTGATCATGAAAATATTTGCTGTTTAATTTGACTCACAGCTTCCTCCTGTCTCTCGTAGGGTCTCAGCAGTTTGTTCAGCTCCCTGAAGGTGATCCGCCTGCTCCGGTTGGGCAGGGTGGCCCGGAAGTTGGACCACTACCTGGAGTATGGAGCAGCCGTCCTGGTTCTGCTGGTGTGCGTCTTCGGTCTGGTGGCCCATTGGCTGGCCTGCATCTGGTACAGCATCGGAGACTACGAGGTCATCGACGAGACCACCAACACCATTAAGACAGACAGCTGGCTCTACCAGTTGGCCCTGAGCATTGGGACTCCTTACCGCTACAATGCAAGTGGTACAGGACAGTGGGAGGGAGGTCCCAACAAGGACACGCTGTACATTTCTTCTCTCTACTTCACCATGACGAGTCTCACCACCATCGGATTTGGCAACATCGCTCCAGCTACAGATGGAGAGAAGATTTTCTCAGTGGCTATGATGATGGTGGGCTGTAAGTATTCAATTATGTGTTACAAACATTTTTATCTTTTCTAAATCCCGTTAGAAAACAACAAGTTTAATAATCCATAAATAATATCATTCTATAATTACTATTCTTGGTATGAGTGCTGGTTAAAGGTGGCATTTTGACAGGTGATGGTGCTTTTTGTATTCAAGCGTATGTCCCATACAATGACAGTGTTTCACAAATCATCAGTTTAGCTTTTCTCTGGTGACATGTTACAAAACAATGGAGCCTAAATCAGATGCTGAATGCTGAAATAGATCTCCGTCACACGTCCGCAGCAATAGGTACAAACAGAATCACTTCCTCATTAGCGTTTTTGCCTACAAAACAAAAGGGTGAGAAAATCAGTTTTTTTTAAAAAACAACTTTAAAATACAAATGGAATACAATAACAGGATTACTACTACTACTTGATGTGAAAACTAGCATCTTCCATCGGTCACTTTTTTTTGATGTCAGGTAATATGGCAGTTCTAAAGGGTTTTTATGTCAATCAGTTCCTCTTGTGCATCTTTATCACATTCATTGATAAGGAGGCCGACTCGCATGTACAGGCAGAAGCAGGCCCAGTGCGTACAGTTCCCCTGCCCGGCCAACTGGGTCGAGTATAGCGGGTCAAACCAGCGACCGACTTGGTCGAGTAGAGCGGCCAGCTGGGTCGAGTATAAAGACCGACCAGGTCAAGTATAAAAACCGACCGGGCTGAATATAATGACTGACTAAGTCAAGTGTAAAGACCGACTGGTTAGAGCGAGTGAACCCAGTCAAACATACAAAATTGCAGCCTATGCAGTTTAAATAGACAGAGTAGAATAAATAAATAAAATGTTTGCCATGGCCCCTAATTTAAAGTATCGCACACTATCGTGGGAGTAGGGGCATTCTGCCATTCATTGTGAAGGAGACAGACAGATGCAGCAGACATTGATTTACTCATGCACTGTCTATTTTCATTTTACACAATATATAATTGTAACTGTCCCACAATAATATTAATCTGTTTTATTCTTCAGGTGATATTAATTACATAATTACTAATGTAGAGGAAGAAATAAGTTCAGAAACATTTTATTATGATGGCTGTTTCTTACACTAGTTTATTCTTGGGACCCCCAGTTGGTAGTCCTTGTATGTTAAATAGGTCGGTAGGAGGAGGGTTAATGAAGCAGTAAATGGACTCACACAGGCGTCTAATACAGACACACACAAGCTCTTTCAATAACATGAACACACACATTTAAACAGCACAAGGCAACACAAGGCCTCCAGTTTTCCTGCGTTCTTCCAAGCCTCTGACAAATAGCATAAATATATCAGTTGCCAGTGGACAGTTTGAAGTGAAATTCAAGTGAAGGTTTTCAGAACAGCTTAAATCAAAGTGGCCGCGGTTGTTCTTCCTCAATGGACATACAGTACAACCTTGACAGTCTAAATAAATATACAGCAGAGGACAAAAGACCAGCAGCTCCACTGTTGTTTCAGTGGCATGAAGACAATATGATTGTGTATGCTCTCTCACTAGGAAATATCTGCGTTTGTGACACATAAGTTTCTACTATTACGTGCCATTCACTGTTGAAAGTAGCACGTTTCACTGGCTGATGCCACATTCAACTGACATACACCAGGACACTTGTATTTTAGCTGTTATTGGCATTAAGTTGATGCTCAAGGCAGTGGGATAAGAAGTCAATATAAATTTAAAGCAGAATTTAACAATTTTATGGTTTTGTCATTGAAACCACTTGAATTAAGTCACACAGGGCTAATATTTAGCAGGCCAAGCTAGCTAGAACAAAGTAATTAGTATAACAGGACAGCTGCCTATGACCATAGGTTATCTGCCACTTGTTATAGCGACATACGCTACCAGTTTATGTCAGCAGATGCAGATGGGAAGTGATATGCCAGCAGACCAACAGCTGTACAGCATTAGCCACTTTTCGATCTCCCATCACTCTACAGCAGACGATACATACATCCTTTGATTCCATTTCATTCATGCGTTCATCCATTCATGATGTGCCAGTACAACCTTGCAGGAGCCGAAACAATCTGGATGCATTTACTTGCATGCTAATCATGATAATGTGCTCCACGGCCCTGCTGGTTGTCTGCCAGCTGTCAGTAAAGCAACATATGGTGTAGATGTGCAGGTTTCTGCACAGATGCAAAGTAAAATTCAAGCTCAGTATGATCAACTCTTGGCTGGTTCTTACTGATAAATATGTGTTGTAGCAACAGATCAACACTGTTGTATGTTAATTTAGATAATCCTGCTTTGACTTGATGTAGTTTTGCATGCAATCATATTTTCACTGGCATTTAAAATCCTATTTTGATCTTTTAATTTTAATTTCAATAATAGATCACTTTGTATGCTCTTCACACGGTATTCAGTAATTCACAGGCTCTTTCTGGTCGCATAATTCACATTTAGCTGCAGCCTCTGTGTTTGAAGCACTGGGGAGAGTTCAGGACTCATTTAGGACTAGTTTTGTCAATAATAAAAAGTGACATGTTTAGCGCCCATCACAGCCTGCCCTATGTAAGTCTGTCTGAAGGTTGGTCATCACTATTGTCTTTGTGTTAATACGCTCACATTCAGATTATTTGGGCCCATTCTGTGCTTTAATTTTATTTATTTTTTTGCTTGACTGCTGATGCTATATGACAAATACTATGGATACAGCTATTTTCATGCAGTAACAGCAATCTGAATGACTTTCATTTTAAAGTTACCACAACCACAGCACATTATTTTTTTTTTTGGATCTGTTTTTGATTCAGATCCAGTGGAGCTGCAGTTTTGAATAGGACGCAAACTGTAAATCAGATTAAGATCAAGTTCATTATGTCAAGTCTTGTGTAAGAGGGACTCACAAGTGACGCACTGCTATAGACCTTCGCATGTTGTATAACATTACTGGCTTATAAACAGTATCTTTCAGTGTCATATTTCTAAGTTTATACTCAAACTACCTCTAATTTAGGGAGTGGTGAACATTAAATTCCCCTAATCCCATCTACCCTAAATGTTTCATTCACAAAAATTAGTTTATTCACCTTAAAAAGTGATGTGTGAAGTTATTATATCTAAAATATAGGGACTCTAATTTATAAAAAAATTTCGTAACCAATAATGACCCTCGTTAATCAATTATTAACCGTTAACTGACAAGACTTGTACCTCACATGCAGCGGTGTGCCAGCTGCAGTATATGAGCACAACAGACAACTGAGGCCTCAGTTCACCATCAGGAGAGTTACTGTAGCAGCCACGGTGTTGCATTCACCGTCTCCAGTTCACCGTAAGGAGAGCTACTGTAGCAGCCACGGTGTTGCATTCACTGTCTCCAGTTCACCATCAGGTGAGCTACTGTAGCAGCCACAGTGTTGCGTTCACTGTCTCCAGTTCACCATCAGGAAAGTTACTGTAGCAGCCACGGTGTTGCGTTCACTTCCTCCGGTTCACCGTAAGGAGAGCTACTGTAGCAGCCACGGTGCTGCGTTCACTGTCTCCAGTTCACCATCAGGAGAGCTACTGTAGCAGCCACGGTGTTGCGTTCACTGTCTCCAGTTCACTGTAAGGAGAGCCACTGTAGCAGCCACGGTGTTGCGTTCACTTCCTCCGGTTCACTGTCCAGGAGCGTTAGCAGCCACTGTGCTGCGTGTAGGGTCGCAGACATGCAGCCACTTTCCAAGTAAAAGTCTCCCCTGCACATTTAGTTTAGTTAAGCAGGTTGTCAGCTGCGTGTCTGCCCTGATTAACTTTAGTGACTGTTTAGCAGCTGCTAGCGTTGCCGTACCCACTGTAACGTAAATTGGGCAAGTTTTCAACAGCCTGTGTGAGTGTGGGTTTGTCAGTGGCGTTATAGCTGTGAACGTAGCTGTAGCAGACAGTGTGTGTACAGTTTATTTGTCGGTGAATAAATGCTACGAGGCTACAAGCTACACCTCCTCGGTTGGAAATCCAGAGCCAACTTCCTGTATCTGCGCCGGCTCTCTCTTAAGGTGGACCAGCTTTTCTCCTTAAAAGTGATGAGCTGCTCCTCTGTTTTTCTCAGCTTTTAAATGAATTATTAATATTTCTTCTAACCGTTTAACCGATAGCGTTAATCAGTTAAAATGCTTAACGTTATCGGTTAATTATTAACATTCCTACTAAAATAGTAAGTCAAACCAACCTCATTTAAATAACTTTGAACTCCTTCATAAAAATAGAAATCTATTTTTATGCAGGTGTTTTGAATTATTCCATCAGCCGCTGCAGTTACAGTAATAGCTTCACCGTCAGTGTCACTGCGTCCACTGTCAGCCTTTGCTTACAGTCACGACTTGCCTTCCCTCGCTGACCTTTGGCCCTCTCCTCTGAAACAGCATGTAATGTGATGCAATAAAAACAGTGAGGGAAACACAAACTGACAGCCACGCTTCAAGGTCTGTACTTCCAAAACTAAACACCCATTACTCTGGTGGCGTTTCAATCACGAAGATCACTCAGTCACACTGAAGTGTCGGGTTCAATTGCGGCCCATAAATCTCCTGCTACAGATACAGTAATTATGCGAGAGGAAACGAAGAAAGGGAGAGTTTGCCTGCAGGCTGGAGTGTAGTAAAAAGACAATGAGCCATCACGTTAGATATGTGCCCTAACCTCTGTGATCCCGCTGTGGCGACTGGAGACAACTCTTTCCTCTTGAGTGGGTAAAACCTCAAGAGATACTGACTGACTCTTTGAGGTCACTGCAGCACAGAACTCTTACTTAGGAAATGTGTATTATGAATTACATTATAAACGCTCAATCCACCACCCAATGATGCAAACAGAAAGTCATATATGCAAATTGAAATATCATAATATTTTTTTTCTTGTTCTAGTAACAACCAAATTTCTTGTTCTAGTAACAACCAATATTTCATGTGTCAGCCTTTATACGGTTAACATTAAATTTTTTATTAAGGTATTTGTAAAGGGATTTTGAGGGCTAATGGATAGATAAAGGATTGTAATATTTAAGGGTATTTTTGAGAGATTATATGAGTATATGTTATGGGTATTATATGGATAATAGGAATAAAAAAGAAAGACAAACAACCTTAAAATTGTGAGGTTCAAATCCAACCTGCAGCCCTTTGATGCATGTCATTCCCTCTCTCTCCCCCTTTTGTAACAATCACTGCCTCTCTCTCTCCATTAAAGACACAAAAGCCCAAAAATAATCTTCTTTCCCCCAAAACATGACAACCATACCTTAATTCATAACCGATATAGGACCTTAATTTAACCAAATAAGGAGGAAATGAAAAGCTTAAAGGGAAAAGAAATGGATAAATTAATGGATTGTTATACTGTATATTAAAGTATTAAGGTAATGGAATAGCCAATAAGGGGGAAGATTAATCTTATCATATAGGTTTATTGGTTTTAATGTGCATATTTTAAGGGTAAAACGTCCTTAAGATTGACCAAACCATGTAAACCACCCCTTAATATTTATTCATGAGAACCATGCAATGTTTCCTTACAATGTCAACATAATCCATTAAAATACCATAACATGTTAAAATTATTTATTTATTAATTATTTATCTTGTAAATTTCTTAATTTGCACCATAATTTAAAAGTAATGGTCCTTTTAAGATACAAGTGTACAAGGGTACACGTCTTTATTTTTTTGTAAATTCAATTTTTTTACAGCCTTAAACCTCTTTAAAACATGCTTATAATCTATTAATATACTGTGTGTAATAAAAAAAATAATTAAACAATAATAAAACCCATATTTGAGATGAAATGCCTTGAGTACAAATCTATTAAATATAAGATATATTACTTAAAAACATTTCAGACCTTCATGTGAACCAAACTGTAAGTGATCCCAAATTGTTTCGTAGTTTTACTCATGTTGACTATATCAGTCTGTTTGTACCTGACTTTGCTCCTCATCTTTTGCTTTAGCGCTGCTGTACGCAACCATCTTTGGAAATGTCACAACCATCTTCCAGCAGATGTACACCAACACAAACCGCTACCATGAGATGCTCAACAACGTGCGTGACTTCCTGAAGCTTTATCAGGTTCCCAAAGGTCTGAGTGAGAGGGTCATGGACTTCATCGTCTCCACCTGGGCCATGTCTAAGGGCATCGACACAGATAAGGTATAATTATTGTTGTTGGTATCATAAAAAAGCAAACGTATAGGTTGACAGGTGGACAAAGGTCACAACAGATGACTGAGTGCACTCACTGACACTCAGGGTTCACTGGAACTTTGCATGGATATTGTGCACCAATGGAAAGTTATACCATATTAATATTATATCTATCTATATCTATCTATCTATATCTATATATATATATATTTGAAGAAAGGAGAAAAATGAAGAAAGGAAGGAAAAATACCCAGAGGAAGGCGAGTGTGTCTCTGTATTTTACACTGACATAATTTTTATAATAACCCTCCACTTGAGACTCAAGTCTTGAGTGCTTCACATCGGTTTTTTATGCCACACCCATGGGTACATGGATAAGGGTACACTGCTAACTATTTTCCTTTAGTGTGTTATATAGTTTTTTGTGCATGTAAAAGGTCTGCAGAGCTACAAAGCCTAAAGTCCATGCCAAAATGAGTTACTCTCCCGTAGAAACGCTGCTCCTGAACAGCCTGAAACAACTTGATTTGAGTCCCACCTTTTCTTCTGTAACGTGGTGATGTCACCAAGTAACACATTTGCATAATACCAGCCTAGTAGTGTGCTGCAGCACAGCTGGTATGAGGAAAATAAAGCATTTTTTGATGCATGTTCTAGTAGAAACCCAAAATACATGTATGCACCTGAAAATAAGCATCACAGCTCCTCTTTGGTGACATATTAACTGCTCTCACATCTCATCATCTTTCTCAGGTTCTCTCAATTTGTCCAAAAGACATGCGGGCCGACATATGCGTCCACCTCAACCGGCAGGTGTTCAACGACCACCCGGCGTTTCGTCTGGCGAGCGACGGCTGTCTGCGCTCTCTAGCTGTGGAGTTTCAAACCACACACTGTGCACCTGGAGACCTCATCTTTCATATCGGAGAGAGCGTCGACACCCTCTGCTTCGTAGTCTCCGGCTCACTGGAAGTCATCCAGGATGATGAGGTCATTGCAATACTAGGTAATCCAGCGCAATATTATGACATAAAGGGAGGTCAAGATTTATTTGTGCCTGTTGGTGTAGATAAAACTAGAGCAAAGGTTGTCTCAGTGCAAAGATGCATTTGAATGTTTCCTCAGCCCATTATAATCACAGGCTATGTGAATATAGACACTTTTATTCCTATTATAAATTTTCTCTTTCACTGAAAACTCTCTGTATGCTATATCACCACAATTTCTGTTTTTTACTACGTCACATGTGATGTTCACGTCAAAGAATTCAACACTTTCTGCTTGTCATAAACACAGTGATCATGTCTGCCTCCATCCAGGTAAAGGTGATGTGTTTGGAGATGTGTTCTGGAAAGAGACCACGCTGGCCCGGGCTTGTGCTAATGTCCGAGCTTTGACTTACTGCGACCTGCATGTCATCAGGAGAGAAGCTCTGATGAGGGTGCTGGAGTTTTACACAGCGTTCGCCAACACGTTCTCCCGCAACCTCATCCTCACCTGCAATCTACGAAAACGGGTAAAAATGACTCAACCCATTTGTGCCTGCAACTGAATTTTTAAAATTTCCTTTAGTGGAAGAGTTCTCTGGGCTTGTCTAAGCACAAAACTTTTCAAGAAGTTTTTTCTTATCATACTGTATCTAATCTTTGGGCACATGGGACTACTGTTTAGGAAAAACAGTAGTCCCATGTGCCCAAATACTAGATATAGTATAATAAGAAAATGACTATCTCAGAAACAAGATGCACAATCAAGTATTTGGTATCTATGAACTCATAACAAGCTGAATAGCAAAGATATGCACACATATGCTGTGTAAAAAATATTTTATATAGAAAACATTTAATAAACACAATGTTAGTGTTTTTCCTACTTTTTTTTTCAAAAATCCTGACTTTGACTATTAATGAAAGTCTGATTTTTCATATGATTTCACTATTTCAAAGTCGTACTATTAGATACTTGCCCAAAGTACGTCCATACCAAATTTGAAGACTTTTGACCATGTAGAACAAATGTTGTGGCATTTTTATTCATACTTATATAGTCTTTGGGCACAAATGGTAGATAATATACTGTAGCTGTCATTCTTTCTTTCCAGTTAGTTTCAGTGTAAAACATATTTGTTGTGCATTTGTTAGAGAGTAGACAGTAAAGGTGTAACAAAATAATCATCCCCGCTGCAATTACATGATCAGCACCTTAAACTCCTGGACCACCAAAGTGCCCTACAATTAAATATTATTAACAAGCAGCAGGCTGCAAGTGAGTCTGTAATTACAAACTCATGCTGTGCAGCCAAACTTTGCTCAAACGCAGAGCTTCTCCTATAAAACGAAGAATCTCTGTCCCTTTGCATGTCCTTCATATGTCTCAAGGACCGTTCTTCCGGTCTACAAACTTGACGGATGTACTGCTCAAAACCCAAGCGAGTGCAGCGTTGAATGTGGTGCAATTTGGCCAGGTGTCGGCACAATAACAATGAACTTTACATTGTGGCCTGTAACTTTTGAACTGTCCTTTTTTCCTGGATTTTGTCTAAATAAGCCATGCCCGTTTGCATCTAGACTGATTTTTTTGAATTGTGTCCAAATCAGATTTTTTACTACTACTTCTACAAATTTTGAGCAATCATCACCACATTTGGCACACAACATCTCTGGACCAAACTGGAAATAGCCACTTTTCTGATTGTGGATGTGCCATACAGTTTTACTATAGCTGGCCCTCAAATTTAGCTCAGATGTTGTGGGCGGGGCTTATATTACAAAAACAAAAACTTATATTACAAAAACAAAAACTTATATTACAAAAACTTTGTACCATTGTGACCACATTTGACAGATATGTGTAGATATGATGTTTGAGTGACCATGACCAATTTAGTGCCATTTGGCCAATATGTGGCACTGTAGCATCATCATTTAACTATGAAGGAAGTATTCTCTGTCTGCATATGCATGACTGCTGTTTGCATATCTGGACAACTGTTCGTCCAATCAGCGTCACACTTGGCGGGTGCAAGCAGCCTTATTGCTGTTTTCCACAACGTTGCAAGCTAACTTCTGGGGGCCAAGTCATCAGCTCGTTCCGAACAGGCACTGCGCTAGTTATTTTAAATTATGAAAGAAGCTTCCAAACATACCATAAAAAAAAACATGGAGTCTTAGGTTTGAATCTCTCAGTACACATCATTAAGTTTGTACAGGACATACAGAACATAGGATACTGACAGACAATGTTGAATAACGTGATTTTAACAAATATCAAGCTACTCAAGTGGACACAAAAGGAAAAACTGTATCTCAATAGAGTTTGTTGAGTTCTTACTTACTATAAAATTAAAGTGAAAACCCATCACCCTTAAATAACTCTGCACATGCAACGATAACAAAAAAGTAGTGAGAATAAGGAATACGTATTCTCTTGAGTTCAAACTAAGACTCTAATTAATATTTGATAAACCTTTGCTAGGATACACATATATTAATCCCATTAAGGCATTGAGATGTATTGCTTTACAGTCTTGATAGTGAGTTTCTCATATATCGCTGTAATATCATCCTATGGGATGAACATCACATTAATTCTTAATGAATATTCCCTTTAAAGTTAACATGGGCCGATGTGCTCTTTGTTCACGACTGGCTTGTATGAAATAGAGATACTTCTGGGGTACAGTAGATGTCATCAATTAGAGTATGCACTTTTATGAAGGAAATAAACAGACCCACATTTACTTATATAATCTGTGTATCTAGAAAAGTTCAACTATAGAACTGTGCCTCAACTTAAACACAGTCATTACAGCATGTTTACAGAAACATATCATATATAATGATTTTATAATGTTTTAAGTAACTATATACTTTAAATGTCCTTTCTGATTTTTCTAGCTTCTTACAGCTCCATTATAAGGAGCGCTTATGTAATAATATATACTTGAAATCATACAGTCAGTGAAGCAGCCCTAAATCTACACAATTTCAAGGCAAATTGTGGCTACATGTTGAAAGATTTATGTCTCGTACTTAAAATGTGTTCAGTGAAAACAAAGCCATCTATTATTCATTTCAGCAGCTTTACAAACAGGTTGTGCCTGCATAGGTTTAAGATTGACTCTCTGCCCTCTTTACTGTTATGTACTAGTGAACTTGCACAGATGTGAATCTAAACTGCACACGGACACAAGCTAAAGGCGTTGCAATCCATACAATCAGAGCCCGAAAGCAATATCTCGAATGGATTTGCTTTAATTTCATCAGTTATGCATTATACAGTAACATTTCCAACATTTTCCGCTCAAATTCAATTGTCTTTTTGTGTGTTTTGAGCAGTTGAATTGATTAAACAGATTTCTTTTTTGACCATATGGGCAATTAGATCAAGATTAGACTGAGAAACTTCCAATAACACAGCGGCTTTAAATATAAAATCTACAGTATGTTAATAACCAGCATTAATAAATGGTAAACTGATAGGGAATCTGACTTTAGTTATGTACTGTTAACAAACAATGACATGACAATTAAAAATGTTAACTAATTATTAGTAATGCTATAACTTCAGCTATGTCAATATTAGTTTGTGTAATATGAAATGATAAGTTGATAAATTATATATTGTATCATAGCTGAGAAGAGATGAATAAAATTACACTGTGATTACATTAGTATAATATTTACAGTTTATTGTTGCACATATAACATATTTGTTAATATTACCAAATGATTTATAAGCCTAATCTGTTTGTAAAACATTTATAAATGTTATATAGATAGATGGATCACAAACCAATTATTAACTACTGACAAAGTATTTACTGTGTATCTAAATAATGTTTACATATGAAGCATTTGTTAACCATTTAACAAGGTTTTCTAATCATCAATTTCAAGTTTATAATAGCTATCCAAATAATATTTATAGACTGTTTGCAACCATTTATGAACCATTAACAAAGAGTTACAAATATCTGGTCATCTATGTTTGTTTCTACTAATGATTTCTTAAAAGGTTTACAATTCATTTAGCAATCATAAAACAAATACTTAATATAATATATAAATGTTATAATGTGTGAAACAACAAACTGTCACAATAACATTAATTATAGCATTACTAATAATTAGTAAACATTATTAATTAGCATTTCATTGTTTGGTAAAAGTAAAATAACTATTAACTAAAGTCTAATCATTTACCATTTATTAATGTAGGTTATTATAAGAGGAGTTACCGTTTCAGATGAGTTAAATGTGGACTTTCTAAAGTCTTATAAACATTCAACATGGGGAATGAATCATTGATGTAACTGGCAATGGGACTGTAGTAGCACTTTGTATTCGGGGGAGTTCACGCGTGAAAATGATTTGAATTTTGAATTATTTTCATGAACACCAGAGGTTAAAACATCACAGTTTCTTCAACAACATAGATTTAAAACAATGTCTGCAAAGACCAAGTGAGAGGTTAGACTTTGAATCCACTTCCTTTCTTTGTCTTCTGAGGGGATTCAGAAACTCTAGGACCTAGATAGATATTGCTCCATGAACAGCTCCCCTCGTGCTTTGCTGCTTTCAGGTCTTTAATATTTCAGCAGGTCTAATCCTTACTTTAAAGCTGCATTATATATGTAGGCCTACACTGTTTCATCCAAGTAGAACTCTGCTAGTGTTATATAAATGTGGCCTCGGTGTCGATGTCCCATATCCTCATGTACAGATTCTCCCTCTTGCAGGTCATCTTCAGAAAGATTGCTGATGTGAAGAGGGAGCAGGAACGCCAGAGGAACGAGGTGACTCTCTCCATTCCTGAGGACCACCCAGTCCGCAAGCTGTTCCAGAAGTTCAGACAGCAGAGAGATGCTCAAACGGCAGGAGATTCTCACACTTACTTTGATCATAACTGTGTGCAGGTGGAGCCGCAGCACCACCATCACCCCGAATCAAACTCTTACACTCAGTGTCAGTCTGCATCTTCTCAGCAGCAGGAGTATGGCTCCATGGTGCAGAATAATGCACCCTGCACAGGAGGAGGGAATGCAGGCAGCGGCTGCAGCATGGCTGCACCTCCGCAAGCATTTGTCCACAGCGAGACGTCAGAGCAAAGCTGCACACAAGAGGGTGGGGAGTCTACAGCAAGGCCTGCTGCAGAGAGTCAGCTTTGTCAGAGGGTCAACAGCCCTGCACAGAGTGGTGGTGCAGGTGGAGAGGGAGCAGTGGGTGGTGTTACCAGCAGCAGAGGTGCTCGAGGCTGGGCAAAGTTCAGAAACGCTGCTTCAGCTGCACCGCCGCCTCCTGCTGTCGAGCCAGAAAAGAAGCCGCAGAAAGCAGAAGAGTGGACGAAAGGATCCCAGTCATCGCAGCAGTTAGCAGCCGCCAGCAAGAACCAGGATTCGGAGGAAAGTGGCGAGATGGGGAGCACAGAAGGGGGCAACGGTGCTGGAGAGGCAGGTGAAGAAATAAGCGCCCTGCACAAAACTGACTCCTGTGACAGTGGCATCACAAAGAGCGATCTACGCATCGACCGAGCCGGAGACTCCAGAAGCTCCTTTGAGAGAAGTCCGATGGAAAAGAGCCCGATGGAGAGAAACCCGTTTGAGCACAGTCTCGGGGTCGACTCCCTCAAACACTCTTTTGTTCAGCCGGCGTCTGAACAAGCGCTCCTTCAGGCCTCCCTGCATGAGGCCAAGCTGGAGCTGAAGGGAGACATTCAGAAACTGAGCGGCCGCCTGTCGGTCCTCGAGTCTCAGGTGAACGAGATCCTCAGGCTGCTGTCAATAAAAAGAAGACTCTCACTGCAACCGACAAAGGCCAGAGTGAAGACTCAAGACTCAGTCGCTGCCTCAAAGTCAGTCACACCAAAACCAGACGATGGGCCTTTTTGAATTTAGAGATTTTAAAAGCCACTACCTGGATCTCTTAAAAACTGATTTATATAAGCACCACTTTGCATGACCTGCTGGACTATGGCCTGCCAAAGAAATATCTTGCATTAAACACTAGACTGCATGCAGAAATCTCTTTTTAATGTTCCCTTAGCACTACAAAAACCCAGGGACTTTTCAAATATTATTTGACTTGTGAGGCATTTGTATGGTCCTGTGTATACAACATAGTCATTTGTGTAAATGAATTTACCTTTTTTAACTGTTTCAATTTCCAGTCCAGGCTTTTCAAAATACAACTACAGGTTTAGGAATAGATCGCCCTGGCTAGGCTTTGACAACAAACTACTTGGGATTAGGAAAAGATCATGGTTTGGGTTTAAATAACACTGGAAGTGGCGTACCTTTAGTACAGAAGTTACATGACAAAAACTACTTAGTTCGCTTTAGGAAATGGTCACGGTTTGGGATAAAATAAGTTCAGAAGTGCCATAACTTAAATACAGAAGTTATGTGACAAATAAATCAACTTTGACTTGTGGTCTCACACAAGACACAAACAGCGGTCTCCTGGACGAGCGTTCCACCACCAACCTCCTGCCTATGCAAAGTTTGCTGATCTTTATACATTCACAGTTATGTGGATTACATACAAATTAATTTTGTGCTGACCATCACAAAAAAAGTGAAATTCGTATCTATGTACATAAATCAATAGTTTTGTGACTATTTCACAATGGTGTATACTAGACCTGAGAGTGACAAAAAGAAACAGGAACAATTATTGAACAAACAATAAAAAAACAGTTATTGCTATGAAATTTAAACATTTTAGAGGTATTATAAGACAATGTAGAGCTACTGTACCTATCACATATACGATACTCTGATGAAGGCTTTTATTGATTTTACTGATTGCCTGATAGGAGCTGAAGTCAAGTCACATTTTTCCTGAATGTCAATTTACAGTTTTTGGCTGAACACTTGACTAAAGGTTTAAGCAAGAAGGTTCACCCGCCATAACTTACATATAAAGAACCTGCTATGCTTACACCTCGCCTGAAGTCCTGCCTTATCTTCGGTAACGTGGTGATGTCACCAAGAAACACATTTGCATAATACCTGCCAAGCAGGTAGTGTGGCACACCCTCATACAAAGCTAGTTAGAGTGGAGCTGGAGCGGAGTCCGAAGAGTTTGGTTCGGTTGGCCAATCACAACAGAGGGAGCCAGCTGACCACCAATCACAATAGAGTGAATCAGAGCAGACTGGGCTTTTCGATGGGGGGTAGCAGGAGCTCAAACAGACAAGGAGTGAAAAGCGATGCTGCAGCACAGCCGGTATGAGAAAAAATTAAATCATGTAAACATGTTCTAGTAGAAACCTAAAATACAAGTATGCACCTGAAAATGAGCATAATAGGTGCTCTTTAAACAACTTTAACTTGCTCATGTCTTAGACTAAAGTCTGAACAGACTGGAGCTCAGTAAAAGTTTCCACGTGTGTTAAATAAATGTCTCCCTTTAGTTATTAATTGTCAGGTAATAATATGTGCCTTACAGTAATAAAGCCTCATTCAGGGTTGTTTTGATGAGACATAACATCTCTTTAACATCATCTTCTTTTCTCAGTTTTTGAGTATAACGTTTTATAATAGACATTTTAACCCGGTTTGTGTTTTTTCTCATTTTAGAGGATAATGCAGGACTTTCCCTCTATGCATTCATTTTATGAACTATTTAGAAACACTTTAAAATTGTGGTTGAGCTTCAATCCCCCGCATGATGTGAAATAGGAATAGGAATGCAATAATTGTAGTTTAATAATATATTTTTTATTGTTAATTAGCTCAAATTTTTTGTGAAAGGATGTATTTTCCTTAAACAAGATGGGAATATTTCAACAATTGCAGCAGACATTGTATCTTCCTTCATGTAACTATGCCTCTCGCTCAGGTATATTTGTTCTAATGTTGAATTTCAGTACGAATGGTTTTATCTTTTCTTTCTTCTAAGATTAAATGCATATGAAAATCATGTTTTTAGATCGCAGAAGATTTTTAAATGATGGGTTACTACACACTGCTATGCAAATCCAAATGACCTGGTGATGCAAACATTTGTTTATTCTGTTTGAATAATGATAATGATGTAAATGAACAAACAGCATGGTTACAGCTTTAGTTCAAGATGTTTACTAATTTTCTGTGTGACTGTGAATCATCTCAGTATGAGCTGTGAGGAAGCATGTGGCTGTTAGTTGATTCATCTATTTTATATTACATGTATAGATGACGTTGCATGCATCCAGGGACCCTGTCAACAGTGAAATGAATAATGAAAACTGATGCCTGCTCACCATCTGTTGTTTATTCTCCTCTGTTATGCAACAAAAGTCAGTTATGCAAATCAAAAGCAACATGCAAAGTATTTATATGTCTTTGTTGATTCAAGTGAGTCAAAGCTACTTGTGCTCTTCTTCTTTTTCAGGATTATTTTTTATTTAATAGTTGACAGTAGAGACAGAAAGGAAACATGAGGAGAGGGCACAGGGAACAACAAAGGTGCCAAACTTGGTCACCTTTGGCATTAGCAAGAGCAGGCGTCTTCACATTTTCAAAATATAACAGAAATCCTTTCCACTGACTGTTTTCCTCATCGTCAGTGCTGATATGGAAATAGTAGCGTAGGGGGAAAGGTGAGCCAGTTTTCACTTCTTTAAAGTGAGGGCATGACAGTAATGTCTCCAACTAAAACATGTACAGTACATCGATTTTAAACATATTTTAAAATATGGAAAATTCCTATATAGGTACACCTAGGCCAGGGTTAAGCAACCTTTACAATAAAAAGAGACATTTTTGGCCAAAAAAAAATAGATAAAAAAATCAGTATGGAGCCACAAAACATATATGAGTCTTACAATGAAGGTAACACCACCTATTAAGTCTAACGCAGTGAGGACCCAATACAAACGAGAGGTGGGACATTGAAGAATCGTCTTGAGGACATTTTGCTGGAGGCTCTTTTCAGCAGGACCTTCCAGCATGTTTGTTCTGGAAATGTCTTTCAATTACTTTTTTTGTTGTCTGCTAATTTCTCACCGCAGGAAGCACACAAATCCGTCCACGCACTATTAATTTCACCGTTTTCCTCCAAGACTTTTCTTTTTTTTGGGAAACTTACTGTAGGAAGGTTAACTCAAGATGAGCCAATGCTATTGAGGATTAGTACAATTAGAGGATAAAACGCCAGGCCGTAGACGCACATAGGCTATGACACAGCTTAGTTGACTGAAATGTTAAAACTTATTTTATTACTCAGCATATAGGCTAGGGATGCACCAATCCCACTTTGTCAGTCCTGATACCAATAGTGATACCTGCGCTTTGGGTATCAGTGCATCACTATTATAGCATACACATTAAGTTAAATGACATAATCACTTTAGGCCTACAACAATGACTAATGAAAGTTAAAAAATAACCATTATTCATTTCTATATAATTTTTCTCAAAGCCACAGGGAGCCACTCGAGAGGGTTAAAGAGCTGCATGTGGCTTATCAGTCGTACCTGTCTATCACTGAAGGGAGGTTATCAAAGACTTCACCCACGTTGAGCCTAAAGGCAGCAGCTCTTCAGAGAGAAGCTGCTCCACCAGTGTGATACAGACGGTGACACACCCTAAAAAATGAACCAATCACGTCCAAGAAGGGGTTAAAAACTAATTAGCCTGTATGATCATCTTTTCATTCAACCGTTATTGAACCAGTTACATAACATGTAGAAGCTATTACATATAATTAGAATTAATTATATATAATTAGAAACGGCTCAACTTCCTCCAGGCCCTTTGGTTCAAATTACCCAGTCGTTTGATCTAATGTCATGCTAACAGTATAGCATCATTAACACGTGTGACATTTTTTCAGACAACTGCACAGCATTTATATGCATTGTTCTGTGTCCCACATGTTGATCGGCTCTAGTTTTTATAAGTCAAACCAGTGAAGGACAGACGCTTTTTTTAAAAATCTGGACTCGTCACATGGGTCAAGAGCAGGTTAAATTACGAACTACATCTTTGCTACGCTATGGCCAACGGGGAAACATCACAAACCTGCAGATTTAGCCAGAATGTGATGGAAACTACCACAAAGAAAATGAAATTAAGCTACCACAAAGACTGTTACATTACATATAACTGGGTGAAGCCGGTAGAAGGTGATCCTCAGGTTAGATTCACACCTATAGGACGGCAGTAGCTCAGTCCGTAAGGACTTGGGTTAGGACGCGGAGGTCACCGGTTCAAGTCCCCCATGGACCAAGACCAATTGGTTGCTGGAGAGGTGCCAGTTTACGTCTTGGGCACTGCCAAGGTGCCCCTGAGCAAAGCACCAAATCCCCAACTGCTCTGGGCGCTTGTCAGGAGCAGCCCCCTCACTCCATTGACATGTATATGTACTGTGTGAACAGTGTAAAAACTGAATTTCCCCACTGTGGGACTAATAAAGGAATATTTTTCTTTCTTTCTTTCTATAGGTCCGGTTCCTGAACCAAACCAATGCAAGGAAAATACATTGTTTTAGTTTTACAGCTGGTCTGGTTTGCGTTCACAAAGGCAAAACTCAAATGGACCAGAAATTGGTGGTGGAAACTCGTGGTGGATTATTGGTCAGACAGATGACAAGTAAAAAGACAAAAAAGACAACAAACTCCCAATTTTTAGCTGGATATTGTAAATTATGGAGCACCGCCAGGTTCTATTCATGTTGGTGTTGATCTGGAGCTTTTCTGCAGTGGTTATTAAATAATTTATTCATGCAGGCAAACCTCGGCGTTTTTATTCACCTTCTCAAGTAACAGAGTAATGTTGCCCTCCGCCCAGATATTCAGGAGGCATCTGACTGTGCCGTGAGTCCAGGTTTGTCCCCCGCCACTCCACGTTTTCCTAAAAATGCTGAAAAAAAAATCACCAAAAGAGGAAAAGGAAAGCTTCTTTTAACCAATGAAATGACAGATAAAAATGGTACGCTTCCTGCGATTAGTTTGAATGGTGTGCACACCAGAAACGAACCGCTCCAGAGTTCACTTCAAGGTGGACCAGGGAGCGGCTGTTTGGTCCGAACCAGGATTCGATCCCTGCGTTCACACCAACCCAAATAAACTGCACCAACGGGGTAAACGCTGCAGGGTTTGGTTCAACCGCACTAAACACGGCAGATGCCAACGTGCCCTCAGTTTCTTTTGCAAAATTATTTATTTTTCAACCAAAGAAGAGAAAGAAAGATATTCCTTTATTAGTCCCACAGTGGGGAAATTCAGTTTTACACTCTGTTGTTCACACAGTACATATACATGTCAATGGAGAGATGTCAGAGTGAGGGGGCTGCTCCTGACAAGCGCCCAGAGCAGTTGGGGGTTTGGTGCCTTGCTCAGGGGCACCTCGGCAGTGCCCAAGAGGTAAACTGGCACCTCTCCAGCAACCATTTGGTCTTGGTCCATGGGGGACTTGAACCGGTGACCTCTGCGTCCTAACCCAAGTCCTTATGGACTGAGCTACTGCCGCCCCCATTACAAGATAAAGGGCAGAATAAAAATTTCTATTTGTTTTTATTTTTTAACATTATATTAAAATTGAAGACCACAGTGCAGCATTAGTAACTATCTGACATTGTCCCACAAAAACATATGTTTAGTCCCACATTTGGTTAGGTGGGACCCGGTCACTCTATAGGTGGCTAAATTTCCCCACATGCTCAAATCACCTCTATACATAATTTAAATATTTTTCACTCATAAAGCAAATTCAAAAGTCTGCAAACAATGGCTTAAACTCACGTTAATGTATATACAGCAGGTCTATGCTGCATGGTGATGCAGTCCCTCACAACACAGGGGGCAGTAATGTCCCATCGTGTGTTTAGGAACAGAAACATGGATGCACAGAAGAAGACCTATAGAAGGACTTGGGGGTCGTCTCTAGAAGGTAACCCGCAAATTGGAAAAAAAAAAAAAAACTCTCGCGAGATTTGCTGCACAACAGCCTTTCCTAACCTTTACTATCTCGAGAGAGTTTCCCAAATTGTGAGTTAACTTCTAGACACGACCAACTTCTGAGGGCTGCAGAAGTTTGAGACCACAGTACAGAGAAAACCTAAAGCAGGTAAATATAATCATTTCTGGAGTTCTACCAGTTTCTGTAGCGCCGGACTTTCGCATCATTTTACTGGACAATATGGTCACATTTCTCGCTTTTATTAGCTTTAACCTGTAAGTTTGTCAACTAAGACTTGTCGGACATCGCTCTGGCCTCATTTGCAGAGTGAGTTCAGCTCTGAGGACATAACACACCCATGTTGGTTTTACAGACCACAAGACAGTAGATATAGACAGGAAACTAAAAGCTGGGCAAAGGATTGTGTTGCAAATATTTGAAATGCAAATATTTGTGAAGAAACGTTATGAATAACTGGATGGGAAAAGAAGCACAAACTCACCGGATGTCATGTTGTCGATGTCGGAGGTTTTTCTTGGTTTGCTCTTCTGGTAAAGATAAAACCATAACAAGCAGCTAAATGTGGTTATTTTTCACCAGAAGACTTTGCTCCTCCATCTCTCCTCCCATACAAAACCAAAATATCTTTTCCAAACACGTCACTACCGCCTTGTTCCAAGGCCACGCCCCCTCACACCTGAGCAGCACAGACCACCTGAGGAGTGGTGAATTATGGGAAATAGAGGAACACGGTGCACCAGTTTAGTACTGGATACTGGATCTGGTATCGGGCCGGTACTGACTCAGATAGCTGGATGGAGTATCGGTGACAATGTGGCCGATCTATTCAGTTCTAGATTTCTATACTATTATTTACTGGAATTGTAATTCCTGTTTAAATTTTGACCAATATGTTGCTGCATCAAAAAAGACTACAGCTTATTAATGAAACACTTAGACTTGGACTGCTTTATTGTCATTTCTGCATATGTAAGGAGCCTTACATACGGGGTAACAAAATTACGTTTCACAGGGACTACAGTACCACATAGAACAGTATGAAAAAAAATAACACAATACTGAGGACATCACACAGAAATTGAAGATGTTGACAAGTACTGAATATAGATCTGATGGATGGCATTGGTATCGAATCGGTACTCGGTATCAGACGGTACCCAGAGCTCAGGTATCACATCAGTATTGGGACTGAAGAAGTCGGATCGGTGCATCCCTCCCATTAAACCCTCTATTGTTTTGTTTCTTTTAATGCCATGCATCAGAAGAAGAAGAAGAAGATCTACCTTTATTAGTCCCACAATGGGGAAATTCAATTTACACTCTGTTAAACTCAGACATGGTACATGCAGACCTGAAACACACATACATGCATTAATGGAGAGACGTCAGAGTGAGGGGGCTGCTCCTGACAAGCGCCCCGAGCAGTTGGGGGTTTGGTGCCTTGCTCAGGGGCACCTCGGCAGTGCCCAAGAGGTAAACTGGCACCTCTCCAGCTACCAGTTCACACTCAGTTCTTGGTCCATGTCGGGACTTGAACCGGTGACCCTCCGGTTCCCAAGCCAACTCCCTACAGACTGAGCTACTGCCGCCCCCAATCTGGAATTATACAATCTGGAATTATATGAATTTCTGAGCTAGTCAGTAGCCTACCACTAAAATCACATTTTGTTCTGCTTTGCCCTACGTGACCCAAATGAACTGTCACCTCAAACTGTGAATATCCTCTTCAAATAATAAGGAAAGCTGTTAAAATGATTCCTTTCTTTTTCATGTTTTTCTTTTGAAGACATCCCCCAGGTTTATGTCATTGAAGCCCGTAAATTAGACATATCCTGGGTCGGACAGTAGAAACACAGTCGCACTTTGTTTGGAGAACTTATTGTTCTTTTTTTGTACATTATCTCCCTGCTCTTAATATTTAACTCATAACTCATGAAAGCAGGATTTATTAACCAGATGTACCTAATAATCTGGCAACTTAGTGTCTGGCCCTAAATGTGAAAACCTCTAAGAAGTGAGAGTCTATAAATCATCTACAATAATGAGCCAAAATGATGTTGGATTTCTGCTAAAGCATTGTTTATATTATTTTTTAAATCAGCACTGAGATGGAGATGCAGCTTCCACCTCATGAGGGAGACGTGCTGTCAGTGGTGGACATGCACACAGGTGGAGAGCCTTTACGCATCATCCACAGCGGCTACCCGGAGGTCAAAGGTGACAGCGTGCTGTCCAAACGCCGCTACGTCCGGGAACACCTGGATCACCTCAGGAGGGTGCTGATGTTTGAGCCGCGAGGACACTACGACATGTACGGGGCCCTGATTGTGGACAGCGAGCTGCCCGAGACTGACCTGGGCGTGCTGTTCATGCACAACGAGGGGTACAGCACCATGTGTGGGCACGCCGTCATTGCACTGGGGCGCTTCGCTGTGGACTACAAACTGGTGAAAGAACCACAGTCACCAGAGACTCAAGTGAACATACACTGTCCCTGTGGTCTGGTGAAGGCGTTTGTCGAGTACTCTGATGGTAAAACAGGCGGTGTGAGGTTTCTCAGCGTGCCAGCGTTTGTCTTTGCAACAGGTAGGACACTCAGCAAACTGTTTTCAGCTGTTTTTATATTCTACTGGATTCACTAAATTGAACCTTTCACTAGATGTGACAGTGGCGGTGGAGAAGTTTGGTGATGTAACGGTTGACATCAGCTATGGAGGAGCCTTCTACGCCTTTGTAGACGCTCAGAGGTTTGGCCTCGATGTGACCAAGTCCAGGACTCGAGATCTGGTCGACGCAGCCACAGCGGTGACCAACGCTGTCAAATGTCAGGTGAGCAGTTCATATTGTACAGCTGACAGGAAACAAGAAACCCAGTTTTAAATCACTGCACAGTATTGTCAGTGCACTTAATGTGCATCTAACAAACACAATAATATCCATAATTTGGATTTTATTTATTACTTATGAAGCCTTATTTAGAGCTTTACACCACTATCTAACCATAGAGCAAGAAATCTCTTTCTGTCTGTCTTATTACAGGGCTACCTTCTTAAGAAATTAGTAATTTGACACAAAAATGGTCCGCCAGAGTCCGACATCAGAGCCGGAGTCTGTATACATAGCAACAGTCTGCTATAATGTAATAACAGACCATAGAATGCCATAATTACCAATCAGAATCCAGTATTCAACAAAGCAGTGTAATAAATAGTAATAAACTTGTAATAAACAGGCAAACATTGCTCTGTGCAGCAGTGGGGCCGGGCCTTCAGGGCTCAGCGGACTGAGTCAAGCATGTCATCTGCAGCAGGCCGTTCACATTTACTGCTGGATGCTCGATATACAGCATTACAACCAAAGTCTTCTTCACTTTCATGGACTCAGCAAGCGATGATCTGATGATCTCATGATCGAACATCCCTGACAACGCTGCAAGCACAAGGACTCAGTTACCTTCTAGACACGACCCAGTAATATCCAAAGCCAAGCGATGGGCACTGCACTAGTCTTTACAATTTAGACTAATGACGGGAACAGCTTTGATTAGACAGCAGTGTGCACTTTTCCACATTCATAAAATTTGCATTTGACTTAGTCAGTACTAATCATGAGTATAAGATACATGAAAATTTATTTAGAGGGCTCTTGTATGTATTTGTTTTTTCCCCTAATAAAAAAATAACCCGGCAAGACTGTAGATCAAGAAGTGTGTAGCTGCAAATTTGAGCATCGCTACATGGCCAAAACTATGACGGGCACTCAAAACCTACACCCATATGCAGTTATTGACATCAATATGCTGCTAAAATAGTCTCAGCTCTCCTGGGAAGGATTTCTGCAAGGCTTTAGTACCAGGCTGAAGAAATCTGCTCCCATTCAGCCACAGGAGCCCTGGCGAGGTCTAACACTGATGTTGGGTGATGAGGTCTGGATCGCAGGCAGTGTTACAGTTTTTTTAAGTGGAGTTGAGGTCGGGTCTCCATGCAGGTCTCTCAACACATCAAACTGGGAAACATGACAAGAAGTATCAGGAACAAGCAAATGTAAATGTGTCCACTTGTCCACTTACCTTTGGCTACATGTTGATTTTATTTTATTGACATTTTTTGTGTTGCTCTCTCTTAGGTGAAGTTGCACCACCCAACCAGTGACGATCTGGCCTTCCTCTATGGCACCATCCTCACTGACAGCAAAGATAATTATTCCTCTGATCCCACCGCCAACATCTGTGTGTTTGCTGAAGCTCAGGTACTTTACTGGAAAATACCACCTTGTCATTTGACACTTTTGAGGAGAGCTAATCTCAAACCTGGCTTTAACTGGTTTAAACAGGTGGACCGGAGCCCCACTGGTTCTGGTGTTACAGCCCGAGTGGCTCTTCAGTATCACAAAGGTCTCATCCAGCTGAACCAGACCAGGACGTTTCAGAGCGGAGCCACTGGATCCCAGTTCACAGGGAAAGCTGTGGAGGTACCAGAGTTTCCTTCAGAAAGGTTTCTGTTTGTCTCCTCCTGTGGAATAAGTCACTGATGTGTGTTGGTTGTGTCAAGAAGATATCACGCAAATTGTGAAAACTTCAAAAGCGAGACTTGTTCCCGGACAACCTATTCTAGGTCAATGCCTAACCTTAACCATATCGTGAGAGGTTCCCAAATTGTAGGTTACCTTCTAGACATGACCCTGTGTGTTAAACAGATAAAATTGTGTTAAGAGTTTGTTCTAAACACAGTAGAGAGACTGTAAACTGTATTATCAAAAGCACTACACTGATTTTATGATACTGAATGAAACTAAAATGTCAGATCAAGACTAAAATAAATGGGTGGATGGATTGACATTAAATTAGTAATTGTAGGCTTGAGGAATATTCATTCATTCTTTCATGATGGTCTTTATGGCATTTAAGTTGGATTTATATGGTGAGCTGTTCATACAGGCATGTTTGTGATTTTCTGTTCAGGAGACCATGTGTGGAGACTTCAAGGCCGTGGTGGTGGAAGTTGCCGGCAGAGCTTTTTACACCGGAGTTTCGCGCTTTGTGCAGGAGCCAGATGACAATCTGACACATGGTTTTCTACTGAAGTGAGCCTCAATTACAGATTAAATATTGTCATCCAATCATAAAGTGCTTTTTTTAGCCTAAATCCCAATAAGATAAGATAAGATAAGATAAGATATTCCTTTATTAGTCCCACAGTGGGGAAAAATAGAAAATCTCTCCAAGAAGAGCAGTGCATCTGTAATAAACTGTGTTAAAGAGACAGTATCAACATTTTCTTTTAGTTTTCTGTGTAAGAGTTAGCAGCCCATTCTCATTCCCAGCGTGTCCAATACTGATGCACAAAGCTCCCTCGTTTCTATGAGACGTGCCGAGCTTTCCATTAACTACAGTGTAAACCCATCCATACTGATATTAAACGGGTACGTGGTGACATAGTTTTAAGAGCCGGGTGAAATTATCCACCATTCATGAGGACTGACCAAGATTTTTTTGAGGATTTGTATTAAATGTTACACTATGGTGGAGATCAGGTGTTCAGTATCATTTACTGACCACTAGATGGAGCCATGAGCCTGGTGGCTATTAGAGTCTCTGAAGTTAAATACTTAAGCAACCCAAAAGATCCTGTCATCCTTTTTTCTATTATATTGTCCACTTATTCATATTCAATTAATACATTTTTAATCCAATGTAATTTCTGCTTGAGAATTAATTCAAGTGCATGTGCTTATTAGCTAAATACAACAACTCATTACTGTCTTCTCCCATTTATTATCATGAGGTCATTGTACAATGGAAGGCAATATTTAAATTATAAAAGTCCAATGGAGGTGTTTGACACTGGCTGGAGTCACACAGCCGAGGGGACAAATTAAAATGAAAGGTTTCCCGTCCACGTGTGATGCTTTCTACAAGAATGAAAGCATCCCATGTGGATCAGAATCAGTTTTTTTTTTTTGCAATGTAAATCCAGCCAGTGTACAGAAAACATAAAGTATTTCATCTATTCAATAAAAACATAATGGAGGGCACTCCCTTCAGAGGGGGGAAACAAGTGTATTGCATCGACTGGGTATTGTTTTAATGGCATTTAGCATAGTAATCATGAATTTATATGTGCATGTGTAACAAGCACGCAACCTTATATATATATAGATATACAGTATGTAATCTATGACACGAGTGTCCACACTTGTTGAGAAATTGCAGATGAGGCCCAGGCCTTTTGAGAGTACCTACTCAACAATTAAAACAACAGAGTTAAGGCCAGCTCTTAACAGGAAAAAAATAAAACAGACAGTGATCGGATATATAAATGCTGCACGTCAATAATGATGAATAGAAAAGAAACTTCTCAGCTGTGTCACTTGCAGTTTAAACCACGTCTGTCCAACACCGTAGTGTCTCGGTCCTGTGATGGTTCTGACTGCAGGAGGACAGCAGCGTCAACAGGAAGTTCAGATTCAGTCTTTCTCCAAAAAAATGATCTCTTGGACAGCTCAAAAGCAGCCCCGCTCAATCTATGAAATCACTCCGTACAAAATGGCCCCTTGTGTTTTTAATGGAATCGTCTTTCTGTTTGGATCGAGCTGCTAAGCCCTGAAGGAGTCTGCTAGCTGCACATTTCACTCTGTGCATAGACGTACAAAAACAGCACAATGCGTCCAATCAACCAGGCGAGAGCATCTCACCTGTTTGAACATCTCAACACCGGGAAGGAAACTTTTCCTAAAACATTTAATTTGACCAAACTGATCCTCCGGTGGAAATTATCTGATTTGGTTAATAACTTTTGGCTTCTGCTTAGTTTAACATCAAAATTTCAGAGGATGAAAGGTTGTGCTGTGTGCGGCTCTGCGGCGATGATGCGAGCTGGGTGAGAACGGTGCAGAGGAATGTGTGTGTCAGTTCGACCCAGAGGGAAACTAATGATGAGCAGGGGCATGGGCGAGCAAAACAGGGACGATGATGTCGACTCCACTTAGAAGTTGAGCTTTGTGACCGGTCGCTCTCTGCTCGCGTCTGTGGTCTGGTTGTTGATGCGTTTGCGGTTGCGTTTCATCTTGGACAAGTCCTTGTCGAAGACCTCGCCTGATCGCAGCGCTGACACCAAGTCGTCAAACTCGCCGCCGTCGTCCTCCCCGTTTGCCTTCGCTTTCCGGGCCTTTCGCTCCTTCTCCCTCTGCTCTTTCAGCTGGTGACACAGAAATAAAAAGCATTGTATTTTAAAAATGATTCCCTTTGAATTTATTAAAGGGACAGTGCGTAGGATTTGGAAGCATCTTGTGGTGTGGTTGCAGATTGCAACCAACTGAGTACCCCACTGCTCACTCCTCCCTTTCACAGACTGCAGTAAGGTGAGCCACTAAGAGCAAAACCATGGTAACGCCGTTCGCCTCACTCAGTTTCACAGGTGTGTCGGAGAACTACAGCGGCCTTCAAGTAACATAAATATGCTTTAGTCTCTCTCTAGAGCCAGTGTTTGATTCGTCCATTCTGGGCTACTACAAAAACACTGCGGAGCAACATGGTGGACTCTGTGAAGATGACCCGCTGCTCCCTATGAGTCGTGTCTAGAAAGTAACCCGCAAAGTGAGAAAAATTGCTGAGAATTGAGAGACTCGCTGCCTGATGACCTATCGTAACCTTAACTATTCAAGGTCACTGCCTAACCCTAACCATCTCACGAGAGTTTTGCAATTACTTTCTAGACATGACCCTCCCTATGTACATGTGGGCTCAATATAAGCTAATGAAAAGAAAATGATCCGGCTGATTATACCCTAATGAAACAAAGTCCTGAATATTATATTCAGTTTCTGCTACTAGATGCTCAGAAATGTAGCACACTTTTCCTTGAAAGATTGCAAAAGAAATAGTTTGACATTCTTGGGAAATACACTTATTCGCTTTCTTGTCAAGAGATAGTTGAGAGGATCGATAACTCTCATATCTGTGTGCTAATATGAAGCTAGCAGCAGCGGGTTAGCTTATCTTAGCACAGAGACCAGCAACAAGAGGAAACAGCTAGCCTAGCTTGTTTTTTTTATCTTATGTCAAAAGTTACGTTTCGAGTTCATAGAATATTTCAGATTATACTCCCTAGTTATATATTTATATATTATTAGTCAGGCCTTCAGTTGGTGGCCTGTGGGCCAAATCCTGCCCTTTAACAACCACAACCTGGCCCTTTATTTATAAATATGGGAAAAAGTTAACAGTTACCATTCTAAGTTTATGTTTACACTTATCATCAGAAAATCATCATTATATTTGTAGGCTGATTAGCCCATTCATTAGTTATGTTTTGTTTAGCACAGAAATATTTATTTTGTTATAAAGCTTTAACCCAGGCTGTTTAAGCAGAGGGAATTAAGGAGTGTCACACTGAATAAAAAAAGATGTTAAATGCAACATTGTGTTTATGAAAACAACAACCTACTATGTTTAAAATGGTTATATATTGTTCACACAGATCAGACAGGAAATGTAAATGCCCTGCCTCTTATGACTTCAGTGTTTTTCAAATCTGGCCCTTCTAATTGAATAGATCTGCTGTAAGTGTTTGATAACCGTGGTTCTTTTTGTGAAGGATCATATGGAAACAGGGAACGATCACACACCTGAGCTTCCATTTTGGCCCTGCGCTCCTCCTCCTCTTTGCGCTTTCGCATGTTCTCGTTCTCCTGCTGAGCCTCAGCGAACGACTGCAGGAACTGGTCAAAGATGCCAAAGAACTCATCTGGCTGCATCCGACTGGCGTCCTCACCGAAATGCTTTACTGCCCTCTGGAACTGTGGGACCAAAGAAAGGGGGCACACATGGGATTAGATTTACAGAGGGACGCAGTTGGACTATGTTTTACTTCATCTTTGACTGTTTTACAGGAGACTCGTTAGGTCTCAGTTCTTTGAAATAAGAGCAGGGTACCAGTAATCGGGCTTTGAAGCCCACCTTAACCCAGATCTGACCGGCTACTGATTACGACTCAGGCCAGAGACTGGAGCCAGAGCCCAAATTAAGGCAACATGTTTGTTGAGTGTTTTTCACAGTAAGTTAAAAAGGAAAACTTCCAGATGTGAGATCATGCTGAGAACATACACCTTCTGAGATCCCTCCATGACACGCAAACTCAATCAGCTGGAGCAAAGCTGCATTTAACTTACTTAAAATATTTATAGGGCTGCAACTACTGATTATTTTCCATTATTGATTTTATTTCTCCATTGATTTGTCTAGACTATAAAATGTCAGAAAATGGTGATGGATGTTGATCAGTATTTCCCAAAGCCCAAGATGACGTCATCAAATGTCTTGTTTTGTTCACAACTCAAAGATATTCAGTTTACTGTCTTAGATGAGTAAAGAAACCAGAAAATATTCACATTTAAGAAGCTGGAATCAGAGAATTTAGAAAAAAATACTCAAATCAATTACCGGTAATTGATTATCAAAATAGCTGGCGATTAATTTAATAGTTGACGACTAATGAACTATTAATTCGACTTTCAGATGCGTTTTGGGACAAAATTTCGATGACACAAATGCCTAAAATGTCCTGTTTTTTCTTTACATCTTGATATTCTGCAGCAGTTTCATTATACTCACTGAGACACACAAACCAGATGCACACAGCTGTTAAAAGGGTCAGCATATTCTCTGATTCCCAGTCATGAGTACAGAGGACCACTGTAAACAAATATTAAACTGCTGGACACCGTAAATGATTCACAGAGACTAATGGTTGCCATGTGACCAGCTGAGCACTTGTAGCTCCACACTATGGGGCGGGAAACATGCTCAGAGATTAAAAAAAAAACAAAAAAAAACTGCACCAGTAAATGTGGGCAGACACATAAATTTAACTTCAGGGTGTCAAGCTCTCCCTAGAAAGGTGAATATGCTCAGGTTTCTGGTAGTAAAAAAAGCCTATTTCCATTAACAAAATCCAGAAGCATTCACAAAATAACGTAGGTCAAACATAATGGTGTAAAGTAGCATCCTCCGCCTCTGTTCCTGCTTTTCTCTCCTGACCTGCACAGATGGCGACGAGCAGGCTGACTAATAAAGCCTCAGAGGTGCTGTGGCAGGAAGCTGAAACACTTCACTCCTGCTGTTCGCTTCCCTACAAAGGTGACCGATGAGGTCAATGAGGCGTGTAGAAACAGCAGAGAGGAAATGGGTTGCATGCTTTCAAGTGACAGTGGTGCTGTGCGTACCAGTTCCTTGGCCTCGGCGAGAGAGTCCTCCACATCGGAGAAGCTGAAGCTGGCCACGGTGATGAACTGACTCACCACCGACACAAACTTGTCGCCCAGCTCCTGCGGTCGCTTCTTCTGATATTCCAATTCCTACGAGTGAAAGTTATCCAGGAGTGGAAATTAAAGTAAAAATGAAATGCTCTAAATATAACAGCATGACCAATAAACATGTGTTATGTCAGAGATCTTTGTGACTCACGCTCTCCACGCTTTTCAAGCCGCTGCGCAGGTTGCCGATATCTTTTTCCAGCTCGGTCATGCTGCAAAAAAAGAAAAGTGTCACAAAAATGGAGGGCTAAAACTTAAGAGTAAATCAAGTTCTCCACAACTCCACCTACTTGACTTTGGCGGCCTCTGGGAGACTCTGCAGATCCTCCTGGAACGTCAGCACTTTGGGGTATTTCTTCTCCAGGATGGTGATCAGGTAGTGCAGGAGAGTGATGTTCCTGCAAACAGAGACGTACAGACACTCTGAGGCGGACTGACCTTCAAGGCAGTGAACGTGTCAAATGTGCAATATATTGCTTTTATTATGTACATTCAGATATGAATAACCATATGGAGCTTCATCTAACTCCCATTCCCTGTTTCCAGATGTGACTTTTATATACTGTATGCTCTTCTTTTGGTTTTAATGTTACAACTGAAAAAATGTTCTTACTTATCGATACTGGATTTGGTATCAGCGATCTTGTTCAGTGAAGACACCTTGAAGCCGTAAGCATTCCCCCTCTGACCCTTGTTCATGAAGTTTCCAAAGGCCAGCACCACCTCCAGCAGCTGCTTCAGGTTCCTGCTGTGTAAGATCTCCTTAGACGCCCTGGCAAGAGCTGACACAGGAAAACATAAAGAAAATACATGTTTTTAGCTAATTAACGGTGTCTGACTGATGTATTTTTAGACATAGTTAGCTTGGCAAATATACAAAGGGAAAAATACAACAGAGATGGTAAAAAAAAATGGTAAAAATAAATAGAATTCAAATATAATTTTCATCTTTATACAAAAACAAACATGTTTGAGTTAATGTCACTTTTCCCACCTTCGACTTTGGGTTTGATCTCAGCTATCCTCTCTGCAAACTTCTTTTTGAAGTACAAAGACTGCAGCCGCTGCTGGTAGTGGTTTATTCTGGACAGGGGATGGAAAATGTGTGTCAAAAGGAGAACAGAAATAAGACAAAAATAATAAATTATAAACAGGGAAATCCACCAATTTAGACAAAAGCCACAAACATGGACATTGTCCCTGAGCAAAATAAACCATGCTGCCTGTGTGCTCACAACTTGTGGTAATAAAGCTTATTTTTGGCAGTGTCTTTGCATTTTAGCTTATAAACCACTGACTCTACAGCTAATGAATACCACAGTGACATCTGTCCCCCAGCCCACTCTGTACTTTGAGTAAACTCAAATGCCAAAACTGGCAAACTACAGTAAGTCATTAAAAATAAAGCAAAAAATACTAACAGTACAATTCTGCATTTAACTGACTTGTAGGTTTCTCTGGTTTTAATGTATTTATGCAGTTAGTGATCGAGTTGTGACACGTTTCCTTTGTTCTTGTTATCTCACAGGACTTATTACATCACCGTTATTATATTACAGACTTCATTTATCCACCAACACAATTAAGAGTGATTCACACATTCAGCTATTGTTCCCGGTAAATAGAAACCCATGTGTCATTTCACTTATCTGCCCCGACTGAGAGGAAACAATGGCTATTGTCTGTCAGCAGATTTGATCTGTAGAGTGCTGCACTGACCTGAGGCTGTCCGGTCTGAGGTTAGTAGCTGTTTAATACAGAAATACAAAGGCCACACACAAGGAAGAAAAACTGTAAAGTACCTGCTCATCTCGTACAGGAAACGGTCAGGTTTCGCCATCCGGTCGAGCTCATGTTTGTGCTCCTCCAGAAGATCCACATCGCTTTTCTCTGGTACAAACTTCAGCAGCTGATGGAGCAAGAAAAAACTATTTAATATACATTTCAAACATTCACCTGTCCTCATTTGTGTTCAAGACAAAGGAGGGGTTTATCACGTTATCTTGTCTGGTAGAGAAATTTGTCATATATTAGTGGCTGAATTTGGCTAAATATCTGCTGTCATGCGATGGCATTTCAATTTTCTCTCTCCACTGCAAAATCAAGAAAATATACTGTTATCACAGTTGTAGCACATGCTGGTGTGCTTTTAGCTCTGAAAACAGGGCTAAATGCTGAATGTAGTGCTGACAGGCATGAATTCACTCTGCTGTTATTTTTAGTAAGCAGTCAAAGTGCAATCACTAAATGAAAGCACATCTGACTCATCCATCAGTATTAAACCTGATGACGTACCTGCTCCAGCATGTCTTTAGGGAGGTCCTCCTGCTCGTCCATCGTCAGAATGGCTCTCTTCATCTCCTCATTAGAAAGTTTCAGCCTGCAGCACAAAACAGATGCTTTACTTTGAGATATTCCTCATATCTGTAACAGCTTTTAGTTACATTTAAATAATCATACTCACTTAGACATGCTTGACACATTTTGTAGGGGTGTAAGAAAACAGTGAGTATTGCAATATTATGTCTTGTGATACTGTATTGGTTCTCAAAAACACTATTGATTTTTATTAATAATTAACAAGCAAAGATTAACTCAGTGAGTGTTTTATTTCATTTGCAAAGTGATGCTGGATGTTACAGGGAGAGTGATCAATGCAAATACAGATCCTACTGTTCTGACTGCATGAAAAAGTCAACTTTTTTACTCCCATTTCATGCAAATGATGGTGTTTTCTTTATATTCTTTATATGACACTTTTCCTAAAATAAGCCCTAATTTTTGTGGCTATTATTACTAAAGAAAATGAGATATGAGACTGGAATAACTCAAGAGATCAATTTTTTTGGTCTGGTGGTTGTTTTAGTTTTTTCTTTTTTAGTTTTCTGCAGATGACACTTGTAATAAACATGTACTGTAGTGGGTGTTGTTTGGGGATGTGGGAGAGTCCTGCTTGCTTGGGTGTGTATCTGTCACTGTAATACATGAACTATATGTTTTTTATGCTATTATATTATCAGCATATATTATTTATTTTGTTTTTTATTGTCTCTTATTGATCTTGTTTTTGTATATTGTGTATCCTCACATTTAAATTTAGGAAATAAAATTTATTTTAGAAAAAATCCATTACAACCTGTGCAGCGTCAGTATGTTTTATAAATGTTATGCTACTGATACAAACTCACCGTGAGAGGAGAATGTTACAGTTTTGAGCGCGACGGCCGTCGATGACTGACAGCTCCTTGACTTTTTTAGAGCTCAGCGTGTCGTCTTCTGCCTCTTTCTGTGAGCAAAGTGATCATGAAGTTAAGAGCGTAACAAGGTATTTTTTTCAAATGCTCAAATTAATTTTAGTTACAGTCACCCACAGACACAACAACAGAGACGACACATGCCCTAAAATCCCACTCAAGAGCTGAAAAACAGCACAAGGACTCTGAAAACAGTCACACAGGGAGGTCTTCACATTAATAAGTACATGCAAACAACTGAACAAAAGGCTCACAGGTCGTATATTCTGTTGGTAACACATTAAGTAAGAATAAAGGTACAATAGGACATGACATATAACATAAAAATAAAATCTGATTGAATCCACGATGAGCGACACAAAGTCCAGATTGAACTGTACTGTAAGTGCACTCACCTGTTTGCTGTTATTGATCATAAAGAAGTCCTAAAATGCAGGCAGGAAGCAGGGAAGATGTAAGCACTCATTAGAATAAGTAAAGCAGTTATGTGATTGCAGCCCATAAAAACAAACAGCACATGAATCAGAGCTCATACGGCACTCAGACGACGATGGATACGTCAGCAATGAAGTGAGCAGCACTGAGATGTGAGTGAGTTGATCAATACGTGCTTATAGTCCACATGCTGTGCACATAAGAAATCAATCGGTCACATTTCTGTTTAAACTAATGAGGTCGACACTGCGGATCTATTTTTAGCAAAGACTCTCTGTGTTTGTGAACAGGGACGCTTCCAGTTAATTAATATTTTTACATCTTATTGTGTGTGTTGGACATGCTTTTTGAACTTTGAAAAGACATGCTCATTCTCTTCTGCACAACTAATAAAGACACTACTGATTATGACTGATTATCAAGTAACTAAAGCACAAAGAAGAAAATAGACGATTCTGAGCAGCTCACTCATGCATTTAAATCACATTATGGCAAAATGATCAAAACCACAAACAAAAATAGCAAAAACAGCATTCTGTTCAAATGATTCAAGCATAAAGGTTTGGCATCTAATAAACCCCAAAATTTATCTGGCAATTTCTCCCTTTTTTGACTTCAGGCTGTTTTTGTTTTGTCAATTATCTGACCTCTCCTCGTCTCCAACTTTGCTTGAAAAATCAAAAGTTGCAAAAGAGGAGAAATTTTAGACAATCTCAACAAAAGCCAAGTTTAAATAAAAAGATGCAAGCATGTTAAGCCCTTAGCCATCCCAACACTCCACTCCTCAGCCCTCTCTGACACTAGATGCCGACACTTAGTGAGTCGGAAAGATGAGCTGCATCGTCCCCAATACCTGCTGTCTCTGATAGGCTGAGAAGGTCTTTTCAATGTCCTCCAGATCCAGGATTTTAAAAACCTTGGCATCATCCACCTCCATCCACACAGTACCCTCCAGTTTATTCTGAGCAGAAGACAGTAAGACATTTATAGCTAATATGCTAACACAAAGCATCAATATACAGTATTTATATATAATATACTCATTCTTTTTGTGTCTCACCTCAGCTAACTTTGACCAGTTGAAGGACTTGAGGGCATTCGATGGCTGGGGAATGTTCTTCTTCTTCAGGGATGGTCCCAGGGGTGCTCCTGGCGGGGGAGGTACACCTCCGATGGGCGGGCGTCCCGGAGGAGGTGGGGGTCCACCAGGAGGAGGTGGTGGGGGAGGTGGAGGAGGCATCATGCCCCCAGGAGGTGGCGGGGGAGGGGGGCACATGCCTCCAAAAGCGGGTAGGGGTGGAGGAGGCAGAGGACCACCGGGGGGACCAGGGGTGAAGGGAGGACCTCCAGGAACAACCGCTGTCTGTCTCTGCAGGGAGGGTATGACACAATCTTTTTAATATCACAGGTAACACTGGACATGGGAATACTTGTCATAAATATGGAATATCACCAGCCTTATTTTAAAAAATAAATATTTCGTATTTCTGTACAAATCTCTTTGAATGCTTTAGTCCTGAGGGGTCAGAAGACGATAAAAGGGATGTGAATGAAAAAAATGAGAAAAAAGTGAGGTTGTATGACGTATTTATCTACAGTCAGTGTATCACCTACAGTAGATGATGGTCCCCCAGCTTGGAGAAGCAGACAGGGGTACTGACACCGGAGCAAAGCAACAAATTTTAGTCTCCTAAAGCTTTACAAAAATCAATACGCGTTTGAAAGTTTACTCTATATTTGTAGTATTTTCATCACTTAATTTTGCCGTCAGACAGCTCATTGCGACAGGAAAGTAAACTGAAAGAGAAACTTCTGCGCTCTTCAAAACAAGCAGACTGTTGGCAAAAACAGTATACAGTATATAAGTTTCATGTTTAGTTCAGTTTGTCCTTGGAAAATATTCCAAATATAGTGAACACTTAAATTTTTTAGGTGGACCTTTCCTTTATTTAGGTGGCTGTTTTTCTGCTGCCCCTGTCCACAGCACTGTACTGCTCCTGTCATCTACTGTGTAATACGTTGACTATGGATAAGTACCTCATACAGTCCCACTTCAAAACACCTGAACCATCCCTTTAAATTACTTTTTGTGTAGCATGTTTTTAATGCAGTACTTTTTCATGTTTTCTTTTTAGTTTCTTTCTTAAATGTGTGTTAAATTCATCCTTGCTTATATAAATACTCAAGATTTCTTGAGAAATATTTCAAGTGTCAAAAGATTGTATACGTTGTACAAAAATCTTGCTGCATTTTTTCTATTTCGTTGATGGAACTGGATAGCTGGTACTCTGGTGACACAACAATAATAAAAAGGGGAAAAAGATTTTGCTGTTTCAGCGAAATAACAAATCAAAATGCAAAGCGTTAGCAGTGCTTTTCGTCTTTTTATCTAGGGCACTATGTGGGATGAATGTACAATGCTTTTTATGTGAACTCAGTGATGTTCTGGACTATCACTGGTTGACATTATCCAACATAATATTAAATCAAGTTATTATGAGGTGGCACAGTGAACATAAAGGACAACGTACGGTGCTGAGTTCGTGCAGTCGAGCAGTGAGTTCGGCCACTTGCTGTTTGACATTCTTGTGCTCGGTGCTCTCCTTCTCCAGCTTCTCTTTCATCTTGTTGAGCGTCTGCATCATGTCCTCTTTCTCCTGAGTCTTTGCATCACATTCACGCTCCTTCTTCTCAAACTTCTGCTGCAGCTCGTGGTGCTCTGTGATGGGAAGTCACAGAGACATGCTCATCATATTGAGTTTACTAAACATTTTAATTAACTTATTCTATTTCAGGTAAGTAATCTATAGTCTTACAAACCTTTTCTCATTTTCTCTGCCTGCTCTTTCCACTGTTTGACCTCATTTTCATTTACCAGCCTGCAGAGAGGATGACACACATTAACGAATTACAGTGAACAACCCCAGTCATTGTTTTTCTGAACTTAAAAGGGAAGCTATTTTGAGCCAACACTGTTGAGCACGTGGATTTTTCATTTTGTGTCGAACACAACATTGTACTACATTCTTCAATCTGGCAGCTGACTCATCCGCTCCATGTGGTTGTTCAGTATGTTTCAGAGAAAACCAGAGTACTCACATCCGGACAACGTTCTTCACGTTAAAGTTCTCCAGTGGTGTGACATCGGGGTCGTGACCTTTGTCGTTCTGCAAGACCATCTGCTGGACGATACGGTCCAACAGCAGCCAGTACTGCACCGTGTTACCACTTCTCTTGTCTGAGGAGAGAGGGAGGAAGTGAGATTAGGATTATTGTCTCCATAGAGTCTCAGAAACAATAGAAACATTTGGATCTACAGCTGCTGTTTGATTATGATGAAACAATTAATTTATAACTGCTCATAACTGAGCGTATACAGGGAGGCACTATAGTTAACTTACACGTGTTTTTGTTACTGATTGATGAGACTGCAACCACCACAAGGGGCAACATTTTTACTGTTGTGATGTTATTTAGCCTGAAAACCTTTTCAACTCACACACACATAGCTGCATTACTGCTGGAAGGCATCATGTTGTTACTCTTTACCAGGATAAAATGTTCATCACATCATATTCAGTGATATTATTCTGATATCTCTTTCTATTTAAGTACCATCACATGCACTTTATTAACTCTTCTGTATGACCGCAACACTTGCAGCTTAAGTGTTAATTACACTCTCAGGAAAGCAACTGAGGAGGGGGTCCCATTAAAAAGCCACTTAAAGGGGAAGGTGAGTGTTACAGAAAAAGGCAACTTCAACTGTTTGATGACTCTTTGTTTTCAAGTCAAATGATGAGGGAGAGCTGGCTAATTGTAATCAGATTTAGGGTAACAAAAACTAATCAATAGCCAAAGCTGTCTCCGACTTTGAGTAAGTACTCAGTTTGGCTGGGAATGTGCTTATCTAATTGCTGGACTGACTAATCTGCACAAAGTAAACATCCTTATCTTTCTGGACAGAAACCAGGAGGTACCGATTCACTGTGTATTTTGTGGGAATGATACTACTACTTTGTTTGGAACCTCATTATCAACTGTGTCAAACTCAAGACCACGGGCCAAATCCGGCCCCTCGCAAATTTTGATCCGGCCCCCATAACAATTTAGGTCCTCAATAAATTTTGGCCCATGCAGTTGTTGTCTACACAGCAATGCATGCTCCTGTACCGTACGTACACACAGGCGTGCCGCCACTGTCTGCAAGCTAGCTAACACAGAATGGCACATTTTTTAGAGTTTATGTGCAGCTACTCGTATGCCTAACCATCTGACTGAGTCGGCATATTCAGCCCTGTGAAACAGGCTGTTGTGAGTTGGCTGTATGGTAGCCTACTTGTACAATGTATTAAAATGCATTATTTCACTTGACTAAATGCTAAGTAACTTTTTTGTTGACTTTTTTTTTTAAGGGACTTATTGACTGGATAGTATGTGAGAAAGCTGTATGGGACATACAGTATGTCTGGCCCTTGATGTAATTCTCATTTCCCAGTATGACACACCCGCTCATATCACATCATATTATCACCGTCACCATCATAATATCACAGCTGTTTTATAGTTTGCAGCCCGATAATAAATAATTGAAGGAAACACTCACGAGGCATGAGGAGACAGTGATGCAGGACAGACATAAAGTGCGGGTGTGCATCAGTGTGGTTCATCTTCTTGCGGATGAGATCAAAAACTTGGGTGGCACTTTTGGTGTCTATATGTACCTGGAGGAGAAGAAGGGAAGCAGCAGCCCTGTTAATATCTCCTGCTAAATATTTTACAGTCACAAATAATGTGAAAACAATGTCAGGATATTACAGTTTTCTTTTTCTCCTTACCGACTCAAAGCGTTTTGACAAAGCCAGCTCGTCTTCATTCCGCAGCATCTCAAAGTAGTCTAAATGCCTGAGTGGAAAAAGACTGGATTAGAGAGGCAGCCTGCAAATGTGATGCACTTATTAAGTTTCACTTAGCAAGATCACTCTAGAAAATAGTGGTGAAATACTGTTTTTACTGTTTTCTGGGTAAGAATCAGCTGTTTTCATGCATGACAATTTTTTTATTTATTTGTAAACTCAGAAAAATGTTTTAACTCTTCCAAACGAATCCCTTATTTCTTTTAGGGCTGGACAATATGGCCAAATCTCCTATCCCGATTTAGATCATTTCATATCTCAATAATGATATATATCATGATAAAGCATGTTTTCTTGTTGTTCAGTGAATAGTCTACTCACGGTAAAGCCTAATGCTGTGTACTCAAGTGTGAATTAAATATTTGACAAATGAAAAGCACTGAGTATTTTCTCATGTAATTAAGAACTTTATAACATAACATAAAATAAATAATTTTATATTTATATTATATTTTTATATGTTTAAATGCATATGCACACAAACACAGAGTAATCAGATTAAGACAATACTTTGATTTAACTGGGTTTGTTCAGATGTTGTCAGAAATTTGAGTTACAATGTGCTTGTTAGTATACATGCTGACGATGTAATTGTGTATCATAATATCTTTGTAATTTCAACACGATTAGATTACATTATCATACTGAACTCTCGCCCAGAGTGTAATGTCTTTGATTTCCTGTTGTTCAACTTGAATGGCACCTGACATTTACCTTTTTTTCTGTTCCAACTCACCTGTCTAATGTGGAGTTTTCATGAGAGCGTAGTTTATCGATCACAGGTTGGATCCCCAACATGAGGAACTCGTATCGTAGGTGGATACGGAATTCCAAACTAGTCTGTATTGAAAGATTATAAATTAGCAGGAAACAAAGGATGCAAACAATTTTTTAAAGAGTCTCTTGAATGACCTTCTAGTGTGAAAGGAAGCATAAAAGTTGTATATGTGTATAATTCACCTCTCCAGCGCCTTGACTCAGCACTGCATTTATAAAGGACATGATGGCTGTTTTCAGGTTGACCTCATCTCTGTATCGCCCTGTACTCCGGTCCAGATCGTTTATTAGTGTCTTTGGGATGACAGGTCATTACAGGTGTGTTAAATACCTTCACACAGCGCTGCTTTTAAATGACTTTATCTATCTGCAAAAGATTTAAAACCACAAATGCTCCCACCCACCTGAAATCTCGTCCTTTCGCAGGCGAAACGTTGGTAGTGCAGCATGGCCTCCAGGATTTTTTTGTGTCCGCCGGGCACCAGGCACACGGCGCCCATGATCTCCAACACCGCCACCTTGGTCTTGATGTTCTCCGTGGCGAGGCTCTGAGCGATGATGTTGATGCTCTCGGAGTGAGAGAGGACGTGGGCGCGTCCCTGCGAGTTGTTCATCAGGGCTTTGATGCAGCCTATCAGAGACGTGTGGATCTGCGATTCTGTGGTCTCGTAGTCCATGCTCTTCAGGAAGTTCAGGATACATGTGAGGCCATCCAGGTCGATAAAACGGGTCACAAACCTGAGAGGAGAGCAGAGAAATCAACTTAGTTTAGAAGAATAGTTTTAATGTGAAATATAATTATAATGCACAAGAGTACAGCTGTAGTGTCACATACCAAATAGCTAAATGTGCGCATGTCCTCTATATGTGTTTCCACTCTATTTCCTTGTGCTATACCTGAATCATCTCCAGTAAATGTAATAAATAACCTATAACATTTGCTTTTAGAGTGCAGTGAAAAGCTCAGGTTCCCGAAATGGAGAGGCTTTACTGCACATCCACATCAACTCTTTAGCCAACAGTGCGGTGACCTTAATGGGTGCCCACTTCTTAAAAGACTCATTGACATAATGCTGTGAAGAACTGAGAAGAGTGAAAGACAAGGTGAGAGGAGTCTGAATGAGAGGGGATGTGACGATGGATGACATTAAATATAAAGGACAGGGAGGAGATAAAAAAGACAAAGGAAGTATTAGTCCACCTCATAGGTTGTGTCCTCAGAGCCGTCTTCAAGCTCTCGATGGTTTTGTTCCTCTCTTCCTCGTCTTCTTTCTCCAGAGCGAGGAGCGTCGTTCTCTGTTTGACAAGGTTTAAACATCATGAAAATCTCAGTCTTATTGAATTCCAGAGATGTCCAGGTCATATGAAATATGTACTCCCAGAAAACTGAAAAAAAAAACTTTAAGTCTTATATAGCCCAGAATCACAGATTTGTCTCAGCAGGTTTTTACAATCTTGGACCCTGAATCGGATAAGAAAACCTCAGTGAAATGAGGATGGGCCCTTCTTCCAGGACTACTTTGTGACCAGTTTTATATCCCCAAAAAAAGAATGAATAAAGTTCACATTATTACTTACAGCTGCCATTGAATTGAGCTGATCAATGTAGTACTCTGGCCAACTAGTTGCACTTTTGTTTTCTTCTTGTTCCTGAAAAACAGACAATAACTGATGAATGAATGATGCTGTGCAGTGATTAACGTCGGCATTGTTTTAAAGGCATGTCAAACAATGATAAGGGGAAAGAAAATATGAGATGAGTACATAAGAAAAAGATGCGTGTGGCTTATGAATATTAACTGGGAGAGGTTGGGATTTTAAAATATTACACAAGAATGTGGTTTTGAAGTAAATATTTCAAAAAGTCACATCAGTGGACAAGTTCAGTTCATGTTACATGTTTGAATACATTAAATTCAAACTGCAACCCAGATGGAAAACTTCATTTCATTATTTGTCATATCAATTGGCTTTGAAAGACTTGAGACAGACAAACACACGGAGAGCAGAAGGTCCGGGGGAAGAAACAGCCAAAAGCCAGAAATGGAGCAGGAGCTCAAAGTAGGACGACACAGATATTCAGCCCAGTTTATCATCCAGCGCTTCACTAAGTTTCAGGAGGTGGTGAGTGAAAAGTGCAGAAAGAGAAAGAGAGCACAGCTGCTTGAGAACATCTTGAGATTAGCAAATGAATGTTAAAACTGTGGATTAAGGACATGTCCTGATTTATGCTGAGATTAATCTCCTGACAGGCACGTTTGTATTACAAGAAAAATAACTGAGACATTTCTGAGATGATTTAATTTTCTAACTCAAAGGAAAAATGCTGGGGACAAAATAACTTGACCGTGAACTTGGCTTGTACATAAAAGAGGCCTCCGGCTTTCATTTTGACTCCTGCTCCATTAAGTGCAAGCGAGCTGTGACCATCAGAAACTAATTGGGCGTCAGTTAATAAAGCGGCCTGCAGAGACTTGGCAGCTCTGACAGAAACTGTGGGCCTTGGCTGGTCTGCGGGGATCGTGCAGTGACGGGAAGGTCTGATCCTGCTGTTCCACTTGCGTCCGGTGCCAGCTTGACCAGCCGGGTGCTGGAAGAAGTTCAGTCCATTAGTGGAGCAGATGCAGAGGTGGGACCACTTCCTTTCACATCTTAAAGAGTTCATCTTTAAACTCGGAAGTCAGCGATCTTCAAACACTGACATGTCTCGTTTATTTAGGGTCTTGATGAAAGTGGGAAGTGTATTTCTGGGAGTTTATTTTTTCCACATTTAAGAAAGATCAAAGACACATTAGGAAACAGGAATCAATCACAGTTATTTAGAGTCTGCTTGAAAGAGAAGTTAAGTTACAGCTCTGTCCTCTCACAAATGAAAGGATTTTTTCTTGAAACCTAACTGCAAAATCTCTGCTAACAACCGGATCAGTAAATCTGCCTCTTGGCACATGAAGCAGCCTTACAGAGAGCTGACGAAGAAGGAGGAAGAAGATTGATTCTCTGCAGCATGATTTCATCGGCTCAGGTGCCTGGCCAAACCAAACAGCTAAACCTTTGCTGCTTTGACTTGACTTGTCTTGTCTTCTCCTGGCCCGGCTAGACTTCTGAAGCCAAGGGACCACTGAAGAAAAAGAACACCCTTATCACCCACAGGCTCAGAGCGCCCTGGTAATGACCCCACCTTCCTCCTCATCATCCCCCCTGTCAGACACACAAAAGCTGCACCTGTGGAAGTGAAGCCTTCCTGTTTGCCTTGGACACCGGACCGCTTCCTTTGCCTCTTTTCTCCACACACCCACCCTTCCTCTCTGAGCTCAGATGAGTTGTATCTGTCTGGGTTAGGGCCAGAGCCTGCTGCTGAGTCAGCAATATTGATGCCTTTCCATCACTCCTTCCTCCCCCCTTCTATCTACAGGCCGATGCTGCACAAAGATCTGTTTTCACCTTCACAACAACACTGAAACAACCCCTGCATGATCTCTATACAGCTGAACACAGGCAGAGCAACATTTGGGGGTTATTTTCAAAATGCATTAAGAGGCTATCGTGGGCCCTGACACGACACCTAATGAGGCCAGTAATTGGGACACAGCAGAAACAGGAGCATATGCTGTCTGTTTCCATTTCCACTACCTCCTCTCGCCTTGTTGCTGCTGGCTAGTGGACGCTGTGTGCAGCCAAAGTCACAAGTGCATCAATACTTAATGAGTTTTTAGCCGAAAAGAAATCATGTGATCATATGCGTAGACAGAAAAATACTCAAAACTTATCAATTCTGCATTAAAATGAGTCAACATAAAAACATTATTGATGCATACAAATGGATCTTTAAATGAACAGTTTAACATTTTGGGAAAAATGTTTATTGGCTCCATAACCATAGGTGAAAGTAAGGACGAAGATTGACCGGTAGATCCAGGGCTTTGCCTTCCAGCTCAGCTCTTTTTTTGTCACAACGGTGTAGTAAAGCGAATGCAATACCGCCCCAGCTGCTCAGATTCTCCGGCCAATCTCACGTTCCATTGTCCCCTCACTCGCGACCCTAAGGTACTCAAACTCCTTCACTTGGGGTAAAGACTCATTCCCTACCCGGAGAAGGCAAACCTTCGGTTTCCTGCTGAGAACCATGGTCTCAGATTTAGAGGTGCTGATCCTCATCCCAGCTGCTTCACATGACCGAAAGAACTAGATTGCGGGTACAAGCGGCTGAAATGGGTTTCCTCAGCAGGGGAGCTGGCGTCTCCCTTAGAGATAGGCTGAGAAGCTCATCCATCTGTCAGGGACTCGGAGTAGAACCGCTGCTCCTTTGTGTTGAACGGAGCCAGCTGAGGTTTGGGCATCTGGTAAGGATGCCCTGTGGGCACCTCCTTACGGAGGTGTTCCAGGCACGACCAGCTGGGAGGAGACTCCACGTAAGACCCAGGACTAGGTGGAGAGATTATTTCTCCACACTGGCTTGGGAATGCCTGCAGATCCCCCAGTCAGAGCTGGTTAATGTGGCCCAGGAAAGGGAAGTTTGGGGTCCCCTGCTGGAGCTGTTGCCCCCATAACCTGACCCCGGAGAAGCAGCTGACAAGAGTGATGGGTGAGTTTATTGCCTTTCCTCTAGAGAGTTAGATGAGGACATCAATACTACTCTCATGTCTGTGTGATAAATGTGGAGCTATAGATAAGCCAGTTATCTTAAATTAGCATAGAGATTGGAAACAGGGGGATAGCTAGTCTGGCTCCAACCAAAGGTAATAAACACCTACCAGCACCTCTAAAGCTCATTAATTATTTCCCAAAATTTTAAATTATTCCTTTAATGATATTACATTGATTTTTTGGATGGTCCAAATATTTGATGACATCTTATTAGGAATGCAACTAATAACTATATTTATTTTTGATTAATCTGTCGTTCATGTCCCTGATTAATCGATTAGCTGTTTGATCTATAAAGTGCCAGAAAATGGTGAAAACTGTCAATCAGTGGCCAAGACAACGTCCTCAAAAGTCTTGTTTTCTCCACAACTACCAAGCTATTAACTTTACTGTCATAGAGGAGTAAAGAAAATATCAACATGAAGCATTTGAATACTGAGGAGGTTGATTACCATGGCAACGGTCAAAGCTTCACAGCATTCGGGTCAACCCTAGTAAGAATATATATTAAATAATATATCATGACCAGGCCAGCAGAGATCGGAGGAGGTTTCTTCATTCATATTTAAACTCTCTGGACTCAATTTAAACAACACTTTTGAACTTGTGGTGTGCCTTTCTGCAGCTGTGTTTTCTGAGGACTTGTACTGTTCGCTGGCACGCAAACTATCCATCCATCACACCGAATCTCAACACGTCTCACTTCCAGTTTGTCACTGGATGTAGAAAGAGTATGCCCTGTGCATATTAGTCAGGACAGGATATCCTGCACCTACGGCCTCGAGGAACACTGCTGCAGAAATGCGAAGGCAGGGCACATTTATGTTGATCTAAACTAGACCAGGCGTCTGGGAATTCATACACTGGGAGAGGAGGAACAGCTGACAGTCCTTTTATCATGAAGCCAAGACATAATGAAATATGACACTGTCATAGAGTGGTAGAGTATGTTATGGCTACACAAATACTTTGATGGGACAGGTGTATTATCTCAAAGGAGAAACCACATGATTAAAAAATCCTCCCTTTGAATCAGGGAGAACAATCGAACAATGACACAACAGACCTTTTAGTGTGGGAGAAAATACACTAGAAACAAGATACTACTTGCAATATACAGTATTTCAGTGCTTTATAAGTCTTAACACATTGCCTTCTCTGTTTGTGAATTATCTAATGGAAAAAGCTGAATTGAGTGTTTGTGCTACTCCCTCTACACATCACTATTTTTATATGCACCTTGTGTAACATCCACTTGGGTGAGTTATTCATGGCGGAGCTTTGAAGAGGCTGCACAGACTTATGAGGAGAGTGACTGTAATTGAAGCGATACATAAAAGACCGGGGAAATAAAATTATTAAATTACTCTTGGTGGTCCTGGAGTGGTGCATTTGAAATGTTTAGGTAATTATCTGTCTATTATAATAACATGTCCTCCATTACAGTACATTAAAGGCAGTTTAATTTGAGAAGTTGCTGCTAAATGTGTTAATTTACATGTTATATAGAAGAGAAAGAGATATTCCTTTATTAGTCCCACAGTGGGGAAATTCAGTTTTACACTCTGTTGTTCACACAGTACATATACATGCGTCAATGGAGAGATGTCAGAGTGAGGGGGGCTGCTCCTGACAAGCGCCCAGAGCAGTTGGGGGTTGGTGCCTTGCTCAGGGGCACCTCGGCAGTGCCCAAGAGGTAAACAGACACTTGTATAGACACTTGTATATGCCTGATATTAAACACTATGCACTGTTGTGAGCAGAGGAATACAGTGATACAAGGTTTTGTGGTCTGTGTTTTAGAAAACTAGATATCAAGAAATCAATGAGCGTGGCGGTTACACAAACTTGGCACGATATTTGCAGATATTATTCAGCGGTTGGCAGCAACCATGTGGAGGCTGATGTGGCGTTTGATATAATGCACAGTGAGAGTATTTTACCTTCTTTTTGCTGCAGTAGATTTGCCATTTCTTCTCCGCAGGCAGAGCAAACATGGCTTCCCTGTGTTTCTCGGTAAGGTCGAGCTCGTCCTGCAATGTGGGGACAAAAAAGAAGAAAAGGTTAAAAAATGTTGGTGAGGAGGGTTCAAAGGAAGAGGACAGATTTGAGATATTATGTCTTTTACTTTATTATAAAGACAGCATCATTCTCAAATATATAGCTCACAGGGCTATCGAACATGCTGCAAATTTTCAAATATTCACTTAAATCAATTTTGTTTTCCTCCAAAACAAAAACAACATGTGCCAGCCAGGAGGAGTTGCAGTTTGAGATGGCTTTGGGCTACATTTGTTCCTGATCACTTGGATATCACCGGGTGCTCTCATCGTCAAACTCAATATGACTCTGAATCAAATCAGATGTCTTGCAGACTTTCAGACGTGTGAGTAATGGAGAAAAAAGATAAGGCACGGTCTGTGCTCGACATGCGGTAACAAGCATCTGGACACAACATGCGTCACAACACAGAACAGATATTTCACAGAGGGGAACACAAAGGGTGCTGCTGGGAAGACTAAACACCAGAGAGCATTTGAACACAATTAAAACACATCAACGAGTTTTAATTTGAGCATAAAACTGAAATTTATGTTGGGGTTTGGATATCAGCATTTTACATCACAGCACGGGGACACAGTTAATGGTAGATTTGTGCTGAAAGTTATTTATTTTTTGCTGTTTCATGTGTTAATCCACATTAATCAAACCCTAAGGCAAGTATACTTTAATGAGCTTCATGTGAAAAAGGTTGTGAGAAGGTTTTTAAGCAATTTTTTTCCAGGCTAGTGTGAACACAAGCCTAAAAACAGGATTATTCTCAATGGAGATTAAGTTAATGTGGTTTACCCAACAGATTGATTGCTAAATGTTTTATGGTGACTGCTCTTCATGGTCTTCAGGGATGTTCTTAGCTAAAGCCATCACGCCCTGCGAATCAATATGTGCCTAAATTGGTTGTGTGGACTATTGATTGATCTCATGAAGTACACACACTAGCAAGCATTGAATGGGGAAAGGTAACTAATTCAAATGTACGTTTTATTGCAGCTAAGTGCTTTTATGCTGCAACAGCTTTGTTGTTGATGTTCTGTTTGAGATAGGGTGGCAAAATTATTCAAAATTTTCTTCAAATCGCAGGAGGTGCAGTATTTCTTAAAGGTGAAATGTGTGTCAAAACATTTTAAATTAAATATTTTAGTACTGTTCTGGCCTACAGACTTAAGAAAATATCTCTGTTTGGGACAGATCCCTGCAAGAAAATGCACCATCAAATTTTGAATATGTTTTTAAATGAAAATGTCACAATTAACCCTCTTATATCAAGTAATATATTACAATATCAGTCAAAATAATCACAATTAGATATTTTTTTTCAAAATCGTTCAGCCCTTGATTGATTGAGAAAGACTTTGTGTCTCTGATGTCAGAAAAAAAAAGCTTCACCTCAGCTTTCAGGTTTTTGGAGAACATTTTCTCAATGAATCTCAAGTTCAAAGGTCAGGTTTAATTGATCGTAACAGAGCAGACGGCCCGACTTTACTCCACAACGTGAGTCTACTTTCCAGCGAGCCCGTTCAGATTATGCACACACATGGCGACTCAAACTGGGCAAGGAGAAAAACACGCGGCTGTCTTCTTCTGGTAAACAGAGCAACTGAAAGCCTCCTTGTCGTCACACTCAACTTACTCAATTATGTCTTCATTATGTCTTCATAAAGGGCGGGGGACAAAAACAAGCAATTAGCAGATGGAGGAGGACGAGACATTAAGAGGTCCTGAATGAGGGTTATTGATGTGCAAAAATGTCATGCTTAGATTACTGTGGCAACCACAGGAGAGGAAAATGGGGCAGGAGAGACAGAAGAGAGCAGCACAAATTAGAAGTGACAATAAGACAGAGGAAGAATAGCAGCCTGGCCCCGCTGCTCGCTAGATAGTGTAAACTGGGAGGAAGTGACCGTTTGTTTGGGAATGTCTTCAAATGTAGCTGACAGTGAGGTAAGAGCAGATTTTAAAGACTAGTTTAATAAAATGTTGATATATCTGTTATGCTAAATGTTTAACATGTACTGTATAAACAATTATTTGAATACTCTCTTGCTCGTCTCCAACTACTGTAAATCAACATCTAATCTCTTTAAATAACTCATAAATATTAAAAAGAGCTTAAAAAGAGGTGTGGCTCATGTTTTTAGTAATTTTTTAGACAACAATGGAGGCACAGTGGAATATACTGTATCAGGCTTTTGCTACACAGCCAAAAGGGATTCGCTGACATTAAGAAAATTACAGAATAACACCAGACTTATCCATTAAATTTTTACCAAACAGGCATTAAATGTTTCTTTTGAAGTCTTATAATTCCTCTGGTTTGAATTTCCTCATCAAGAAAGTAATAAAGTCTTACCACCAACTCTGAGAACATGCCATCCAGCTCATCGTATCCGGGCATCGGCAGTGCCGGCTCCATGGCCTGCAATGCAAAGTCCTCCCTGAGCCTGTAGGTGATCTCTGGGTGATCGTTGCTGTTGAAACAGCAGAAGATGAAGGAGAGGCCACCGCGGCCGCCGCCGCCACGTTTCCGAGGAGCCATGGCTGTCCAATGCGTCTGGCTGGTCGGGTAGGGAGGGTGGGAGGCTCCTTCGGGGCCTCTTTACGGCCTCCTCCACCTCAGAGTTGGGCCTCCGTCAGAGAGTACTGTGGACAGGGAGAAGGGACAAGATGAGTTTTCAATGCAAATCTGGTCTCACATTGCAGTGTGAAGTCATGTGCTTTTTAAACTGGTGTTCACAAAAATCAATAAACAGAAGCCGTTTTGTCAGACAGATGAACAATACAAGATAATACAGTCCATAAATAAGACATGCCCATTTTAAGTGTACTAAATATAAAGCTTAAAACTTTCTGCTCCAATGAAAGCGGATGCCCCACAGCAACACTCTGAGGACAAAATGGCTTGGACATGCTGACATTAGCAGAACTGTTACTTATTAGCTCTGAGTTTTCCACAGTTGCACGCTAACCCTCTACACCTGGTAATAGTTAATGATGCAGGGTCATAATTTTTGAAGGAAAAGCACAATGCACCATATCAGGGATGGCAGGCATTGAATGATTTCATTATATCATTTACACAATAGGGCACTGTGAGAGTGTGATGTTTGAAATGGAGACCATAATTTGCCAGGATTAGTGTATTCAGGCCTTTTCATCTTCCCTTCCTTCCTATTCAGCGTCGGCTTTCCTCTAAAGACCTAACGAGGAATGATTAGAGGGGCGCGTCTACTTTACAATGACCACGGTGAGAGGTGTGTGTGAGGCCTTTTGCGGTTTTGAAGAATGGCTAGGGTCATCGCGGGTAAAGCACAAAAACAGGCCCTCTTGTAAACCTCGAGACGAGCCACAAGGTGTGTAAAGTTGACCTGCATGTTGTTCAATGACAGGTGAGATTTGCAACGTGTGGAGTCCACGTCAAACTCAGACATACACTGCCTCGATCATCCTGATAACATCAACACCAGGCTTTCCCTTCTCTTCATAGACAGGATTACAGTCTTGGTTTGGTCTCAGCAGCTGCATTTTCACCAGTAATGTGTACAATCCTGTTGGAGTATTGCCCCATCTGCCCTGCCTATATATCACAGATAAAAATACAGATCAGCTGTTATAAAAGAACATTGATGAGGAGGGTTGAGCACATTACTGAAACACATTGTATTTCTGGGCTGGTTTTAGACAGCAGGAATCTAGGGATGGCAGTGTCGGTGTGACAGTTGTTTCACCACTTTGTTTCAGCCTAAAATATTTTGTGGACTAGATGGATTACCATGAATTTTTTGTGCAGACGTTCATGTTCCCCAGAGGATGACTTTAGTGATCCAAATGACTTCATATAGCATCACCATGAGTTTGTAGTTTTGAGTGAAATGTCTCGATGACTATTCAACAGATTGACATGAAATTTGGTGCAGACATTCATGTTCCCCTGAGGATAATTTCTGAAAACTTTGGTGATCCATTCAATTTTCATTTAGTGCCACCATCAGATCAGAATTTCAATTTCTCCAATACTCAGGTTTATAGGTTTGGGGGGAAAATCGATAGAGCACAGTATCGCTATATTTTGTGTCACGATATTGCATTGATACACTGATCGAGCTGTCATTATATAAACTATTAACAATCCATTACTGTCTATGCTGTCTTTCAGAGATTATAGCAGGCTCGGCCTTAAAGCCTGAAGATATTGGCATCATATCAAACTAGAAAGCCTAAGGAATCCATTGGTACCAATCATATAATAACACTCCAAATTTATGCAAATTTTTTGTGAGGAGAAACTGACATGGCTATTTTCACAGGGGTGAAAACTGTATCGTATTAGATAAAACAGAAGTTGACAAACTGCAAAATTTACATTTGAAGAGGGTAATAAATTGCAATAGATTGCAACATCTTACTACAAAACTCAGCATATCACAAAATGTTCAAAATTGCAACAAGATCGTATATTGACTTAACTATCGTGATAATATATCGTGGGCCCTCTGGTGATTCCCACCCCTACGGTTTACTGCCAAACTAAAAACATTCCTTTCAGCCACAGCTGTACTTGTGTTTTAGTGCTAATTAGCGAATGCTAGCATGCTAAAACATCTAAATTAAGATGGTGAACATTGTAAACATTGTTACTGTGAGCATGTCGTCATGCTAGCTTTAGGATTGAGCCCAATGCATCCGCTGTGCTTTAGTACAGCCTCATAGAGCTGCTAGCATGGCTGTAAACTGTTAATCCTGTTGAATATTACAGCCTAATGTCTTCTCTTCAGAGTGTATTCTGACCTGGGATCAGATGAACTGAGCCTTTGGTTCTCTGGTTACAGCGATTCAGACATGAACAGTGACAGTTTACTGCTAAAGCTAAAAACTGAATCTGACAAGACAGACCTCGAATTTCACTGCTGAAAACATAAGCAGGTTTGATTTGTAAGAAATTATTAATTCACACAAACAGAGTAAGAGAGGAGAGAAGCTGCTCTCAGACTTGCTGGCTCAACTCCAGGCAGGAATAATGTGAATAAAACGCACAAGACCTCTCTGCTGTCTGGCAACTAAAGACGTGGTGTCCAGACATCCACGAGGACACCGCCGTCAGCATGTCACAAAAACAGCTCTACGGTCTCTCTCCCTCCTGTGCCGAGCGTCCTGAGGCCAAGTATCAAAACCACAGAGGCTGTGATGACCTGCAGGAATTTCTGGATGTCTTTTCTTGGTGACTGGCGGACCGCTGAACATAACCAATTTCATTTGACCTTTCTCAGAGCTTTCGTCCAGACAGAATGCATCATATGCAGTGTGCTGCAGTCCAAATCTAACCTGGTCAGGTCATGTACTTCACTGTAATCGAAGAATGAAGATCACTATGCTCAGAGGACAGAGGACAGCTAAAGTTATCTCCTCCACAAGGAAAAGTGAGGACATTTCCTGTGGCAACTTTCTGTAAGTAGAGTTACCAGAAAATCCATTTTGTGGTTTACCTAAAAAAGCCTGATGCCATCACGGTCTCGTTTTAGTCACTTTTTTGGTTCATCTGCTATCCAGCAGCTGTACTTTTCAAATTTGGAACAGCCGCTAAAGCTGTCAGAGGCTTTTCCACCCACCGGAAAATCTGTCATATTATTTTCATATTTCACCCGTCTTTTGTTTTAAATACGTCTCCTTTAACATGCTGATGCAAATCCCTGAAAAGGAAATCAAAACATTTTAAATCATCAAGAGATACCATTTAACAATTTTTTTCCAAGTTAAACTTTGTTCATAATGATTTGTTGCAATAACCACTTCATCAGACACACAATACATAAGTCCATGTTACCACTTGTGTTTCTTGGTGGCCAACAAACTAGCAATAACTGGGAAAACTGTCAAACAAAACTTATTATTGCCAACTGTATTCCATGACTACAATATCCACTCTTTTCTAAATAATGACAGCAAATACACAGTATATATATATATATACGTATATACCCATACAAAGCTTATAGTGTACTACAGACAAGGTGCCCGAGGCCAAATGGCCACACGTGGGATAAAGTACACTGCAGCTCACCCTTAACACACTGAATAGCATATTTATTTTGACACATCCTTGACTTTTCCAAATAGACTACCAGAGGCCTCGGCAGCAGCTGCTTGGCTTCACGCTCGCCCTCTATTCTAGCATGAAAGGAAGAAACAATTCAAAGCCCTCTCTGACCATATTAGTCCACAAAACTGTCCATCTTTTCCATTAACTAAAGCGAGCTGTAAACTTTGTATAAACTCGTGAGCCAAAGCGGGACAGCGCTGGTCCCCATCCAGCTACAAGAACCTGCGGATGTGTGGAGGGCACAAAGAGGCAGAAGACAAGAGGAGGGGGAGTGTTGAAGGTTTGAACATGCAGACTGTGACACCGTTAAGACTGTGTGTTTGTGCTGTAATTGTTAACCTGTGAGACCTGAGCGCTCCGACATTAGCCCCCGGAGGTTGTCTGTCAGACGGTCAAGGTTCCCAACATAACAGAGGCCTGTTAGAACAAGAGGACATTCCTGTCATAGCCAGGTGAGCTTTGTGACCCTGAACAACACCCACACAACACCACCTTCCACTGTCACTTGCCCCAACTGAGAAGAAACAGTTCATATCCCAAACCAAGCAACTCACCCAGTCAAACTGACCCATAGCTGTCAGAGCAGTAAAAGTTAGCACGATTAATGGTTATTTCCAAGATTTATCCTTCTAGTAGGCATGTTTGAAATGTTAACAGTCTGAAAGTTGATGATAAGGTCATGTAACAGCTGCACTTTCCATATAATCAAAAAGAATGCTGTTTATGCTGACATAAATCAACTCTTGGACTGTACTGGAGAAACATCATGACTTTTGTGGGCTGCTGCTTACAGTACCAGGGCAGATTCTTATTGTACTCCTTCATTCATATGCGTCCAAAAATTAAAGCCCGCCTACCCATATCCACACAAACACTTCTCTCTTTGTCTGTATATTTCTATCCTTGGATAGCCTTGTTGTTTTCGTGACCATGTGGTTTGGCGGGTGACCTGGCGTGAGTCCAGACTGTAAAAAGAACCTCAGTGTTTGTAAAGTGAGATTGAGCCCATCCGTGGTGCCTGATGCGCTCAAGATCTCTCCGTTAAACCTGCAAAAGTGTCAGGTCCGCTGGAGAAAAGGCAGAAGCAGAGAGGAGTATCTGAAGCTAAACACAGAGAAAGACGCTCACGTTATTAAACATGTGCGAAGGGAAATGAAGGACATTCAAAGATGATCTGACTCTTTTCATTCAGCTGTCTTATTGCAGCTTTGCCTTTTCTCTGATTATGTTCTTCTGGCAATTTAACTCATATCTTTGGAAAAATGTGTCGTGGAAATAATGTGGTTTGGATTTCTCTGGTGCTGCTTGGGTCACTCGCATAAAAGCCAACACAGCATTGTTGTCCCTTGCCACTAGGGATATACCGATTCTGATACTGGATCGGATAGTGGGCTGAGAGATAAGTCAAGCATAACCCAGTGAGGCATACAACTTATTAATTCAACACTGGCATCAGATTGGTACTCGTCATTGGCTGATATCCAAAGCCCAGCTGTCGCTTATTGATTCCTATGAGGTATATAATCTTAATTGTTCAAAAACACACTGCCACAGTGGCTCTTCTGTGTTAAATTAGTGGTGCTGGTATTAATGGGCAACCTGCGGGTCTGAAAAGTGAAGCCAGTGCAGATGTGTCTTACGCTTATTTCTAACAGCCAGCAGGGGGCGACTCCTCTGGTTGCAAAAAGAAGTCTGACTGTATAGAAGTCTATGAGAAAATGACCCTACTTCTCACTTGATTTATTACCTCAGTAAACATTGTAAACACGAGTTTATGATCTCAATTGCTTGTTTCAAGGTGTCTTCAATACAGCATGATGTTCACTTAGTAAATTATGGTCCCATTTAGAGTAAAATAGACCATTAAGCAGGGTATGTTTCAGGGCGTGGCTACCTTGTGATTCACAGATCGCTACCATGGTATTGTCCACATTTTCGTCCAAATACTTGAGAAATACATAATACCAAATAACAGCTAATTGAAGTATTGAATACTGCCAAGCACTGCCAAATTACTGATTAAGACAAAAAAAATCACTTTCTAAACCAAACCAAATCTAAATGAAAAAACAAACATGTAGTCTGTCAATTATGTAGTCTGTCACAAAACAACTGTGGACATGATTGGTTGGATTTGTGTATAATCTACAAATACTAAAAGGTCAACTTAAAGTTGATGCTAATAAGCAAAAATGTGCCTCACTTGGGAGCAGGAATCCAACCTTGGAGAGAGAACACAGTGGACAGTAGTGTATTGAAAGCAGATGTGTGAAATACCTTCTTCTGCACCAGCTGGCATCTATCAGCAGTTTCTGGCACTTTTAATTTTTGATATCTGCAGCTGCTATGGCTGCTTGAATCATCAGCAGCGCTAATGTTGGTCGGGACAAGAGGACAAAAAGCAGAACAACTCTTCCATGTTTCTGATTGAACAAAGTAGCTCCACGGCTCACGGTAACGAAGGAAAATTTGAACATGCGTATTAGAGCTGTAATGGCAATACAGCATGGTTGCTTCACCTTGAGTTGTTTTGAATGAGACACAGTATGTCTCTTTTGGGCTCAAGAGCTCTAACTAGAAATAATCTACCTTTTTGAAATGTCCTTGAGGGAGACACAGCACTCCCTCCCTGCTCCGCAGACATTTTTCTGTCTGACCCTGACCTCTGACCTTTCTGTGCTGCAAGCGAATTAAAGTGAAATTTGTCACAGCTAATGGAATCCATTAAGTGTAAAGTTACCGTTATTATCATCCTTTGACCAAAGATAGCACAAATTCAGTCAATAATTTCATGTGCTGTTTTGGGTTTAGCTGTAATGGTGAAAACATGCATATAAAAATATGTAAACGCTCTTAACTGACTGCATGTGTTACACAGAGTATAGTTGCAGCTGTGTTATAGGCGGGCCCGAAAGGCATTTGGTGCACAGAAGTTTAATCTTCTTTTCCGATTTAGGATTTGGGATGGATCAGACTTGCAATTTGATGCACCGCAGTATTTTCAATGCAAAGCAGCTTGCCATAGGTAGTGCCATTTCATACTTTTGCACTTCACTGCATTAAAGTGTTTCTCACACTGACAAAATAAAAGTGTACTTATTAAAAAAGAGCCACTGCAGACACAGTTCATGCAGTGTGCTTCACTCAGTAGGTTTCTGGCCTTTTGGAAACCCCCACGACTGGTGTGCACTACGTTTGGTAATTTATTTTGGATCAAATTTGGACAGCTGCAAACAAAAGGCTCAGGAGTCACACAGCGAAGGCTAGCTGTAGTCCTTTCAGCTCAGAGCTGCTCTGCTTAAAATCAATCAGCAACCCAGTGTTTGGACACAGAGTGATTGCTTAACCTGTGTGAAACTCAAAACTGTGTGGACTCAACCACAAAATGCTCAATAGTAACAGTCAAAAGTGATAAAACAATCTACATTTCTCAATGCAGCTGCAAAGCATGAACTGCTAGGCTTTTACCCAATACAGAAAAACACAAATCTCCCTGCTAACTGAAAGTAGACTGACCCATTTTATTTCTGAAAACCGGCAGCTACTTGGTAATTATTTTCATGTTGAACACTGATGTTTCACATCGTCTAATTTTCTCTGGTGTAGCTACGGTACAAATGGCACAGTGGAGCCCAATTGTCTTACACAGCTGGATAGCATACATAACGCTCGCTCTGCCAATTATTTAATGGCACCCCAAGTACAAAATGAGTAAACACGCACAGACTTGGACACACATCAGAAAATAACTGGGCCGTGATGGAAATGCTGACTGGCAGGTTGAGAGGAGATTAAAATCAATCAGTCAGACACCAGAGAGCCGTCAAAACTGTCCTCGGAGTTACAGTTGCAGAGCTGTTCAGCTTCGATGATGCCTGTCCGCTCGTGCATTTACGTTACAGGATTGTGTGTACTGCCTACTGTGACAACGGCATTGCCTCTGGAGCATTAATGTCACATGGCTGAGGGAGTAGTGCTGAAGTGGCTCTCAGATTACAGGATTAACATACACAGGGAGAGGGAGAGTGCAGCGAAAGGGATAACAACACAGAGACAGACAAAGGAAGCTTTTCTTCCACCAGCTGATACATTTTACACTAAACATCTCTTGTTTACATGGTTCAAGAAGTTCACTCATCTTGTTGGACTTTGAAGCAGCGACAGTGGGTTGTGACAAAGTTACTGTGAGCTGCTGTGCAAAACATTTACATGCTGGGATTTTGATGTGGTAGTTTTACCAGTTTTTATGACAACATAAGACTGTGTGTGCATTGATATTATGTGTTAAAAAAACAGGGCACTACTGCATGTTTGCTAAATCAATATTATTATAGGCTGTGCAATCAGACAAACAATAAATAATAGGACAGAAATCTTAAATGATAACCACCTACCGAACCTTTTTCAAGTCTGCCATTAGTTTATAGCCTTTTTTAGTGCAGAACCAACTATTTTAAGTTAAAAAAGTAAAAATATTTTGGTTCCAGTTTCTCAAAGATTTGCAGATTGTCTCTGATTTTAATTTTTGAGTACTTTTGGGTTTCATATGGAGGGCTGACCCAAATGCTTCAAAGCTTCAATCGTTGCCATGGTATTCAACCTCCAAATCACTGTCTGAATGCTTCGTTTTTTTGTTGTTTTTTTAATACCTTTACACAAGAATGCAATAATAATGTGAAAATCCCTAAATAGCCCATGAAATAAGGAATAATCCCACAACATTATTCATATTCAGCATGAATTATTATTAGTCATTCTCTGTTATGTTGAATATTTCTCACTGAAGCGCCAAAGCCCCAAAAATGTTATCTGGGACAGCCCTACATATGTGTTGGTGGCATAAAAGAAATCTAAAAATACACAGTAAAGCTAAACAACACTATTCTGTACTCTGTTACCAACACGTGAACTGGTTGTAACTGAAAACAGAGGACTCAATTAGCCATGTCACATGGATGTAATCTCATTGTTTTCCACATCCTTCCTCATTTAACAGACTTGTGGTCCTTGCACGTTTCATTCAGCAGCACTGTCAGTCTGGAATGGATCAGATTAGACCAGCTTCTGTATCTCGATAGACATGCCTGTCAACAGTCAAAGTTAATGATCTGATCAAAAATGATCACCAAACAAGAAAAGGGAGACAAAGGCTGCAAGCTGACTAACTTGCTGTGTTCATTCCTCCTGTTGACGCCATAGGATTATTTCATGAACAAAGGGTTGTGCAAACCTTGTGTTGATGATGTCTGTTAAGTTGTTGTGGTGCCTAGGAGAGATTCAATCACTGGTGAATCTAATTTGCGGTACCCTTTCTTTTTTTTTCCCTAATGATCTAAAAGCCTAGAGATGGTCCACTTACTAGCAGACCCACTGTCCTGTTTGTTTGTTTTGAACTTCTGTACTTTGTGACACAGACTAGACTGAGCTTCTGACTGCAGGGTTGGATTGAACGGTATGATGGAGTTTTGCACTGTCACAGACTGTATAATACACCGCAGGGAACACTGACTTTGCTGTGTTGTGTGTTTCTTACTTGCTAATACATCTCGTGGTGCTACTGGCTTGTGTGTACAGGTAAATCGATGTGTTGGCACCTGTATTGGTTCCTTTGTAGAGGGTTTGCTGGCTGTAAACTTCAAATTATATTTTGTCACACTGTGACTATGGCTGGCAACCGCCAGCGACCACTACAAATTATACACTTTAATGAGCAGTGTATTACAGTAGCACTTTTGGCCTCAATTAATTTGTGAGGTGAATTTGTGATCATCTAATTGCATTTGATGAAATATTATATGGAAAATAACTCACTTTTCTGGTAAGAAATAAGACTGATGTTGGCTAAGACACACTGAATTGTTCCACGCCTTAAAAAAGTAATTCAGTGATACTCCCCTTTAATTCTTACATGCATGAATAATAGCACAAAGCAAAAAAATGTACACTTAGGATTGGGGAGTGTGCGGCTGAAATGTAGGGAGGACAGAGATTAAAAAGCAGGTTAAAGGCTGCTGCTCTTTCCGCAGGCAAGGTTGTCAAACTCGTTCTGCAGACAGACTCTCCAACCCCCCACTCTTAACGTGTTAGCATTCTTCCTCGGGTCAATCCTTCAAGTGGAGGTTAGACTCGGGGCAAAGAAGGAAACCACTCAAACATGCGACAATATCCTTGCCAGGGTTTCAGCTCAGTCATCAGGGTTCAGTGTGTTGGCTACGATCCAACAAACAGTGAAAAAAGAATAGTTCGGTGTAAAAATAGCTCATGAGCAGCCCATAACATGCTTCATAATTGTGAAACATGTGAACAAACAAGGCGATGTTTAACACATAGCATAGATGTTGACATTGCCTATTTCACAACAGCAGCTTAACGTTTATGATCTGTGTTTGTCATACAGGTTAAAGTTTGGGCTATAAATTACGAGGTTGTTTTTCTCAGCTTTATTAATGTGATATTCTGATTTGTGTCCCTTACTACTGCAATGTCTTGAATCTAATGAACCAAAACGAGTCAGCAGAAAATGCTGTGTATTATCATTTGGACTGGAGAGTCAAGAAATGTTTAGGTTAATTTATTATGAGAAAAGGGTAACCACATCGTCAGTCAGGTTATACCTGTTACATCCATCATGTTATAACCACGACAGCAGAAGAGAAAGTCCTACAGAGTCTTTATGCCTATGCAGTTAATGCAGATTCAACGAGAGCACCAATTCTCAACCAGACTTACTTATACCCCAGAAGGTCCTGCTGCACTTGGCAAGTGAAAAACTTTGGAGTAGCTCAAGTAATTAGAAAAATAGCAAACAATGTAGTAAATTAAAAAAAATGAAAAGTAGCTAACAATATGCAAGCAGAAAACAATAAAACTAATGGATAAATAGTAGAAATTACTAGCTAATAGTATTAGTATTAGCAACAACTGTTAATGTAGTTTTTAAAAAACGGCCAAGAGTCTTGGATAAATGGTGGAAACTTTCAGCTTCTGCCACACTAAGTGGCCGACCAGAATTAATTCACCCAGTTCAACTCTTATCAGGCCATTAAATAGGTGTTATCGGCCACTATAAGCACCATAGATGTGGGTCGTTAGGGGCCTACTATGCCTACTACTTTGTAAAAGTGAAAGTGAAACTTTACACTGCCTTACATGTAAAACTAAATGAAATGTCACACTTTGCACACAAGCAAAAAGGCTTCTATAGGTTTAGGCAACCAATAACAAAAAACAGTTAAGTTTAGACAACAAAACTACAACTTCTTTAGGTTTAGGCGACAAAAACTCTTGAAAAACGTTGTGTTTTAGGTTAAAATAACTACAGCACAAAGACAACTATACATTATTGGTTTCACACGGGATGCAAACTCCAGTCTCCTGGGTGAAAACCCTGTGTTTTGATTACTACGGTCGCTTGAGGTCACTGTCGTGTTCTTTTATATCTTCTTTTGGAAATTTCCTATGTGAATAGATGATAAAACCTTCTAGTGGGCCCCTACTGACTCACATCTATGGGGCCTATAGCGACTGATAACACCTATTTAATAGCCTGACAATAGTCTAATCTACTGGATAATTTGTACTACAAAATATTCATAGAATTATAACATAACAAATCAATTTAAATGAACATGTAAAACATGACGAGTGTTGTCTACTTTTGCTCTGATAAGGTTGGAGACTACTGAAGCAGAGGATCGATGACTCCCTGACTATCAGCAGACGGGGAAGAGTATCAGTATCTGTGAATTAGTGTTATCTCTGTATGTCTGTGCTTTTATCAACATTAAAGATGTGACTATTTGAAGATCAGCATCACAGTAAATAAGCAGTGAATTAGGGAAGAGCTAGAAGAGAAAAGAAAAAACCTTTTTTGAGTTCAGATATAAGCTGTGGACTTTGAACAACTGAAAACATCATAAAGCACCAACATGATCTCCATCTGTCTGTGTGGAGGAACAGTAAACATTATGATGTGTGCACCTCAGCTGGGCACAGTCCAATATTAGGCACAAATCTATTTCTGAGTAGTAAAACAGATAACCTCTCAGACTGTCAATAATGGGGCGTGGACAAGAGCGCTGTAATCTCTTGCAGGATACCCTGAGCTGCAGCCTGCCCTTTAAAAATCTCTGCCTCAGTTGCTATGGTAACCAGAGCGGTGGGTGACCGGTGCAAGCTGGGTGGGTTGGTGATTTAATGTAAGCCCCATCTACTGCACATTACCGTCCTTTTTAATCTGCTCTGGATGTTTATGGGGGGGGAAATAGGATTGTCTCTCTAATTCAGCTGACAAAAACAAATAACAAAACCATTACGGATTACAGGGTAAAATCTAGCTTGCAGTCACTCAGCGGCACCACGAAACCCTGCAGAGCTACTAGTCCTTTGTAATACATCACTCTGTATAGTATTTACATGCGATGCTCTCTCAAGAGGAGATGAGGAAGTGCGAGTGGAACCTGAGAAGGATGGGCAGCGACAGGAAATGACTGATGAGACCCCCCTCTACTCAAGGTGACTTTCCTTTTCATTGACCTGATTATCTGCACTCCGCCCCCCCCCCCAACATGGAAAAAAAAAGTATGCCATCCTCTCTCACGCTCACTTGACACTGATAACGGGCTGCACTCAGTGGGAAGTTGGTGGGAGGTAGCAGCCTGTAACCTCTCTGTGCATGAACACATATTTCTACCACCACCTCACCCTGTCTCCAGACCAGCCTTGTCATTATGGGGCATTCCCCGCATACACAGGACAACTCTCTCACCACGAAATCAGCCCCGGGGGTTTGATCGGAGCACGCTGTCATCCTCCCCTCCCCCTCGGTTACTAAGGCAACACCGTTTTTCTGCACCAACACCTCCTAATAAGACAGACATGACAATCACCTACGTCTTGGTGAGAGGAATCCAGCCTGTATCCTGGGGTGTGATAAAGCAAACCAGCAGCCCTGACTCCCCTCGTCCACACACACTGATAGCCTCGGACTATCTGCCGGTCACATGCAATTCACACACACATTCCAATCAGCAGCCGGCTTCGGCTCTTCTTTTCCCCTGCACTCATTCGATTAAAGGGCAGAACAGGCAGATTCACTGGGCTCGTCTTACCCTGTCCAGGAGTGAGCTTGCCTCTGTTGCATTCCCTTTATATCCTCAACTCACTGCGGTATCCAGCTTTCTGCACTGTCGACAGAAAACACACACATTTTCCTGCGCAAGGTATGTAATCCACGCAGGTTCAAAGTCGTCGCTATAATAAGCACCTTGAATGTCAGAGGCTGTCAAAGTCAGCCAAGAGGAAAATCCCAGTTAGGTGGAGGCAGTTTTTCTCTGATGGCACATACAGGGGAAGGGGGGGGCAAACAAGGGATGAACTCGCCATACAGCATGAGCTGCTGTTTGAGATCTTGCAAACAGCCGGCTGGCCGGCGAGAACTTCTCCTCGGCGTATCCACTCCCTCCCTAACCTCTTTCTCTCTGCCTTTTCTCTGCAGAATGCCGGGGGCAGAGGGGACAGGCACAGATGTTACTGGCTCCAGGCCACACCCCTTTTCAACACTCCCAGTCCTAATAGGATGCAGCCGAGCCGTGGCCGCCGCCCAGCTCATCTCCTCCCCCCACCCCCACCCCCCCATAGACTGGCTTTGGACAACTTGTTTAGGGTTTGTTTGGAGAGCTGCATGGGGCAAATAAAGCCAAAGGTGTAAAACATGTGTGGGTGTGGAAGGGAGGGAGATCAGTGAAAGTGTGACAAGGCTACTGAAGACATGTCAAAAACATACGGTAAATTCAGAGGAGCTTGGCTGCTTTCCATCCTCACCATAAACACCTCCCTGCGAATAATAAAAACACATTTAGCCCAAGCAACTTAAAACACTACACATACTTCATCCAAACAGTCTGGCAACAATGAGACAACTGACAAAATAGCCAGAGGGTTTTAATCTAAACAGTCCCAGACACTCCCACATGATTTACAGCACAAGCATCACTCCTGCATCTCAGCTAATTACTTACTCACAACATCCAGCATCCATAAACATCCCTACGTTGCAACATAATAATGAAAATGTGTATGTAATTTCCTGTGGAGGATGCTCATCATTTGAAATGTACAACAACATCAACAGACTTTCTATTCTTCGCTTACTCTTACTTTACTTTAGGTCAAATCAGCTGTCGCTAATTTACCTTTAATTTTGTGAGTAAGTTCATGGCGGGCCAAATTTAAATTTGGCTGCTGATGGGTTTGTGTGCAAGCAAGTGTCTACGCTGTACTCAACCAAAGATTGTTTATGAGGTAAAAGAAGCATCACTCTGAAACACCACTGTACAACCACAAGTGGACTGAGTGTTTTTATAGTTCCCACAACTCTAACGGTGTGGTAACTTCTGTCTAGATAATCGTCAGTTTCAGGAGTCGCATTCTTCCAGTATAACTTTCATCCAAGCTTATCAGCTTCAAGTTTTGAATCAGGATCTCCAATTTGGACCATTATTGAGTGTTCTTCCCAACAAGCTAACATGACATTGTTGGTACCAATGCACCAACAATGTGTTTGTTTTTAGGTTTTCTAGTTTCATATGATACTAGTATCTTCTAGCTTTAAGACTGAGTCTCAGACAGAACAGTTACCGGTCCCGATCGGACTATTAAGAGGTTAATAGATTATATAATAAAAGATCGATACTTGACATCCATGTCTCGATATATCACCGCACTAAATATTCCAATACTATACTGTATTGTTTTTTCTCCCCCACCCAGAACATTTAGGTAAATGTTGATATTGGTACCAGCAAATACTCAGTATTGAGGGACTCAGGATTCTACTTTAAGAAGTTTAAAGTATTGTTGAGACTATGAGAGGGATGCTGATTCAACTCTGAGGTCATTCTTGAGGCTATAACATCCAAACCAATGACTACTTTGTCCTTGTTAATACAGGAGGTGAGAAAATCAGACATGCTCTCATAAGAGAACAGAAGTCGTCTACCTGATTCAGGCCCTACAGGTTTCCATGCAGGTGTTGACAGAAAAAGTGTCACCTCATTGACTTCCTGTTCTTCAGAAGTGAGTCAAGGGTATCATGATAACAACAAGACGTCATAGTGCTTTTGTTGTGTATTTTATTATACAACACAGCTTAGTCCAATCGGCATAATCGGAAAATGTGGCAGAAACGCAGTCAAGTATCAAATGCTCGGTAACTGAGACCGTCACTGTGACTATTGGATTTACGCTGCTTGCCAAGACAATTCTGGACCGGGGCACTTTTCTGCCAAAAGGAAGTCACAAATCAAACCTAAAAGCAAAATTAAAATGTTTCCTTAACAGCTGTGAATGAGCAGCAACCCTCAATATTAGAAATGCTTTCTTGCTTCATCCCTTAACCACGAAACAGCACAAACCAACCACTTTCTATGGCCACTTCACATGATTTTTAGGTTACTGAAACTTGAAAGTTTTCAAACAGCTGCCTCTCGCTGTCAACGTGTAAAGCTGCCTGCAGCTTTAAGCTTTCTGAACCACTTCCAAGTCACATGTCATGCTAGCTGATATAACACAATCTTCTAAAGCATTGCAACTTTCTGCTTTGAAACCCGTGTGAAACAGTTTATCTGTACATGCTCTGGTATTGCAGACATCAGTGGCGAGCCACACCGGTGCAGTCATGAGTGGATAACAGTGGAAGCTGTACAGTCCTGGGTAGCTGCCTCTATAAAGAATGTCATACAGCTGGAATAACACACAGGCCCTGCTCTCATGGAGGGCTTCTGTTCTGTTCTGGTGGGACAGATCATCCATGTCAATAAAAGCCAGGACTGATGTTTTGGTGACCTCAATGGCACCAGGTATACAACAGGAAACACACAGGACACTGTGGACGATGACATTTTCAAAGACGTTGTCGTGTCTTTCTGTATTGGAGGAATTAAAGTAAGACGTTTTGTGCGTCTTTGGCTGAATGCATCTCTGGGAGTTTTATCAGGACAATGATCAGCTACTGTGTCTCATTTCTAACCTCCCCGTTTCTGTCTGCAATCTGCCTATTTAAAATGCATGTGTAAGGTATGAGGAAGATGCCACCACCGATGGAAAATAAAATAGTAAGGGTGGCAATATTGTATCAACACATGGTAGGGATGTTAATAATAAACCGTTAACCGACATTAAGAATTTTAACCAATTGATGCTATAGGTTAAATGGTTAAAAGAGATTTTAGCAATCAATTAAAAAGCTGAGCAAAATTCAGACTATTCAGTTTAAGGAGAAAAACTGGTCCACCTTATTATCCCACCTTAAGATAGGCTTAGCCGGTGTTGCAACATATAGGAGGTAGGCTCTGGCCTTGAGCTCGCAATAGCAGGGAGCTGTGGCATTTATTCATCAACAAATAAACTGTACACACACTGTCTGCTACTGTTATTACTGAATGCTACTGCATTCACAGCTATAACAACCCCAAGCTCACCGCCGCCACACACACACGGTGTGTTGGACACTCGCTAAAGTTACACAGCGCTGACAAACTGTGTGAGTGACAACGGTGGACACAAAGCCACCACATGTAGCATTAACACACACACACACACACACACACACACACACACACACACACACACACACACTAAAGTCACACCGGTCGTTACACTGGGCAGACACACAGCCGACAACCTGCTAACCTAAACTAAATGATGCGGTGGTGGTGGTGGACTTTTCCTGGGAAAGTTGCTGCATGTCCGCAACACTACACTCAGCACCGTGGCTGCTAACACTCCCGGACAGCTGCATGAGACGCACAGATCTTGTTGCTTAATTTTTGTTTTTCAAAATTAGCATCCTTAATACACAGACATCACTTATCAATCTTTTATTTAACAATCCTATCATGAAACTAGAAAACCTTAGGAATCCATTAGTACCAACTATGTCATGTTAGCTCAACAGGAAGAACGCTAAATAACGCCCCAAGGTTACGCTCAATTTTGGCAAGGAAAAACTGACATGACCATTTTCAACTACTCAAATACAAACTCAAGTCTAAAAAAATGGTGTTTGTGTGAACTTTTTCTCCCTTTACTGCACTTTTCTGTTAATTATTAAGCATGTTAGGGCAGACAAAACTCAACTTTACCCTTTTCTTTCTGGTTTTCAACAGACTAAAGTAGATTATTTTGTGTCATGTGTTGACCTAGAATACAACATAAGGCACAGTGCAACAAGGCATACAATGAGCAGAATCCAAATCACTTGCCATCAGCCCCAATGATGATGAATGAAATTTTACTCTCAGAGCATTGCTTGCCTTAGGTGCACTGTATTTGACAGACAACACAAGAATAAAGTTAAAAGTTGAAAGCTGCTGAAGCTTGGAAATCAGTTTGCAAAGCATCAACAGTGAAACAAAGAAGCATAGAAATCGGATTGGCAGCAGATTGTAGATGACCCTGAAATTTTTAGCTGTGATTACAAGCCTGTTGACCGAGTTTCTCTGGTAATATAGGAAATAAAAAGGACTTTGGTGAAATGTTACAGTGTGAAACAAGGGCGTCAAAAGCCACATAAATAGTGGAAAAGTAAAGTTCTGCTGCACGCTAATGAGAAGTACATTCTCAGCAGAATCATGACTGACTGACAGACCTTAAATAAAAAACTTTCTCCGACTGCTGCCCAGGAATGTGTGAAGGGGGAACGTTCTAATATGGCTTGTATCATGTGGTGGAGGGGAACAGGGCCACACCGTACATATGTTTCATCCAGGGTGGGGCTATATCCATAAATTCCACCCATGCAGCCCTTCCCTTGCAGGAGACCCTAACATTCACAAACTAAATGCCAGGATTGAAAAAGGTCCTACTGGTCTCCTACCCACCCTCTGGAGAGCTTGTAATTACCCCCCTGGAATAGAAAGGTCCATCCCAGGAGGGGCCACGTAACTTTCTGCATCCACTACTCTCTACAACACAGCCAACAGCAACTGCAAACATGTACAACCAAGTAAGGACACAACACGTTATAGTTAGAGTTATAGAGACACTGAGATAAAAGGAGCAGTGTTTCTGCAGCAAAAGAAGAAAGTAGTTTTCAAAGAGGTTAGACGTGGTAAACTCTAGCTTGTGGTGCAGATAATGACATTAATCTAATGACAGGGATGGGCTTTTTCAATGTATACGTCACGGCTGGAGTACCCACATGATGTTATCTCACATAATCATAAAGAATAAGCCTATTTATAAAAGCAAATAAATAGCAGTAGAAACATCATTGAACATGTGAGGTTTCAAATCAATTTGGCCTCTCTTCATTTTTCTGTTCATAAACAGATATTGTAAGTCTGATTATTGAGACTGAAAGTGTCCTTAACAAGCAAGTCTTTATTCAAAGTCCAACAACTAGCTTTTTCTGTAGCATTCAATCCATGTCATGGTCTTCCTCAGCAGATGGAGTTGATGTAAGCATTGGAGGAAAAATAAGATAGTAAGCTTTTATTTTTCATAGTCTCAATATCTTTAGATATCTGAGCTTTACCAAACTTACTTGTGAGTAGTTTCTTTGCTCCGTTATCTAATAAAAACACGGATATAGCTGAGAACTGTCACTAATCTCACATTTAGAGGTATCGGTATCGGAAATACGTCCAGTACGGCGCAAATATTGGGATTGGGTTTTGGCGAGTACACCAATATGATGCCAGGGTTTCTGTCCAGCCTACTGCAAGCCTGGTTGACCGCCAGGCCTGAGATGTCTCCTCACCAGGCCAAAGCTAAACTAAAATGAGTTATACAAGTTGCAAACTCTTTTAAGAAATAACGTGTATAGGTTGTGTGCTTAACGTTAGTGAGTGTTGGTGTTTGTGGGCGAGAAAGAGAGAGAGACAGAGAGTGAAGAAGCGTGTGCGACGGTCAGATGAAGTCAGCCATAACTACGGTAGGTGTCGTCGTAGCAGTGCAGTGTGTATACAGTTTAGGCTGTCATCGGTGAATAAATGCTACAACTCCTCAAGATCCACACATGACTCAGCGCCCAGCACGGCAGGCATTTACGTATCATTACAACAGAGCTGGCTGCTTGAGGAGGAAAACAGTGATAAACACATTTAATTTCCTATAGTCTACACAATAAAAGTCACCTGATATATAGTTATTTAAACATTTTTATTATGAAGCAACAAAATCAGGAAATGGGTTTTCATCAGCAGCAACTTAACACGACTCGACACGACAAGTGAAATAGTCAAAACACGCAAATATGTCAAAGCAGTTAGAAACTCCAAATCACACTGAATCACATCCATAGATGGTCAGCAGTACTGACAATTATAATAATAATAATCATCATCATAATCAAAACTACATTTTTAAAAAAAAATCATGCAGGTATCAGATCGGTACTCGGTATTAGCCGATACTGCAAGTTCAGGTATCGGGAAGGAAAAAAGTGGTATTGGAACATCTCTAATAGAAACAAATATTGCCTATTAAATATAAATATAATATAACGTATAATAGCACAGCACCACATATAATTGACATGGGAAGAAACTACTCAGCATTTAAATAAAAAACTTTCTAAGACCCAAATTTCTTTTTAACCCCCTAATATTAAACTGACTTCTAAATTCACAGGACAACCTGGAGAATTTAGTGATACAAAGACAAAAGATCTTGTCAAAAGTCGAGGAAGGCACTGCTGCAGAAAGATTATGGAGCGAATGGCTGCAGCTGCAGTGAACATGCTTGTAATGGATTGTCAGAATGTGAGGGTTAAAAGGCTGTGGCTTAACTCGTTGATCCCTCCAGATGTAGGCCAACCTCGCTGTGCTGAGAAATCACTGATTAACAATTTCAGCAGAGAGATAAGAGGGGAGACCACAAAGTGTTACAGTAGAGGTATCATATAACAAACAAACAAATCAAATAGTTAATCCAACATAATCCAATCAGTATCCAGTCTGGTCTGAGGGTGAAGACAGCTTCAAAACATTGTACGGCTATTAGCTAATGTCACACATGGATGCTCTGAGAATTAGCTCACCAGACTAAATCCATGTGAAAAGGGTCTGAGGTCTCGGCCTCGTCTGTGACCGCCAACACGGATGTGAGACTGGCTTATGTCCAGCCGGACGCATGACTGACTGGCTGACACAGAGGCAAAGTAAAAGGTGAAAACCAAGCCATACATGCAGTGCAGTATGCGGCCATCTTGCATGGCTGCATGGCTGAGCTACAAGCTGCTTATCTCAGTGTGTCATAATCTCAGCAGGGAAAAACAACCTGAGACCAGACGAGCCAAAACAAAACATTAAAAGCTAGAAAAATCTGCCAGGAACCCTAAGCCAAGAGCTTGGTAGTGCAATGAAAAATGAAACCAAAACACAAAAAAGGATGTTTGGGGACATTAACAAGGACACCTGCTGTTTAACAGGATCAACCTGACAGCCTTGTCTGCCCTGCGGCCTCTCGGCTATCAACTGCGTGAGGCAAACTGCTGGGACACAAACAAGACTGTGTTCACTGCTAATATCACTGCAAGTCTGACAGATCAAACTGTAAAACAACCCCAAAATGACACTTTACCTTCTGGGTTAAAGATTCACCAGTTATTCTAATGGATCACCACTAGATCGTAGCACTGGTAAAAGTATAACAAGTTACGTAACTGTGTGAAAAGAAAGAAATATGGACGTGGACAATGGTCGCCACTAAGAGCTGTAATACAATCACTCCTGAGGAACATTTAGCTGTTGACGCAGCTGGTTTCGCCTGACTGCGCGGCTGTTTTGACGGCTTTTCTACAGTAATGTTATCGCACAGATATGTTATACTGTGGGAACCTGCTCGTTGTAGCAGCCGTTTAAAAGAAACCAGCACATCTTCTGGTCCTGGAGGGAGGACGGAGGCTACTGTGACTTATCTTTTAGATAAACAGAAAACTTTCCATACATGTCTGTTGATATACTGCATCAGGAAAGGACGAAGGTAGCAGATTCAGTATAAAACCAGGCTGGGATGCATTACTTTTATTTCATTTGTAAGTCACAAATGTCCGTCACAACAAAAACGATGGAGACAAAAGGTGCTTTTCTAAACAATCACAAATTCAACAAGAATGTGCACGACTGACATTACCGGATCCAGAGACGCCAATCCAATTAACGGGAAATTACATTACCATGGTAAAATACCAATGGAGGCGTACAAACAACAGAGAGTTGGAGATAAACTAATAATCCAAAGTCTGCATTTACTTCCAAATATTGTGCAGAGGATTATCTCAAATCACAGCAGTCCACATTGCAAAGCAAGTTAGCTCTATCCAGTCAGGTCCAAAGAATTAAACCAACTCTTAATCGGTGTCTCAATGCTGTTGTGAACTTTTGAACTCAGAAAAGTTGCATCGATTCATGAATGAAAGAAAGATAGAAAGATAAGAAGATAAATCCTGAACCTATTTTTCTGGCTTTTGCTCTTTTAGCTTGACAACTTGTAAGAACTTGAGCGTGCTTCCTGGAGGGTGGGGCAGCATTTTAAGAGCAGGATAAAGCATGCCGTGCTCTGGCACAGTCTGCTGCTGAATCTGATATCTGTCTGCTGTTTCAAGGCTTGTTAGACATGCTTTGGTCTGAGAAGGAAACACGATGCCATCTGACAATCGAGGAAATTAATCAAACAGGATGCACTGCATATTCTGCCAATCCATGCACATGTGTAATTTCTAAAATGGTCCACTGAGTATTTTAAAGCATTAACATGTAGCCTGAAGGCTTGAAATTAGAGCACTGTGATATGTGAGGTCATCACGTTGGAGCTGAGCTTTGTCTGGCACAGATTTCAAAACAAGCTTCACATTTTTGGTCGTGTGAAAGCTCAAACTCAGATGAAAGAGCCTGCATTTGGATACTGCCACATTCACCATCTTTTGAGATAAGATACAACATGATACAATAAGATATGACCATACACTGTAAACAAGAATATGATCTAGTCACCAAGACATTACCCACTTGTTTGCGTACTGCCATTTTGAAGCCTTAAATTTGGCATTTTGGCCATCACCATCTTGACTTGTTACAACCAGAACTGACATAGGGGGTGGAGCTAAGTACAACCGAACTTTTGTTTTTAGGCCGCCAAAATGCTACAGTTAACTGTCATGAACTGAAAACACACTGTGAAAGGGTTAAAGTTCAAAGATAAACACAAGGACAACTCCCAGACTGGACAACTCTATGGTAGCAACCTGTCAATCACAAGGTAGCTACGTCCTAAAACATCCCCTACTTTATTGTCTATTTGACTCTAAACGGGACCATAATTTACTAAATGAACATCATGCTGTATTGAAGAAGACTTGAAACTAGTGACTGAGACCATAAAGTCATGTTTAGTAGGGTCATATTCTCATAGACTTCTATACAATCGGACGTCATTTGCAACCAAAGGAGTCGCCCCCTGCTGACTAGTTTAAGGCACTTCAGCACTGGTTTAACTTTTCAGACCCTGGAGGTTGCCCACCGAATGTGACACAGAGGAAATCTTCTGACCTCTAGTATTTAATAGCTGAAATGTTGTTACACGGCTAAGCAAGCAATGAAGCGGTATCACGAGCGTGATGAGTTTTGCTTTGATACGCTGAACACACGTCAGCTTTAAATTTTTGAGCTGTTATTACCGTAACTACAAGTAGAAGCCTGAACTGATGACTGCACAGAATTTGCTGTCAGACAAAAGCTGGCATGCAACCAGCTGGAATGTCTCCTGCAACAACAACAACAAAAACAAGATAGAGACGGACAGACGCACCAAAACTGCAAACTCATTAAAAAAATCTTTCTTCCAGCATCTCTGCTTTGGGAATTAACATTAATAATGTGACCTAGACAAAGGGGATGGAGGCGAGCAAGGACTGAAACATGAATCCCACTTGGCCCATACACCCCCCTCCCATCCTCCCAAACCAACATCTCGGTTACGGGACTCCCCCACACACGTACAGCAGGACCCACGTGCTCCCTTTGTTTGAACCGCTGCATGGCCACACTCTTTCCACATCTTGTGGCTAAGACACACAAAGTGATTCATTTTGGATACTCATTGTCATGATAATCTGAGGTTTGCCTCTCGGTCTGGCAGGAGAACAGTCGCTTTCGAACTTTACAGCTGTACACAACTCGTGGGCAGGAAAAGCAAAGCGAGGCTATTAATTAAAAAACGACACAAGCTGAAAAACATTAACCGATTAAAAGACTTCAGTCGGGATAAAAACCAAGCAAGCGAGTATAAATATAGCCTCTCTGTCATGTGACAAACTGTAACAGCCTGAGACAATTATGTCACTCCAAATAACAGGCACTCAACCAGGAAAAACTGAAATGTTTATTAGAGTGTATAGTGCATTTATAACTGTGTTGAGATGGGAGCAGTTAGGGGACTTCATCTTTTTAGCTTTGGGTGAAAATTACAGCTCAGTATGAACAAAACCACTGACTGCTGTGCCCTCTGTTACTGTATGTAGAGAGGAGATCTCACTTATCACACATCACTGTAATGTGGTCTTGTATATAGACATATACTATGTCCTAAGGGAAAACATGTGTCATAGAATAGATTTACTGTTGTCTACAGAATAAAATGAATAATAATGGTGAAAGCTCTGGTTATGTCCTGCTTATCACAGCTGGATGTGTGAATGAGGGTAAACATAGAGAATTTTAAATATATACATTAACGCAACCTCACTTTTAAAAGTAATATATGAATAATTCTGGGGTTAAGTAACTTGATATCCATTAGAAATATCACACTAAGCTTTAGGTTGTCTTTTTGATCAATTTGTAAGACTTGGTGCTACATTTTACACATCACAGCTTTGCTTTACCTCTTTAAACAGTCCCAGAAATCGCTGCAGAGATCCAAAGTAGCACAGCTTGTACTGTGCTGTCGAGGGTACAACTGCAACAAGTTCAGATTGGCCCAAAATATAATTTCATAGGTCACCCAGTTCTAGTTATAGAAGCATAAGACTGCAGATCAAGGCTTGTTTCTCTGGAGGGAGCCTGCTTGGTGGAGATGAGTCTGTGCTGTAACGACTGCAACCTTTTAAAACATACCTAATAATTACACTAGTTTCAGTGGATGGTGGCTAACGTGCCGACTTCTGCAAGCATGTTAGGACTGACACTAAACTCAAGCAGTGACATTAGATTTTACAGTCTCAATAGTTCGAATCTAGTGCAAAATATTTGCAGTGATTCGTTTTTCCCATCAATCTCAGTTCACATTATCTAAGCACCCACGATGCATTTCTTATTGCTAGTAAACATTTATTGAAATCATGAATGGTGTGCCATGAAGGACCAGTTACTCACCGAAGGGTCTGAGAGCTGTCAGCATTGAGCCCATTAATTAAAAATCTGCCAGCACTGAGCGGCTGAGCTGGAAACGGGTTGAGCTGCCCTTTCACCTCCCAACAATCAGGAAGGTCAAGAGTCAGTGGTCTTGGGTGGAGACAAGCAGAGTGCAATTGTTGGGTGGATATCTAAACTCAACTGCCAATGTAAATGTTAAGGGTGCATTTTTACTACAAAAGGGGAGGTAGGAAAAAAATGTAAAAAAAAAAAAAAAAAAAAAAAACCGATGCTACTGTGTTTGCTTCAAAAGCTGAATGTAATGGATGCATGTTTCTATATTATTAATTGTACCTTACATAACGTACGCACAATGTACCATGAATCAATTGTTTTGGAACTATATCTGTATATGTATACATGATCTTTTCTGTCAACATGAATTAATAAAAAGTTGTTTACAAAAACATTTTTTGAATCAAACAGCAGACTATAAAAGATGTACTCAAAGTCAAGCTTTTGGCACCAATTTTTTTAAAAGGCTGTAAACAAGGGATTATGCGTTAGGGTTGTGTTTTCATCCAATATTCTTTCCAAGATGTCATGTCTAACAGAAAATCACATCACATCAAGCAAACCCAGTCTCACACCCAGACAACGATATTTCATGTGTCATAAGGATGTATTTTAGGCTTTTCACGTCATCACGTCGTGTACGTAACACAATAAAACTACTGCAACATCTGCAGATAGGTTTGGGCAAAAAAAAAAAAAAAAAACACTTAGTTAGGTTTAGGCAACAAAACCACTTATGTAGGTTTAGGTTATGGTTAGGCTTAAAATAAGTATGTGAAATAAGTAAAATATGTATGGAAACATCATAACACAAGCATGGAAAACACACCAAAAATGTCACTAAAAACAAATGTACTTGCAAAACAAAACACTGGATTCGAGCATTGATCTCCTGGTTAAATGCAAGAAAGAATTATGTCATTCATATGCCTTTTCATGCGAGTCGGCTGCATCAACAGCTACGACTGAGGGTTTCTCTCAGAAGCTGAGGTGGTAAACCAAACACATCCTTATGTATCTTATTTCATGATCAAATTTGTTCATAGATGACTGCCTAAACAAAAGCTGCACGAAGTATGATGGCTTTCCCTCTGTGAAATAGAAACTCTGTTCTTTCTCCCTAAAGGTTTATGTTTCATTTCACAAAAAGTGTATCAATTTCTTTAAGCTAGAATAAAGCGGAGGTCCATCTCTGCTTTAAAACACTGCAGGAAACCCCCAGTCTCTCATCTGTTTTTCTCTCTTTGCAGGTCTCCATTAAGCTCAAGGTTAGGGGTTACATGGACCAAGCTTGGGCCACAAAGCAACAATCCTCAAAATGTGAGGTTGGGTCTTGGGTGTGGCCAATGACGGCTGTCTAATCCCAGCTGTCCCAACAGCGAGGGCAAGTGCAAAGCCAGGCCAGACTGGGGGCAGGGTGTGGCATGGTAGGGCTGCCATGGTGACGCAGCAGGCCTCGATAGAGAAGGGATGCTAAATGAAGCTATTGTCTGGCCCAAGTGAAGCACACCGCGCAAAGAATGGCACATTCAAACAGTCATACAGGCCTATTGTTGTGGCGGGCCAGCAGAGCGCTGCAGGTCCACAGTTTATCCCACAGGATCCACTACACATCACATGGAGAAAGCTGGATCTGAGAGCATGTAGATCAACACCAGCAGGAAACAATACTGACCTGGAGGAACTGTTCCCCCTCACAGTACAAGGATTTTTAGATCGCCTCATCAATGTAAACGTCACTGGACTAGCTCGGACACATTTGCTGCTGGATCTGAAGAAACATAAGTATTTATGATAGCTCTTGAACTTGTGTGTGGAGTGAAACAATTAGTCAGTCCACAGAAAAACAACAGCAACTATTTGGATGATAATCAATTAATCATTTAAAACAACCAAATAGGGCTGCAATTTATGACTATTTTCATTGTCGGGTTATCTGTAGATTATTTTCTCGATCAATCGATTAGTTGTTTGGTCTATAAAATGTCAGAATATGGTGAAAAACGAAAGGATCAGTGTTTCCCAAAGCCCAAGATGATGTCCTCAAATGTCTTGTTTAGTCCACAACTCTGGACAACAGATATTCAGCTTACTGCCATAGGAGTAAACAAACCAAAAAATATTCACATTTAAGGAGCTGGAATCAGCATACGTAGGATTTCAAAACTGAAGCAGGGAGGTTTGGTTTGAGTTTCAGAGACTTTGCTTCCTGCCTTCTGGTGACTTTCACAGAATGAAAATAGCAAAATAATAAATACACTGCAACAGAGTTTTTATGTAAATTGGGCCAAATTTTACTTTTAAGTCTCAGGAAAGAAAACTATAACTATATAATTATTTGCCCCTCTGGCGGAAACTTCTGTGAATCTCTGGTATAAACAAGGCTAATATTCATTCATTCATTTTTTTTGTCCTTGCTTTAGTATTTCTTTCTCTTAGTACTCTCCATTTCTCACTACTCCTCTCACTCTCCGACCGTCCTTTCAGACACAATATGACAACAGCACCAGTGGGCACTGAGGCCCATTATTTCATTGGACTGTGCGATGCCACAACATATTTTAACTGCATCGAACAAAGCCCAACTTTGGGGCAATGAAAAACGGGAGTCTCCCAGGGAGGGTTATCAAGTATGGGAATCAGAAAATTTTGACTTGTCTTTAAAAAGTACTCAAACCGATTAATCGATTACCAGAATAGTTGGCAATGAATTTAGTTGACGACTGATTAATTGTTGCAGCTCTACAACCAAAAGCCTCTGGTCTCAGCTTCACAACTGTAAGGATTTCGACAGTTTTTCATTATTGTCAGACATTCTGAAAAGCAAACAACTGATCGGCAGCAGATTAATTGAAATTAAAAACAACTGTTAGATGGGGCCCTTAATGTGGCGTGCTGACAAATTCTCTGCCACGTCATTGTACTACTAAATCAATATATTGAGATATAATGAAATTTCTGGAGGAGCTATTGAGAAACTCTGACAAAATATCCAGACAGGAATGTGGTCAAACACTGCCATGAAACATGCACACCCAGAATGACAATGAAAAAGGTAGAGATACCAATGTATACATAGTATGGCAAAATCACTGACTGCAGACAAATATACAGTACATTGTCATATTGTCCAAGCCCTTGTGTGGGGCGAGCACAGAAAGATTAACATCAATTAACTATGGTATGTCTACTAACTGGATTTGCTACCCTCTCATACTAAAACCATTTTCTGACAGTGCTAAGTACACATCAACTAAATGCTTAACCTTTGTAATTATAGTCATTAACACAATGCATGTGAAATAGTTAAACAGGTTTCCACAGTACATGATTTACGCTAACAACGTAATTTATAACCCTAACATGGCCCAGGATGCTACACTGAAAGCTGACCCAACACCTGACATCTTAAATAAGGATGCACATTTTCAGCATCCTCACTGAAAACAGTAATCATGGCTCCACACCTGCCTTAATGCCACCACAACACACAGAAACCATGCTGACATATGGTGGTCTCAGGGGCTCAGCTGTGTTATAGCCACCCCTTAATGACATCCGCCATTGAAAAAATAATTAGTCTATACCTCCCCCCTGTTGTCGGTGCTGTCGTTTACTCTTTCACTCTGTAGTGTTTAATGGGAGCCAACCAGGGAGGGCTGGTCCCCCCTGCTGCACTGCCGATCCTGTGAAACGTAACACTCAGTTCATTAACCCAGTTCCCCGAGAGAGCTTCGGCAGTGCTTGTGTGTGCCGACAGACAGAAGAGCAGGTACAATACACTGCCATTGTTTATGGACTGGCAGCTTTGGTGTTGGTGCTTTGCTGTGTGGAGCGAGAAGTGAACAGAAATCTTTGCCTGGTCATGGGGATGACCAATCTATCATTTTACTATCTTATTTATCATCACATACCTGCCAGTACTGTCTGTTCTAGCTGTATAAGTTTTTATTGACCTTCACTGAAATATTTCAATGATGGTGCAAAAACAACAGGAATAATCTGACTGATTTTACTCATTTTCTTACTCATCATTAAATCTCAGCCTGCTTTCAGTGCAGAATGGTCACAGTTGAGGACATGTAAAGACAAAACAGCCACAACAGAAACAACTGACCAACGTGTGCTCCGGGTCTCCACCAGTGCCAACCGAAACTGAGTCACAATGCTGCACTCAGCTCCACCAAGGACAGTTTTGTCAAACTCTGTTTCCAACAGCAGCACAGTGAAAATTGGCATCTGTGACAACAGGATGACGTGACAGAAACATCAACAAACGACCGGTGCCAACAAAACGAGGCTGTGCTAGCCTAGAGGAAGCAACGGCATCACTTAATGTGCCTGTAATTGCCAAAGATGACCAACACAGCTGCTAACGGAAACTAATAAGCTGAAGGGACATGCAATGTCCAACACCGGACTTTCCCTCAGGAAACCCATGTTCGTGTCAAGTGTGATAAAGTCACACAACATTTTTGTTTTGTTTTGTTGCATGTAATCTGCTTATATGGGAATGTAATTTTATGGGAGGCAGGGCTGGATGGTTCACCGTTTAAAACCTAAGGCACAATAAACAAGTAATGGTGTAAAGCCCCTTGAGGCAAATTTGAGAGTTTACATACTGGGCTGCATAAAATAAATTGGCTTGAGTACTGGTACATGTCAGAACAGGCTTATTACATCAAACGGTGTTATACTTTAATTGGTCTACACAGGCAACCAACTGCAAATCTGTCAATATATATTATCTGTGATAAGTCTGTCATATCAGCCAATAATAGTGGCCTATGGATGAATATCGGTCAGGCTCGAATAGAGAGGCTGAAAGCACATACCGCGTGGGAATGCATCCGGCTACAACAAATCATCTGCAATGTGCACCTATTCAGAAAAACAAGGCACGTGATTCAAATGTCAGGGCCTGTTGATGGTGATCTGTAACCAGCCAACTCCCTGTCTGAGCACAAACACTGTGGACAAAATAACAGCATGGTACATCACGTAAGGCTTCTCCCGTGTTTACACTGAAAACATGTCTGCAGATCACACCGCAGCAATAAGCCCTCTCACAAGGCAGCAGCCCATTACAAGCATGTACAGGCCCCACGATGATTTAGAGCGTTTTAATTCTCGGGAATGCAAGCTTTTTCTGATAAGCGCCTAACTGGGAATAAGCCTACACCAGAATGGATATGCTGGGACAATCTCTGTGTTGTGCTCTCTGACTGACTTTGTGGCTTTCACAAGCGAGTCATTCCACTTCTCAGCAAAGCAGTAAAAGTGAATATTAACTCAGAACAGGTGAAGTATCATGTGTCTGAACGCTCCAGAGGCCGCTTCTTTCATCACGGGTAATGTGGCTGTCAGGGCCATTTACGAGGGCCAAGCAAATTGTGCACTCAATTTATCAATCCCGGTCACGGATTACAATGGTACCAGGACATGTTAGGAGATGATCATCCCTAAATATCACAACACAATGCTGTTTGAGGATAAGTGCACATTTGTTGTTATCTTAACTCTAATAAAAACTTAATCCACACAAAAATCTGTACAGGCAAGTTAGAGGTTATCAAGCATTTGTGGACCTACAGATTACAGACTCTGATAAATCGGCCCTGGCAGATATAGCAGACAATATTAGCTTATTGCTTTTATGTCGGTATCGGCATATATTTTGTATTAAGAAACTGCAGAACAGAAACACCAAAGTTACATAGTTTATCAACTGGAAACTACTGGCAAGTTTATTTTTTACAACTGTAAAATGTCCTACATCTTGGTCACAGTTCTTCAATAACCAAATGATCAAAAATGTTTGTTTTTGCCGTGTGTGTATGTTTAAAAATAATCAATATCAACCAATACATCATTAAATATATTCAATTAAAAACACTCACACTCGGCTACTACAGATACTGGGTCAAAAAATGATTAATCAAAGTTACTAATCTTATGAGCTTTATTCTTAACATCAACTAGGACTGGGAAATATAATGATATACATCATCAAAACTAGTGAGGCACTGATCTGCCTTTTTCAGTCCCAATACCGACAGTAACACCTAGGCTTTGGGTATCAGCCGTAAACAGAGTACTGATCCAATACCAGTCTTTAATCAATAACACTAATTAATAAGCTGGATGCCTCACTGTGTGGAAGTCACTGGGATCATTCTTTCATGTGTACGGCAGGCTTGACATTAACATTACTCTTCTAACTCTAAACAAAATGTGACCAATAAATACATAGATATAAATTTGTCTAATTGTCCTTTATAATTAAAATAATACATTGGTAAACTTGGTAAAAAAAAAAAAAAACTTTAAAATTGACAGGAATTACAAGTGTAAACCTTTTAATGCAGCAACGAACTGATCAAAAATATATATTAAATATATGTATATGTATGTAAATATATATATAAAATATATGGTATAAAAACATAAAACTGAATATAATAGATCGGCCTTATTGTCACCTGATATCCGATCCAGTATCGGTGCATCCCCAGTCAAAACGATGCAAAAAACTGCATGTTTTTTACCCGAAACTGCATGTCATTATCATAAAGTGGGCATGTCGCAAAGATTTGGCACAACTTTGGAGCATTACCTCTTTCTCCTTTGTGACAGGCTAATATTACATAGTTGGCACCAATGGATTCCTTAGGTTTTCTAGTTTCATATGATGCCAGTATCTTCACTCTAAGGTTAATAAAAAAATAATTTAAAAAAATCAATAGTTTTGAAGAAACAATAGTCTCACAACACGATATTGCGATACTAGTACTTCATACAGGCTACGTCAACAACACTTTCCTGTCCAACTTCAAGCATCAGTGTAAAGAACTAAGATCCCCAGATGATAGATAGATAGATAGATAGATAGATAATGACTTCCTTATCTTTGTTCCATAAATCTGGACTTCAATGACCACAGTTCTCCAAACACACTCACCTTTCACATCTAGACAAGTAAATGTAATGATTTTTTTTTTAACTTTCCCTCACTTTGCTGACCCAGAGGATCCTCTCAGAGACCCTGGGGGTCCTCTCAGGGACCATGGGGGTCCTCTCAAGAGACCCCGGGGGTCCCCGGACCTCAGTATGGATGGACAGGCGTTTCTTGATAGCTTCATTGGGGTTTTAGCTGCAGCCATTGGAGGTGCGGTTGGACAGGTCAGCTCCCTCCACAGACAAAACAAAAAAACAATTTGCAAAAGAGATGGAAATGTCACCCGACTCCTGTCTGTTGACTCCTGTCTAGACCGGGTTTAAGTCACTGCAGCTCAACAAAAGCGCTTCCGTAAACTCGCCACAGCTAACGTGAATGATGGCTGTTGAACAGACTGGCCACACCGGTACGGAGGTCACCACCACCAACGCAACCAAACGGCCCGGTGTGGCCATACTCACGCGGGTATTGTTTCAGCCGTAACAGTGAGAGTTTCGTCCTAACATCGCCGTCCTTACCTCGTCACGTAGCACATTTTTCTTGGCCACAAGTTCATCAGGTAGGCAGAGAAGTGAGCCGAGAGAAAACGAGTCCAGGAGATAATTCAACAGACTGGTTGGTCCGAGCTGGTCGTGATGTCATCGGTTTACTCGAGCAGTTTAATGCGCATGCGTGATGCTTTGTTAGCCCAGTGCATCATGGATGTTGTAGTACACGATGTCAACAACGCTCTTCTTTAATTAAATTAAAGAATTAAAATTCAGACGACAAAAAAGTTGACTTTAAATGCTTTCTAATTGTAAATCTTTGAGTGGGGATGGTTTATCTGTCTTTTATTGTATATCTATTTTATTGTAGTTTTCCCAAAATGCTTTCTATTAATCAATAAATCAAACTTTATTTATATAGCACCTTTCAAACAAGTTAAATGCAACTCCAAGTGTAACAAAACAACCAAGAAAAATGTTCATTGAATAAGAAACCAAAAAAGATGTGTATGTAAGATAATAAAATATAAATAAAATAAAAGGAATGAAAAATAACAATGAAAAAAATGAAACTACATAAAAAGAGCAGATTTAAAGTATTTAAGTAGTGTTAAGTAGTATTTAAATAGTGAAATATTAATAGAAGAGTAAAATAAACACTATAATGATGTTGATAAATAAAATAAGTAGAGATAATACAACCATAAAATTATAAAACACTACGTAAAACCCAGACTAAATAGACATGGCTGAAAGCAGCATCACCAAATGTTTTTGATCTGCTTTGTGGGACAACTAAAAGAGGATCTGAGGGGTCTTTCTGCTTCATAAACCAAAGGCCTCTCTGCTAAGTAGTCTGGTACAAGGCCATGTAGTGCCTCACAAACTAATAAAATAATTAGGTAACCAGTGTAAAGACTTTAAAATAATATGTGCATAATATGTGCTCTGCTTTTGGTCTTAGTCAGCACTTCTGCAGCAGAATTTTGAATTAATCGTAGCTGATTTATTGTAATATTTGGTAGACCAATAGTGTAGCCTGCTAGTTATAAAAGTGTCTCTCCGTGTTGCTCAGAGAACAGCAGCTCTAATCAACTGAGGTGGAGACTTTATATTAAAGGCTTGTCAGTTGCTGCTTTAGAGTCCGTATATGAGCTGAAATGATTAATCGATTAGTCCACCAACAGAAAATGTAAAGATGTTATTGATTTTTTTTTTTACCTATTTTGTTTGCCTTTGATTTGTTAGTTTTGTCCACCCCTTGCTGTTGTGGGCTGTCAACAATAGTACGCGCCCTGGTGCATAATTTGTGAGCTTCTCTTGCACAGAAAGAGAAGAAGAAGAAACCTTGCAGAAACCTCAGAGACAGGTCTAAACTTTAAACTGGTAAACACACAACGCACAACCATCTGCATGACTACAATACCACTTAAAACGGATAAACGTATCAGTCTCCATGTATGAGGCTTTGGTACCCCCTGGTGGCGCAACAGTAAATTGCATAATTTGAGTCGTAAATCCATTCACAGCATATCGGTGTTGTTGACACTTTGCCAATACATACATTGGTGACACTTTACAATAAGGTACACAAAAATGTGAGTAGTTACTGGGGAACGAATGAGGAACAGACTAAAGACGCACAGAGACAGACCAAAACGACTCGACTGACTTCCATCATGGAAAACGTTTGAACACTTTCTATGTATTTTACCGTCGAGGCTAATGGGAGAAGTTTGCTTTCAAGTCTTTCTGGCAGAAAGGATTTATTTTAATCCAAACATGATCTTTCCTAAAGTTAACTAAATGGGTTTGTTGTAGCCTAATAATAAATTGTAGTGAATCTTGTACCGAATTAAAGTATCCATTCATTAAAAAATGACAAAAAAATGCGCACAAAAAAATCAAATTGGCTTCCGTAGCCTGCCGATAATAATAATTTAATATTTTCATGTATCTAATAAAATAATTTATATCACACATTGAAATCTGGGACACATAGTGTTATTATGGATTTAAGTGTAACCATAAGTACAACTTTGAAGTATTTGAATTTAGTAATTCCCAGCTGATAGGTGACATTATATTTCCATACAGACTGGCAACTTAAGTGGTTTGTGGTAATTTAATTGATTTGTTTGCATGAATATGCAGCACTAAAACATAATATCAAAAATTTTTAAATGTGGGTCCTTCTCTATTACCTGACCTGTCCAGAAGAAGGCCCCAGCTGTGTCAAAGAAAGACCTTCACCATGATAATAGGTTGACTAGACCTACAGACTCTGGCAGACAGCTACAGGCCACATCACCTACAGCCTCTGTCAGCAACCTGCAGGCTCCACCTGCAGATTTTGGCAGACAGGATGGAGCTTTTTACCAGAATGTGCAGGTGAATGCAATGCCTGCAGGTTGTTGACAGAGGCTGTAGGTGAAGGTGGAGGTTTGGACTATCGGCCAGAATCTTCAGGTAGCGACAGCTGTGCAGGCTGCTGGAACATTGCTGCTACCAGAATCTTCAACAGCGAAGGTCAAGGGAAGAGTTCAGAGGTGGAGATCCAGGTGGCACCGGTTTACTCGTATATGAATATGCAGACGGAGGCTGCAGGATGCTGAATCCAGGCTGGAGCTTGATGAGGCTGTAAATGTAGCAAGTGTCTGGAGCTGTCTAACAGAATTGATGGACTAGGGCTATAGAATGCTGAGGGAGGCTGGAGGTGGAGGTACCGGCTGTAGCTGTCTGCCAGAATCTGCAGGTGGAGGAGGCTTCAGGTTGCTGACTGAGGTTGTAGGTGGAGTTACGGGCAACAGTCTCCTCCTGCCACTGCCTCCAGCCTTTCCCAGCAATCTACAGCCCTGGCCTCCACCTGTCAATTCTGGTAGACAGCTCCAGACACCTGCTCCATTTACAGCCTCCTCCAGCTCCAGCCTGGAGCCATCACCAGCAACCTGAAGCCTCCATCTACAACTTTAAACACAAGCAAACAGTTGCTACCTGGATCTGCTCCTATGGCCTCTGCCCTTGACCTCCACCACCACGTCCACTTGAAGATTCTGGCAGCTGCAATCCAAACCTCCAGTCTTTTGCAGCAACCTGCACAACCACCTCTACCTGCAGATTCTGGCAAATTGCTGCAGGCCGAAACTCCACCTAAGGCCTCTGCCGGCGACGTGCGGCTTCCTCCTTCACCCGTAGATTCTGGCACACAGCTGCAGGCCAATCCTCCATCTACAGCGTCTGCCAGAATCATACAGCTACTGCCTCCCCTTGCCGATTCTGGGAGACATACATCCAACTACAGCCTCTGCTAGCAATTTGAAGCCTCCTCTTGACCCTGCCTCCAGCCTTCCCCAGCCACCTACAGAGGCTGCAGGATGCTAGCAGAAGCTGTCGGTGGAGGTTTGGCCTGCAGCTTTTTTCCCCAGAATCTGCAGATGGAGGCAGCTGCAGGTTGCTGGCAGAAGCTGTAGGTGAAGGTGGAGGTTCGGACCATCGGCCAGAATCTTCAGGTAGAGGCGGCTGTATGTATCCTGTAGCACTCTATTCACACATGTACATTTACAAAAACAAAACCATTGCTCATTATAGTAAAAAAATGAAATTACATGATACACTAAATATTTAATTGAGCTCATCTGTTTTAAAAGTAACACTTTGAATTCCCCTTTTGGCTTTTTGAGGGAATTTTGCCTCTATATCCATTTTTTTTAAGTCAAATTAGACTACTAGATATACTAGGCCCAGCCCCCTACAGGGGACCAACATTTGTGAGTGTCTTTGTTGGTAATACTTTCACCAGTTTCTCCATATTCATCGGTCAAATTCTTGGATACAGCACCCTCTCAGTATATCCCGAATTCATCCATGACTAGATTATTATAGAAAAAGACATATTCACAATATCTCCACATTGTAACACTGCCTTATTTACATTATTTTGATGATATGACGCTGTAAGACATTAGTCATGCCAGAGCTTCTGTTTTATTATTCACATTTACAGAATTCAATGTGTGAGTACAGCGTTTATACAGAAAGCCCACTTGTCCATACAGCAAACAGACATATAACACATCTCCTCACACTATGTACAGATTAAGCCATGATAAGCCTGGGCCACTAGCACACTTGGCATAACACTCAGTCACTCAAGGTTCAGAACAAGTCGATGGACTCTAGATGTTCAATAATGTGACATATAACACATGTATTAGTGTTACTGGAAAGGTGTGTACCTGAAAGGGGGCAGCTGGAGGAAGAGAAGTGGGCAAATTCAGGATTGTCTGAAGCGAATTTGAAGTGTGAATCTGAACATTTGCATTTCAGACACAATAACCATCTCTTCATCTATCGATAAATTATGCCCATTTGTGATACTTTATTTTTTAAATATATATATATTTTTTATTATTATTTTGGACTGTGTTTTTGTTTGGTTCACTGCTAAAATGAAGGTGATGTTTTGTTGAGATAGAAAATAGAAATATGATCACTAGTTTAGTGGTGGAACAGTGTCAGCAGCACCATGTTGGTCCTGAGATTAAGTGTTTCAAGTGGGGTTTGTCAGCCACAGAAAAATAACTGTTAAATGCTAGATGACCAGAGACCTACTCAGCAGCTAGTAGAAAAAAAACGTGTTATTAATACTGAGTGTTAACTTTGTCTAATGGGGTAAACAAAGCTTGTATTATGATGATTTCAGTGGTTTTTTTTTTTTTTGAGGTGCAGTGTCTGGATTTCATTAAATATCTTCAAGGTCTCCTTTTCATGTAGAGATAACACCTGCAGGTCTTGGTGCCACGTTGTCAAGTTAAATCCTAACAAAACTAACTATGAATTTCTAAAGTGAAGTCCAACTCATCATAAATGCCTTATCCATACTGTAAATTACTTGAAAATTGTCAAAAACGACCCAATATCACCATCAAGAACTAACATCTTTCTGTCAGTGGGGCTGATTTCTTGATTTAAAACTACAAAACAACATTTTTTCCAATTAACTGCTGCAATACCTTAAGTAAGAGATCGTTTACATTTGTAATTATACACACACTCTACAGATGTTGTGCAGACACAACCTCTCAGTTTGGCAACCTTTTTTGGTAAAGCAGAATACTGTTTTGTCATTTTCATCACAGTATCTTTTGGAAACTGCAGCATATGATCTATTCATTTCAGGGACCATCAGATCACCAAAAATACAAACTCTGTGTAAATATTTGGATTGTTCACTTAAACAGTGTTTCCAACTTGATACCTGAAATCTCATATTACAGAAAAATTGGATCCTGTGGCATCCAGAGTCTGAACAGATGACACTGAATGACGAAGCGAGTCTTGCAATGACGGTCATGAAATGCGATTCATGACAATTTCTATGCTGTTAATCTATATTCATCTTTACTTTAATATGCTGGATTTGTTCGGCCTGGCTTGTTTAGTTAACTTACAACATTTTCTAGTTTCCCCTTCTAAATCATGAGAATATCTAGAAGGACTTTAAATGATTAATTTTTACTGATAGCAGCAAATCAATTGATTATCTCACTCCTCAACCTCCGCAGGGTCTTAAGGAGTAATAGAATTAAAACAGTTAAATCAATATTCATCTTTGGTGGTTAGACTACAGCAAAATCAAACACATTTAGTGTTTAGGGAATCAAGTTTGAATAGAAAAGTCCTATAACTCAAAGTACATTTCACTAACAAAAGTCAGTAACGTCTCACCACAGATGAGAAGAAGTGTGAACGCTGCAAGAAATACTTAGACATGGGTTTGTGTTTTATTCTTGAAGTTGATGTCTGGTACAGAGCTGACACTGAATCGGGGTAAAAATCAAGTTGGGAGAATGACTTGGGTTGAACGGTGGCAAGGGAGAGATCAGGATGGAGTGGTTTCAGAGATTTTCGTATTTGGAGTGCTTGTGTTTCATTGTGTGTGTAAATATGCGCGTGTCGGAGTTTCGGTATCCACTGCTTCAGAAGAAAAGGGTTTTGTGAGAAGCACTCGGCCGAGGAGGTTATGGCCACGGGGAGAAGACGGAGCACCAGGCTCCTTTGTTCTCTGCTCTTGGTTGTCACTAGGCCAGCTGTTAGCCAGAGGTCAGTGGAATGAGACACTACGCCAGGGAGCGCTGACGAGGCTTGATCCTAGGATAGAGCTGCAAAGAAAACAAACAGAAACAGGAAGACATGTTTAAAGGTGCTGCTGATAACGCTGATAACATTCAGCCGCTTGATGTCACACCTTGATGGAAGCCTTGTTTGAAGTGGGAACCAAACCAGATATCTTCCACAAAGACACACCAACGTTTTTAAAATGATTAATTCACTATCAGAATTATCTTTTTATTTGGCACCTTTTCTAAAAGCTCCGCGGATGTTTTTTTTATTTTTATCTAAATAAAAATGTCATCAGTGACCTTTAACATGACAAATTTGACTTGTTCATATTTGTTAATAAAATTACCCTCTGTTTAAAAGTATATTAGTGTTATTAACATGATTCAAATTGAAATGTGTTTCTGTTTATCACTATGAAAAAATGTCTGACGTATTTAAGGTGAAAAGTCAGAATATGGGAGAAGAAATGCCATGCACTGATAACGTGTCTACGTCTACCCATGACTGTTTAAGTTTAATTTTCTATTGGTGAGCTGTCAGAAACTGGACAAATGTTACACATTAGTATATCGTCGTTACCCCCAGCAGGTTGCGAGGCACGTAGCCCTCGTTGTCCTCGAGTCGCGCCCACCACCACTCTGTTTCACTGTCGTCCTGTCGTCGCAGGATGGTGATGGCGTCCCCTTCGCTGAACGCCAGCTCATCCTGGTTCTGAGCTTTGTAATCCCACAGAGCGTACACGGTCCCCTTGTTCATCACACCCAACTTCTCCTGAACACCTGCAGTCCAGAACAGACTGTCAGTGTTTCACCAATATATAGTATTTACAGACATATCTAAAACCCACTGACTTCCAACTTAAACAAAGCTGCCTTACAGTACCTGGGATAATTTGCTACATGTTTGGTTTTTGTACAAACCACAATGAATTTTGGACAGATGGAGATAGAGGGAGAATGAACAAATTTTAAAGTGAACTACTCCTTTTTGAATTACAATTGTGCACTTTGGACTGATTTGTAGGTTGTTTCTCACCGTATAGAAACTGGGAGCACTGGATGTAGCCTTCTTCCATTTCCTCGCATTTATCTGCAGCTGTCTCCACGTCACTAATGGTGCTGGCAAAGATGGCGGCCCCCGATTCGACCAACAGCTTGCAGAGATGAACGCTGTTGCAGGAGGCGGCGCAGTGAAGCGGAGTCCTGTTCGAGCAAGCGGGAAAAACATATTATATAGGTGGATACAACAGGAAAATCAAACTGAACTAAATGTGTGTCATCACTCACCATCCATCACTGTCTGCAGCATTGACGTTCACACCAAAATCCAGCAGGAACTTGACTATGTGGTGATGTCCCGCACACACTGCGTTGTGCAGAGGTGTGATGCCCTCGTCGTTGGCGGTGCTAGGGTTCTCCACCTGGAAAAAAGAGAAGGACCCATATGAAAAGATGAGTGCTTGTCTGTGAGAATGTGCAAATGCAGATAAATCAAAAGCATACTCACACAGTCATGACATACCTCATAGATAATCCTCTGAACGAGGTCAAACTCTCCTTCCAATGAGGCGTCCAGCAGGAGGGCCAGAGGGTTGAACTTCACCCTGAAACCGTGGCCACTGCGTTCAGAGTTTGGCTTCTTCAGGTTTGTGCGCTTCTCCTGTGACAATGCAGAGAGGAGACATGAATTACAACTTATTTACTGAAAGTGTAACTTTACATGCAATAGTGTGTGTGTGTGTGTGTGTGTGTGTGTGTGTGTGTGTGTGTGTGTGTGTGTGTGTGTGTGGCGCTCTCACCAGGGGCTGTGAGGCTCCTGTGCCGCTCTCCTCTGGAGTGGTCACCTCCAGCACAGGGCTGGGCAGCGACGCCTCAGAGCTTCCCACGTTGTTATTGTTGTCGTCTTCCGCTTCCTCCTCTTCAGCAGGATCCACCTCTGGTGGCGAGGGCTCGTTGTCATTAGCGTCAGTAGATGGATCCCCAGAGCCCGGCTCCTCTGCCCCTGGTGGTGGCGGTAGCATCTCAGAGGGCAGGTTGCCGTTGTCTGTGTCGGCCACAGAGTCGCCTCCCAGATACGCAGGAGGATTAGCCGGCTGATAAAATGGCGTTCCATTCCCGGCACCGTTGCCACCTCCTGACCCATTGCCTCCATTTCCCTCTATGCCTCCTGCTAGAGTGTTGAATCTCTGGTAGAGCAGTTTCTGGATGTTGGGTCCGCTGGGGCCCTCCGGTTCCGTGATGGAGCTGCGCTTCTTGAGCGGTCTCGGAGCGTTGGCGAGCTTTTTGCGGAGCACCTCGAGGTCGGCGTCACTTTGGTAGCGCAGCGGGGAGTGTACCATGGGCGTTAGCTTAGTAGGGCTGAGTGGTCGTGGGATGTTCTCCACACTGGGAGGAGGCGCTAAGGGCTCCGGGTGCTGGAAGAACTCATGATCATCAAATTCGCCGTCCAAAGTGTCCTCGCCACCAGGGTGGCCTTGGAGCAACGGGAAGGCCCCTCCTGCCTGGACGAAAGGCAGAGGCGAGGGGGGTGTCGAGCTGGGGGGGAGAACAGGCTTCCCATACACTAGAGACAAACAGACAGTGTGGGATTATTTTGACTGACATCATCAGCAGCAGTCTAAAGGTGCTTTCACAAGCCGTAGTCTGTTTCTTTTTGTTAACCACAAATAAAACAGACTCAGTTTATTTACATTTTAGACCACTGATCTGACTAACAGCCACTTTTAAGTATATTTACCACAGTGTGCTTTTGGTAAGAAAATAAATATCATTTTCTTCTATATTGTACTGTGTGTCACTGACCACTTTATGTCTCTTTTGATTTTTATCTGCAACAATATTCCTCTTCGAAGGGTCATCACTGAACAAAGAAAAAGGCTAAAAGTCTAAAAAATGATTTCAGTAATTCTTTCAGCACCAATTGACATAATTAAGATGTTTGGTAATATTGAAAATACTATCTGCTGTAGCTTTTCTAAAAGTCTCATGGGCCAAATGAAAAATTTATTCATTTTTATCTAAAAACTGGGTCTAACAACTGGCAGCAATACTGAGAGAGACACTATATCACAATACAGAACACAAGGCAAGATTCAAACAATTCAGGATTTAACTATTAAAACTACTAAATCATGAGAAAAACAGGTGAGGCCTGACAAACTGGACTATCTCTTCAAACCCAGTTCTTACCTGCTTTGAGAGCAGGCTTGAGTGGCTGGCTCTTTGGCGCTGCCTGCTGGAGGTACATGTGATAGATGGAGCTGGAGTTCATGGTTGGTGGGCCCTTTCGTGGCGACTGAGGTCGTGATCCTCTGTCTGGGATGAAGGGGCGTACCGCCACAGCTGGGGGGGGATCCAGTCGCTCGTTCAACCCCGGAGGGAAAAGTGGTGCATTGGGCTGAAAAGTGGGACTCGGTGGCACCGAGATTCGCTGCTGGATCTGCTGGGAGGATGAGCCTGTGGCAGGGGGGACGCGGGGCCAAGCAGGAGCTGGTGGGTTGGGGAGAGGGCGAGGAGGAGGCGGTGCGTCCTTGCGCCGCTCCAAGGAGCTGGCCGAGTTTGCGGAGGTGAGGTGGGAGCCATAGGGAGGCGGCTGTGGCTTGGATATGGCAGGGGAGGACACGGCCATTTTGGAGTCTAGCACCTGGGAAGAAGCAAGATATTACACCCAAATATCCATCAGTACATTTTTTTTTTAAATTTTGTACACAGGAATTAGACCAAAATGTTGAATTAGATTAATTCAAAATACTATGACAGTTTTTCTCCAGCATAATCTCAACATAAAACGTTTTTCTTATAGATGTGACATTACATCAGGAGGTTAATAGCTATAAAACAACAGACAGATTAGAGGGAAGAGGACAAACCTTTTCTGCACTTGAAGCGACGGGGGAGCCTGAGGGAGGGCTCTTTCCCGGGGTATCAGCCCCTGAGTCTCGTCTCTCAGGAGGCTTTAGGGATGTGCTGGTCTTGCCTAAAGTAGGCCAACCAGTATCATTAGCTAGGGTACAAACAGGACACAATGAGTGTGTTGCAAAAGAGACAAAAGACACCCAATGAGTGAGGTGGTGTGAGAAGCATAAGCCTCTTTTACAACTCAGGGTAGTGACAAAGCATGTCCACCAGAGCTAGGTCCAAATGGTAACACTTTCTTATTTTTCACATTTAAAATGTTGTGTGATTAACAATATAAAGTGGAATACTAGTGATAAACACAGAGATCATGTATAACTGCCCCATTTTGACCTAGAACTGGTGTTGAATGAAGGGTTCAGGATTTTGAGAAGCCTATCCTATTAACCAGACACCATTAGGCTTCTTGCCTTTTTCTTTATATGAAGTCAGCATCATTTACAAATCATCATTTCCTGCAAAAAGCTTTGTTACTATACTAGTATAAACTGCCATTGCCTGAGGTAAATGCAATGGGAAATTGCTTAATGTACCATTTACTTACAACACTGATAAGAAATACTACGTTTTTGAATCGACAGAGACCCTACAATATGATATTATCATGATACTTAAGTCACGATACAATCTTATTTCGATTTTAAACATTTTGTAATATACTTTATATAATATAATGTTGTCATAACATAAATTGCGATTTATTACCTTTTTTCAACTGCAAATGATGCAGTTTGTCAACATCTGTTTTAACTAATAAGATACAGTTTTCACATCTCAGAGTTTTCGTTCACATATCTGGAGGTCAGAAGTTAAGGGACCCCTTTGAAAATGGCCATGCCGGTCTTTGACAAAATTTAACGTAGTTTTGGATTATTATGTTATTTAGCATTCTTCCCGACCAGCTGACATGGCATGGTTGGTATCAATCGATTCCTTAGGTTTACTAGTTTCATATGATAGCAGTATCTTCACTCTAGCTTTAAGGTTGAGCTCCAACCATTGAAAGACAAAATAATGGCCACTGGATTGTAAAGATGTTAACAGTAATATACTAAAAGATTGATACTTGACATCTGTGTATCAATATATTGCCATGCAAAACATCGCAACATCCAAACACACACACCTCTAATAAATACACCACACACTAACGTAGGGATAAGAATTTTCCCATAGACAGAAATCCTCTATTAACTGACTCTTCAGAGAAACACTTTAACTATTTATGGTCGGTTCACCTTTCTGGCACATCACAAAATTTGCAAGTTGACCTACTGTCTGCTTAAGGTAAAACTGATGAAAACCACAATTTATGTTTCAAGAGGGGCTGTTGATCAATAGGACAAAAATCCTGAGCCTTCACTTCACAGCAATGATAGCAATGAATGTATCTGCATTAGTATTTTACTTAGTTTCATTTAGTTACATTTGGTAACTAAAATGCCATTTAGTGTGTCAGTACTGTTTGTCTCCTAGACTAAACTGATTACTTGAAAAAATAGATGTGTAAGATAAAACAAGGATAGGTAGAAAAGAAAGAAGATGGAAAAAAAGGAAGACACAACACAATAACAGTGATAGTTAAAGGAATTAGGTTGTATAATATGACAATAACTGACTCGTTATAGACCCTAAAAGGCCAATTATGGCTATCCAGATTTCCAGTGCTATTAACAAAAATAACAGAAAATCTACATTAGTGTGGTTGATTGAGAACTAACCAGTCAAAAAGGGAAGAGCTTGATCTGGATGATCAGGAGTGACAGAGAATCCAATAACATTTTAACATGTACAGGTTAATTTCCTTGTGCATGTTAAAGCATTTGACAGCTAAAAATGACTCTCACAGCTCGGTTGTTGTGAGAGTGGTGTGAGGGTGAATGTTAGGCAGTCTGGGGGATGTTATGAAATTAGAACAATGCCCAAGTATCTTGCGTGTGAATTTACGAGGCACCAAACTCATTGAACCTTCTCCGAAGTGTACGAACACACACAGGGATCAGCAGTGCTCTGTCGGCGACACTTTCTTCATAAGATGTCAACTGAGATTAAGAGTGTCAAATTTCTCCAGATGGCAGCAAAGTGTTTCAAGATGGCACCCCCACTAGTTTGACGTCATTAGCCAATCCACAGAGGACACAGTCTAAAATGAAAATGTCAACATGTGTTCAGAAAAACTGGCTCAGAGCTGCTCTGACCGGGGAGCTTAATGATGCCAAACAAGGATGCTTCGATCAGTCAGCCATTGTTCATGCTAACCAGGCACAGATGCTCATCTCCTCCTCAGACTCCACAGCTTTACATGCACGCTTTGATTTGTCTGGTGGACAAAATCATCAAGTGAATGTGTTTTGTGGAGTGCAGCTTAAGCTTAAGGCGTGATTGGGCAGAACAAATTCTGCTAATCTTAAATTCTTTGCCAAATATCAAACTGACTATTATATTTAGGGTGCTTTCACACTTCACCCTTTCAGCCCTCAAAACAAAGTCGGTGATTAGCCAGCATTTATTTTCAACTCTCCAAAAGAACTCAGACCCTTCTGAAATGAACCAAACTCAGACCTGCTCGGAGGTGGTCTGAGTACGATTCACTTCAAGTCCACGTTGCAGTCTGCTTAACCTGTGCGTTGTGAACACAAAGTGCTCCGGATTTGCTTTAGGGATGTCACAAGAACAAGAACCGATAGTTCGGTACCAAGTCAATGCAAAGATTTTGAAGACATGATGGCATTTGTTTTTCTACAGTATCGCAGGTGCTGTATGTACCGTCGAGGCTCAATACTAATGGTGTCCCATCGTCCCGGGGACAAAAGAATATGTGTTTGTGTTTTAGCGAGAAATTAATAATAAAAATAATAATGCAGTTGTTTAAAGGAGATATTTTTACACAGTATATGTGCACATTTTACAACCATCAGCCTCCTCTTGAGGATAGAGAAACGCACCTTTCTGTCTCCATCAGTCCTGCCTAAAATGCTTGTTATGATCGGAATTATTGATAATAAAATGCAAATTCATAACTGCATTGATTGCACAGGTGGGACATCCGATAAAACTGTAAAACAACAGTGGCAGCAACTTGATGAAAGTGCTGCTATTTCTGCATATACCACACAGATGTTTATGGTCTTTATGATTTTATCCCATCAGGACCATAGAGCAAGTAAAAAAAACTATGTGGGTCTGAGCTCCAGAGAAACTGAACAGAAAGAGGACTGAGGCCCCATTTGAGCTGAAGTGGATCTGAATGAGAAATGAGTCCTCTTTCAAATGAACTGACAATGTGAACGCAAAAAAGAACTGAGTCCCTTTTCTGTTTTCTGTTCTGTTTTTGGTCCACTTCAAGTGGTTTGTTTAAAAAGGACTATATGTGAAAACACCCATAAAATATGGTGTATGGAGCGAAATAACTCCAACGCATGCTGAGGATCCTGTGCTTCAGTCGAGAGAGAAGGTTCAGGAGGTGCCACCCCTCTGCTTACGCAGCACTGTGCACTCACGGGACGTGCCGTCGGAGCCAGTGGAGGCTCCGGTGCCCGGGTGTGATTCTGGAAGGGACGGGGGTACCGGGTCCACAACGATGTCTAAATCAGACACCTTCCAAGGGCCAGGAGGCTTTCGCACACCGTCTACCCAAAGGAAGAGTTGCCCCCGACCCCGCACCCAGTGAAACAGAGACATTACAAAGACAGGACAGACACATGAGAGAGGAGGAGGAGAGAAAAGGAAGGGAATCACGGTATACACAGACACAGGAAGAGAGGGATGTTAGAGAGGAAGGAAAAGGAAATCACAGAAATCAAGCCCAGGTGCAGAATTAACTGAGAAGTCAGGTAGGAAGGAAACGGTAACAGTCGGGGCCCAGGAGGGAATTTCAGTCATGCAAGATGTGCTTAATGTGTAGTAAGACTTCTGCCTCTGGGACTTAATATCCTACTCCAGGAACTCATCTGCTTTGTCTAACTGACCATAACTATGTTCCTGCTTTCTTCCTGAGGAAAAAAAGACAAGAAATTCACACAAATCTTCAATCAAAACCTACAGATAGTCTATGACAGTTGTGTTCTACAGTGACATGCATTTTGGGAAAAATCTGCAATGTAAAGGTAAATTTATGGGCTTCAACCAACCTGACTTGGCACGGCCTTGGTTGGCTTGGTTATTAACGCCCAGAGTCTGAGGCTTCAGTGGATCAGGTGGTATGGTGTAGCCTCCTTCCTGTCGGCCCGGTACGGGGACCTGGATGTACGGCCCAACGGCAGCGACGCGGCCCAGAGTACCAGGAGCTGGCTGGGGAGAGGGAGGCCCGTTGGCTCTGTTCAGCTACAGGAGACAGAAAAGGATCAAATATTAGTACAAGTGTATACAGGGAAAACAATCAACACGTGGAGGAAACACTAGAAATTATTTCCTTAAGCAAATAGGTTCCTGATTGCAGATGGTTTACAGAGCCCCCAAAGGGACAGGAACAATAAGTTTTGTCCACAAGTTTCTACTAAGACTTGAAAAGCTAAAAGAACATGCGGCGTGTCCAGACTAACTTCCCACTGGGACAGGAGACTTTTGTCTCCTGTCCCAGCATTTCAAGAAAAATGAGATGTGTTGAGCGCTCTCAGTCTTACAGGAAGGTTCTCTTTTTGACGTGCCTCAGCTTTTTTCTTGTAAAGGCGTTCCCGCAGCTCGCTGATGCGCTTGTCCATGAGCGTCACCTCCATGTTGCGTTTGTTGAGAAGCTCCTTCTGTTGCTTCAGCTTGCTGTTTTGCTCCTGGTTCAACTTGTTCCGGATCTGTGGGGAATAAATGCGGACGTACAGATTCACTAGAACAGTACATAATGCCATAGCTGTAGTCCGGGTTAAAGTAAACATGAAGCATTCACTAGATTTTGCAGTTATTTCTACTACGCAGTACCTGAAGCTCCTGGTAGAGCTTACGGAGCTCGAGGGCGGCAGCACCGGTTACTTGGCCACCCAGGGCCGTCTGTATACCGTTGAGCTTTCCCCTCCGCAGGTCCTCCAGCTGCAGGCTCAGCTGCTCCACCCTCAGCACTGCAGACTGCAACTCAGCCTGCTTCTCTTGGAAAAGGCTGCTGACCTGCTCGATCTCTGCCGCTGGTTGTGAGACATGTAGAAACCATATCAGCTCATTTGTAACCTACAGTACCTGTTGGCTGACTTCTTTCTAATTAGCAAGTTAACTTTCTTCTCATGTCCAGGTGCGATTAGGCTTTTTTGCCTAATTCTTGATGTGAATATATCTAAATTTGTGACATCTCATACCCAACATTTTAGTTATTTGTAGTTGCCTGTTCAGAAACTTAAGCCTCACAAGGACCAGAGTTTAAATTAAGTTCCAGGCAAATTTCTTGGGACCTTTTTAGCCCTAAAAAAGGCCCTGGTCAAGGGTTGTATTTGCTGAAAGTACTGGAACTTTCAGTGCGAGATTAGCAGGGAGGATTGTCGATGACTAGTGAAACACATGGCGCTGCAGAAATTATTTCCTGATTGTTTCACAGCACTTAAAACAAAAATAACTAATCATCAACAGATGATATACAGTCAGCCCTCGTCCCATGTCATGTTGCTTTTTCATACGTCAGCAGGCTAAATTGCCTCATTTTTGCAGGTCTTTAGATCGTGGTGGAAACGTAGACAACAGAGGGTTTAAGGCACCTTTTAGTTCCCTTAAGAGTAGTTGTGGGACTAAAATTTCCAGGAACTTCTAGATGGAAATGGGGCTATGTACAACTACATTCATGTTTTAAAACTTAGCAGACTTACTAAAAGTTAGTAAATGATGCATATATTTAAAGTATACTTACACAGGTTGCCATTGATGACCTTGCTGTAGTCCACCTGGCCTCTCATTGCCCGAATTTTCTTGAGCTTCGCCTCCTGGCTCTCCACGCGCTCCTTCAGCTTCTGAAGCTTCTCGCTCTCTGAGACGGTTTGCTGCTGACGCCGCTCCTGCTGCTTCAGGTAGCGCAAGCGTTGTTCCTTCAGGAAGATCAGACAGAGACTGATGTTTTATAGGCAAGCAGGTAAACACAGGGTACAAAAATTCTGTCAAACTGCATCCAACAGTGCAGACTGTGTCAATACTAAAACCAGCAAGGCACCACCGCAAAGCTCCAAAGATATCTCCGTGGCAGACACACATACCCTAAAACTAGGCTAAATCCTTCCACTGTATGCACTACGTGAAATGCTGCGCTGTGTCAAGACTGAAGTCTGAAGGCTGAAGAAAGGGTCAGATGACTTCATCTCTCCACCCAAGTGAGAACTGCTCCAGTTCAGGTCCTAAAATAGGAAACGACAGGCCCAGGTTTCCAAATGACTGCGGGGCTTCATGTGAGCCTATTTCTCAGACGCTATAACAAAGGCAATAAATACATCCATCTGCGGGGTCTACAGTGGGCTTCATCTCGCATGACTGATCTCGACTGATCAGCACACCACAAGCACAGTGGTCAGACTCGGTTAGTGTACTGTGAAGCCTGGTGGACTGGTTATATGGAGGTTCTTATTCGTTCCATTACAAGATGAAACCTCCTTTTTATGATTGGTCGGAGACCAAGTTTCCTTAGAAACAAAATCATGCGTAAAGTAAATGTTTAAGTAAACAGCGCAATGCACGTTCCTTAAAAGACTGAACTATGAATTCTATCAAACTGGACAATCCTAGCACAGTGACTCATACTGCCTCCCATCTCATTTGTTACACAACTGTTTCCCCCATTTCCAGGTCATGATGGGACTCTTTGGATGAGAGTAGTGCAACAGGAGTTTGTTTTCGCTCCAACAGGAAGGTTCGAGGCGCTGTACTAAACTTGCCTGGCCTTGAACTAATGCCCAGTCTGTGTCAGAGTCTCAGACTAACTGACATTATATCAGTCAAACCCCTACCTTTCTAATCACCTCTGTATGTTAGTGTATGTTAGATAATGCCTTATCTGACACAGTAACTATCTCAAAAGGCAAAAACATTTGTGAGGTCTAATCCCAGCATGACAATATAGCATTTAGGTTTAAGGACTGGCTGATTTTCTGATATAATTTCCACAAAAGTCTGCTTCCGATTCAACAAATTCAACTAGAAAAACGGGAGGATATTGCAGCTTGTAGTGAGCCTCCTGCATAGCGTACCTGTGAACCCTCTACTGTTCCCCGGGAGGAGTAGTAAGAAGCAAAGTCTGAATGAAAGACCATATTGAGACGGTACCTTTGCGACGAGCATCTGCTGTTGAGCCTCGATTTGCTGCTGCTGCCGCGTGGCCATCTCCTGCAGCTCTGACAGTGTGAGCTCCACACGCTGATTCCCCACCTACACACACAAGGATCGGTCAACAACACACTGACATGTGAGCAGAGTTGTCCTGTTGTTGACAACCAATGAAATGCTAAAAGAGCCACTGAGGTATACTGATGATACACAAGCATTTCTAAACATTTCAAACAGGAAACACCACTGAAAGTTTTCAAAAACAAATTTAAATCACGATCTTCTACAATAAGCCAAAAAGTGATTCTGGTCCCATCTTCCTCGCACATTTAGTTCAAATGAAGGCATGAACCTATATTTGTTTTACTTTTTACCCTGTGGGAGCTGCTGTGAGTATGATGACACACTAATGAGGATATGCAACTGTTCCTCTAGCCAACAGTCCAATTTCAGTATCAGTAATACCTAAAACATCTGGAGAACTAAACTGTGACATCCCGTGCAGTGTCGTATACAGTATCTTTGTGCATCTTTATTAATTTACATTGCCGATACTCAGCTAAATGTTTGATAAAATAGCACTTTACAGACAAATATGCAAATCAAAGAGTGCAGAAAAAAAGGTCTATGAGCTAAAAACATTACATAAGAACAAAGAAACCAAAAAGCCATTTGCATAAATGTTTTTAAAGCTGTCAGATTTCAGCAGCCAGAGGCTCAAACAGCAGTGAGAGTTGGACTCTCTGTTCTCTACAACAAGGCTCCAAATATCATTACGATGGGACTTTAATTGTGAAGAGACTCAGTGAGTAGGGGACTCACGGCTAAGCATGACCTCTGAGGTTTTTGACCACGGCTGGTGCTGTAGAGCAGCGGTTTAATGAGAGGATCCCTGTATGGTTTATCCAATTTACTGATGTTAAAAAAATCACTGCCATTATCATTAGTAGCTCCATGATCTACTTATTTATTTTTCTTAGAGGTCAGATTCATATGATATAACTTGGGGCATCAATTTATGAGTATTTTCATTACAGATTAATCTGCAGATAGTTTTTTTAATCAAGCAGTTTTGGTCATAAAATTATAAAAACAAAAATGTCCATTGCAGTTTTATAAAACCCAGAATGTGATCATGTGATCCTAACATTAGTTTTTTTACTTCTGGCGATTGCATTCACACTTCATAAAAGTGGAGCTTGTCCTGCTGAACTTAATGTGTAACTATCATAAATGTTTGTTTGCCACAGAGCTTATTTTCAGAAATAATCCAAAACCCAAATGGAAAAATCCCGCTGGCTTTTTGTCGAGGGAACCAGGGCAACTCTAACTTCCTTGTTGGCCTACAAAAATATACCATCCCTGCAGTACTCTGTGACATTGTCAGACTCACGATGGACAGCTTTCATCTTCCTATTCAAAATCCGACACCTACATTACCCACAATGCAATGTGGCAGCAGACAGTTCAGTCTAAGATTCTGGTGTGTTATGCTAACAGCGTCTAATGTAGCATCAAGCCTTTGAGGTATTACTTTCTGACTCCACACCTCCAGATTCTTTTCACTTTCAAACTGGTAGTCTTCAACCGCAACAGACGCTTTTCGGCATTTTGTGCAGCAAACAAAAGGATTTATACAACTTTTATTCACATATGCTGTAGTACTTCCCAAACAAAAGCCTGACAATCATACAAGGGAATGTTTGGCATTGGGCAAAATGACAAACACTTCATCTATTACCAAAAATGTTGCCATTTACAACTCAGGACAGATATCTTCTTAACTAAGTGGCCCAATAATGTGATGTGAACTAAATGAATATGTAACAACTTGGGGATTTTTATTTTTCTGTTCATTTCTGCTGATATTTAGTTATTTATTTTTTCCATTGTGATTTATTATTACCATCTACTTTGTTTCTTTTTCTTTTATTTATTTTCTTTATTTAGCTTTCTCTATTTAGTTTTTATTTATTTTTACTTATTGTACTACTTTTTCTTTTATTTTTATTTTCTAGCTTTCTCGTTTTTATTTTATATTTATTTATTCCTTTTCAACTTCGTTTCTATATTTATCCTCTCTTCTCTCCTAATACTGTATAAGTATAAACATATATGTTATTTTTCCTCTCTGTACACAACACGTGGCTGTGCTGTACGACTGTACTTGTTAAAAGGAAATTAAAAGAAGTTAAAAAAAGAGTTTTCTTCTTTTCTGTTGCCCAACTAATCTCTTCAGCTGGAATTGTAGTAAGTAAACACACTATGCAACAAAAAAATTATAAAAGGTATAGAGTTTATATAACGGAGACCAAGCTAGTAGAAGTAACAGTAAAACTGGCTTTACTAGAAATGAACTCATCACCTCCATAAACATTTCAATGAAATCCTCTTGAGCCAGAAATCAGCACTCGTGTTGCTTGAGAGAAGAAAGGAAGCCTGGTGATCACATTCAATTCTGTTTATCTCCAAACTATCGCTCTACAGACTTCTGAATATCCTAAAAGCAGCCGCTACCGTCAACACGCTGGTGCTCTACTCTTCAATAAAACAGCATACTGAGTGAGCAGCGAGTTACAGTCCTCCAAACTGCAAGCGGCACTGAAATGCTGAAGTGCTCCTCGACTTTGCCTTTAGGAAGTGTGTTCAAAGAGGGAGGAGACGATGCAGGAAATGTCACTGTGCTTTTTTTTTCTCCTCCCAAATAACAGACAGAAATGTGGAATATTTGTGCAGAAAGAGTGCTCTTTTAAAATGTGAAGGGAGTAGAAAAAAGACATGGAAAGGATGACGACATGAAAAATATAATTAAGTCCAGGTGACACAACCAAGACACGCAAAAGACAAAAATATTGCATGCATGTGCTGCTCTTACTCATTTAGAAGAGGCAGACACTTGTGTGACTCATCTTGTCTGAATAAAACATGCTTCTTTATGGGAATAATTTGATGTCACGCATCATCCCGTCTCTTAAAAGACACTCAACACGGACACTGCATTTGCAGCTTTGCCTGTGGGGCTCACACAGTGTTTTCCTACCTGGCAATTGTTAAGACATTTAGATATGAGTGTCTAGGAAGACTTGGAGCGGGGGAGGGACAAGGTGACTCAGCCGAGGTCGAGATGGGAAAGCGGGGAAGCCACTGGCACACGCACACACAGCCACGCTCAAATGCACTCAGGCAACACTGCATCACTGACAATTCACCCGAGGGAGAAAGAGACACACTCGCACCCTCAGACAGTGATGAAGAGGGAGTCGGAGAAACACCCGACTGAGCAGACCGAGAAGGAGAGCAGCCACAGTCTCACTGATGGGATACTACGTTACTCGCTCCAACAACTGTATAGATCGGTATCTGAAGTGGAGAGCGACAACCGAGCCAAAAATATCATTTTTCATGCACTGGTCAATTTAGAGATTTTGGGCTTTTTTGCTTCCATTACATTCTTCTGTCAGACCAGTGGAAAGAAAACATCCAAAATACTCATTTAGGTGTTTATTTTACTGCACTTTCATGGTGATATCTATTATTATTTTTATTACTATTATTATTATTATTTTACCTTATTCACCTGTAGTATCTCTCCTTACTAAAATAATGTTCTGAAGAGCACAGAACTTTGTAAGAAGTAAAACATTAATTTGATTCGAGCAACACAAAAAAACTCAGCAACTACTTTGATAATAAACTGATTAATCTTGTAAGAAATACTTCAGGTAGTAAACTGAAACTCTGGGTTTGGACTGTTGGTTGGAAAAAACAAGCATTTTGAACATGTTATCTTCTGTTTAAGCTAAGTGTAATAAGCATTTAACTATTCTCTGGCGTTCAATAGACCAAAAGATTAATCGATACATTAAGAAAATAAACTACAGATTAAGAGATAATGCTTACTGACATGGCCAAATATAGAGCTGTGACTATGATTATCTTCAATATTGATTAATATGTTCATTATTTTCTCGATTAATCAATTGATGTAGGTCAGAATAAAAAAGAAAGCCATTTCTAAGCCGATGGCAATGTCTGCAAATTGTTTGTTTTGTTTGACCAAAAGCCCTAAACCCAAAGACAATTAACTATCATAAAATGATAAAGAAAAGCAGAAAATCATCACATTTGAGAGGCTAAAGAACCATTGGTATTTCTGCTTGGAAAAAAATCACTGAAATGATGTGTGAATGATTATCTAAAGATACATTTTCTTTTTTTTAACAAATCATGTCAGCTCTTGGTAAATGAAATGAGACGTCTCAGTACTGCCAATAAGATGTCATCATCAATTATGGAAGCTAAAACTGTAACATTAAAAACATTGAAAATGGGTGCAATCGTCGTCGTGTTCCCTTGAGGCACCTCTGCTCTTTTATGAGGCAGCGTCCCTCTCAAAGGATGATCAGCTCTGCATGGCGGAGAGAAAGCCCCTGGGGTTGGACAGCAGCCCGTGGAAAAGCCAACGCAATGATCCTCTTAGGGCCCGTTATATCATCCAGCAGGCTGACTGATATAATCCTCTAAATCAGATATTAGGAAGAAACCCGGACACAACTGACTGAGCCTCGGCGCTTGGGAGGTTAAAGCAGAGCCGGCCGTGCAACTGCTAATGTTGAACAAGCAGTGATGATAAAATAGATGCTATGGTTTTATAGGTTAGTAGCACAATACTGGTAGTGCTTAAATAGGGACTGTAGCCTGGAGAGTCGATCAATTTCTAGATCCGTAAAAATATATATATTACCTCCTAATACTTTCTCATCAGAGAGTTAGAAGTTGTGGGTTTTCAAGATGATAATAACAGGAATGGCTTCTGGGTGCTCTTGTGCAACAATCTTTTTTTTTTTTTTAAACAAAAACAACAAGCCCTCCATTTCCTGCTGCGCTGGATTCTTCCCTTCACCCTTAAGGTTGAATTAGTTACGATTCCTTGACCGCAACACTTTACTTTTGTGAAATCTGGGACAGATGGTCGGAGAGAGAAAGGATGCCACGCCAGAGGCTGCTCTTATCAGAGTCATTCACATCTCTTAGCACACGCATCCTAAAGCTAGAGCTCGACGTGCACAACAATGGACGCACCTGACAGGGAAACACTAAGTGGAAATGCAGCAGGGTTCTGTGATGTTACTCTCAAACGCTGGCTTAATATCAGAATCATGTATCCACAGATAATTTTCACTCATACCAGAGACTGGAGTTGTGACATTATTGTGCTGCTCAATGAAAACACAGAAATACTGCCACACAGTAAATGTACAACTTGACCAGTTTAGTGTTGATGTTAAGAAAATAATAAATCAGCTGAACTCAGTGAAGAACAATGACCCTCCTTTGCCAATATTTGTCTTTCATGCACAGTGTAACAAATGCCTTTGTCTTTGTATTAGAAAGCCACTGATTTAAAGCATTTTTCACATTTGCAGCGTAACTAAAGTCAAACTGAAATTAAAACTATTTTTTCCTAAGAAAACAGTATATATACTATATAGTCTAAGGGTCGCGGAAAAAGTTCTTTACAGTATAGTATCGCGATATTTTGCGTGGCAATATTGTCTCAATACACAGACGTCAAGTGTCAATCTTTCATTATATTAACTATTAACCTTTTAACAAGCCGCTGCTGCTGCTATTCTGTCTTTCAGATGTTGTAGTGGGATCAGTCTTAAAGCTAGATTGAAGATACTGGTATCATATGAAACTAGAAGGAATCAATCTGTACCAATCGTATCACGATAGCTTGTCAGGAACAACGCTAAATAATGCTCCAAAGTTATTGTACATTTTAGCAAGGAAAAACTGGCATGGCCATTTTCAAAGGGGTCCACTGACATCTAACCTTACAGGACGCCGCTGGCAACGCTGGAGCTGCTAACGTAGCACAAACACACACACTGTTTGTCAGACACTCGCTATCGTTACGCTGGGCAGACACACAGCTGACAACCTGCTAAATATGCGGTGGAGACTTTTACTGGGAAAGTGGCTGCATGTCTACGACACTACAAGCAGCACCGTGGCTGCTAACGCTCGGACGGTGAAGTCATATACTGCAGCTGGCGCACTGCTGTACGCGAGGCACAAATCTTGTTGGTTATAGGTTACTTTTTTTTTTTTTTTTCAGAATTAGCATCCCTACACAGATGTTGACTAACTGTATAATTTGTAGTTTAAAAAAAGAGGTAATAAATCATGATATATGTTTTCTATTCATCTTATCACAATACTCAGCATATTGCAAAACGTTTAAAATCATAATGAGATCATATCGTGACTTAAGTGTCATGATAATGTCATATTGTGGGGCTACTCTACACTACATAGTGTATCTGATTAATCTGCTTTGTACAACATCTGTGAATGCTGAGAGTTCGGACAGTCTGGCCACAACTAGACCCACGAAAGAGAGACAGCTCAACAGTTCAACAATGGCACTCAGCAGATGTTAAAATATCATCAACAAAAATAACGTCTCGTAGGAATCAGGGCTACTGTTAACAAGCTAGGCTAGCTAGATGAAAGTTAGTTAGCCCCGCTTGCTGGCTACCACTTCCTTGAGTCTTCTTTGTCTCTTTATACCGTATATGCCTGTGTAACTGCACTGAAGGATTTCACAATGGCCTATGGACCTGGTTTATTCTGTAAAAGTACATTTCTATTTGAACATCCTTTATTTTAGAGAATGCTAATTAAGACTCACCCCATTCTCACTGTGCTTCTCTCCGGTGTTTCCACTTCTGCGACTCGTCTGATCCTGAGACTGCTGACTCCCTGCAAAAAAGAAACAGTCGCCATCACAAACACACCAGAGACACACCAGCGTGCACAGATGTGCGTGCACAGTGGCACACAAGTGCAGATTCAGAGGCAACAGCCATTGTCAGGAATAGTTTGAAAATTCACTGACTTGATTGCTCATGACAGAGGCATACAAGAACTGGGACAAGCACTGCTGACTAAAGCCACCTAGTTCAAACTTTTTTATAAGAAAGGCTTCATGGAAAGATGAGAGTAAAAGATTTAAAACGTCACAGGAAGAGATAGAAAACTGGCCACTTCTGCTGTACTGTACTGTACTAAAATCACCAGATATGTTGATGGCACCTTTGCTGCAAAAATACACTTTCTTATATCAAATATGAATCAGATCAAGATCACATTAGAATGAGTTTGTTTCTCTGCTGCCAATTACTTTGTGTGTACTTCCTTTAGAGGTCAACACAACGTAACCCAATTTTGATTCAATTCCAACAGCAATTTATGTGTCTCAATGGGTCCCTGATCATGTGCAGAGCTGGATTCGGTGATTTTAAGTTTGGGTAAGTTTCACACCCGGCTTTTTAAATGGTTAAACACCACCCAAACACGAATACAAAAAGATTACTGTCAATGCAGTTTGTATGTTGGGGCAATGATTTACTCCTCTGACATGCCCTGTCAAGCATCAATTAAACTTCGGTGAAGACAAACATTGGCTGACACCTGTGGGGCTGTACACAATACTTTGAAGCTTTGACTAGAGGTCTATTCATTCTGTTTGAGTCTGTATTTCTGCATAGTTGTAGATAAAGATTAGGCTACACTTATCAGTGTTTCCCCCAATATTCATTCTGCAGCGGTGCACCGCTCATGTTTAGCTCAATGCGGGACTTAGTCTCCCCACACATACACGATGGAGTGGAGCAGAGGAGAGACAGGCGAATAGATAACATAGTGAATAGTATTATAGTATCTGTAGAATTAGATTCCAGTGGTGGCTGCGTAGGACTGATTCTGACTTGTATGATCCAAACATTTCCAATAACACCAGGGCGTCAAAAAGTCGCAAAGAGAAAATTTATTGAAAAAGATAAACGTAATCATTTCCAAAAGTAACAACATGTTTTTATCTAAAAAATATTCTGCTTCAATCCATATTTGTTGTGGTTTAGCCTTTCAGAAACTGCATTTTCACAGTGGCCTAAACAAGTTTGAGACACGCACACATTGATGAGTTATATTCATTAAAGAAAGCTGATTTAATTTTAAAAAAAGAATAAGTCATTGAATCTGGGGAAACACTTTATTCAAACTCATGATTTTGCTAAAGGATTTGTTTTGTATTTTAGGTGTGATGATATAAAACATGACAAAGCTTCATTTGAAAACCTAAATAGAAGCTTAGTTTGAATGTTAAAAAACCCCCCATTCAGTCTAGCCTTACATAACAGCATCCATAGCTGAGCACAGAACAGGTGTCAGGAATTCCCCGACAGCCCTCAACCCCACCCTCCACCCTCCAGGTAGAGACTACACAGAGGAGGAAAACCTCCAGAGGAGACTATATGCACCTTGATCACTGCTCTCAGTTGGTGAATCTTCATGCCGGAGGAAGAACTTGACTTCTTGTTTCCGAGGCCCCCATTTCTGCAGATGTTCATACATCATGTGTTCGAAGGGGATCGCTCGCTCTACAGAGACAGAAAAAGTTAAGATTGGTTAAACTAAACATATTTGTCTCATGGAAACAGTTCCGCTAATTCAGTCTTCTAGTGCATGGCCATTAAGTCAAATGCAAAATTCAGTGTGCAAGTTAAAAGCACAGTTTTAAGAAAAAGTTTGACATTTTGGGAAATACTCTTTCTTGCCGAGAGTTAGATTGAAACCATTTCTTTCATATCGCTGATAAATATGAAACTACAGCCAATAGCTAGCGTAGCTCGGTTTTCTTTCATTTTGCAGGGATGATCTACTACTGATCATGTATTGCAGTACTGCAGCATGTGATGAACTAACCCACAGTAGAGGAGTTGCAGGGCTGGCCAGTGCAAACTTGGCTTGGGGAAACTGTGTGAGCGTTAAAGAGAACCCATTATGCTTTTGTGCTTTCCGCCTTTCCTTTAGTGTGTTATATAGTTTTTTGTGCATGTAAAAGGTCTGCAAACTCACAAAGTCCAAAGTCCACGCCAAAGCAAGTTACTCTCCCCCACTGCTCCTGAACTGCCTGAAACGCATCGCTTCAAGTCCTGCCTTTTGTTCTGTAACATGGCGTGTTACCAAGTAACACATTTGCTTATTACATGGCTTTCTTGAATACTCAATTCTCATTGGTCAATCACAGCATTTTACAGTGATATTTCTTTATACCAGACTGTTGCTATGTGTAACAGACTGTTGCTATGGCCGCAGTTCAGATGTTGGACTCTGGCAGACTGTTTTTGTGTCAAATTATTGACTTCTTGAGTAAGTAGCCGTGTAATAAGCGGAATAATGTACAGCTAGCAGGTAATTGCTCACGTCAGGGTCCATCGCATCACCCTGTCAGGGTTTATCTCACTACAATGACCGGCTCACTCCACATTATCCCTGACATAATACCTGCTTAGCAGCTAGTGTGGCATGCCCTCAAACAAAGTTAGAGTGGAGTTGGAGAAGAGTCCAAAGAGAGGGCCACTTGACCAATCAGAGCAGGCTGGGCTTTCTGCGAGGGGGGGCAGGAGCTCAAACAGAGCGTTTCTTGAACATTAAAGCATATAAACAAAGCCATTTTATCTTTCCTTAGTCTTCATTGGTAGGTCTACTGGCACTACCAGCCATCAAGATCAGCACAATGGGTGCCAGGGCATTGTCCTATACTGCACACAAACTTCAGAACCCGGCATCCCTCTCACATCCACTTCATTACAGATTAAAAACTGCTCTTAAAACCCCTAATTTTAAACTAGTGTATTCACTTTAACTATTGCATATATTACTGTTGATTTTATTGCTGTTTTATTACTGATGCTTGTAGTTTATTGAATGCTTTCTTATTGATTTTATGTGATGTAAGGTGACCTTGAGTGCCATGAAAGGCACCATAAAATAAAATGTATTATTACTTTATGCTGACATCTGTCTATGTCTTGGCAGTGTGTGGGGTTTTTAGAATTAAATCAAGTGATGACAGCCCTATAAAAACTGAGACTGCTTAGATTGATGGATAACTAATGTGTGCTAAAACATTTTTTTTTCACATTTCAAGAGGATGAGCGCTCTGTGGGCAAACTAAGCGAAACAAAGAGGCAGAGACAAAGACAGAGAGGTTTTAGGAGGTTTCGGGGGCAGACGGCTGCATTGTGAGGCACCAGCCGAACACGATTGCATAACGTGGGTTAATAAAGCCCTTGGCTGGGATGTTGTTTTCAACAGGGGAGTGGCCCCTCAGCAAAAAATGCTGATAACACCGGGTGTGTCAGCATGGCTATGGTGATGGGAGCAAAGCGTTTGGACCGAGTGGAATCTGTTGTGACAGTGCTGTGGACTGTACCAGCATATAACCCTGTTCTGGCCTGCAAGTTTGTACTTTATGTATATTATTGCAGTTCTGTCTGAGGGTGTGAAACTTTTGCCTCATGTATAGCTTCTCCATCCTCCACTCAGGTAGTCATGCATGGCCCTGCTTGGCACCTGAACTTTCTTTAATGAAGTGCTTGTTTTTACATTAATGAGGACGGCTAAAGGCTATTGCTTTATATAATTACATTCCTGTGCTTGTAAGTGAAGTGTCAGGCTCAGTGATAATGGAGTTTCAGATTCATGCATTACTGGTGACACCTTGTTTAACAGGGTAGAGCACTGAGCGCTGCCTCCAACAAGAAAGGAAGCGCTCCGTAACAAGCAGCAGTCTTTCAACCAGCTCTCACCGTTGCCTCTCCAGACCTCAGCCAGGTGGCAGCCGCTCTCGCCGGGCTCTTTGCAGAACTCGACGACATCGCGGCACGTCGTCTCAGGGGTGATGGGCACCTCAGTGACAGCCTGTTCCCCATCGCTGAGGTACACCGTCAATATCATCTGAAAGAGGGATAAAATCAGGACAGAAAAACGCAGCCAATACTGGCAGAAAAATACTTAAAGATGGTACAAGAATGAGAGAATATATAATTATCTGATGCTGTGGTTGAAGGACGATGCTTAACCCACTCTTGCGTTGGACAAAGCCCAATCTGCTGATGTGACATTTTGCCATCCATCAGCAGCACCAACTGTTAGTTTGAGCTGCAGGTGGACTCATGTCCGTGCCTGCCACATTTCTGTTTACTATGATTAGAGCCTGCCATAGCATTGAACATACACAGTTGTTGAGCCTGGGAGGTGAGACATAGCAATACAAGCCCTCACATGCTTCTGTCTGTACTCATAGAACAGTAAAAGAAGTCAAAGCAGAGATCACATTTCTTTCTAAGTTCTAAGCAAATAACTTTCAGGACACATCGAGTCAATGGATGTCTGAGGAAACTGCAGATCTGTCCAAAAAATATCCTCCTAAACGTGAGCTACTAAATGGCTAAATGTATTAGCCTGTAGGCAGAAGAAAGAGGATGATGAGGACTTGAGTGAACTTTATCCTCGCAGGATCTTCAAGCAATCGCCTGAGTGTTCAAAGTGCTGCTTTGTGCCTGCAGCTATCAGACTGTACTACAATACCTGTCCAGACCTCTGCTGACTAGCAGGGTCACGAAGCAAAGCACTGTATACATGACCTTTGGACTAATCCATATGGCACTGCCTGCATGTGTGTGTCTTCAGCTGGAATATAAAGGCTGAAATGATTGGATGATTAACCAACCAGCTGACTGACAGAAAATCAACAAAGAGCTCAGGCTGAACAATTTGTAATAATATCTATTTCTGATTTGATATGAAGACTGTGCCGTCGGTCAGTTTCTTTTAGTAGTTTGAGCATAGACTGTATATAAGAAGTGTGATCTCACCCATTGGTTTGTGGACTTGAGTCTTGAGTTCATAATTTTGGCTGTTGCCATGTTATTCTTATCAGCAGACAGACCAATAAAACTAACACACACAGTGCATGTCTAATATCACTTCTAGGAAGAGAGCTGGAAGGAAGCAAAAAAAAAAAAAAAAAAAAAAAAAAAATCCCCAAATCCAGATGGTCCAAGCTGATAAAACATATCTAAGAAGATTCAGTGTTTGCAAAGTATTGACTTGCTGGGCTAAATACATCTGAGGGCATAAAAAAACTGATCCTCTTTGAATTTTGGATGTAAAATGTGGGGAAAAAAAGATATTTCACCCATTTTCTAGGTAAACAACTAGTATGTGGATCCTAGGATGAGATTAATCGACATCTTGGTTGAATAAAGCCAAAATACAGGATGAGGAGCGGTGGATAATATCCTCTCGAGTGCTCAAACTATATTGAAGGATATTCAATATAGTTTAATTAATATGATAATGTTCCCCATATGCCTTGTTTAGACCTGCCCTCATTAATTATTTTTTTGCTATTGTAATTCGTTTTTTTGAGGATGAGAACAAGCTGAATGCATGAACTCTATATCCAGTGTTACAGCACATCTATAATGTGTTTTTCTTTCTGCCAGATTTTCTTGTTTTTGTGGCACAGAGCGCTCTAGGGGTTCGAGGTGTGCCTTCCTGTTTCATGTGACAGGCCAGACTTTTCGTGTCACTCACTACAGATAAACAGGACTGTGAAAAGATCACAAAATGAAGTGCAGAGAGAGCCAGCATGGAGAATATATCTATAACAAAGCCAAGAGTTTGGAGGGGTGTTCAAAATGAAATCGAAACGTTGGCTGTGTTTGGAAAGAGTGTTATCGTGGCCTTTGTGCAAGTTAAGAGAGTTCAGCGAGAATCCAGATTCCTCGCATTTTGCTTAACCTTCAGCCTTTCACAGTTTGTGCTTCACTGGTTGAACTTAACATGGAGGAGTCGAGCCAAGAAACTGTTTAAGTATGATGCAGAAAGAAAGACAAGACTTAGAATGAAACATTACTACCACAGGGCTCTGTCGTCCTACTCTAAACAACACTTAGTTTACATATGGCTCACACTGTCAGACCAAATCAACCAACCATAACCTCCATCTAAGACTACATCACACCAGAGTAGTTAAAGTGAACTAAAACAAAAATAAGCAGTGAAAAATAGTACTTTATAGATTTTTTTTAGCAAACTGAAACCAAATAAAAAACTATATCCTTTAAGAAAAACTAAACAGACACTACTGTATAACATAGAAATGAATGTAAATTCCTTTCAGTCTTAGTTTTTTTAAGCTAAAATCACTCCCAAAAAAAGGAGGCCGCATGAATTTCCATCAACTCTCGTGACCACGAACCACAGAAACTGAACGAACTTTAGATTCCAGTCCAGGAAATGATCCTGTGATGCTTCACATCAGACACTAAAGTAGCACAAAGATTAAACATGATGGCCATTCCTGCACAGTTCTCCAATCACATATTTTGTATATTTATGTAGCTACATAATGTACTTCTGAGACCTTATAGCTGGCCCTAAAACTAAATATATTAAAAATAAGAGTAAACATTTCAGAAAATGGAAACTGAACTAAAGCTATCTAACACACAGACAAAAACAAAGTAAAACGACGTTGCATTGCACCCACTATAGAGTTTGCTTTGTTTAATGAGTAAAACATATTTGATGTATCAGGTATTTTACACATGTAAGGTGCCATGGAGTTTCACTGATGCATAACTGTGGCCTCAGGGTGCATGTGTAGCACAATAGCTGTCAACGCACATCATATAATATCTAAGTAAGCAACCTATGGATAATTTCTCCGGGAGCTTCTTTGAGACAAAGTGACTCGCCCTTTAATAATGCAGCTGTGTGATTCATTGACATTTTCTGCAGCAGACTAACTGAAGCAGTATAATCACTTGTGCTTGGGAGCCTCAGCGACTTCGCTCAGCTCATTATGAGCCGAAAAGCTCAGATTTGGGCAAAATTCAGAAACTATGGATGATGAAACAGAACTGGAGCCGTTATGCTGTTCATCCATACCATCCATCTGTGATTTCATGATGCTTCTTAGGGTGTTATTATGATTAGGACCACTGTCCTAATAATGGATGGATGTCATTTTCAGGACATGATCTGCAAGAGCATTAACAAAAAAAAAAAACGTGTTGTAAGTAAGCTGGAAACTAGTTATATGTCTACATTTTACTGATAGATAATTACTTTGCTAATCCTCCAGGGATATTGGAGTGCTACCAGCCGCATAATAAGACACAACATGGTAAAGGACGAAAAATAATGAACACAAAACAGCCCAGTGAGGCCAGCAACAACATCAGTTTCACTACAGATAACACTGATGCCATTATTTGAATTAGTTTTGGTGGGAAATGTGTCCATCCAGCATTTATGTTTCACAATTGTGTTCAATGTAGAGGTGCAATGCTTAATCGATTAGCTGTCAACTATTAAATTAATCACCACTATTTTGATAAGTGATTAATCCGTTTGAATCATTTCTTTTAAGAAAAAAAAAAATTTAAATTTTCTGATTCCAGTTTCTTAAATGTGAATATTATTCTGGTTTCTTTCCTCCTCTATGACAGTAAACTGAACATCTTTGAGCTGTGGACAAAATCAGACATTTGAGGACGTCACCTTAGACACTAGGGAACAATGATCCACATTTTTCACAATTTCTGACATTTTATATACCAAACAACTAATCAATTAAACCAGAAAATGGTCGACAGATTACTGGATGATGAAAGTAATCGTTAGTTGCAGCCCTAGATCAATGTGAGAAATACAACAGCTAAATGTAAGGAAATATTGTAAGAATAACATAAAAACAGCCCATCCTAATCTGCACTCCAATAATCAAACACATACCTTCAAAATAAACCCTCAGATAAGACACAAACTGAACCAATCAGACAACATAACTAAGATGAGAATTTGGGCCTAAATTAAACTGAAAAAACACAATATACCTTCACATAAATAGACTACCAAATCATGTGAATATACGTAGAAAACAGAGACTCCGGTGATACAGCTGACCGACCACGGGAGAAATACCAACCGCCCTCACTAAGTTGCGTCTGCCCATGGTCTTGGCTCTTTTTGCCGCCCTCCGTTTCCTCCTGATCTCCTTCTTTGGTGGCCGGTGGTGCTCCTTTGCCCAAATGGGGTTCTCCTTGGAGAGGCTAACAAGGCCGCGTAACACTATAGTCACAAACCTCTTCATCATAGCGCTGCCGCTCTTGCAGGCATGAGACTTAATAGTTATGCCATCCCGAGCAGAACCTCTGAAACCGACAGCTGTGGGCGCATTTGGGAAGTGCTGCAGAGGAGACTTGGGAGGAAAAAACACTTGCTGTATGTGCAATTCAGGGAGGGAGGCGGGGAGAGAGATAGCTAGAGAGAAACAAACAGTAAGAGAGAGAGAGAGAGAGTCACAGGATGGTGGAGGAGGAGGAGGAGGAGGAGGAGGAGGAGGAGGAGAGTGCCGACGAGTCCTTCTATGAGAAAATTGTCCCCTGGTTGTGCCAGTGGCTGCAACACCGATGACTCCCTGCTAATGAGAATATTTTGGCTACAGCTGTGACCGGCATGCGGGTCAGGGCGCTGTTATGTAGAGGCAAAGAAAGGGATCATCCTCATACTGTATGTCGGCTGCCTGTACATGACTAGAAACAAACAGTGTCCCTCTTTGCCTGGTGCATAATGCTACAGTGGGCATCATATGGAGATTGGGGCTTTTAACTCCTGAGAGGGAGTAAACAGGATTATTCAAGCAAACAGTCATTTCCACTCACAAATCCTGTCACTCATTTATTCACATAGAGGAGATCCAGCAGAATATTGCTCCCGAAATTTTAACCACAAATGCCATACTGAAATAAAACCAGGATAAATTCAATTCCCAAACATATCTATTGACATTGTGTGAAAAAAATACAAACAGTAAACTATTTCTAACCAAACACAAGCCCAAATGTGTGGAACAACTAGGTAAACTAACACTATGACCAGCATGACGCCCCATGATACGCGACCACACTGGCGTAAGAACTCGCTCTCATTTGTCGTGGATGGGAAGCGACTGATTCGTTGCACAAAGCATGCTGGGACCAAGCAACGAGGGGGTGTGACAATTTCAGAAACTAAAAAATTAAGCTGCTTTTTTTTAAAAAATATATTTTGTGCTATGTGTGTTATGACTCAGGGATGTAAGTTAGATGTTTATTCACTTATTATTTTTTGTGTCCATTGTGTATTGTGTGCTCTTTGTTGTTTTTGTACTGTTTGTTTTGTTTCAGTTTTTAAAATAAAAATAAAAATATTGTTCAAAAAATATTAAGCTGCAGCAATGGTTCTTAACTATGTGTACAACCAGGAAGTGCTTGATAACAGTTGATAATCTATCCATGTAAAAACTGATATTTTTAAGCAAATGTCTTCGTTACAACAAAATTGTTCAGAGCAGGAACAATGTTAACTGCATTTTATCCAGAATCCACTTCTTGAACAACATACATGTTTTAACAGCTTTTTCTCCTCATAATTGTCCATCTGACAAAAAACGTATTTGCTTGTTGATGACAAGAGAAAATATAAATCTGGACAGATCAGATCCTACAAGATTTAATCTGCTGTTTAAAAAATAATGTGTCTGTTTGATTGACAGCTGACTAATGTGCACAAGAGGAGGAACATCTAATTAATAATGCATACGTCTTCAACCAATAAGAAACTAGATCTAGCTGTTTTAAACAGGTGGGAGTTGTTAAATAAATAAATCAGTAACTCACTATATTTATCTGATCACAGTGAGTTTGAAGCAAAAGGTCTTAGAGTAATCATCACATATTAAACTTATAATGAGTACTTTATGATATAAATAAGATGACTTGGCTGACGCAATTTTAAACCAGCATACATCCAGAAAAGCAGCAATGTTTACATTTCCTGTAAGTCATTCTCTGCCCAGCTCCACTGTGTGAGATTAATGCCACTTGACAATCTACTCCACTCAAAAAGTTCCCCTTAACAACAGAGCATTAGTCGACGCAGCCACACAGACCTAGATCTGCCAAGGTCTCATTGGCTGGCGGAGTCACGCGAGAACCAAGTGCGGGGTTGCCTCTCTGCTCCACTGGCTCTTTGATTCTGATAGCTTGTTGATGCCACAGGGTACAAATGTCTACAGAGGCTGCCATCGCAGTCAGTCCTGAGAACTTGACGGCGACAGCAGCGAATACGGAGTTACCTCTCTGTACTCCTGAAAACTCACGAGTCTCTCTGGAGTTCTGTTGACTATAAACAAAATGTTACTGATACTGTATTTTCAACCAACGCACAGAAAGATAACCGGCCAAAAATCACCTGCATTCATGACGACACCTGACTGAACTTACTGTAAACTTATCCTGCATCCGAGTTCATGTTCCCCTCCCTGAAGGCCAAAAGGGCTGCTCTCACTTTTCTCACAAACCATGACTGCATTCTCAGCACAACAGATAACAAAAGATGTCCCAACAAAAGCATGACTCCTATAGTGATGCCATTCAGGTATCCTATTCTTTGCATCACAGAGCATCTTGAACAACAACACGAGGGAAAACAGAATGAAAATGGTTTGTATCAAAGCCTACTGTACCTACGGTTTAGACTACAGCAATCATTTTGTTTCCCTCAACACAAATTTATGATTATTATTATAATAAGAGTACAGGGTGTGACATTAACCTGTCCTATTCTGATACACAGTGAGGGTGTAAATCACAAGTTTTATCACGATATATCATATTGATACTTTGGACAACAATATAATATTTGCTGAAGTCTGCTATGATACAATTTTGATTCAATTCAATCATATACACATTTAACACTTATATCAACTCTAAAAAAACAACTAAAATATGATTTGACAATTTTAATATTGGACATTTCCAATCATTTAAATGAAAAACAATATATCCCTTTATAATAAAAAGAATAAAAAAAGTCTGTTCACTATAAAGTGCCACATTTCTCATGTTTAAGTTTAATGTTTAGGAAGGAAGTGTACTTGGATGTACATAGTGGCACCAATGTGCCATGGGAATTTCAAAATAAAGGCGTCTCTTAAAGATGACAATATGTATCAACGTTTTCATTTTACAATCTACGATATTAGATTGATCACTGAATCGGTACATCAATCCATACTGATGTACCGTTACACCCCTAGTATACAGGCGTAATACTTGTTCAATACTGCATGATTTTGCAGGAAAACATTCTACTCTACGACTTCAGATATACCACAATCCCTGTCCATCAAGATATGACAAGCCCTGTTATACATGTCCCCTTCCTACTGTCATTGCAACAATCAACATGGAAAACGTAAGTCCTGCAGCTATGGACTCAGGCTGCAGACACACGTTACAACAATCAACAAATAAAGTGGTAGTGGATCAAATTAAGTTTTGCTGTCTAGGAAGTTGTGATCTCACTTGGTAGCCGGAAAGGCAAATGGACATGCATTAATCTGGCTTGAATTTGCAACTTGTGTGTACATTGATAGTTAAAGAGTCAAACTGTTCTTCATCTTAAATCGGTCACTTTTAGATTTTTCACCACATGAACATCCACAGAGAAATATTAAAAGCTGGGTGTAAAACTACACTCCTGTGTAGAGAGCATGAAACCTGACAGTTTCCACGTTGTGTTTTGTGCAAACGTGAGCACCAATTTGTCAAGGCACCAATCCTGAAAGAATAAATGGGAATAAATCACATGTTTTTATGCCAGGGAAGAAGAGGGTCTGTACACTTACCGGCATCATACTGGCAGCTCTGGCACGTCAAATCCAGGGGTGCATCTGCGAGTTGACTGACGGCTCACCCACTTATTTTCAATGACACCACCGTAAACCCACCTTTGCTGGATCTGGGCTCTGGATACTCCAATGTGACAACCGACTGGGCCTCAGTCCTCTCTGTAAACATCAGTGGAATTATTTTCAGATTTATAAAACTCAATATTTTCAGGTAAAATGCCATCTAATGTTAATGATATCAGCCACAGATTAATTTAAATGGCCCAGGCGTGGCTGTCTGCAGCTGCTGCTACAAACAAGCCGATGGTCAGCCAGGCAGTTAGCTAGCAAAGCAGCGCTGAAGCGACTAAAACACATTACGTTCAGTTATTTGATATTACTGTCATAACACTTTTATTATACTCACCAATGTCAGAGACAATTCATTGTTTCGGGGAGTAAATCTTAGCTACGTTACTGGTAAAGGCACGTAGCTAACCGAACCAGCTGTCAGCCAGCCAGCCAGCCAACGAGATCTCTACTACGGTGTTAGCTGTTAGCTGCTTTCACAGGCGGCTAAAGGACGGTAAGCCAGGCAATCTCTCCGCTCTCGTCGGTCCTTTAGCTTGCATTGACTGCACATCGGCACGAGCTATCGATGCAGTGCGTGTCAAGCAAACAGCGATGAATAAATGTCCATCCAGGCTGGCGAACTCGTTTTTGCACGGACGCAATGAATCTTCGTTAGGAGGCTAGCAGTGCTAGTTGACGAAAATACAAATAGCTGGAATCCAGTTGTTGACGGCGGGAGGGGCGGGGCTACACTGCAGCAGTCAGAGCGTCACGTCAACGACGTAAAACGTCACAAGTCAAACGTCACCAGCTAGATACTAGTTCAAGGCTCTTGGGATATTTCTATGTCCAAAATCAAACAACTTATTATATTTTAAATAACACAGTTATACCAAAACTAGAATATATTCCTGACAATAGAAATGGTCTAAATGGCCATAGGGAATAATTAATTTATAAATGGTTCTCTGCTGCCATCATCAGGAATGTTACAGTAACAGCAAGTAAGATGTTATCCCAGTTAAGCACTTAATAAACAGCCTTAAAGGTACAGTCTGTAGGATTTGGTGGCATCTAGCAGTGTGGTTGCAGATTGCAACCACTCCTAACTCGCAATGGCGTACGCCTCGCTCAGAGGCCATCCTTAATATAATAACACTACTTTACTGTACCTTTAAATGACTGATATGGCTACACTCTACTTCATGTATTTAAACATACAATCATGTGTATAAAGAAACAGTAATATTACTACTACTACTACTACTAACAATAATATAATTAGTAACAATAAATAACACTGAAGTGCATACTTTACTAGGCAACCCAAACAAAGAACAGATCAGTGCTCAGTGATTAGTGTGGTCTGCCCTTCTTCTTGACTGACTGGGTGATTACAGTTCAGATTCATTAGATGTGAATACCACAGGGCCACAGGCATTTAAAACACATGATGTGGTGACATCATGTGTGTTAGGCCTACTTGATGCCTACTTCCAAGTCATTCATGTTTTTAATTTTTGTTTTTATTCTTCATTTTGTGCTTATAGATTGCATATTCCTAAATTATTTTTCCTTTTGTCAATAGCTTTTTTAACCAGGTGAAACCCATTGAGATTAAGGGTTTTTTTAAGGGTGACCTGGCCAAGACAGGCAGCAGCGCAAAAACAGCTACAGACAGAAAACACAAAGGTGCGACAGACATCTTAAGGAATCGGCCTCTGATTCTTTCAAAGTGGGACATTTGATAAACAGCCTGAAATTCAATACCTTTCTCAGACTTCTTGTGGCAACATTAATGAATATTTATAGTCAACACCCAAAATATTAAGTGCAGGAAGTTGGGTAAAGTGCATGCCTTGAAATATGTTATATTAAGACAGAATAACACCATTGATATCTGATTTTCAAGGGACTCACAGTGAGCTCAGTTTTGCAAGAAAAGAAATATATTCCTCTTGCCTCACCAGTTAATAGCCTACCGGAGAAGTCATTGCAGAGCTTGCAGGATGTTAACATGTCCAAGGGTGACCACATGCCAACAAGCTGGGCTGTCGTACATTTAGAGTAAGATAGAAAAGCACTTGGTCTGAGTGATCACGTCATTGGCTCTGAATGCTGCATGACAGCTTCTCTCAGAATCCGACATGTGCTGTTGTTGACAGATGTTATAGTTTTGGGCAACATCTTCATCATTTTAGCAAATTCATGATGACACAAGGCTTTGAATAGCATTTCTTTTTCAATCTCACTACTGACACATAACAACAGAATAATTAAATATTTTCTATAGCAAACCTGTTAGGGACAATAGTGATGTTTGTAACTGTATGCACTACAGTTTGAATACTGAAAATAGATGTGTAATATTACAGCAGGAGTGTGTCAGGCTAAAATGATTGAGAGGATCATTTTTTTCCTGCTTTATCATTTTCAATGAAGTAATAAAAAAAGATTGAGAGTCAACTTATGGAGCCCATTGGTGCATGTTGCCCGTCTATCCTGCCTCTCCATAAAACAAGTGACATCAAGTGCCTCACAGAAAGAACTGACAAGATCTTTTATTAAAATGACATATATTATATTGACATTAAAACAGATTGTATCCCAGTGCATCAGATATAAGATACCAAAGGTATAAGCAGCTGTTTCAATTGATCCACTTCAAAAAGTCAAACAGAAATGTAAACATACAGACTAAAAAGACTGCCCTTCCCGATAAATACTAAATTAATACATACTGCATATATTACATTGATTTTCAAACAGTATCCAGGTATGCATTATCTGTTTTCAATTTAGTCCTCTGGATTTGAATTAAAATAAATAATACATATCCTTAAAGCTGTAATTCTCTCTTCATTGCCCAACATGACATTTGTTTGGACTAGGATTCATTATTAAAACAATATTCTTGGACTTTTTTCCACTTTTCTTCACAACTGAATCATCAGGAAGCATAGAGGAACATACACCATTATACAGTAACTCAGTAATAAAAAAATGTCAAGTCAGATAGAGAACTGATTTAAAATTGCACTCGGTGAAGCGGGATGGCAATAATTAACCTGTCAATATAAAGGAAGACCGTTGCACCGTTAGACTCTTTGTATCTCTTCATTTGACCTTGCCGCGAGTCCTCAACTGAGAAAGCACTTTGTCGACCTGTAACAGAGCAGAACAAGGAACTTATACAGCATTCACAATATTGTAATTCAGTGTAAAAATGATTAAAAGACATACAAGGTGTTAACACGGAAAAGAAAATGTGGCTCATTTCTGATTTTGACAGCCATTTCTATCGGGAAGCTGGAGTTTGCTAACAAAATAATTACTCCATTTTTATGGGACATATAATCACTTAATTAATGATTGAATTAATTGATAACATTTTAGACAAATATAAAAAAACACCTACAGAGCCTTTTGAAAAGTGCTGAATAAAAGTATGGCTTCCCCTGAAAATAACTGTGAATTAATCATTTCAAAAATATTGGCGGGTCCAAAATGAATGTTTTATTTATCTCTGTGGAAGATATCTGATGTGAATGACGGCTTTTGAACCAACAATATAATGACGTTGGTATCATGTGGTATCTCTGGGTCATCAATTAGTGTGAAAAAAATGGATAAATGGCCAGTATTGACGGTAAGTACCTGGCAACGACTTGTTGTGAAGTAAATGCAATAGAACGGTGGAAGGAGAATGCAACGTCTAGAGTCTGAATGTTATCAGTAGCATCCTATAATGGATAATAACAACTTTGATTAATTGACTGAGAAAAAAAAAGCTGCTTATTAAAAATTTCTGTGGCCGAATGTTTTTAATTTAAACAGAGGCAACTTTTAATTAAAGTGGAGAGCAAGGAACAGTATATGTTCATGTAAAAATGTAATTAAAAAAATGAAATATATTCTTAATTTTAAGACAGCAAGGTTTTAGTATTGCTACTAGAGCTTTTTAGAATGGCAAAATTAAAAAAAATACTAATTTTATTTATATGATTTTTTTTTTTTTTTTTTTTTTATCAATCATGGTATACCAAAAAAGCCAAAATTTTTTAAAATGATTGTGTTGGCACCGGTGGTGGAATGTAACTAAGTACATTTACTAAGTACTGTACTTAAGTAGAATTATGAGGTTCTTGTACTTTGCTTGAGTAATTACATTTTATGTCACTTTATACTTTTACTCCTCTCCTTGACAACTTAAGTAATTAGTTACTCTGCATATTCACATTATTAATAGAAAATAAAAAGCAGCTACTACATAATGATGTATTATCACAGTTTTAAGTTACACAGCAGTATATAAAATACTTAAAGTTAGCTCCACCAGCTGCAACATTAAAGTGATGAACACATGCATCCCTATATATAATTCAGTAATATACTATACTATGCTGAAATGGTCCATTCTGCATAATGAGTACTTCTAATTTTGATACTTTAAGTATATTTCGATGCAAATACTTTTGTGCTTTTACTAAAGTAAGACTTTGAATGCAGGACTTTTACTTGTAACAAAGTATTTTTACACTGTAGTATTGCTACTTTTACTTAAGTAAATGGTCTTAATATTTCTTCCACCACTGATTGGCACACTCCGGTCTCCACAAATACATGAAGCCATCCAAGATATATGACTCACTGTGATGAACCAGTGAGACTGAGGCCCGTAGCGAAGCTGCGACTTGAAGTTCATCTGACTGGCCGGAGCCAGAGCGTGCAGGTGGAGGTGGGGAACAGATGAGAATGGAGGCACATGGAACCCCAACCTGCTCAGAGTCAACGTGGGTTTAAAAACAGGCCATAAATACAGATTAAAATATTTAAAACTAAATCATCCCTGTAAATCAAAGCATCACAGAACAATATTTTAAAGTTGATCACAAGTCAATGCTCCGGCGGAGATTCATTTACCTGATATCATCCAGGTTGCTGACTTTATTCTTCTGCAGTATTCTTCTTCCCATTTCTTCCATTTGCTCCACTATCAACAAACAAAGAGTACATATGAATATATTTTCCCTATAAAATTATTACTCATCACATTCATATAAGTCCATATGGGTTTTCTAATAAGCATTAAATAATATGAAGTAAAAATTAGATAAAAATGGACAGTTCCATCACAGTTTCAGTGTATTTTAAATAATGTTGTTATTTAAGAAAAAGAATATAATTCACAGATATTTAACAGAGCATTTTCATTTTCTCACAACCACCCCACTACCAAGACAAAATAACATGTAATGACATATCTTCACAGGGAATGATGGTTCAAAATTAAGTAAAAAGTTTAAAAATATATATAAATAACCCAAAGTACCAAAAAATAACCAAATAACCCAAATAAATAGAATACAAAAAAATAAATAAAACATAAAAAATAAAAATGCTAGCAAAACATAATTAATAAAATAAAACACACATACAGATGAATTAATTTAACATTTTGCTTCATGAAAGATACATATACATGATCTGACTTTGGGGGGTATACAGGCTTGTGTACCATCAGCTACATTATTATTATTATTATTATTATTTTCCCAAACTGTGAAACAGACCAGATGTATAGATGCAGGGTCTGTCCCTCACCTAGAGGTATGTCGTCCCCCTGGAGACATTTGCAGTTGTCGATATGCGTCCTGGGAATAACAAGGTAATGATGTGCGGCGCCAGGCTTGGTGTCACGGAAACAGAGCAGCTCATCGTCCTGAGCAGAGACAGAGAGAGACACGGGGGGACAGTCAGCTGTTTAACTTCCTAAGCATGGACGAGCAGTCGGTACTTACGCTCAGGAGGATTTCCGTGTCGGTCTGGTTGGTCGCTATTTGACAGAAAGGACAGTCTTCGCTCCCAGAAGCGTCCTGAGTCTCCATTGCGTTTCTAAAGTTGTGTCTAATAACAACTCATCACTGTGGTTGAGTCTTAATACCGGTAAAGTCTGTCTGGGCGTGTCTGCGGTCAGGAGGAGTCAGGCCAACCAGCCGCTCACAGAGCTAATCGAGCGTATCCACTGCTGCGTTCAAAGACCCGCGTAAAGTCTTAAATATTACTTATCAGACATCACATCAGGGAAAACATTTTATGTGTGCATACTGTATAAAAACCTAAAATTGTTAATTAATAGCTTATTTGCGTTCCTGCCTACAAATCTTTAAGACCTAAATGATTTAAATATTCAGGTGTTTGTTCGGGGAAGTTGATTTACCAAAAGAGTTACAGACATATTTTCCCATTTTAACTCTATGGGAAAATTTAGGTGCATTAGGTCCTGGGCCAGCCACCAGGAAGATCGCTGGTTGTTGATCCCAATGTTCGTAGTGGCCAAACGGTGATACTACAAATTCTGTGTCCGTCATGTGACGTCATTAGGCCCAAAAAGACTTTCATCCATAGACTTACACTGAGAAAGAAGAAGAAAGAGAAAGAGACAAGATATTCCTTTATTAGTCCCACAGTGGGGAAATTTACACGTTACAGCAGCAATACAATAAAATAAATTAGTATATACATAATAGAAAATAGAAGAAAAAAGTAAAGACAGAAAAAATGTGTCCATCATATCAGTGATATAATTGTACATAAAGTCATTATTGCATTATTGCACTTATGTCCGGTGAGTTTGTTGTGAATGTGACTGTGATTGTGGTTTACTGGGAGCAGTGCTGGTTGTGGAGTCTAACAGCTGCAGGCAGGAAGGACCTTCTGTAACGCTCCTTCGTACACTTAGGGTGTAGCAGCCTGTCACTGAAGGAGCTCTCCAGAGCTCTGATGGTGTCTCTCATGGGGTGGGAGTCCTTCTCCATCATGGATGACAGCTTAGCCGTCATCCTCCTCTCTCCCACCACCTGCACTGAGTCCAGAGAGCATCCCAGGACAGAGCTGGCCCTTTTGATAATCTTATCCAGCCTCTTCCTGTCTGCAGCTGTGATGCTGCTGCCCCAGCAAACCACTCCATAAAGTATGGCTGATGCCACCACAGTGTCATAAAAAGTTTTCAGGAGTGTCCCCTGCACTCCAAAAGACCTCAGTCTCCTGAGCAGATACAGCCTGCTCTGGCCTTTTTTATGGAGTGCAGAGGAGTTTGTTGTCCAGTCCAGTACTTCATTTAGTGTGTACTTCACACTTCAACAACTTTATACCGTATAAAATGAGTTTGAGGGAAAACAATAACCTGGATGTGATGAAGGTGGCTGAAAGTTACATTAAAATCAAATGAATGAATTTCTTTTGTCAAACCTGAATGCTGCTCCTGCTATGTTATACATGAATATTTTATTGTTTGGTAGCATTTAATTATTAATTAATGTGGGGGACGTTTGGGAAATCAAGAAATCAAACCAAACCAAAACTTATTTAACCCACATTAGGGCTGATATAAAAGTGTAATATCCTCCTGTAAGTTAAAGGTGAGCTTAGCTCTACCTGCATTTGAGTCAACTGTAGCTACTTTCTGTTTCCGGATCTCACCTTTTTGATGACTTCAGTTTCTTTGTCTTGATCGTTGGCTATCAAACAGAAAATACACATTTTCTCAGTTTTTGTACTTGAATGTGGTTTGTTTTCCGCCATATTTCCGATATTTTCTTGAAATGTCTCTGTAGTCTCCTCCTTCACGCGCTGCCGGTAAAGACTGTTTACAGGCTGTAACGTGCCGAAGATCGTCTATGTTTACGAGGAGACTTGACTCTTTCTTTCTTTCTTTCTTTTTTTTTTTTTACCCCCGAAAACACATTACACCAAACACTGTAGGCAATCAATTGGCATCTTTTACTGGCTCTTCAAACAGAAATAGACAATGTTTAAAAGACATTACTGGTGTTGTAGAGGAAAAAAATGTGACCTATTTAGTTACCTTTTATAATAATTTGCACAACACATATTTTACTTTTAATTTACACCACAGAGAGCTATCTTTAACTCTATTTTATTATTTTAAAAGTTCTTCTGTCCAGTGTTAAGTTGTAGGTATGTACAATTATATAGAGATTTGTAAATACTTTTTTTGTTTTTTGTACCTACCTCATGTCGTTTGTATGAGTAATGCACTTTTTTGTGATCAGTCTAAATTGCTGCTGTACCACCTCAATATATCTAGCTGTCAATCTACCTATCTATCTATCTATCTATCTATCTATCAAGCAGACAAGATATATTGACCTGTAGGTCGATAACATCATGCCGTGCACTTTCTTAAAACATTCACAAAGAAACAAAAAATGTCTGAAAAAGGTCAGTTTAATCAGTCTGCGGTTCACACATTTCCCTCGTTCTCCCTTCATTTCTTGTTCTGGCAACAATTGAATCGAAGGCAACTGGACTTAGATTTGTCTCTGAAGACGTTTCTTCCCTTACTTGTCAGACTAGTGGGGACTAGTCAGACTGTAGCGGTCGAACTGATGAAGCCAGTTGGATAAGGGCCGAAACGTCTTCAGAGACAAATCTAAGTCCAGTTGCCTTTGATTCAATTGTTGCCAGAATGAATATGACCTGGATGAATGAGAACATTCACAGACTTCATTTCTTGTTATACAGATAGTTTTAGTGTGATGCAGCAAGATATTTTTTGTGATTTGAACCAAACCATTGTCATCCAAGTTTAAGACATAAACAACACTGTTTGCATGTTAAGATATGTTATACAAATACAAACATTTATGATTGGTATGCAGATAACATATAATCAGTCAAAATATAATTAAGTTCAATATGGATTTGAAGAATTGTCTACCATGAATTTAAATTTACATAATTTTTGTTTATATTTCAGCCCATATAATTTGCACTATTTTATGTCTTTAGTTCTCATTTTGCTTTTACTTGTGTGACTTTTTTTTAATATACATGTTGAATGAGCATTATTTAAGAGCACCTGAGACCCCAGATTTTCACTGCCGGCAACTGCTTTGTGGCAGCTGTCCTGCATTTGATAGATAAACTTGAACTTTAAGGTCTCACAAATTAAACTGTGGTGCCTGAAAACAGAAAAGGAGTGAGACCTCTTTGTTCATCTTCACTGCAGCTACTTGGCTTCATTTTTCCTCATCAGGGTGTCTTACAGTAACCTGACAAGACACCATTACCTTACTGGTAATTTTCAGTAAAATCAAATTATATTAATATATTCTGGATGTTAAATCCTACTGATGAGCAAAAACACAGAGATATACTGTAATTTTGACATAAACAAGACAACCCATTCACATATATGTATATATTTAACATTTATTTAGGTTTAAATGTGTTTGCTATAACAACACAATAAATAGATCCTTAGTGATATCACAGCAGTTTTGGATTCACAAGAAATAATACTCAGGGAGCATTCACAGTCACAACACAAGACAACAAAGCTCATTTTCACATGAAGCGATCACTGGCGGTAGTGGATAATATGGCAGGTATCATAACAGTGGTGTCAGACATTTGCAGTATCGCATATTCATGCACTACAAGCCTGTGTGTCGGATACACAGGGTATATAGGAAAGTTTTTTTCCATGTTAGTAGATCTGGATTTTTAGTTAGTGGCATACCAAAGTGCAAAAAAAAACAAACTGTCCCTTTTCCATCTATTTTTAAGTAAAGCAGAGACTGACCTGTGGTTGGAAAGGAAGCGTCCCTCCTGTAGTGGTGATCAAATAGCATTCAGTAACATTTTTACATTGAAGCAATGCTTAATTACACAGGGCCACAACACAGCATGGATTAATCTTGTAGTGCAAAGTGACATCATGTTAAACGTCTACCGGCTTTCTGAACGACAACCACAAATGAAAATAAAGAGATAAAAGTCAGTCAACGTGAGATATGAATTCAATACTGACAGTCACTTCTAGTCCTTGTTGGGTACACAACATTTCTATAAAAAGTACAACCATTAAAAAAAAAAAATACAGCAGACCATTCTTTGTAAAAACAGAATGTAATAAAAATAAAATTTTAAAATAAAAAATCTAAAATATTTCATTAAGTATGATGAGCTCACAACAAATGTGAAATTAAAATAGAACATATTTGGTCACTGCAAACCTGGCTTTACCGCTTGCTTTTGGATTGTACGGAGGATTTAAACATTATATGTAGTTGTGATGAAATGCAATGGAACGTTCAGTTCATCTAAAACTCAAAAAATAAGAGTACAAGACGACCTTCACAGGAAGTGTAACACTTCCATTGTAAACATTTACAACGTTTCCCGCTCTGAAAATTAATTTAATGATGGGAGGATCCAAAAAAAAAAATCTCCCTGGCAATTTCCACTTCCTTTAAATTCACTGCATCATAAAAAAAAAATCTATACATTCCCAAAGATGCTAATTCATCATTATTTCTGCACAAATTAGCCTACAGCATTATGGGATACCTTGTTCTTTCATACACACTTAAAATCTTCTCAGGAGTCTTCATCTCCTCTCTCTCCTCTTAGCTCATGGTGGTAAGGCAGGCTGCATGCTGGGAAAGCAAGAGGCCTTGACGCATGTCTAAGGCAGCCAATGAACTGAGAGCGACATTTTCCCACACTTCCACCTATGAAGGAAGGAGGAACCAGACGTGAACTGGCCCAATCTAAGCGCAGGTCAAACCCATCTCAGGAGACCGTTCTGTTTCCATTCAATGCAACAACAACAACACAGGTTTCTCTCTCACAGAACATTTAGTGTCATTGTGGGGTAACTAGGTCGGCCTCCAGGCGGTGCGTAATAGACTTGGGGGTATTGGAACAGAGAGCGAATGTAGGAGCAGCTGGGAGCAGGCGAGGCTATTCAAAGGTCCAGACCTCCACGCTGTGGATGTTGAAGTCCTGCTGGGCGGCGAGTGGCTGGTTGTTGAAGGTGGCGCATTTGGTGGTGGTGCCTCGGTACAGCTCGGCGTCCAGCCACAGACCCAGCTGACCGCTGCAGAGAAGAGAAAACAGGTTGATGCAAACTAAAGTTTAGATTGCTGATATACATATGCTTGGTCCCAAAAACACACATTAAAGTTAGCTAGTAATTGGCCCTTCGTTAAGCCCCTCCCTAGAATGGCCACTGTCCAATCCTACGTCAGACAACTATAACTATTCACAGGAGGCGTGTCAAGCTGTCAGTGGGATGTATGGAACCTGCAAGTCCGACAGCAGATGGGGAGAGTCGTATTATTTTGCTTTTCTGAAGCCAAAAACACAAGAGGAGCGATGTCGGCTATGGATTAACCCATATGGAAGACCATCCATCGAAGATCAACAAAAACACATTTGTTTGCTCCAAGGTAAGACGCTAATAACGTTAGTTAGATTAGCACGTATTAAACAAAGATGGTTGAATATCAAATACTGTTAATTTGTGAGATCCAGTATTTAGTATAATTTAGTAAATATTAGATAAAAAAAGCTATAGGGATTTATAACAAACATGAATTTGCAGTGTAGATGGTAGAGATACTTACCCTCCTCCTCCCATCTGCAGAGAATCAGTATTGCCCTTCACAAAGTAAGAATTCTCCCCCGTCCAGCGGTACACCTGAAAATCGAAAGCAAACACTTGTGATTTTGCCATTTGTAGAATAAACCTAAATACCCGAACTGAGTTCTTCAACTAACTCAGTACAAACCTTGACCTCGGGACAGAAGCTGTAGAGGAATGTCTCTCCTGTGCCGTAGCAGTGTTCGCTCACTCTGAAGGGATGAGTCGAGAAAGCCCCAAATATCTGTGACAAGAGTCAGGTTCAGTTTAAAGGTACAGTGTGTTGCATTTGGCGACATCTAGTGGTGTGGTTGCTCCCTGTCTAGCTATGAAGTGCTCATTCAACAATTCTTAGTTTAAGGTGATTATACACTACTAAAAACATAGTTATGAATATTTCATTTCTGCAATCAACCAACATGTTACACGCTGATCCTTTAAAGGACAAAAATACATGGAACAAATGATCATAAACAGGCTGTTTCACACCTGAGCTACAACCTGTGCCGGCCACTCCGAGCTGCAGCCGTTTGATTCTATTGCAAACTGTGGCTAAACTAAAAGTTGGGGATAGTGTATGTTTTGGTAGTGAATTGTGGTCAGATAATACCCGGAAACAGTCCTGTGACTTCTGTGACATGTTGCTGTACGTTACTTCCTGCCTGAAAACATGAATATGCCTCCCGGCCGCAGAGAAATATTAATACTACGGCGAGCCCCACTTTGCCTCTGTATGGTGTGTTTTCAGCATTTGTGTAGTCATTCAGTTTTTAATAATGAAAAAATAACAACAGACTTCTTAATATCACCTGTGTCAACTGTGTATCAAGCCCATAAAAAAAAAATCCTTTAACTGCTATTAACCTCCAGTATCATCATCATCATCATTATATCAGGCTGATATTGACTCAACTAGCTGGATCGGGTATCAGTGACAATGGGGCCGACCTGTTTATACACTATATACAGTACAGTATATACAGAAATTTTAATTCCTGTTTAAGTTTTGACCAGTTTGTTGCTACAGTAAAAAGATTCATACTTCAATTGTGATCAATGTAAATAATTCCTGTTTATTTTAGATTTTTTTTTACCTTTCTGGTGTATGATTTATTATTTAATAATAAATAACAATTCAGTAAATTTACATCTATGTATTTAGTTGTTCAATTTTGTTACATTAAGTTAGGAAAACAATGTTTAAGTCAAGCCTGATGAGGAATGATCCCAGTCACTTCCACACAGTGAGGCACTTAGCTTATTAATTAAACACTGGTATCGGATCAGTGCTCGGTATTGGATGATACCCAAAGCCCAGGTATCTCTATCAGTATCTGGACTGAAAAAGTCAGATTAGAGCATCCCTATTACATACAGCACATCCCTTTGGACAGTTATCTACCTGGTTATCCATGTCTTTGATGACCAACAGCACAGGACTGTCCACGTCTGCCAGGCTCCTGTACAGAGTCTTCAGGCTCGTCCCGTGTTTCACAGTGCTGTAGGCAAGTCTCCAGGGGTAAATCTGCACACGGGCTGGCAAGCGACAGGCAAGCTGGAGAGGGAACACCAGAATCACCAGATTATGAGGTGTACTGATCAGTATGTTGCATATTTCTTACTCTAACTGGATTGTTTTGTGTGGTTAGCAGCCGGCTGCAAATAAGTGATTTGAATAAGAAAATAACCTTCTCAATGTGCGTGTCCTGCAGCAGATCACTGGTGTCACTGAGGATGGGCAGCGCATCCAACGACAGTTCACCGTCACAGCTGCCGAAACTCTGCCTTCGCTTAGCCTCGTCGATGGTGATGATCTGGGAGCACAACAAGCATATGAGCAACATTAAAGAGAAATCACACAATGACACAAAGACAAAACAGGTCATAAATGAGGCTCATTTCAAAAGGCTGAAGGTGTCAAGCCAAAGTGCAAAAACATGACATTAAGAAATGTCAGCGAACCATTAAAATCTTTATTCTGTGATTTAAAGGGACTGGAGTTTACACTGAGCTCACCTCCCAGCTGCAAGACGCAGGGTCACTGAAGAAGTTGTCTATCATGTCTAGCTCATCTTTCTCCACTACAACAAATCCCTGCTCTCGGGCCTCCTTTCCGTACACATCTGGAGACCACTGGACGAAAAACGCATACAGATGGTCCACCCTGGAACACACAAGCACACGCAGAGTATACCGGATTAGTTGGTATTGTAGTTAAAGAATACGGTTGAGTATCATCTATCACAGTCTCACCTTTCTTGTGGCACAGCAAACCAGTACTCTGGCTGTTTACCTCGGCCCCCAAATGAGTGGGCGGGACTAGAGGTCATCCCGGTGGCAAAGGACTTCCTCATTGGCTTTCCCACTTTGAAGCACAGGAACATAGGCGGGATTTTACTCTTCTCCTCGGATGAGAAAAGCATGTCTATAAAGAACGGGAAAATTGAAAGAGTTTGATTAGTTTAATGCTACACTCCTTAATTTTACTGTAGCTCCCATCAGCGACCACACGGAGTTGCCAAAGTCTGATATTTTCTTCTTTTTTTATTTTTTGAATCATGCTTTTTATTATTTCCTTAAGAAAAATTACTACAACCTAAACCATGACAAATAAAATAATATGTACATATAATAACAGACAGCAACTGTAAATTGAAATAGTTTTCAAAAAAAGGAGAGAAAAAATGTTAATAATAATAAAATATAAACATAAATAAAAATTATAAAATAAAAAGTAAAAATGCTAATACATAAAAATATGTATTATTATTATTAATAATTATTATTTAAATAAATATCAAACAAATAACTAAATAAAAATAAATAAATGAATAAAAATTACAAAATAAAAACAAGTTAAAAACCTAAAAAAAGGGTAAATAAATAATGAAGAAATCTAATTAAATAAAAATAAATGAGAGAATAAAATAAATTCATCAGACTCCCACCACCTACTTATATCCCTGTGGTCCTGCCACTATGTTAATTCACCCGCACAGGATAGATGCAGTGTAAATACTGTGTTTAAGGCACTTTTACAAAAGAGTGACCCCTTTAACCCAGACAGATAATTCCTACCTTCTATTGGAGCTTGCATCCTCTCCAGCAGCCATGACTTCACTTCTGCCTCATAGCTTTTCTTCCGTCTCTCCTCCTCACTGAGTTCAGCGCCTGCTGGTCCGTCTGGGCTTTGTCTCTTTGGACTCGACTCCCCACGAACCTCCGAAATCTCCTTCAGACTCAGTTTCCTGCTTTGGTCCACTGGTGCATCGATTATTTTATCATACGCACCGTTTAGCAGCTCTTCGGTCCCTTTAGGTTTTATATCTTTGGTTTCCTCTGGGTTTGTAGGTTTATCACCCTGTTTTTCAGTCTCTGAAGAGGATTTTATTGACTCTCCATCCTCAATTGAGCTGTTCTGAGCTACGCCCTCATCCTCTTCATCATCCTGCTTCACTTTAGTTTCGCCAAGAATCAGCTTGTCCTGAAAGTCTCCCCGGCCTGGGCAGCTTGGTCCTAGTTCCTGTTGGTCCCTGCTGACAATGCTGGGTGTTCTGGAGGATGACCCCTCAGCCTCCTCGGTGCTCCTGTTAACTGTGGGCTCCAACTCTGTGAAACCTTCGTCCGACGGAGACTTCTCTGCCTGTTCGCCCTCTGTGCTTGCTGGTATTGAGAAGATAACACACATAACGTCAAAACATTTTATCAAGACATTCTCACCGACAGTCAGTCAGCAGATGTTTTTTGATTCATTGACTAGCTGTAAATTGTGAAAAACAATTACCCTATCAAAGTTACTCAGTTTACTATCATAGACGACTCAGAGGACCATACTCTGAAATCTGAAGCTGGAACCTATGACGGCGTATCAGGGCCATTGTAGGTAAAAGGTGTGTGTTGGGGGGATATTCTCTGAGATTATAACGTCAAAAAATCCTAAACATTGCCGATTCTCTGATGGACAGCCTCCGAGCGAGGCAAAGGGCAGGAAAGATATATATACACATTTTATTTCATGATCTTTCTGTGTTCTTCTATGAACAGAAATAAATACTGTTTAACGGTAGCAAATGTTGTGTGATGAGGGTGATCCAACCTTGCAAAGTGAAGCGATTTTGTTTCTCATAAATTTGTGACTATAATCTCAGCGAATATTTTGTCCTTGTAAATTTGTGACTTAAATCTCAGAAAATATTACATTTTTTGGGGGGAAATTTGTGACTTTAAGCTTGAGGAATATTCAAGTTTTTTTCTCTTAAATTTACCACTTTAATCTCAGAGAATAATCATGTTTTTTTCAGAAGATTACCCCCTGCCTCCTGCAATATGCCAAAGGAAAATTTTGATGCTCAAGAGTCGACAATACAGAATCAAATACAAAAAAAGGGTTACTGTGCTGATATTTCTAAAATTCAAAAGCTACTTTGATTCATAAAAACATAAAAATAAAAAAAATAATTAAGTCATTTGATTAATTAAGATTAATCTTAAGATTAAGATGAGGATCACTTCGGAGCGTGGACTCATTATAGCTAAAACAGTCAACACTGGATGACATGACGTTACCCGTTTCTGAGAGGGTTGATTCAATGTCATCCAAGACGATTGGTCGCTTTGGATCAAGGGCTTCATAGCGGCTGAAGGGGTTTAGATCTCGCTCTGACGGCAGTTGCTCCCACTCGCCGGGCCTGTACACAGGACACAAATCCTGGGGTAGGTCTCTGTGGAGTCATGGGGGGGGCATCACACAAACCGCACCACAGACCAGGATGGAAATGAAAAGGGAAAAAACAAAAAGAAAAAGTCCAAACAGAAATTATAAATGACCAGAATGATACAAAACACAATAACACGTGATGTAAAACTGCAAATGAAACAAATCAAAACATTTAAATGAAAAATGACATGTTTTAAACTCAGAAGTAGACAAGATCCAGGAGAAACAAAGTATTTTATAAAAAAGGGATGTGGTAAAGAGGGAAATGTGAGAACTCCTGTGACTCAAAAGGGGTTTGTTCAGTTTTTTTCTTGAGAAGAACAAGAAAATGTAAACTGGAAGGAGGAACAAGAAAAGAGGAAAGAGTTGAGGACTGGAAGAAGAACTGTTAAAAAAAGAGGGAAACAAGGCTGTTGGGAGCTCTTACGATGGCAGAGCGTCTTTGAGCTTCATGCGTGACACGTCGTCATACAGCGCCACGGAGACGACCTCCTCCATGGGGCAGATCAGGCCGTACTCCTCGCAACCGTGTTCGATCACCAGCGGGTCGGATTTGTGGGGGTCAAACATGATGTTGTTGGGTGTCACGATCAGCACGCCTCCCACCACTCCCTGCAGCGATACAACACACGGAGAGACAGCAGTGCTGAGGGGGGCAATGATGCCACATCTAGATCGAAAACTAACAAAATACAACAGTGGCACCTGCTGATGGATCATTTTGTGTTCGGTGTATAAAATAATGGAAAAATCCGATCTCAGTAATTTAAAAAAATGAAGTGTTTCAGCATGAATTTTCCAGGCTTTTACCATGCCATCAGTGAAATATTTGCAGCTCATCTTGATGAATTTAACTGTCGCCGGGCTCTCGTCCTCTGAGTTCGGGGAGAGCTCACGCCGGAGAGACTTTGCTGACATGTTTGAAACGCCGTCCTGAAGGAAATTAAAAGGACAGATCAGACACCTGAATGTTATACTTGTGCAGTGGTGGAAGAAGTACTCAGACATTTTACTTAAGTGAAAGTAGCAATACCACAGTGTAAAAATACACTGTTACCAGTAAAAGTTCTGCATTTAAAATGTACACGGAATAATATATAATAATAATAATAATAATACACTTTATTTGTAGAGCACTTTTCAAGCCAAAAGCACAAAGTGCTTTCCAAGAAAAAACACAACACAGACAGCAGAATAGAATGAAACATAAATAATGAAATAAAAACAATAGAACAGGTAAATAAAGAAACATGCATATACACATTCGTTCAGTTACATATGCACATACAGTACATACGCATATACATTATCACATAAACATACAAATGACTCAAATTTAGCTGCTAAAGTATTAGCATCCAAATATACTTTAAGTATTTTGTCGGAAAGCCCATTTTATAATAATAATGTATATTGGAATATAATTATTGATGTGCTAATGTGTACATTGCTAGAATACTGCAGCTGGCTATCATACATATTTTATATATTACTTTATATTTTGCTGGTTAGCTTGAGTATTCACCCCTTATTGATATTATTATTGATATCAATATATCAATATTTATTTGTTGATTTAATTTTGTATTATCACTCTGAATCTAGAGAGTAACTAGGGACTAAAATTTACAAATAAATGTAGTACACTAAAAAATACAACATTTCTCTCTGAATTGTAGTGGAGTAGAAGTATGAGGTAGCATCAATGGAAATACTGAAGTAAAGTACAAGTACCTCAGATTTGTACTAAGGTACAGTACTTGAGTTAATGTACTTAGTTACTCTTCACCACTGTGCTTGTGTTTAGTATATTGATGACCGTGTGGTTTCAGCTCTCATCAGCTTTTGATTTAGAGATTTTAGGCCACCAGAGTATTTTACATTAATTACGGCCTTTTGTAACTTTTTCAATTGACTGTCAAATGCTGGTAGATTAAATTCACCGCAACATATTCAGTCTACATTTTTTATGCACTTAAACCATGGATTCAATTTGTAATCCATCATGGAGGGTATCAGAAATTGAATTACGAGAGAATAATAAAACGTTTTGTAGCATCGAGCCATAACTTTACTTAACATAATTATTGCCTCACTGTTAGGAAGCCAGTGTAGGCAGACACTTTTAGATAAAGCTTGACACAAAAAAGACTTCTGTTATATTATCTAATTGTGCAACTCACAAGACAATCGGTTGTAGACAAAGTTTTACTAGCACCTGCTGTTTTTAAGTGTTTATGATCAATACACTTACACCAAACAAAGATCAGAGGTGGAGTTAAATAGTATGTTATCTATGATTTATTTGCTTTTGGAAAGCTTTGTGGTCAAAATTCAGACAGAAAACAATACTATGTGCCTTTTAACAACCTTTTTAACATATGTGTCCCTATGTGGCTGCTGTAAACTACTGCAGAACACCACGATGAATGAATCTTTACTTACATGTGAAGCTTTCTCTGATGAGCCATTTGTGAATGAGGGATCAGAGGAACTCTGAGACTTGAGGTCAGTTTCTGATTGGCTCACATCGGGGACGAACAGCTTCTGTAATCATAATGATGGACAGCTGACAATGAGCCAGTCGGAGGAATAACGAAGCAGTGGTTCGTGTTACTGCCAAGGTTCTCACCTGGCCGGGGTAGACGCTGCGAGAGAAGAGCTTGTTCAGCTGGACCAGTTTGTTTGGGGTAATGTTGAACTTAAGTGCGATGCTGTTGAGGGAATCCTCAGGTCCCACCTGTAACAAGACATGAACTCATTTTAAAATACTAGACTTGTGTATTGTAGAGCTGCACAATTAATCAAATATTAATCACGCTCAGAATTTTGGCTTCCGACAATTAACATGATCGACTGTGCTGCTCTGTGCTGAATACTCTGCTGCATATTAAATCATCAGCCAGCTGGCGTTCATCACATTCTGGCGTCACTTTTGATCAGGCAATTTTGCCACTGCAGTTGACCAGTTTACCGACCCATTACAATCTAGTATCAGTCCTACTGCTACGCATCTTGGTATCATCTTTGACCGGTATATGACTTTTGACCATCATGTCACGAAACTTGTCCGGTAATTATTCTTTGGTTTATATCATTGTTTGATGTTTTATTTGTGTGTGAAGCACTTTGTAATGGTGTGTTTTAAAAGGTGCTATATAAATGGAGCTTTACTTACTTACTTTACTCACTTGCCTTACAGCGACAGCCTGTGAAAAACTTCAGGAGAGCATATTACTCGTTTTAAACGGAAATACAATAAACTCCGGTGAAGTACCTTATTTTTAAGTCTTATTTTGACACACAGATTTGCACAACATGAAAGTGAAAGAAGTGCTTGTTTTTTTGTTTTTTTTTTTGTTTAATTTTGAGTAAAAAGTTTTGGTACAATTTTATTTTGATTCTAGGTGATGCACTGTGAATAAGGATCAGTCTTATTTTGATGCAAATATTTGTACATTAGCAGGAATGTAACACAACATGAAAGAGAAAGCACTCTGTTCATTTAAATATTAAAGTGCCCAACATCAATGAATAATTGTGATAAATAATCTCAATATTGGTCAGTACATCCATGATTATCATTTCGGACATAATCGTGCACCCCTTGTATACTGACAAAAATCTAGAGATACTACATTTTATGATAGGATACAGGGGGAACAACTCAATATACTGCGATATATTGCGATACTCTAAGCAAGGCTTTACATTGTGATATTTTTTTAATCCTTGTAACATCATAGTATAACGAACGCCATATGCATAAAATCTGAATGAAAAGAGTCGGTCGGCATTTGCATCTATCACAGTCTCTGTAACATCCAACATCATAGCTCTACTTGAGAGGTCACAGGGTGCAAATCTTTGCAAATGAATTACAGTATCACAAAACATAATATCGAATTATTCAATATTTGATATTTTCTTACCCCCCCGCAAAATACTACATGATGCAAACTATAACCTTTCTACTGATAAGTCAGCATGTTATTTGAACGTGTTTCTACCGTAGTTATACTCACAATGAACTCCACTGTTCCTGGAGGCCTCTTCTTCTCCCTCTTTGCCTGATTGTTACTTTTGCAGCCATCATCTAGAAGGTAAACAGAAAATGAGTAAAGGATTTTTTAGAGAGAGGACAATTACAAACGGACAGTAATCTGTATCTGTATCTGTGCCGGCTCTCTCTTAAGGTGGACCAGCTTTTCCCCTCTGCGTTTTTCTCTGCTTATTCATTAATTATTAATCTTTCTTTTAACCGTTTAACTGATGGTGTTAATAGATTAAAATGCTTAATATTGGTTTTCAGTCAAATGGTTAAATATTAACATCTTTAATAAACACTAAAAATTAAAACATCATGCGGCGATGGCGGTGCCAAGTATTGCTCCACCAGAGATGACTTGTGCTTAATTGCCTTTTGAGTCAGTACCAGAGCTATCATTATCCAGCCTTAAAACACTGACCCACGCATGCTGGAGCAGCTATCACACACACACAATCTGACCCTTGTAGTAGACAAGGTCCACAGTCAGCGTTTTCTTCTTGCCAAGAAAACAGAAGCTATTAGTGTACCACTCCCTGAATGCTAAATTACACTGCTGCCTCCTCCATGGAAACAGAGGGCATGACTAAGCATTAGACAGCCAGACTCCAGCTGCTCTTTACTGTACCGAGCATCAAACACAAGACTGCTGTCAAGTCTATGAGCACTGTCGCTTTCATCGATTCCTTGAATTTATACTGTGACTGGTAAAGTGCTATGAATCACTGCAGGCTTTTAACTGAAAGCACATAAAAAGTTAAGATTTGTTTGTCTGTCACACTGCAGAGCATCATATTTGATTCCATGGGCTGCAGGTAACGATGCTGTGGTTTTATTAAAACACCTACTGAGTTTACACAGCTGGCTGACCCGCTGCACGCATGACTAGAGTCCATTATCACTGTCAACATGAAGGAGTCAGTGATGATTTATGCTGCAAACAAAGTCAGCAGCTCATGACAACATGATGTAGCAAACACTAAAGACAAAATACGCAAGTTCAGTTAGGTACATTGTTGGGTAAATATGAAGCGGTAGATATGTTCTGACAATTAGCTTACACTGACATTAGATCATCACAAATCACCTCTTATTTGTTTTCAAGAGAAGAAGACAAAATTAAACACATCATAGCATTTCAACTGTGATTTAACACAAGCACTGACTCTCAGTAATCACATGCTTTGTGTATACAGCTCCTTAAATGTCATCACCAACTGTAAAACAGTACAGGATAAAAGGTTATGCAACTTCCTGTTTAAAACTGCTGAGGTTGCTCCCAACGCAGGGGACTGCTTATCAGTCAAATAACAGAGCAGGAGAATAAAATTAACATTGACGGTAATACCAGTAATGCTTGTCTGAAAAGGAGGGGCAACAAAAAAAATCAGTTTCACTAGAAACAAGAGTTTGAATACTTTTGTAGCAGTAGGGACATTTGGTTTTGTTCTGCTGGGAGTAAGTTTTCTTTCTGATTAGGTAGTAAACCTGCTTTGAATGGCACCATCATACCAAGGTTAATTAACTGCCATAATAGCAGACTATGACTACAATATTTGTGACTAAATTATAATTCTCATGGACTTTATCCAGTGACTGTTGCAGCGGTGTTCAAGCTTCTGTAGATGGGAGATTAGTTAGTTTACAGGGTGGTAAGAATGGTGTGAACAGAGGGGTTTTGCTCTGTAAAAGCTTTAGTTCGATGATGACGAGCTAATGTGTTACACTGTGAAGGGCAAGATAATAGTACCAGAAGTAAACTACCCCAAGCCAGCCAATTAGTTTGTTTTCAGGCCATAAATAGGTGTTATAAGTCGCTATAAGTAACATAGATGCAAGTCAATAGTGGCCTACTGCACCCACTAGTAGGTTTTAATCATCTATTCATATAGTAGATCACTAAAAGAAGGTCAAAAAGATGACAGCGACCTTTAGCCACCGTAGTAATTATGACAGTAGCACAAGTGGTAAACAAATGCTGTACTATAGACAGACCCGATTTTCTTGGGAGACTCCAATTTTTCATTCTCCTCCCCGTTTCACACTTCTCCCATTTTTTTTTCTTTTCGTTATCTCAACCTGATTCTGGCGCTGTACAGCATGTATAGGCTTACAGTTTCCACTCGGACGACAATACAGCTACACCAAATGTCCGTTCTCAGAGGAAGAATGCTGCTTGCGACCATAGATATACAGTAAATATACGCTCATGACCAACACAACACAGTTTGAGCTAAGCTTCACAGCATTCAGTGCCCAAGTTGGACTTTGCTCGACGCAGTGAAAAGCTGTCGTGGCATGTTGCAAACCATTAGAAATGACGGGTTTGAGAGTGCAGTTGTGTCGTTGTGTTGTGTCTGAAAGGACCTTCAGTGATTGAGAGACGGAGAGAAATGAATACTCAAGCAGGACAAACAAAATTAATGAATAAATAAAACCGATGAATATTAGTTCACTCCAGAGGGCTGAATTATACACTTTTCTTTCCTGAGAATTAAAAGTAGGCCTATTCAACATAAAGATGCTGTTGCAGTGTACTTATTATTTTGTCATTTTCATCCTTTAAAAGTCACCTGAATGCAGGAAACAAAAGTTTCTGAAACTCAATCTTTTTCAGGGGGAGGACCACAGACCCCCTCCTTTGCTTTTGAAATCCTCCCTTTTTTAAGGTCTCAAAGTTGGTTAGCATGAATAAGTGGCAGAGATCAGGGGCAATGGATGGGACACAAAACACAGGATTTTCACCCAGGAGACCGGTGTTTGCATATCTTTTGAAATATAGTTATTTTAAGCCAAAACAATGTATTTCCCAAAACTTAACCAAGTAGTTTTGTTGCCTAAACCTCAAGAAGCCTTTTTGTTTGAGTTCAAAACGTAACGTATGGTTTGCTTTCACTTTTACAACACAGTATGTGTAATAGGCCCCTAATGACCTACATCAATGGCGCTTATAGCAACCGCTAACGGCTATTTAGTGGCCTAATAACAGTCGAATTGGGTGCCCAAGCAGAGCGTTTACGGTTCAGAGGTGTTCGTGTATTTGGATGCAGGTCTTACCTGAGCCTGCAAGTGGCTTTGCTGTTATTCTCTGTGGATCTGTCTTCTTGTTGGGGTCGCTGTCATTTGGGATGTCTGGACAGGAAATGATCGCCGGGCTCTGCTCAGTCACATTCTTCTCTGATTGGCTCTGCTTGAGCTGTCGCCGCCTCTTCAGCCTGATGGGATGCCAGAGGACATATACAATGTATTTACTATAAGCACATGAGTGTAGATGGCCATTTGATCACATCACATGTTATGCAGTTGAACCATTTTACGTTTGAGAGCGCTGCCGCTATGAGTCCTAAAACTCAGAAATGAGCATTTCTGCACTTTAGAGTCCCTCGTCTGGAAGTCAATGTTTTTTTCTGCCTGAAATAAGGTCTAAAGTTAACACAAGCTTAAGAGATTTCAGTGTTTTCTTCTATGACATAAAATGTGTCAGTAAATGTCTCACTTGTGAATTTTTAAGCTTTTATGTGTCGGTTGCAAAGAAGTGGCTAAATGAGACTACTAAACGTCATCACACCAAACACTAGTCTGCCTCTGGCTCAGCGGTGGTGACGTGAAGTCATGAAACCATGTTGGAGTTCATTTATAACGTTAGCTTTTTACTTGTGCCGATGGCATTTCTGTTTCAAAGGTCATAAATTTGGTTCATTCATGGAGATTATTTTACAGAGCAAAACACAAGTATCATGAATGTTTGTTTGCCTCAGGGCTTATTTTCTGCAATAATTCAAAAACCGCATGGAAAAATCCCTTTGGCTCCCACTGGAGGGAATCCAGGGTGACGCTAACTTTCTGGATGGCCTACAAAAATAGGTCATCCCTGCACCAATCAATAGTTGATTGCATTACATTGAATAACAACTTGAACATGTAATTTTTTTGACTCCCTGAGACAGGCACATGCTTGTTTGTTGTCTAATATTCAGACCTTTATCCAGGTGCTGCTACTGTTGCTAAGTTATTGGATTGAGCGTTAACTTTACTCTTTAACTCTCTCTCTTTACTTTGCTGTGTCAGCTGTATTTTCCTCTCAGACTGTCCTTTACCCCCCTGTTAAATCATTGATAGGTGAGGCGGTGATGTAATAGCATCTCCAGACCCTGTTGGGGTTCATTAAGGGGCAGCAGTGCAGTGGAAACACTGGGTTAGTGGTGCACTTAAGGATAGTGCACCCTCTATGAGCCCCACTGAAAACATAAGTGTGTTTATGAGTATGTTAAGAAAAGATAAGATCAAATTGATTTATCATGAGCTCTGAGCGATCGGGGTAGGGTTACCCTGCAAAGCCCTGGGCAAAGGAAGAATAAAAGAAAAAATGAAAAGCGAGGCGTTTTAAGTGTTCTAGTGCCTTAATGGGAAGGCAAGAGTGGGTCGATAAGGCTGCAGACAGACACAGTTCAGGCCTCTCCTACAGCCTCGGGTCTCTCTCCCACTTTAAATGGAGCGAGCAGCACACATCTGGTAGTGATGAACTCAAGAATCTGCAGACTGCAGTCGGTTTCACTCTGGGGCATCTCTCAAGCCTTCACTTTAAGATTTCCCCTTCCCCTTTCCTCTCTCCCCTTCATTTGCAACCAGTGTATCCATAATGACAGAGAAAGCGCAGTACTGGAGGTCACAAGTGAAAGTGAAAATACAAAATAACTATTACATAGATAATCACACCCCTCAAGACAATAAGCACATATGGTAGCAAATAATCCTTTGATTTTTACATGATCTGACATTATTATTATTGTTGTTGTTTTGTTTACCTGTCAATCAACTGTTTGTCTTGTCTGTATGTGTGTAGATTTGATATATTTATTACTGGATGCGATGTTGATGTAACTTCCCTGTTTACAATGAAGTGTGAAGTGCAAGTGTAACCACTGTTTGTTTTTAGGCAAATTTCTGTTTCTTTGACTTTATGCTTGCTGGAAAATAAGTTGGTGGTGCTGTTCAAAAACATGTTTTTGTCATATTTCTTAAACTTCTCATTACATGCTGACAACAATCAATAAATCAAATGACAAAAAAAAAAGAAATAAATCTGGTATCTGTGGCTGCAAATATGCTTATGGAGGAAAAATTACGTGAGATAAATTACATATTAATTGTATTATTAAGTCCATAAAAGGCAAACAAATGCCCTTTACAAGTTACCTGAGACCAAAACTGATTTGCTTGTTTTGAATAAATGAACATGAATATTTCAGTTTACAATATCACACTAGTTGGTTGAACTTCTGTAAGAAACGGATTGACAGACTGTTGTTTAATACATTTTTTTGTTAAATCTGTTGAAATTGTCATTACATTCCAACAGCAATCAATAAAATAAATTTGGTAACTGTGGTCCTTGAATAACTGTAATGAATCTGTCCAATCATTTCATTTGGCCCAAATGTAATGATTGGATGGGCTACCTGCCTGTCTACCTGTATGCCCTCGGCCCGTGCACTCATTGTGAATCACTGGAGTCTTCCTCAAGCTACTAGACTGACAGCTGTGAGTATTAACAATGGCCATGTTTGTTGTTTCTGTTCATAATTATACGTTTATGTTCATAATGGGGCGGGGGCGGCAGTAGCTCAGTCTGTAGGGAGTTGGCTTGGGAACCGGAGGGTCACCGGTTCAAGTCCCGATGGACCAAGAACTGAGTGTGAACTGGTAGCTGGAGAGGTGCCAGTTTACCTCTTGGGCACTGCCGAGGTGCCCCTGAGCAAGGCACCAAACCCCCAACTGCTCGGGGCGCTTGTCAGGAGCAGCCCCCTCACTCTGACATCTCTCCATTGATGCATGTGCATGTGTGTGTTTCGGGTCTGCACGTACCGTGTATAAGTTAACAAACAGAGTGTAAAAGTTGAATTTCCCCTCGCGGGACTAATAAAGGTTGATCTTCTTCTTCTTCTTCTTCGATAATAATAATTTGGGGGGGATGGCTTTGGAAGGAAGCAAAAACAGTCAGTGTTGCCGACTCGCTAGATTTAGTGACTTGGAGCTAATGCTGCTTATTACTTTCATTGAAAAACAGAAGCAGCACATGGTGCAACAAGCAGGAAAGCTACATGTTACAGCAGGAGCTGTGCTGGGAGATCAGGCTGGTTTCCCTTCCTGACATGGTCACTTTCTGCCCACACAGGCACAATATGGCGACTGGTCTTTACAGTCGTCGAGGTCTGCATCATCGTGCACCTTCCCACTGTTGTTTTGCTGCTCCCTGCCACAGATTCAGACACCACAGGAAACTGACTCAGCTCAAAGCCTGCAATCCCATTAAGATCTAATGCACTGCTCACCTAATAATTAGAGATGACATCACCGAATAATAATGTAATATTTCCAACATAAGCCAGCTGAATCAATAAAACACAAGACAAATGGCAGATTTGTACCAGGCTACCAAAACTGATAAGCTGAGACATAATAAGAAAGAATAACACAGCATTACCTCACGTCATTTATCACAAGCCCACAACTCTGCGACTTGTGCTTATCCATAAATCAACTTGTTTATTCAGTTTGTGGCGTAATTTAACTTAATTTACATGTGAGAGTTTGTCGGTTTCAGCCATAAAACAAGACAAACAAGTTTCTCACGCTATGATATACTGATCATGTAGAGCAGACCCGGAGAGGTGGGGTAAATGAAGCACCTACATTCTGAAGCGGATATTTAGACACATTCAAGCCACATTACACAGTAGCACACTACTTACATTATTCACACCAACGTAAACACCTGCCAGCCATCATGAATCAGTGGATCATGCAGTTCTTATGTTACGTCTCATCATCTGTGTCGACGTCAGAAAGGAAGGACTGATCTTTGTTCATAACTCGCCGATTCCTTGTCCGTCTATGCACCGTAACTACGACAAACCTCCGTCCACACATTTCCCGCTATCATGTTTCACAATGCTGCCAAAATCCGATTTCACAGCTCACGTCTTTCCTGTGGGTGAAGAAACTCTGACGCATGACTCGGATTATATGAGGCCGGGTGCAGCTCAGAGACAGGTGACTTAGCAGTGATCCATGATTCAAAGAAGGTGAGAATGAATAAGTTAATACACCTTTAAAGCAGATGGTCAAGGTATAAATGGCCGCGCAGCACAATGGAAAAGCCATAATGTCACGTCCATCAAGCAAGAGAGATTGGACTTTACTCTCCATCATGTGATACCTGGGCTGAGTGACACAGATAGAAATAACTAGGGATGCATCGACCCAACTTTTTCAGTCCCTATTCTGATAGCGATACCTGAGCTTTGGGTATCAACCGACACCATGTACCGATCCAGGACTAGTGTTTAATAAGCTCTATGCCTCACTGTGAAGAAATGACTGGGATCATTCTGTTATGTGTAAGGCAACAACAAAAGTGACAAATAAATACATAGATATAAATGTATTTAATTGTTCTTTATAATCAAAATAATAAATTGTACAACTTGGTAAAAAATCTTAAAAATTCTAATGCAGCAACAAATTGGTCAAAATTTAAACAGGAATTAAAATTCCAGTAAATTATGTATATTGTATTAAATATAAACTGAATTGAATTATTCAGCCCCATTGTCACTAATATCCAATATGGTATTGGTACAGCCCTAGAAATAAAAATATACAACGATCAGCCATAACATTAGGACAGCATGGGCACCTTGACTGGTCTGTGGCTACGCAGCCCCGTATGCAACAAACTGGGATGGACTGTGTGTTCTGACATCTTTCTATCAGAACCAGCATTAACTGTTTCAGTAATCTGAGCTACAGTAGCTCTTCTATTGGATCAGACAACACGGGCCAGCCTTCGATCCCCACATTATCAGTGAGCCTTGGCGCCCATGACCCTGTCGCCGGTTCACTGGTTTTCCTTCCTTAGACCTGTTTTGGTAGGTCCTGACCACTGCAGACCAGGAACATCCTTCAAGAGCTGCAGTTCTGGAGATGCTCTGACCCAGTCGTCTAGCCATCACAATCTGGCCCTTGTCAAAGTCACTCACATCCTTGCCCATCTATTCTGCTTCCAACACAACTTCAAGGATGAAATGTCCACTTGCTGCCTAATAAATAAGCAATAAGAACTCATGCAATTATATCATCTGCTCAAATTATAGGAACTGGACAATTATTTATTTATTGATATGCTTGACATATTTTTGGCTTAACTTTCTATTATGTATATATTATTTTATTTTATCTGTATTAATACTGTTTTTTAAAATCTATCCTTCTTGTTTTTGCACTATCCACTTTGCTGCTGTAACGTGTGAATTTCTCCACTGTGGGACCAATAAAGGAATATCTTATCTTATCTTATCTTAATACATCCCACCCACTGCCAGGTACCATTGTAATGAGATCATCAATGTTATTCACTTCCCCTCTATGTGGCCGTAATGTTTTTAATGTTAAGCCTGATTGGTATATATTTTAATATCCGTCTAGGTAAGGAAACTCTCAAGTTGATGCTAATCATTCTTTGAACTTTATGGTAATACTGAGACATCTGGTTCCTACAGCATTTTATTTCTATGATTATAATATAGTGAGTATTTTGGAAGAAACAGAACAAACATACTATGACAGGATTTCAGCTGGTACTGTGAGTCACCTGAGCACCTGAGAGTTACTTGACTTCTTCTCTGGTACTAAAGCTGCACATATTTTGTGATTCTGTTTCTCCAGATTGAAATATTTTATCCTGTTTAAGGTTTTTTTTTTGGTATTTTTTCTTTTATTCTCATCAAGGGTCTAAGGGTAAATGTTGTACAGACTGTAAAGCCCTTTGAGGCAAATTTGTGATTATAAAAACAACACTGACTTAAATAAACATACATGGTAACTTAAAAATAGAAATAAAAACATGAATCCAAAACAAAATATTGATGCTCATTCAGCATTGTGAAGGGCTCGTTGCATGAGTGGAATATGTGATCTCAAAAGTACAAAATGCAGGTGGTCTCTTCAAAAATAAATAAAGGCAGGGTCCCTGATGAAGACCTATGTTGGTCAATTTAAGCAATGTTAAATTGGTTCAAACACTACAGTGTGCCTTAGATTACTTTTGAATGAGACTTGCATTTAGTACTTTTTTGAGATCATAGTCCATCCATGCAATGTGCCCTTCATAAGCCTGAATAAGCACAGTACACCTGAAGGATCCAATGAGCACCTGTAAGTGATTACCACAAAGACCCAGCAGGGCTTCTCCTCAGCTGTCTTCAGAGTATCTACAATTATTCATCACTTAATGGCAGGTTCAATGTGCCCCTTTAATAAATGTCGGAGCTTGACTCTACTACGCATCAAATCAAGCGCTTCCTAAACTAACAGCCAGCCACCAGCCGGCAATGAAAATGTTTTAGCTTTCATTTCTGGGGATTATCTATACAGCCAATGTGTTTGGAATTAAATTGAGAGCATAAAATTGTTTATGTAGCCTCTTAACATTGGTCATTTTGCTCTCAAAGTGCACCAGATTGATGCATTCAGCTAGCAGCAAAAAGGGTTGGGTGATTATTCCTGTATTTTTTTCATATTGAAAAAAAAAAAATAGATGTAAATTTTTGTTTTTTTCCAACATTATGCAGCCCTAATTTGTACATTAGCAGGACTGTAACACAGCATAGTGAAAGCTGTTTATTTTAATGTGAAAGTGCAGTAATAAAAACATAATGTCACTAAAAATCAATGAATAATCATGATTTCAATATTGATCATGATTTCTTTTTTTCTCTTTTATTAGTGGAAGTAAGACTAAGGAGCTGGTTAGACTGAGTCCCCACAGTGCCGGTCATTATTCTTCACCTGTTTTCATTTATGATCAGCCTGTTGAAACAGTAGAGGAGTTTAAATATACTATAGTACTTTAAATTTTACAACCAACACAGAATACACTTTTAAAAAAGCATGCATGTATAAAATGCAGTCAAAACAAAAAGCCAGACAAATTGTGTCTGATCGTGTTCATCCTCTTTTTAAAGACTATAAAATTGCCCTTGGGAGGACGCTATAGATCAACCGCAGCAACCAAGAAAATTTACTTTCACACCAAATGCAATAACTTTACTAAATTCATAAACACCGTTCACTCTGGGACCATGTCCGTTATTGTTATACTGTACTGTGCATGTTGTGCTATTGATTGTATTTACTTTGATTTATGCCATCTTGTGTTATTTATTGTGTGTATGTGATTTACAATGATGTGTTTCAACCAACCTGAAGCTGAAGGCAAATTTGTGGACAATAGAGATTATTATTATTATTATTATTATTATTCTTTTGGCCATAATCGTGCAGCTCGAGCTTGACATCAGTCTTGCTGCTGCATAAAAAATCCCTTAATCAAATGCAAATGACACAATTTCAAAACACACACACATAGAGTCCCTTACCTGGCAAAATATCCCGGCTTCCTGTCTCTCTTTTCCATCAGGCCAGGGTCCTAAATCTGCATGCAGTCAAGTGCATCCATACAAACATCCACCCTCACACACCTCACACCCACTCAGTGTGTCCAAGCCAGCTGACTTGGGGAGATCACCTCTCACACTGAGCTCTCACACTTGTCCTGCAGAGGAAATAAAGCGATGGGATTAGCAGGCTCGCAGGGTGCCTCCTCACTCAACAACACCCACTACAATACAAAACCCCAATAACTGACAGTGACGCCTCATCAGTTTAAGTGGAGGGCGATGAAAGCATCCTATAATAAGCATGTCAGGCCACTCACAGCCTACAATGGCTGACCAGCAGCATGGAAAACGCATCACTCTGCTGAGGAGGAAACACACATCTGCTACTAGTTAATGCTGCCACACTAAACATGCGTTTTAATCACAACAGTGTGTCTATTATTAGCAGCGTCAGTTTGGGAATCCGGTTGATGTAAACACGCAAGACTCGTCATGGCCCCTACACTAAAACAGCTAGCTGTAACAGGAAACCAAACAGTCGATATCACACACCCTAAAGAACAGAAATCAACCGCACATCATCCATGTGAAAGCGTTGTATAGCAGGTAAACGGCTAACCACAGAGGAAAGGCTAGATTTGAAGCAACGTTACCCCACCTAGCTACATTGTTCAGTTCACAGCAGCTTGTCCTACGGGAACTCCTCTGCGACCACCGAGCACGTTTCAGCCTTGTCTTAAGGTGCAGCAGGGACAAAAGACAAGTTGCGCTAATGTCAAAACAAAATGTGCGACCGCCAGGTCTAAGCAAACACAGGCACAGTGAACACGGTCCAGATTTCCAACTGCTAACTGTGCTAGCTAGCCACTTTGTTTACAGGACAATAGCAACCTGGTGGAGATGGTGAGGATATTTTAATCGCTCCTGCCGCCAGCCCGTCTTCTTGAAATAAGGTGTTCCTGCTCATGCAATGTGGACCAACGATGGCGCCCAACGCTGATGCACAACCACGCTGAATCTGACAGAAATAATAGGTGGCTAAAATTGCCCACATACCTTCCGTGCATCCTCCAGCAGCTTGATCAAAATGAAGCCTCCCTTCACGACGCCCTCTGGTGTCTTGTGCACTGTAAAAACATGAGCTCACCGCTGCTAGCTTGTCTTTAACTAATTAACGTCAGCTATATCAAATTTAAGGCTAGCCAGTTTGAGGGTTTGATTATTGGTCGATATTACACAGCACGGTGAAGATAAAACAAAATAAAATAATAATATTAATTAAATATATAATAATATATAGAGATGTTTAAAGTCTCTCAGGTAAAGTCATTGTACGTAGTCCCTGGTGGTCTAGTGGTTAGGATTCGGCGCTCTCACCGCCGCGGCCCGGGTTCGATTCCCGGTCAGGGAACTTGTGTTTTTTTCCACTCGAGATAAATGAAATCCCTTCATCTTTTGATACGTACCGAGCAACAAACGGGTTAAATATTACTACACCGTAGTTTCACCGACATACGCGCACTCGTGTGCCACTCACATCTAATAGTTGCATAAACTGGTCGATCAAGACATGTCAATTTTATTGATACACTCTAACATCACAGATCACAAATCTGCCTCAAGGGATTTACAATCTGAACAGCACACGACACCCTCTATCCTTAGAGCCTGCAATAAGTGATGTTTTTAGGAGCCATTGCAGGACATAATATCCCCTTTTTAAAAATATTTATATTTTTTGGCAAAATAACATACCTAAATGATGCCACATTCAAAACAAGATATTGTCTTTAATATTTGTCTCTTGAAAATTCTACCTCTGGGTTTTTGCAATGCCTTATTTAATGAGATTAGATCTTTTTGGTTTTGTCAGCAGTGTGTACTTGTGACCCGTTAGAGTATATATATGAGAAAACCCACGCTTACACAGGAAAACATCATGTCACATATTTTTTTATCTTTTCAAAATGTGCCTCAAAAGTAGATTTGTCAAGTATTTAATACTCTTATCTACATGAGAGTGGGTAAATTGCTGATTTATGCAAATGTATGTATATATTTATTATTGGAAATCAATTAACAACACAAACAATACTAATATTGTCCAGAAACGCTCACAGGAACTGCATCTAGCATAAACTTATGCTCAAACTGCAGCCCAACAGGCAACAACTGCTGTCAGTGTGTCAGTGTGCTGACTTGACTATGACTTGCTCCAAACTGGTCGTGTCTGTAAAGGGGAAACTTGTGGGTACTCATAGAACCCATTTTCATTCACATAGCTAGAGGTCAGAGGTCAAGGGACCCCTGTGAAAATGGCCATACCAGTTTAAAGTTTAGAGCGTTATTTATACTCCTTCACGACAAGCTATTATGACATGTAATACCAATATCTTGTCAGTATCATGTATGTATGTATGGCAGTATGTGAGTGTCAATATTCCAGCTTTACAACTGAGCCCACTACAACCTCCAAAATATTGTTAATGCGTTAAAGAAATTAGCGAGGCAATATATGAGGAAGACCCCTCAGGATTATCACGTGACCTCTTTAACTCCCACGATGGAAACCCAGGTGTGAGACACTTACCTCCACCCGACCACCACCAGGAGCTATTCATCATTTCTACCGCTTGGTGGCGACAGCTCAAAACAAATGTTAGCCTATCCTGGAAACTCAGGTCTGCAAAACGAAAAAGAGGGCATGTTGTATTAGGTGGAGCAGTACATAGCCTATACAGTATATTGCATATGAAAACAGCATCTACTATAAAAACCTTGTAACTTACATGAGCTTTTACATTTATTTATTTTTTTTATAAATTAAAAAGAGCAGCAACATTCAAAACACGCTCTGTTGTATAGAGTAAGGCGTCCTTTTCACTGCAGCATTTCACACCGAGAAGAGCCAGTGGAAGCAGAAGGAGAGATTATTAAGTGTTTTTAACATTTGTTTTGTATAATTTTGTCAATTTGCACATAGAGACAACTTCAAGTCCAATATTCACCACAAATGTGTAACATTAACTCAAATATAGATGAATATGTGACAATCTCCTGTCACTCCCTCCGAGTTGAATTTAACCTGTTTGAGAGCAGTGAGGCAGAGATAATGTGCGTTTGTGGATTTTGGGTCCCGGCGAGCGCCCTAAGGTGGGGAAAGCTGCTGCAGGCCCTTTGATTGGACGAGGCAGGAGTTAACCAGTTCCTGGCTGGCTATGTATCTCAGCAGTTATTTTGACAGGCGCTATCATTGTGAGAGAGGAGATAAGTTGTCTTAGAGATCGCCATGGCGCCGGTGTGTCCCTCCTCCGTCCTGTTCAGACTCTCATCAACCCCCCTCCACCCCCTCCTCTCCCTACCCTGCTCGGAGCAAAGGATTGTGGGGGACTGTTTGGTTGGGAGCAGGGTTTGTGTTGGCAGGGACGCCGGGGCTCTGGGTATCATCGTCCCCCTTCAAGACCATCAGAAAGTGACTAAGCAGCAGGACAGCTATGACCACCCCCCAAATGTTGGTGTCCATCTTCTTTTAAATGCTCTCTCTTGCTCTTTGTTTCTAATATTTTTCCCCAAATTTTGTATTACAAAAATGATTTTCTGATTTTCCCTCCTGGAAACACACACAAACCATGTTAAGGCAGACAGTAGCACAGTTTCACAGAATTTTAAGCACTAAAAAAAAGCCAAGGATGAGCTCTGGTGAACTTTTGACTCTTTACTGTGTAATGTTTTCAAGATGTGGCTCTCAGACAGGCCTATAATAATAGTCTAAGTCCATCAAACCTGCAGCATCCCTGGTCTCTCTGTCATATAAGACCTTGGATTGTATGCAGGTAGTCTCATGTCAGCCACTGATATTACAATTTTTACGGTACTGTCCCGTCAGGGCCCACAAACAGACTGGTAGCATTACAGTGTCTGTTTTTTGTGCTAATATTACTGCTCCACAGGGGGAAAAGGAACAAAAGAAAAGATAAATCACATTTTCAGGACATAATATATCTTCATGTTTGTATATGTGCCACTGAAAATGCATGCGTGTTATACTAATAGTACCACATTCAGCACAAATTTACTGTAAATTAGCCTCATATTATCACATTTTAAGTGTGTCTGGTGTTGGAATAGGGGATCCTTTATCATCTTTATTTCCACTGACTTAGCAAAACAAGGCACTGGACAAAATATCTTGCCTCATATCTTTTTAAACTGTTGTGGCCACAAAGGTCTGACCCAGTACAGGCCTTGAAGAGATTTAAAATCATTTTACTCAGACGTCATACACTTCTAGCTTAGACTACAACCACTGATAACTTCAAGTACACCGTGACAGCAGGAAGCTGCATAACCTAAACACTGAAAAAGCATATGTCACACAAATGATAATTCATAGGAATTATGGGAGTCGTAATTCATTATAATGAACCAAACCTGTGAAGAAAAATGCAGATATATTTGGCGAAAATCCTCCATCAGGTCGTGTTTTTATCTCTGTGTTTATGAGGAGATGTAAGAATGCTGACAGGTTGTTGTGCAATAAACCAATTAGGATGAGAAATCTTTGAGAGAGTTGTTTCCCATCAGGACGGAGTCCCACTTAAGAAAAGCCAACAAACACGACAGGTACACGGCCAGGTGAATCAGCCAACACAGCTAACGTTAGCTTGCTAATAAATATGGGAAAAATTGTGTTTGGTAGATTATTTCTCTGTTGCTATAATGCTAAATGACATTGTATTTTACATCATAGTGATGTCCAACTTGTAAGGATCATGCATTTGTGTTAAAATTTGTTTGATGTCAGAGAAGAGATTAGGAGTCAATACCAGCAGAATACACTGTTTCGCATTGGCAGGGAATTTTGGCAAATTTTACTTGGGCGTTACCCACATAATCAGCTGTGTTCCTCATCACACAAATGCACGATCCTTACAGGTTGGACATCATAGTGAAGGTAAATTAACACGCTTTCCAACGATGTAAATACAATGTCAGTTGGCATTGTAACAAAGGAGAAATAATCAGCCAGGTTTTCTCCAAGTTTATATTAGGCGTTTAGGGTATAGAGTATAAGAGGTAATGGTATATGGTTGACACAGCTGACATGAATGTGAATGTTTATCTATTTTTAAATTTCATGTAAAAAACAACACAATAAAAGCTTAAATTACAAAACCTTATTCTAGTAACTGAAAGACCAAAAAACAGAGTTGCTAACAGATGTTTCCAAGAAACAGATTTTTGGCTACTGATATATTTACAAGCCTATACATTCACTTTAATTTGACATTTTGGGAAACAGGGTAGACAGGGCTTGGTTGCCACTCAGCTATTGTCTGGCCCTCTACAGAAACAAAGTGGAACATAAAAATTTTGTTATCTTGACCTGCACTCATCTATGTTAACAGATCTGAAAGTCACAAATTTTTTACACAGGCACAGTTTGCGTTAGTTTAGGGGATCACTGAACATCTATATTATTTTGAAATAACGTAGAACTAATGGACATTTTTGTGTCTTTATATTGACACAATAACAAGATAAGATGATAGATTTGTGGTCTTTTTATTTACTTATCAACTACTAACATCGTCAAATATGCATTTTCCGTGCCATATGCACAATCCACGTACTTATCTGCTGTGTGGTCAAGATCAGACTCGACACGTAACCACTTAAAAGATGAGTGATTAATGCTTGCTAACTGCTAAGCTAAGCTAACAGGCTGCTGATTGCATCTTCATATCCATACCGACATGATTATGCTACTCTTCATCTAACTATTTGCAAGAAAGTGACTGAAACTTGGCAGCAGTTACTAATAACTCAGATTTTTAAGTACTCGTGTATGACGCATCACAAGCTGCAACAGTTTAGATGCAATGGAGACACATTTATCACTCCCTTGGTGGTCTTTGAGAGTCCAGAGTGAGTGAAAGACCACCTTCTAGGTTACCATGAGGTTAATGACCCCCTACACACACACACACACACACACACAAACTCAACACACACACCCTCTGCATACACACATAGCGGCCACTTGGACAAGTCAGTTAAAAAAGACAGAGAGGTGGGAATGAAAGTGATGGAGACGTGGCTCCATACTGTATACCATCCAGTGCCACTACACCCACTGTCAATCTGCCAAGTCAGCTGAGGCACTGCAGCCATGACCTTTGACCCAGGAACTGAACGGCAGGGGGAAAGGTTATCAATTTGTGTCTTTTTGTTCTTAAAGCTAAACGTCCAGACGGTGCAGGAGCCACACCTCGAGGAAGGAGCAGACGGCGTAGGAAACCTGACTGAGAGATGGACATTAAGCACTATATCACCCTCTCAAACACACTCTCATCAGTGTCTCTGATCACATGACCACGGTAGGGGAGCAAACAGTGCATGGTTGTTTACCCTGCTTATCAGTGGTGTTGTAACAAGTAGAGGGACACACAGACTGACCTCAACACACACATGCAACAGAAAAGCTCTAAAAACCTCTCAACAGTCTAGAGATGTATGTTCATTTTTATAACTTTACCTGACATATCAGAGTTCATGCTAACAGATGTCTATATTCTAACACTTAGGGGAGCCCTGATAATCAGTGCAGATCATGACCTATTAGCTAACATTACTAATAAATCTCCTGAACTCTCCTCTGATCTCATCTGCCATAAAAAGAGGCTTGTCTTGAACAGTAACCATCTCTTTTCAGGAGCACAGCTCAACTCATAGATAAAACTATGAGCCCCAGCAAACACTGACCAATAAATAACAGCTATAAATTCCCATATGAACTATGACTGTGCCTGCTCATTTATGATCATGCGATAAGTCAACTTTTCATGTACTGTATAGGTAGTGTTCCTATAAGGGCCATGTTAAAGGTAACTTGAGTGTGTGCTTACTGAGTGTTTACATGTGTACGCCGTTTGATGTGTGTGTTCTTGTGTGTGCTCATGCATACACTCCCACTCTCACACTCAGACTCTGGTTAGTCCAAGCCAGCGCCACATCAGTCCATCATCACAGATATGGCTTGTGGTAAGATAGCAGGTCTGGCGGCGCACAAAACATTTTGTCCACTTTGTCATGTTTACTTATAATGATAAGCTTTGATGGATTCCCTGCAAGCTATAGACGCCACGGTGCGCACACACACACTCACATGTTCACATGCACACTATCACACATGCAGAAAAGAAATATTAACAAATACCAAATATTAGCAATATAGCTAATTAAAAAATGCATTTGACTATTTATATTTAATGGAGGACACACGTATAAACAGATGAAACAAATGCCTCAGAAGGCCAAAGGTCACACTTAGAAGTAGTTCTGTTTAACACTCATATTGGGAAGGAAAATATCTTTTGAACAACTGATGAAAAAGTGTTTAAAATGATTTGGCTCTATGGAGACTGGTCAAAATGTTGTGGGCACAAGAGAGGGCCAGCAAGCTGTCAAGTAAAGGGAGTAAATGTGTTAACAAAACAGGTCCATGAGAAACATTTTATAAGCTCAAATGTTTCTGTTCTTTGGCCTAACTGGTTTTGAACCCAGAAATTAAAGACAAAATGCCCAATATTTACTGTGAATTCCTCTTTTGGTTTGGTCTAAATCAAAAGCTGTCTTTGCTCCATGTTGCACTCTGTGATCTGTTGGTCGGCCTGTACAGTGTTTCCACTGGGTCGGTTTACTTTAACCTGGCATGTGACCAGACCACAGACGGGCTCACTATAACTGTTCTGGACCAATTAAAAAGACTAATGAGGCCCCGAGCTTATCATGTCACCCAGAGGGCAGAGAGGGGGGCACCGAGACAGGCAGCATGGCAGACTAGGAGACTAAGAGAGCGGAGGAGATAATACATGGTTGGTTTGAAGCTGATCACATGACGCTTACTGTCTCTGATTGATGACTTAATAATCAAATGAAATGTTTAAAAAAACATTTCTTTTTGTGATTCATTTACAATCTCTGTTAATGAATCAATCTTCTGTTCAAACACTCACTTCCTGATAAGCACAAACACACACACACACACACACACACACACACACACACACACAGTATATACATATTGGCTATTGTACAAAGAACATGGTTCTCTTTAGATGGAGAATGCACATTTGGGATACACAGTGGAGTCTGGATGAATCTGTCTTGGGACAAGCAAAACAAAGCCTACTGTGACAGAGAGATTTGTCAGTCAAGCCCCTAATTAAAGGGACAGTATGTAGGATTTGGTGGAATCTAGTGGTATGAGTACGTCTCTGCTCACCCCTCTTTTTCAAAGATTGTGGTAACGTGAGCTGCCAAGTGCAAAACAGTGATAACGCCGTTTGCCTCGCTCAAGAGCCATTTTTATCATAGTATCGTATCGTTAAAACGTGAAACACTCTCTCTAGATTCAGTGTTTGGTTTGTGTGTTCTGGGCTACTGGAAACATGGCGGAGCAACATGGCAGACTCCTGCTGCTTTTGGTGTTTGTGCTGCAAAAACTTGGAACGGTTTACAAAACACATTAAGACTAAACCCAATTGTACCTATAGGTTCTTCTATTGTTGTCTGGCTGCTTCTTGTTAATTTGTTAATTATGTTCTTGTGTGTATTTATTCAGATTTTTTATCCTCTCAACATCACTGAAAATGAGGGCATGCTTTTTAGGTAAAGGTTGAACAAATGGCTGAACACCGTGAAGAGGACCTGCTTCCTTGCCTTGGGGGCCCTTGGGGGCGGCAGTAGCTCAGTCTGTAGGGAGTTGGCTTGGGAACCGAAGGGTCACCGGTTCAAGTCCCGACATGGACCAAGAACTGAGCGTGAACTGGTAGCTGGAGAGGTGCCAGTTTACCTCTTGGGCACTGCCGAGGTGCCCCTGAGCAAGGCACCAAACCCCCAACTGCTCAGGGCGCTTGTCAGGAGCAGCCCCCTCACTCTGACACCTCTCCAATTGTTGCATGTATATGGACCTGTTTGTGCATGTGTGTGTATAAGTTAACAGAGTGAAAAAATTGAATTTCCCCTAGCGGGACTAATAAAGGACTATCTTCTTCTTCTTCTTCTTATGTAGATATGAAGGGCTCACTCTAAGCCTACAAAAACACAACGATTCTTAATTTCAGGCGATTATACGCTAATGAAGCAGTGATGAATATTATATTCCATTTCTGCAAACAGATCTCCTTTAAAATCATAGAGCATCGACAGTCCAAACTGCAAATTGCTGCCAAAGTGTCATTTTGCATATTCTTGTTCCCATTCAATAAAATCTTTTTAGAGTGCACCTGAAGTTCACGTTTTGTTTTCCCTTCTCATATTTTATAGATATTTAAACCCAAGGACACCGCAGCCACCGGTGAAATTTAGGGAGTGTGCGTCTGACAAAGAGAGTGAGAGAAAATGACAGCAAGTTAGGTGGAGGAGAAGAAATAAGCAACTCAGAAACAACGGCCTCCTTCTTTCGCCGATTCTTATTTTACATCTCACCCCTCCTCTCGCTCTGTCAAGGCCACTCTTTTCTTCCTCCTACTTGCTCGGCCGAGAAGAGGTCAGAGTAAGTGAAAGAGCAACACACGCACACACACATCGCAACCGTTACAAATCTTCTCCGCCTTATCGAGGACAACACACTGATAAGTGTGTCTCCACTCCCCATCCGACAGATCCATCTCCGAAAACATCTGAGACACACGTAGGACGATGTGGAAATATATTTCTGTGTAACTGGCAGATTGATGCCTCTACTCACTCCCATTACTGTAAAATGAGTCAAACCAGAGTTGAATGGGGTCGAGTTGGGTGGTTTCAGTGGGTATGCTGATGTTGGGGGGAGATAATTAACAAGGTTTAGATGACATGAACTGTGTGTGTGAGAGTGTGTGTGTGTGTTTGCACATGTTGGGAGTGCTGCACCTGCAACTAATGATGTGAAACTTGCCAAACTCATCTGCTGCAGGCCTCTACGCTCCACTCACTCCCCTCAGATCAGACTTGCACCTGTTGACCTGTACCAACACTCACACCCACACACACTGACAAACACACACACACACACACACACACACACACACACACACACACACACACACTTTTTACAGATGATTTTTTGGTATGACAATAGCCATTCCACCACTCAGGGCTAAGTGCCTCCTTAACCTAGTCTCAGGCAATTAATTCCCTGATTTTCCCTCCAGTGAATTCACATCTCGTGGACTAATACCAACCCTGACATCATACATAATCTCTTTTTATGGAGATATGGGCTGACGAATGTCAAAAGAAGGTAACCTCAGCTTTATCTTCAGCCTAAATGACATAATATCTGTCATGTACTGTTTTATCAGGCTGAGTGTGTGCCGGGGGAATTGATTTTTAAAGAGTGAGGTTGAAAAGGTGTAACCTGTGATGTATAAAGTAATTCCCTGAACTTGTGCACTTTTACTTTTGTTAAGTGGAAGTCAGTCACTGCTGAGATAATGCAACAAACATGATGGGAGATAAAGTATTGCTACCTTGGGACATATTAGATACAAAAAACCCCATGCTATTTTTATAGCAGTGGATGAGAAGATCCTCTGATGGAGACGTTCAGCAGTTTTGATAAGAAGCAGCTCATTAACTGCACAATTTATATCTGCTGTGGATGAGATATGTTGTGTTTATTTTAGGCTCAAAGAGACTGCAGAGTCTATGAGAGTGAAGGATTCGTATGAGCAAGATGTGATGCACACAAGCATGCAGTTTTGTATGCATTAGGAAATGCCTTCTTTTATTATAGATGGGCAAGGTTTACCAGCTGTACTGTAGACATAGACTCTTCATATGAAGTGAACATAGTCACCGTGATGTCACTCATTGGTTTGTGAACTACAGTTTTGAAGCCTTGGATTCAGCATTTTGACCATTTTTTTGCAACCAGAAGTGACACGAGATGGTAGTGCTAAGTTCAACCAAACATCAAAACACAAGGCTGCAGTGGTTAGCACTGTCACCTCACAGCAAGACGGTCGCAGATTCGAATCTAGATTGGGGTCCTTCTGTGTGGAGTTGCATGTTCTCCCCATATTATCGTAGGTTTTCTCTGGGTACTCCGGTTAGGTTAATTGATGGCTCTGAATTGCCTGTAGGTGTAGGCCCGCAGAGACATGTCTGTAAGCGGTTACAGATGGATGGAAATGAAAACACATTGTGAAAAAGTTGAAGGACAACTCCCGGGCCAGACAACGGCGTGGTAGTGACCTGTTAATCACAAGGTAGCCACGCCCCAAATCACACCCTGCTTTATGGTCTATTTGACTTTTGACTGAGGTAATAAATCAAGTGAGAAGTAGGCTCGTTTTCTCATAGACTTCTATATAATCAGACTTGTTTTGCAACCAGAGGAGTCGCCCCCTGCTGGATATTAGAAAGAATACAAGTTTAAAGCACTTGGTTGCAAGGTGGCCATAGATATACTGTAGTATAGGCCTATGCACTATACTGGATCAGTCAGGGCTGTAGACAGGATTTTAGAAATACTCAGTCACCACATACATTTATTTTTATGTATTTGAAGGACTAAATCATGTTTCATAGCTTTCTCCACACTAGAAATTCAATGCTGAAAGAGAAATGCTGTAGCCTTGATTTATCTAATATTTATTACGTTATTACTTGCCTAAATATAGTAAAAAGTATTAATTTTTGTATGAATTGAGCATAAAATTCTGGCCTCAGCTCAAAAATACCTATGTGTAGGTTTTAATTGTAGAAACTCTTCCCAAATTCACAAAAAGTGTGTGCACATTCATGAATCAACCATACATCCTCACCTCTGTGTTTTATCGTGGTGGACGTGCGGGGCCACTGGGTCGAGGTGGGCTGGGTCCGTTGTTCCCACAGCCTGTGTGGAGGCAGCCTCTGCCTCGCTATCAGCCTCCGTCTCCGGCCCCCCAGCACCAGCGGGCCCCCTGACGTCAGCTCTGGCCTGATAACGGGGTCCGCGGCGAGCAGTGCAGGGGCGGGAGGAGGGGGATGGAGATGGAGGGATGAGGTGGAAGGAGAGCGGCCTGCAGGGAGGGAGGGAGCAAATGGGGTTACACTAACAGAGCCAGTGGTGGATAAGACCCTCAGACAGATAAGACAGAGCAGAGTGTGGAGCCTCTTTTGTTTTCCACTGCTCCTCCTGTCTGGTGGCTTCTCCCTTCTCCTCCTCTCTGACATTCCCTCTTTTTTCTATCCACTTTCAACTTAACATAACCAATTTGTTAAAGTTTTCTCCTCCACCACCCCTCCTCTCTTTGTCCAGACAGAAATATTCCTGCTGTTATCGCGCTTGTGAGCTACGACCGTCCCTGGATTGAGGCACCTTTTCTCCTTTCGCTTCCTCATTGTGTTTTTGTTTTCTCTTGCAGTGTTTTGAGAGCAGGAGGAGCCTGCCTTTGACTGACAGCAGAAGAAGGTTTCTGACACTGATGAAAAGTTCTCACACTTGCTCCCAATCCGCCATCCTTCCCTCATTCTTTTCCCATCACACTCTGCATCAACACCGACCACACTTTAAAGGGATAGTTTGGGTGTTTTGAAGTTGGGCTGTATGAGATCAGTGTATTAACTACAGTAGGTGACGGTCAGCACGCCCCCAGTTTGGAGAAGCAGGCAGGAGTTACAGCATGGAACCAAAGCAATGTACTGCTGTGGATGGGGCCAGGAGCAAAATGTATTTTAGCCACCTAAAAGAAAGGCTCACCCTAAAAAAAATCAGTTTAAGTGTACGCTATATTTATAATATTTTCAGTGTATGTTTCCGACAGGGAACTGAAGCTGTTATCTATGATCTTGCCAAAGCAACCAAACTCCATTGAAAAGTTACCATAATTTACCTACCTACATTTGTCAGGCCATTAAATAGGCATATCAGTTGTTATAAGCTCTATTGAAGTGGGTCAATAAGGACCTACTACACCCCTTAGTAGGTTTTATCATCTATTCACATGCTACATCACCAAACTGAGGTATAAATGAACACAACAGTAACCTCTAGTAACTGTAGTAATGATGACAGGTGCAGAAGCTGAAGTCAGGCACTGTAGTATAGACAGTGTGAAACTCCACATGGGGTGGAGGTTGGGGATTGGACACAAAATGCAGGGTTTTCACCCAGGAGGCCGGAGTTTACGTCGTGTGTGAAACCAACACACACAGCTATTTTAACCTAAAACACAATGTTTTTCCCTAAACATAACTAAGTATTTTATGTAGTGGATGTAGTAGGCCCCTAATCAACATCTACGGTGCTTATAGTGACGGATAATACCTATTTAATGGCCTGTGCAGTACGGGGGTTGCTGGTGTACTTCTGCCTCGATTGATTAGTTTGTTTGTGCTACTGTGTGACTTTGGTTATTTCAGATTCACCAAAGTCACACAACAGCACAAACAATCTAAACGATGAAGACAGCAGTAGACCAGCAACTCCCGTCTTCTGCGAGGTAAAATTACAAGTCCGGTGGCTTTGGTGAGAGCACAGATACAACGGCTTCAGTCCCCCGTCAGAAAGGGTCTTTCTGTTAGTTGGCTAAAATACATTTTTTGCAGTGTAGGTAATACATTGACTATGGATAAGTATCTCATACAACATTTCAGATCAACCAAACTATCCCTTTAATTGTCTCTGCATGAACTCTGCATGAACCCTTTAAAGACACCATTGTTTTGATGACGCCATCTCACCTTTACCTAACCTGAATCTTACCCCTAACTTGCCCGTCCACTTACAAACAAGCAGCATTCTCTCTCTAACTAAGCCCCACGTATCAGCATATTAAACACTTTCTTTGCATTTGTGTGTGTGTGTGCTCCCTATTTGTTCTCCAGGCCTTCGCTATAGCCTGTGGACTTTGGCCACTGCTTATCACAGGGAGAGGTCCTGCCTGGGATCCCTGAGCCTTTGCTGCTAAAAATACACTGCTCACATACACACACAAACATGCACACACTCTTTGGGTATTATGGGGCACCCCGCTATAAGGCTGTCAGTCAGATATTAAGCCATTGTGATTGGCCGCTGGTGGATTTTGCACATGTGGCCCTAATTAAAACAAGTCACCCACAGAGCTCCCTTTAGATTTTTCTCAGTTTTATAGACAGCATTTTGAGCAAGCAACACCCAGGAGTGGAATTTCAAATATTAGCATACAAGCGTCACAGAAATATTCAAAGGTTTGTGTGAGTGAGTTGGTTAAGTAGCTTTACAAACAGCGGGGACCATCAGAACAAAAGAGGTTTTGATAATTGGATTCTTATCATCTGTAATTGAGTGTTGTGTGATGTGTTTGCGCTGCTCTTCAAACAGTGTGAACCAAGAGTCCAATTCAGCACTTGAGACCGTCACTTATGAGAACCTGCAACTGAGGAGTTAATAATTTATTCAGAAACAAAAAACACACTCCTGGTTAATGGTCTGTGTGTGTGTGTGTTAGCCAGAAAGAGAGAGAGAGATGATGTGTGTTGCTGAAGCCCAGGTGTCTTGCTGAGCAAACTAGTGTCTCCTCAGTGTGACTCCCTGACCTTACCTGGTCAAACACACACCGCACTTAATCTGCAAGCATAACACACAGATTCCTAAGAATAACACCCAAATCCATACACTCACACACTTAAACACACAATCACACACACACACAGGAGCATGATCCCACAAGAATATTGTACCTCTCATCTATAAAAAAATACATTCGTAATGGACAAAAATGTATAGATACAACCAGAGATCACATGATAACTGAACTAAATGACTTACCAAAGTGTAAAGATCTTACTATTAATATTTTCATGCAGACGAATAAAGTTTAAAAAATAAGACATCCACAGAGCTTTTAGAAAGGTGCTGAATAAAAGAGAAAATTTTGGCGGGTCCAGAATGATTGTTTAGTTTATCTCTGTGGAAGATATCTGATGTTTGGTTCCCACTTCTAACAATGCTTGTGAACCAATAGTATAACGATGATGGTGGTATCAGTGCGTCATCAGCGATCAAGGTGCCAGTTAGTGTGGTGTTGCAGTGTGTTTGAAAGTAAGAACACAGTAAATGCTTAGTGACAAAAGGAGGCTGCCTCTGCCATGCCTGGCTGCAATGACACTGGTGTCTCCATCAGGCTGCAGGATACCTGAATATCTACCGTAGCAACAAGTGAAAACTGACAGCAGATATAGAGAGATGGTGGTAGTCAAGTTTTATCCTGTTTGAACAACGCCATGAGTCACACATATGTTTGAAAATTTATAACATAATTTTTCAAGTCAAGAAAGTCAAAATTTGTTGTAGGTTTGTCACAGTATCATTTAGTTTTGTGTGAAATTGCTCAGTGAACTACATCTCCCGTCTTGGACAACATATATCACCAACATTTGTTAGCTAGCTAACCAGGCACAAATTACAAACATTACCTTACCTGATGTGTATTATCCAGTGTGATTCGTGGCAAACAGGATCTAAAAAATATTTATCTCTCTCCATTGACTACTGTTCAGATTTTTTCCAAAATAAGGTCCCATGGTGGTCCACCAGAAGGGCGTGACTAGCTCTCAATTAGCTATCTTAGCTGAACCATCCAAACAACAATAACCAACCAAAACCAATAAACAAAACCAACAACCATGAAATATACAGGTTGTTCAAGGAACGGCAACCACCTATTGTGAAGTAAATGCAATGGAACGGAGGGAAAGTAGCTCAGTCTGTAGGGACTTGGCTTAGGAACCAGAGGGTTGCTGATTCAAGTCCTCATAAGGACCAAATACTGAGTGTAACCTGGTAACTGGAAAGGTGCAAGTTTGCCCATTTGGCACTGCAGAGGTGCCCTTGAGCAAGAAACCAAACTGTGTGTCAGGGGCAGCCCCTTTACCCTGACATGTCTCTATTAATGCATGTACTGTATATACGAAATACATACATGTATGTATTTTGGGTCTGTGTGTACTGTGCAAAAAATAACAACAGAGTGAAACAATTTCCCCTCAGGGTATCAATAAAGTGGGTCCTTTTTCATCTAATAGCACCTTCAACCAAAATATTACTAAAGCTTAAACCCCCAGTGCTTAACAAACTAGTGCTTGCACTTTCATGGAACACAGTGTGCTTTTGTAGGATATATATATAATAAAATCTAAAGTTGGTGGATAGGAAAATGACCACAGAGAATAAATTTAAAGTTTTGATATGCCAACATAAGAATGAACACAGCAGAAACGATTTTGTGGCAAGAGAGTTGAGAGCAGAGCTTTGACATCCCCATGGGGCAGTTAGGTTAATGGACCGCAGTCAAACAAATAATAAATACTGTATATACAAAAAAAAACCACAGCAATGAATAAAAATAGCAATAGAAACAAAACCATGTCGAGAGATAGCGAGAAGCCAGACGCCAGGTGTCCCATTCACAACTGATAAGGTCAAAATATATCTAATTTAAATAGCTGCTAGAATAATTATTTTTTTTTTGGTGCACATGCTGTTTTGCTTACTGCAAACTGTAGTGGCTCATCATTCAGGAAATTCAACTGAGGTCAACCAGGTGTTAAACAAGAAAATGTAATGGATAAACAACACAAAAAGGACTTTGATACTCATCAGACATGATCAGAGGTCTGTGAGAGCCCATTTTACAGACAGTGAGTTAACATTGATTAGCACTGTTTCATCATTATCAGTGTCACATGAGTGGATCCATGTTGATCAATCTGATCAGATAAAACATGGTGACATCAGCAGGAACAGAAAAAAAATGCAAACTTTCTGCTTACTGCTAAAAGAAAGCACACTAATGAGGAAGACCATGGAGGATTATTGAGAGATGTGTATGTGCTTCCCTGGCCTCTGTTGGCCCGTATCGACAGGGTATTCTGCCTCCTGGGTTTCCTGCTTCTCCATTTGAAGTCTTCTTCCTGGAGCCAGGAGTCTACTAGACTCTCTCTCTCTCTCTCTCTCTCTCTCTCTCTCTCTCTCTCTCTGTGTGTGTGTGTGTGTGTGTGTGTGTGTGTGTACAAGGAAGAAGGGCCAAAGGGCCAAAGTAAGTCACCGACCCCAAATGATTGAACCTCTGTTCCAGCCAAAACGGGGACAGTTTTCCTGGTGCCTGGTTCGGACACACACACACACACACACACACACACACACACACACACACACGCACACACACACACTTTCCTCAGCAACAGTCTGCCGCTGTCTGCCACATACCAGCATCTCTATCTAGCACATCACCCAACACCTCCTCATTCATACACACTGAAAACACACACAGTTGCACAGAATGGCGGTATAAACACACACACACACGCACACACACACACACACACACACACACACACACACACACACACACACACACACACACACACACACAGTTTCATGGGCTCTGGCCTCTGTCACTGTCAGTGATACAGCCTGGCATGTGCAAACACACAAAGCAAAACACTCACTGTACTGTACAATAACAGAAAAGAGGATGGACTCTACTTGATTTTTTGGTATTTTTGTAAACTTGTCACCCTTATACTTCTGCTCAGGCTGTGCTGTAGGGTTTACTGCTACTATAGGGGAGGGCTTGCTGCTAAATAGGGACTTATCTTGCCCAACACACCTCTTGTACAACATGCAAAACTAACAGGCTGAGCTTCTATACATTAACTGGAACCATGAACAAATCATTTCTGACTCTGGTGCTACTTTAAGCCCTCGCAGGCCAACAGGGGCCCACGTCTTGATATTATTAGCCACCAATTGGTGGTTCTGTTATCAGCCTGCAGTTACACATTGATGACAGTTCCCCATTTCCATTGAGGCGATATTGCTCTATTTGCCTTGACTTCTACAGGAGAGGGTGGGGTCAGTGAATCAATACTGCTGTTTATATGGCGATAGGTTATTATATAAGGTTCATGTACAGATAAAGACAAGGATAGATAGTGGATGCTTTGTCCAATTAAAGGGGAACTTCGCCAATTTTACATATCAATGTCTGTTTACAGGTCTTGGGAAGCACTGCATATGTGAAAAGTTTTAATTTCTTCTTTCTGTTTTTCTTGTGATCTGTGGCAAATATGATAAATGTCCTCAAGCAATGTTTCCTAATACAACAGTTTGTATGATATCTTACGAAAAGTTATTCCTCATTTTTCATGTGTTTTCCTACAAATGTCTACAAACGTGACACACATGTCAATTTCCTCTCCAGTCTTTTCAAAACAAACTTCTATCTTAACAGAAAACTACTTAGTTAGGTTTAGGCAACAGAAGTACTTTGGTTTAGGCAACAAAACGATTAGTTAGGTTTTGGTGCCAAAAGTCCTTAGGTTTAGGGAACAAAATGCTTAGTTGGGTTTAGGCAACAAAAGTACTTAGGTTTAGGAAAAGATCAACTTGGTTAGATTAAGACAACAAAATTACTTAGTTGGGTTTAGGCAACAAAAGTACTTAGGTTTAGGAAAAGATCAACTTGGTTAGATTAAGACAACAAAATTACTTAGTTGGGTTTAGGCAACAAAAGTACTTAGGTTTAGGAAAAGATCAACTTGGTTGATTAAGACAACATTACTTGGGTTGGGTTTAAGCAACAAAAATACTTAGTTAGGTCTAGGCAACAAAACTATTTGCTCACAACTGCCTCAAGTAATGTCACTTGAGTCAGCGTCAGTTGGGGCAGAAGACTACAAGTTTGGAAATGAAAAGAACTTTGAGGGTGTAGAGTTAGAAAGAAGTGAGCTCACCAGACCTCTGCAGACTGCTCCTCATGTAGCGGTTTGCTTGCGACTAATGGAGGTTGCTAGCTACTAGCATGACACACCCAAATCTCCGGCAAAATTGAAGGCACCAGGTTTTGACAACAAAGAAGAAAATGTGGAATGAAAAAGTTTGTGTAGTTTGTGTGTAGTGTAAATCAGTGGAGTACTGCATGATACACCCACACAGGTGTTTTTAATCATGTCGCCTGATCAGAGCGCTTCTATACTGGATTAACATGTGCTGGTGCACCTGTTACAGTGGGACGACTTACATCTATATGGGTCTTTTATCATTTTAAACATTTTAAATGATCCGTTTGTATTATTGAACATGTTGTGTGCCCCATATGTGTGGCGTTCGAGTGGTTAAGTCGTGAAGAAGACTGCTGCTAAGCAACAACAATATTAACGTTACTGTCCAAGTCCAGAAGCCAGAGAGGCTAACAATTTAGCAAGCTAGCTAGTGGGAAACATAATGCAGGAAATGCAGACATAATGACAGAGGAAAGATGAGGTCACTGAGAAAATCAACATTTTCCTCAGACAGATTAGAAAATTTACCACGAAAAACAATATCATTGACATTGACATTAAGCCTGGTCATTGATAATCATCATCTGATTGCTTTCTCATCAGATAATGAAAGCTGTCAAAGTTAACACAATAATAACGTGTTAACACAAATTTGCTGCTGAATTTCTTTAAGACACTAATACAACTTGCTACTTTTAGGCAGTAGCGGGCTCAGTTTTATGTTCATTGGTACCAACCATGTCATACTAGCTTGTAGCAGTAGGAAGCTAAATAACGCTTCAAACTTGCCCTAAATTTTTGTGAGGAAAAACTGTCATGGTCATTTTCAAAGGGCTCCCTTGACCTCTGACCTCAAGATGTCTGTTGTGCTTGAATTTATCGTGTTATGATTTGAGCATATCATTTTTATGCTAAATGCAGTACCTGTGAGGGTTTCTGGACAATATTTGTCATTGTTTTATGTTAATTGATTTCCAACTATAAATATCAACACATTTGCATAAAGCAGCATATTCACCTGCTCCCAGAGTATTAAATATATGACAAATCTCCTTTTAAGATACATTTTGAACAAGTGAAAAGTGTGATTAATTTGTGATAAATCGCAATTAAAGATTTTAATCAAGTAACAGGCCTACAGATAATGACAATGAATTTCTTTTACGGATTGTAAAGATGAACTTCTCTCTGTGTTTTTCTCTCTCTCTGTGTCTTTTGAGGACATTACATTGACTTACATTAGTTTCCTAGAGACTTGCCCTAACCCTAACGTACCTTGCCCTAAACCAAACTTTACCCTAACCCTAAAGGAAAGTCCTCATTCACTCTAAAATGTAATGTTTTATGTTATGGGGACATACATTTTGTCACCAAAAGAAAGTCAAGTCCTCATAATGTGACTGTGTAAACAGATTCATGTCCCCACAACATATAGTAATACACACACACACACACACACACACACACACACACACACACACTGGACTGTACTGGCAGCCTGTGCAGGGCCACATAACTCAATGAGCGGCGGCTGTCTTGTGGGAAGTGGCAGCACAATGAAATGGCCTCGTGTGTTTACGTCCACTGGTGTTGATGACAGGTATAAATCTGTCCTCATGAGGACAACAGCCGCCGGACACTTCCGACTAAAGGCGCGTCAAGCATCCAGCACTATTTCTCATTTCTGTCATGAGAAGAAAGAAAAAGATGTTTAATGGACTGTAGATGCCAGTTCAGCAAAATGGAAGTCAACAAATCAAGACATAAGGAGTAAATGATGTCTGATTATTTATTTACAGCACATCCACTATGGAGGACCACAACAATTATGTAAATGGTAATGCAGCATTTAACTAATTAATAGCTACTTGTACAATGAAATTAGGCATTAAATTTAATTATTTATGCATTAATTCATTATTGTATTTTTAAATGGTGTACTCATTGACTGTTTTATGTTATTTTTGTAAATCCCCTTTTTATTTGTTGGTGGATTCATATTAATTGCAAATTCTTTTCATATTTTTTATTGCTCATTAAAAGGTCAGATAAAGAAATATTTAAAATACTTACCTAAAATACTTACTTAATTAATACGTAATTTTGTCCGTGTAGCCATAGATGAATAATGAATTTGTAAACACATTTATTAATGCCTTTTTTTGGGTAAAATTAATCAAATTAAATGCTTTTTATTACATTTACGTGACTCTTGTGGTCCTCCACATTGATGACAGTTAATTGTTCTGACCTTAAACGACCACCACGTGTTTATCATCTTGAAAACATACCAGAATAATCAAACTTTATTTTGAGCTTGTAGTAGCACACTGCTGCAAAATATTATACCAGATATCACCAGGCTAATATACGTTTTCAGTGGCTTTATTTGGATTCAAGGGAATAGGAGAAATATTTTATACATTTACACATTTACAGAAAAATAATACGCATATGATTTGTGTAACTATATTATAATTTTAGATAGGTATATAAAAAAACCGCAAATCGCTACAATATAAGCACCATAGACACACGAGGTGACTTTCGCGAAAACATTATTACTGTTGACTGACTGATTAAAGACCATTATGGGCAAAATAATCATCATTTCAGATTAACGAAAAATATTTTCCAGAAAACAGACAGTACAATGGCAAATGTTAAAGAAAGTGTGAATGGAGGCTTTAGCTTGTGATCTGTATGGAAGCAGCTGGAGGACTTTAACACCTACTGCTAAAGGTTGCTTTAATGTTCAAAATTGTTTTATATACAGGTATTTTTAATTGTTTTTGACATAATTATAAACTGGTCTGTATGTAATGGGGAAGAGGCCAATAATCTTGCGCTCTTTTAATTCACACATGAAAATAAAGTTTGTTTTTATGCATTGAAATGATCACCAAAATCCATAAACATGATTACTAAAAACATGCACAACAACAAAAAAATCGTTTTTATCGAACTTAGCCGGAAGGACAAATGAGATAAAACAGAGTATAAAACAAGTTATTTTTTTTACATTTCTCGTCAACATTAGTAAAGTCAAGGAACTCCAGACATCTAGAATAAAATACAATTTGGTTGGTCGATATTTTTTTAAACTCATTAAGAGTCATTAAAATCATTTTCACTTTTTTGGGCTTGGAGAGGGAGAGAGAGAGAAAGAGAGAGAGAGAGAGAGAGAGAGAGAGAGAGAGAGAGAGAGAGAGAGAGAGAGAGAGAGAGAGAGAGAGAGAGATGATAACAGTATCTCACTCCTCCTCCTCTCTCTCGTGTCTCTCAGTTTATTGTAAATTTTCTGGATGTTGCGGTTGCTTTGCTTCACTTCTTAGCAGCAGATCTGATTTTATTAAGGACGAGAGAGTTTTCCGGATTGTACCAAACCATCTGTTTTTGCGTTAATACCCAGCAGTCCTGTGCGTAACTGCATCCATACTATCATTATCCTTTCTATCAACACGGATGTCCAACTTCAAGGAGAGGATATGTATCAGGGCATAATGACAACCAACCACGGACCCCCCTCCTATGAGGCCGGATTTCTGCACAACGCCTCGGCGGGCACCTCTCCGGTTTATGTGCCCACCACCCGGGTCGTCACCCCCATGATCCCGGCGCTGCCTTACCTCCAGACGCCCGGTGCGTCGCAGCAGAGCAGCCCCGTGTCGAGCCACTCTGCCTGGGCGCAGCCGTGCGCCGACTCGGTGCCCTCGTACAACCACTCTCCGGTGTCTCCGCGCTTCGCCTTCTCCACCAGCCCGCCTCTGTCCTCCGGAGTGGCCACGGCCCGGGAGACGGCAGCTTCTTACAGCAGCCCGTTAAACATCTCTGCCAACGGGAGGGAGCACTACGGCGCTCGGAGCCTCAGCGGGTCGTATCACAGTCCCTACCCGGCCTACATGAGCCCGAACGTGGGTGGAACGTGGCCGGCGTCCCCCTTTGATAGCCCGGTCCTCCACGGTCTCCAAACCGGCGCGCCTCATGGCACAACACGGCATCCAAACATAGGTGAGCAACTGGAAAATAAATTATTTTAGCATTTAAATATTTTGTGAAGTGTCTTGCTGATCATTTATTTTCATTAAACCGTATTTTCAGTAACTTCATTGTCACCACAAAGAGAAAATCAGCTCATTAAAAAGAGAGACAAGCTCTTTTATTTATTAGTTATAGTTGTCGGCGTTTAATCTAAAGTAAAGGAGCCGGTTTATGGCCATACAAGACATGAAGGAGGTGAAAGATTGCAAGGCCTAAATTTAAAAAAATCAGTCATTCTTTTCTGGTGTTACAGGATTGTTTTAAAAACAGAAATATATGCATAAACACAGACAAGTCAGATCTTTAAAACACTGTTTCGTCTGCATGTATATTAGAAACCTCTTCATTTTAATTCCATCAAGATTGAGTCAACTGATGCACTAAACACACCAGATTGCGCTTATCTGAAACATGATTTGAAAATGACAAATAAACCAATATTATAATAATACAACATAATTTTCAATATTTCACGCAACCACAATTCAAACTATGGTATAAAACAATTAGACGTCCTTGAAAATTAATTTTCCCATTTTTTAGGGAGTTTTTTGTGCACAACGAACATTTCTCATTTAAATGAAGCACGTGTGTTTTGTTTTCATTCATTACATTTGAGGCACCAATACAGCATTTTTTTAAAGCATATTTTAGAAAGTTACAAGCTGCCACGTGGGATCAATCATTACCGTGATGATGATATGATCATAAATTCACCGCAGAAAGGCTGATTGTCACCTTTGATCATTTCCCACTTCGCTTCTTTCACGATTTATGATTCAGCGAGGCATTTTGACGACACTTAATATCATATACGAGAACACATTTTAGTTAAATCATCCTTTTATGTTTGGCTGTTTTATTCCTAACGTGGTTATTTTAACCTGCTTAGTGGGAGAGGACCGTTTGATCAGAGCTGAGTTTCACTGTGTCGCTTTGTAATCATCACTCGTTTTAGTTATTTTACTTTATTAACTACATCACTTATTCTATGTGCCTCAGAGTGACAATTTAAAAAACTAACTAAAAATCCATAATTACTTCATTTTGATTTCATTTAAAAAAAAGACAAGGGTTCTGTACATTATTTTTAAATTTTTAGGATGTTTTGTAACAAAATGTTATGAAATGTTTATGAATAAATAAAACAGCAGGCCAGATTGGGTATTAATGCCATTTAATTAACGTTTCATTTAATAGTCAGACTGTTTAACCAAACAACCCCCCAAAGTCAAATACGATTAATCGATTAGAGTAAACTTTGGAGAGAAAAGAAGTCAAATTCTCTGATTGCAGCTTTTTCAAATTTGAATATTTATATCTTTATTTGATATTTGAATATCTTTGAGTTGTGGACAAAACAAGACATTTGATGATCTTGGGCTTTGGGAAACACTGATTGATATTTTTCACCATTTTCTGACATTTTATAGATCAAACAGCTAATTGATTATTCAAGAAATTTATCATCAGATTGATCGACAATGAAAATAATAGTTTCAGCCCTAGTGCTCACATATAGAAATTATGCAAAGGTGAGAGATGCAACATTTGATTGACTATACTGTATGTCAACAATTAAATTAATCAGCATCTATTTTGATAATTGATTAATCGATTTGAGTAATTAAAAAAAAAGTCAAAATTCTCTGATTGCAGCTTCTGAAATGTGAATATTCTCTGGTTTCTTTACACCTCTATGACAGTAAACTGAATATATTTGAGACTGAGGACAAAACAAGACATTAGGATGTCATCTTGGGCTTTGGCAAACACTGATTGACATTTTTTTTCTACCATTTGCTGATATCTTATAAACTAAACAACTAATCGATTAATCGAGAAAACAATCAACAGTGAAAAATAATCATTAGTTGCATTATTGGAGTGATAGAAGTGAATATTTAACTGAACCTGGATTGATAACACAGTTTATGTGGATAGTGAGTTGTGTTTGACTGGCGGATGAGGTCAGATTTGATTTGATATGAAGTGTACGTGAATCTGATCCTGATCGGCAGCTCAGGACTCAACTGAAGAGTCACTTCTTTTAGTGAGGATACTGACAATCATTTGTCTTTTAAGTGTAACCTGCTGCATCTTTATGTCCCTGTGCTGGATGCGGATTTGGCCTAGCTGCAGGTTGTACTCTGGACCATATCGCAACACACTGATTTTGCTTAGACTGTCACTTTTTTGAAGACTTGCACCTTTTGTGGTCTACATTAATAATCAGCGTTGTGTTCTTTTGACCCATGTTTCCTTCATTATCTACATTTACTGCAGAGTGATGGACCTTTTCATTCATTCTTGAGTACATTCCCATCTCATTATCATGTAATTTACACCCTAATCTGATGGGCCGGATCATTATTAGACTTATTATCACTTATTATTAGTAGTTTTGTCATATTAACAGTAGATTAACAGCTTATTACTTCCTCATTTATAAATATCAGCTACTCTTTCTGACTGCACTTAAACACGGTTCACCTCTTTTAGCTGTTTGATGAGGACAGTGTGACAGATAACAGCACTGATCCACTCTGACCTCTTCATCTAATCACAGTCACACAGTATAATCTAGCCTGTTTATTGCTGCTCCTCTGTACAGATGCGTCAGTAACAGGCTTCTCCTCATTGTGTTACAGTCACATCAGATTAAATCCCATCTCAGTGTTTGATGAAGCGGCATTCAGCCGTGCAGTGAGAGTCGGGAAACGCTGTCAGCTGTGACTTTTTCCTCTCAGTCAACGAAAGAAGAAATAAATCACAATGGGAATTATTTTAAAGGTCATTGTCAGTGATAATAAGCACAATGTTTAAACTATAATTTTTAAAACATCTGTGAAATTATTATTTTTAATCATTTAAATTTTTAATTTTTTTTATCATGACTTTTAATTTACTTTGTTATTATAAATGACATATAAACATCTTTGGTAAAACTGTTTAAGTAAAAAACAAGTTATGGATCAAGACTGTCAAAAGAGATACTGTATCTCAGTGGGACCTTTCTGGTTAAAAAAGGATAAAAACAAATAAAATTAAATAAAATATATGTTTATATGTTCTGCCTTGTTATGAGCATTTTTAAAAAAAACGATCTTACTTAAATCATAAAATAATTTTATGTAAATACCTGCACCAGATTTAAAAAGCAGTGAGCATGAAATGCATAAAATATCAAAATAATATTCAGTATAAGTAAAAATAATTCATTACAAGTAAACCTCCTGTACTGAAAATGTTATTTGAATAAAAGTATGCATTAAAATATACTCAAAAGTATTCAATGCAGAAAAGTGGCCCCTGTGAGTGTTTTATATTTATCATCATTACAATATTATTACTGCTACATTAATGTGAAAGCAGAATTTAATCTTTTATGGAGCTAAATTAAACTATTTCATTAATTGTTTAGTAGCTTAAATTACAACAATGCTTCATACATTTTGTTTTGCAAAACAATTTGTAACTAAAGCTGTCAAATAAATGTGGTGGAGTAAATATTTCTTAGTATGAAGTTGCGTAAAATGGAAATACTATACTAATACTAATATAATAGTAGGCTTACCTGAGTAAATGTTCATAGTTTCTTTACAACACTGAGAAAGGCCCCTCTATTAATATTATATACTGCGTATCACTGTTTCACTATTGCATATAGTAACTGTTGGCTAACCTATATATATAATTTTAAAAAGTACTTTAATCATGTTTTGCATGCAAAGTCTTTATATTCATTGTCATTAGTTAAAAGGTCCAGTGTCGGGGAAATAATCATGAAAAGTGAAAGTACCACTGATTATTAAAGCTGCAATGATTAAATCAATTAACAATGACTATTAAATTAATTTTGATATGATTAATCGGATTTTATATATATATATTATAAAAAAAGAGTCAAAATCCCTGATTCGTGCTCCTTAAATGTGAATATTTTCTGGTTTCTGGTTTTGAGTTGTGGACAAAACAAGACATTTGAGGATGTCATCTTGGGTTTTTGGAAACACTGACATTTTTCATCATTTTCTGACCATTAATAGTCCAAACTATTAATCGATTAGTCTAGAAAATGAATCGACAATGAGAATAATCGTTAGTTGCAGCCCTGTTACTGTGATTTAGATACAGCTGAGTAAATCAACTTTGTCACACTTCAGAGTTGCCACTGTATTCCCTCAACTGTGACAAAAACACAATTTAAAGATAGTCTTCACATATGTCATACTTGTTTTCACCTTTTTCCTCTCAAAGCGTCAGTGCTCCCTGATAAAGACACGCACTGACATTAACACAGCAGAAAAAAATAAACCTCTGTTTAGATAGACTGCATTTGTGCTTCTTTTGTGTGTATTGTCTTTTGTTGCTGTGTTGTGTTGGCTACAAGTGCTGCCTGGCTCAAGGTTAGCCTGCCCTGCTGTCTCTGTTGTGCTCTCAGCCTTGGAGGAGGCCTGCACATGTAGCACATGGAGGCCACATTTACACTAAAACAACAAAAACAACAATATGATCTGTTTAAATGAGGCTGTTACGGTTAATATGTTGGTGTTTTGCACATATGCTCCATCTACTCTCAGCATAACCTCATGTAGCTGATGAATAGTGTAACCTGTGCTGCTGTCACTATCACAGCACAGATTGGCGTCTCCTTCCTCTGAAGGGCTCTTTAGAGATGCTATATGTGCAACAGAGTACATTCATGAGACGTCACATTAACTGAGAGAAAGTCTCTATTTGAATATGATGGGGCTGTCTTCGTCTCTATTTCCAGCCGACTCTTTATCTCGGGGGGAGCTGCGAGATAAGGAGGGATTCCAGGCTGCTGTGTGGCCTGTAATAGGACTGTAGCCTGCACCTCCTGCTGCTGTAGAGACGCCACTGCAGTTGATAAGCGGGGCAGGAAAGTGGGTGGAAAGGATTTATGTGACATGAACTCACAGAAATGGGCTTGGTTTGGGCCTGTAATATAAACTGGACATGTGCTAAGTAGAGCTGCAATAATTAATCGATTAATTGACAAATTTTCAGTTATTAAATTAATCATTGACTATTTCTCGGTTTGAGTAATTTTTTTTAAGATTTAAGCTTCTTAAATGTGAATATTTTCTGGTTTCTTTAGTCCTCTATAACAATAAAGTGAATGTTTTTGAGTTGTGGACACTAGACATTTGATGGCGTCGTCTTGGGCTTTGGGAAACACTGATTGACATTTTACACCATTTTCTCACATTTTATAGACCAAAAAACTGATTGATTAATCAAGAAAATAAAAAACTGATTAATTGACAATGAAAATATTTGTTAGTTTCAGCTCTAGTACCATGTAACATATAGAAATGATGAAAAGGCGATTTCATTTTGGATGACAATGACAAAACATCAACAACAACAACTCGACATAAATCTGGTGTAGATTTGAGTATTAAAGAACTAATTCTAGCTCATATTACTTTTTGGTAATTTGCTTGTTTGTCTTTTGTTATTTGTTAACTTTTGTTGTTAATATTGTCAGCAGCAGTTTTATTGTTGATTTATTGTTTCTTGTATTTTGCTTGTTTTTTTTTTTTAAATTTTAATCCCTTTTTGATTTATGGTCATTTTATTGTTATTATTGTTATTAGTAGTTTTATATTTGTTGATTTTTTTGTGTGTTTTAATTACAATGATTTTAATTACATATTTATTTTTACATTATAATGTGTTTTTGTATGGACCCCAGGAAGAGTAGTTTATACCATGGTAGCAACTAATGGGGATTAAATAAATAAATAAATATAGCATTGAATGATCATTTAACACACTGGGAGCAGATTACTGTTGGATCCAGATCAGGCTTTTCAAGGGAAAAGAGAAACTGATGTTTTTGGCTTCTTTCTTGTCGTCCTTCATCAGACCTGTTTGATGACTTTGCTGAGGGGCGAGAGTGTGTGAACTGTGGGGCGATGTCAACCCCCCTCTGGAGGCGGGACGGTACTGGACACTACCTGTGCAACGCCTGCGGACTGTACCACAAGATGAATGGCATCAACAGACCTCTTATCAAACCTCAAAGACGGCTGGTGGGTGACAGCAGACCACTTTTGTACTCTGTACCACACAGTGAAGTAATGTTAAATTCACTTGCAGTATAACTCAGGGAAGAAATGTATTTTCTCTTGCATATTTTATATGCTGCAGTCAGCCTCGAGGAGGGTGGGCCTGTCCTGCACAAACTGTCACACCACCACCACCACCCTGTGGCGACGAAATGCAGAGGGAGAGCCGGTCTGCAACGCCTGTGGGCTCTACATGAAACTCCACGGGGTGAGAGAGGAGGGAGAGGAGGGAAAGGGGAGGAAGAGCATCTCTGATTCTGCTGAAATCTTCTTTATAACCAATTTAAACACATTTTTTTGTTGAACATAAAACTGGAATTTTAAATGAAGTCATAATGGTGACGAAAAGGGTTTGAAGATGTATCTTTAGAAATTAGTGGGAAAAGGTCAAGTCTTGAGGACAACAGACATTTTCCCGCCATATCCTTTTGTCTTTTGCACTTCTGCGTCTTGGCCTCACCTTATTAACATTTTTTCTCTGGTTTATTCCTTTGCCTCTGTGTTTTGACAGGTACCACGACCCCTGGCTATGAAGAAAGAGGGCATCCAGACCCGCAAACGCAAACCCAAGAACCTCAACAAGTCCCAAACTGGTGAGCTTCAAGACCACACATGCTCATGTTTGCACTGATATGTAGATATAGATATTAGAAGAGCAGCTAAGACTTTCTAATCTCGCCCATTCACATGTGCATGTTGTCTGTAATGACCTCAGTTCTGGTGCTCCACATGCAGGGACCCCAGGCAGTGAGGGGATCCCAGTCACGCCGAGCAGCACTCCCCGGGCCTCCACCACCACAGAGGAGCCTCGCCAGATAAAGACGGAGCCGGACACTCACAGCTTATACACACACCACAGCGCACACGCACAGGTTGGACAGCATTTTAGTCAAATTTCAGAGAATATTTAAATACAAAACTTGTTTTAGAGTCTGTGTTTGTGATGAGAAAAGAGGACGAGGCACTCATGACATTCAGCTGGAACAGCGAGGCCTAATATGGCCTTTAAGACAAAGGACAAACAACATAAACTACCGCACTGTTTAGACTAGTGGTTCCCAACCTTTTCCCTTTAGGGACTCCTTTTCTATCATCGAATAAACTGACGACCCCTGACTAAGTGCCATATTTTGTGGATATTTCATATTATATTCAACAGTACAGTTAATCCAAGTAGTGAACACAAGAACAACAGGAAGTTTGTGTCAAACAAGCACTTTGGATGAATTTTGAGCAGATTATTTCCTGTGAATATTGCATCAGAGATCCATTTTACTGTTAATTTTTGAACTTTTAAGGCAATTCTCTGTCTGTATCATGTATCATTTAAAATTTTTAACAATCATACCTATTTAATAGGCTTTTGTTTTGATAAATTCAGTGTTTTCTTTTAGCGGATGGTTGGACATTGCTCTATTAGCTCTTTGGTTGTTTTAACTGCATTTTTTTTTGAATTTTTAAGTCTATACTATAAGTCTATACTATAAGTCTATAAGTTGTCTGATAATCCCTTATAATCAAGAAGGCCACATGGCCCCTCGTGAAGCTTTAGAGACCCTTGGTGGGGGTCACATCCCTCAGGTTGGGAAGCAGTGGTTTAGACACAATTATTATAACCTAGATTCTGAGTCTTATTTTGCACTTATTATATTGATATTCCTCCCACATCCTATGGGAGAAGGAAAGGAAAAGCTCACTATTTGTATATCACAAAATCCTGAAGTGGCCTCAGCATTTCTTTCTCCATCCCTCTAGATTTCATCCCTGCCAGCCTACATGGCGGCTCAAAGTGGGGCCATTCCTCTCAAGATGTCCCCTGGGGGCCAAGGCGGGTCTTCTGGTTCCAAAGCTGAGCCCTGGAACAACCTAATCCTGGCCTAGAAGACCTGCAACCCAGCATTTCAACCCCATCTAGAATGATGAAACTCTCCTGAGAGTCAAGCGTCTGCAGAAAGCAGACTGCTACTCTGGATGCAGATGTTCCTGCAGCTTTACACACTGTACAGTGCCTTCAGTGCAATGCTCTGGGACAAATATGTGGGCGCCACAAAAGAAATGGAGATCTTAAACAGACCTGCACCGATACTGTATGCATGTTCAAGTCACAGAGATTGGTGGACTGAATAGAGTTTGTTAAACAGCAGCTCTGTGATCAGATACACACAACTTTTGATATGAAAAACTGCAGCAAGTGAAAAAAATCTTCTTTTTTTTATCCCCCTACCATGCCAAATACTGTAATATAAATCAGCAACAAATAACATTAACAGTCAGACTTTATCTCCCGAAGCTATTTTATTTCAATTTTCACATTATTGTGGATAATTTGCCATAAAATCACGGACACACAAAACATGTAAAGAATCACAACAGCACACCTTAATGTAAAACGTAGCAACATGGAAGAGTTGTCAGTTCACATCAATAACAAAAGCTGTTGTCACACATATGACATCACAGTGCAATGGAGGAGAATTAAAATTATATGTAAAACTCAAAAAGCTATGTCTCTTTACAAAACAAACTACGTGCTGGTTACTTAATAATCCACAGACTTTTTTCATATGTTTGGTAGATGGTTCAACCTGTCGAAAGGTGGTGGAGTCTGTGGATTATCCCCAGGATATCTGGTAAAGCACTTTGCCATGAAGTTTTCGTTTGAGGATGCAAATTCATTTAGCACCACAGACAAACACCCAGTCATCTCCGCTGTAATAGGGCGGCTCAGTCTCAGCAGCAACATCGCAAACAAGACCATCTGCTAAGCAAAATACCAGCAGGGGTAAGTGGAAAAGAAAATGATTTGCCATGTGGGTGAACTGACCCTTTTCCCATGCAAAAGATGTAATCTCACAATGCATCTAATTTCACAAAGAGAAACTAATCAAGAGCGTTTCTTATAAATTTACTGTAACTCAGAGAGAATCGCTCAAGACGTCCATCACTCCTCAATGCCATCAATCCCTATGAGATATGACCTTCAGTAAACATGACCTCCCACTCTGTGCAATAGGAACAGCTCCCTGGTGGCATTTTGATTTAAAGTGTAAAAAAAATAGAAGTCAGTATTGACACCTCTATGATAAACTACCTATACAGCAAATAAGTTGCACATGATAAATGTGGATGGAAGTAATGGCACATATCTCCCTCTGCTGACACAGCGCAGATGTGCAACAATAAGAAAGCTTAAAGAGGACCTATTAAGCGTTTGTGCTTTTTCTCTTTCTTTTAATGTGTTATATAGTTATTTATCATGTGCAAAATTACAAAGCTCAAAGTTCACACTAACACAACAATCTGAATTATTGTCAAATATTCTGCAACTATTTTGATAATTGATTTATTGGTTTGAGTATTTTTTTAAGAAAAGAGAAGGAAAAATTCTCTGATTTCAGCTTCTTAAATATGTAATAATATGTGAATATTTTCTGGTGTCTTTACTCCTGTATGACAGTAAACTGAATATCTTTTGAGTTGTGGACAAAACAAGACATTTGTGAACGTCATCTTGGGCTTTGGGAAACGCTGATCAACATTTTTCACCATTTTCTGACCAAACAACTGATCGATTAATCAAGAAAATAATCGTCAGATTAATCAACAATGAAATTATCCATTAGTTGCAGTCCAACGTCCACGCCAAAGGGAGTTACTTTCCCCCACAGAAACGCTGCTCCTGAACTGCCTGAAACACTTCGCTTGAAGTCCCGCCTTTTCTTCCGTAACATGGTGATGTCACCAAGTAACACATTCGCATAATACCTGCCTAGCGGCTATTTTGACACGCCCTCAAAAAAAGCTAGTTAGAGTGGAGTCTAAAGAGTTTGTTTTGGTTGACCAATCACAACAGAGTGGGCCAGCTGACCAATCACAGCACAGAGGAGCTCAAACAGAGCATTTCAGACAGAGAGTGAAAAGAGGTGCTGCAGTACAGCCGGTATGAGAAAAATATGTTTCTTTGAATATTACAGCATGTAAATATGTTCTAGTAGAAATCCAAAACATAAGTATGCAACTAAAAATAAGCATAATAGGTCCTCTTTAATCATCTTTAATGCTGTTAGTATTTATTATTAAAGGCACAAGCCCAAACTACACACTATCATCTTACTATCATACCTGAAGGTTCTTTGATAGACTCTATGACAGTGTACATTGTATCAAGGCTGTACAGATTGTTACCAATACTTAATGCTTTAATTTGCTTGTGACAAGCATGGGGGGGGGGGGGGGGGGGGGGGGGGGGGCAACATGTGAAAATGTGGGCTATCACCACATGTAATTACCAACAAATATATGAGCATATATGTAAAAACTCCACTCCAGTATAAATGTAATACACCATTTGTGATATATTGTAAGTAAAGACACCCTGAGAGGTGGACATGTGGACTTTCTCAGTGTGCACTAACACTACCTGATGCCCTTCCTCTGTGCGCAACTGTAGCTCTACTGAGGAAACTAATAAAGACAAAGCATTTTGACATAATGCAAGTGGTATGTATGCTGTAAAAGTCATTGCACTTCAAACACATACCAAACATGTGTGGCATACTGTATTCACAGCAACTTCCTCATCACCTTGGCAGAGTTTAGTTGTGAAACTTCGTCTGAAAACTGTATCCTTCCAATTTGTAGGTATTCTTTTGTGAACTTTACAATATCTTTGATAAAAAGCTGGATGGTACAGTAATTGAAGTCTTCAGTCAGCTTCTCCCTGATGACCTCGGCATATTTGTCCTGCACCATCTCCTTCCAACACTGTTGAAATGTGAGTCTTATTTGATCCTGGATGGCATCAGAGACCTGCGATCTATAATCAAACGCAAACGCACGTCCTTTTTCTAAATGTTTCTCAAAGCTTCCACTTCTCTCTGAAAGCAGAACCTGAGCAGATTCGATCACAGTGTTGACCTCCTGCGTGCAGATTTTTTTCTCCTCTTCTGGTTTGTTTTCAAAAATACTGTGCATACTTTTGAAGTAACTCTTCCAGTCCTGCTCCTGCACGGCTATCATTAAAGCTAAACTCTCAGATCTCAGAAAGTTTTTCACAGCAGAAAACAGAGTTTCACATAAAGGGTTAAGAGCAGTCTTTTTAGCTGCTTTAACGTAGCTCTCGTGGTCCTCAGTCTGACCCATACAGTCCACTTGGCTGTAGTTAATATCCCTGAACAGATTCTCTTTAGTTCCTTTGAAGCCCCAGCATTTCACATAACCAATATGAGTCTTTACTCCATACAAGCTCCACCACTCCTGAGCTTTCTGAACCAGGTTCAGCATGCATGGGTTTGTGTTTCTAGCCAAACACGGGCTGTTCATGGTGAAGACGTACACCTTCCAGTCCTCTGAGACCGTCTCTGACTCCAGGAGCTCCTGGGTTTGTTTAATAACTATATCCTCGCTGTGTTCGCCATTGTTGTAGTTTGGATAATAAGGTCCATACATGACAATCTCATCTTGTTTCTCAATAACGGCCCATGAATGCTGCTTATCTTCTGCACCACATTCCTCAGTGATGTCACGGTGAAATGCCAACAGTTTCTTGTTGACTGACTCATTGAGCAAAATGTCACCGATGGCTTGTCTGAACTTGAGATGCTCCAGTACGTTCTTCACAGCGTATTCTGTGTTAGCCCAGTAAAATATCTGCTCCAAGAAGCTCTCAGTGTCAGTCAGGTGTTTTGTCCCTCCATTCACACAGATCTCAGCTGAGCACTGGTAATCCCAGCTCGTCCTGGAACACAAAGATATCTCACTGTAAGGCATAAAAGTGTCTGTGAGCAACACAGAAAAACATAGTGAATGTTACATTTAAACATACATACATTTAAACGCAAAGTCCAAAAGGACCTGTGATAAGAATTTGGGTTTTATTTTTAAAGTTATATTTGAGATAAATACACTTATTTGCTTTGACGGATAAAGTTTGGTTAAAACAGTGGAGCCAATACCAAGAACTGCCCATCGGCCGGAACAAACCAGACTGTTTTGGGTTCTGCCACATATTTCAATTTCTTGGGCGGATTTGGTGTATCCCCAACATTCGCCAAGAAGATCGATACCACTCTCGTGTCTGTCCATTGAATATGAATCAACAGCCAGCGGCCATTAGCGGTTAGCTTAGCATAAAGATTGGAAATGGGGAAATAGCTAGACTGCCTCTGTCCAGAGGTAACAAAATCCAACATATTCTTATCCCATCTCGTCACATACTCAAGTTTTGTCAAACCCCTTGGTGTCAATTTCCGGTCACAATAAACATGCTTAACATTGTGAATTAATCAAAAACACTTGCATATGCCTAGGCAACAAGAACAAGAACAAGAACAAGATATTCCTTTATTAGTCCCACAGTGGGGAAATTCAGTTTTACACTCTGTTGTTCACACAGTACATATATGTCAGAGTGAGGGGGCTGCTCCTGACAAGTGCCCAGAGCAGTTGGGGGTTCGGTGCCTTGCTCAGGGGCACCTCGGCAGTGCCCAAGAGGTGAACTGGCACCTCTCCAGCAACCAGTTGGTCTTGGTCCATGGGGGATTTGAACCGGCGTCCTCTGCGTCCTAACCCAAGTCCTTACGGACTGAGCTACTGCCGCCCAAAAAAAAACCCAAAACCACTTAGTTTCTTTGTAGGAAAAACTAACAGGGCTGAGCTTCAAATTACGATTGTAAAATAAAAATGGGGCTTAACGTTGTGAACACGTGACACAAACAAACAGCTGATTGTAGAGTGAAAGTGAGACTTTACGCAAGGGACATGAACCGCGGTCTCCTGGATGAAAGTCCTGTGTTTGTGGAACACATCCTCACCTCCCCTCCTGCCTACCTTGTGTGTCTCTTTTACGCTTTTTAATCCAGACTCCCCGACTACTTTAGCTGAGTGTTTACTATTGCAGAGGATGATTTAACAGAGTAGTTAACTGAAAGCCCAATGTATTGCCTTCAGGCGCTAAAGGGTGCTCTGTGTAGCGGTATCAAACACTGATGGGCGTGACAAAATTTACGGGCAGATTTCATTACCTTTTGACTGTTTCCCCATGTTTCCGGTCTTTGAACTAACCTGACTAACCTGACTAACCTAAGCTTAGTGGCTGCAGATTCATTTTTAATTGACAGACATGAGACTGGTATTTTCCTCTAACTCTGCAAGACAGCAAATAAGCATATTTCCCAAAAAGTCATACAGTTCCTTTAAAATTACAATTTTGTTAAAACAATCTTTGAAAGTCAATAAAAAAACAAAACAAAACAGTAAAACGGTAGCAGAACAGGTTAAAACAAGTTAGGGCCAGACCGGCCGCATGACTGGCCGCAGAGTCAATGTTTGGCTGGCCCCCCTGGGCTACTGAAACATGACACCGCAACATGGTGGACTCTATTGAAATGGACCCACTCCCTATGTAGATATGAAGGGCTCCTTATAAGCTAACGAAAACACAGTGGTTCTTAGTTTCATGTGATTATACACTAAAGAAAACATAGTTATGAATATTATTTTCCATTTCTGCTATAAATTCCCCCAAACCCTACATACTGGTCCATTAAGTGTCTGCTCTATGAGCATATTTCTATGGGAAAATACACTTGAGAAACACAATGATGTATATCATTAAAAGCATGTAATATGACATGAGGCATGAGGAAATGAAAATGACACCTGAAATACTCTGTGTCCTAAAACAACCCGGGCACATAAATAAACCTGCGACTTTCAGGTTGCAACACATCCGTTAAGACAACAGTTTCACGCCCCATATGAACTGTATATATACTGTAAGTACTTACTGCAGTCTGGCATGCTCTTTGGCTCTGTCACTGTCACATCTGTCCAGCAGAGTTTTCAGACTGGCCAAACATTTCTTTGTGTAGAGTGGAAGCTCGTCTTCATATCCACTGAACAGAGGTCGTTTACGGCTCAACCTGAATGAAAACAGGCTGATCATCATGCAGGATCAGAAAACAGAGTACATACAGTAGTGAGGCTGGTAAACATGAACCAAATACTGCTTTGCGGGAGATCTATGTATAACATTAGCTGATGGGTTTGCTGATAGAATAAATGAATTTAAGAGCCTATGCAATGTTTCAGCTACTTCAGCAAAGAAAAATGTGACACATATCAGGATGCAAGGAAACGTCATAGTTTTTGTCAAAGTAGTAACAGAGTTTACTCACATTTGAAGCTCTATCCAGACTCCTTCGCCCTGGAAGTTCAGGAATCCAATTCAATTATATCGTGTCTCCTCTTTCCTCTTGTAGGATCAATCATTTAGTTGTCTCCTGATTACAAGAGAAACACCTCTGACGAACAAAGCGTCATAAGCGACGGCTGATCGGTTGCACTCCCAACATGTTTTTTGGACAACAGCTTGAGAGCTTGTGACTTTCAGCGCTGAGCTCCTCCTCTTAGTAATACTCACGGTCATGTACACATCATTTTCCCTTCATACTGTTGATGTATTGCCTCTTTTAGCCAATCTAGTGCCTGTGTCACTAACTGCCTTATGGCACCCTCAGCTACCCTTTTTTCCAGTTTGGCAAGTTAAAAAAAATTCAGCTGCAAAATGACACACATAACTGTGCTTGAAGTTGGCTGTAGTTTATAACTGTGCACCCCGGGGCAAAACCTATTAATTGCACAATTAGTCCTCTGTTCACATAGCAGAAAAAGTCAGTTTATGATCCACACGACATGTGTGTCTAGGGCAAAGTCGATATTGTGAATGACAATTTATCAGAAAGCATTTTTTGTTCTATATAATCTTAAAACTTATTCATTGGTGTGTTATAGGAATTTGAAACTTTAATTAGAAAATTATATTATTTTGATAAACACACTGTGTTGTGTTTAAAAGGGTTTTGTTTGTTATCTTAACACCGACCTGCAATAGTCTGGAGTGTTTCCAACATTGCCTGAGGGCTCAATAGATCAAAAGCCACACAGCAAAAGTTTTGGCAGAGTGAAAGAAAATGACAACTGGTGATATATTGAAACCATTTTGAACCCATCAAAACAACAACTGTGGAGGTCTGACGCCTTTAATCATCATCACTATTTTACATATCTGCGTGATTCTTCAGCAACATCTCAGCAATCTGTGATTAATCTCCTTTGTGCTTTCATGTGGTTTCTGAGAAATGTTTTCAGCTGATGGAGGTAAACGTGTAAAGACAGTGTCACATTAAAACAAAGGCATGTGAGCACATATGAGGAGACTGTTGTTACAAACAGTGCCATGCAGAGTAACACGTTAGACTGGATCTGGGTGTTACTGTGTGTGTTCTGTGCATTCAGGCTGGAATATTACAACACACACTGCTTCAATACTTTTATTTATGATTTTTAAATAAAATGTCTCAATAACTATTGGCTAGATTGCCAAGAAATGGTTTCACAACCTTCATGGTGCCCAAAGGATGACTCTTATTGACATTGTCGATCCTCTTGCAACATCATGAAGTTGACCTTTGAGGCTGTTGTCGTGTGCTATTTGAGGGGATTTCCATAAAATTTGCTACAGAAACTCATGTTCCTCTCAGGGTGAATTGTGATCACTGTGAGGATACACTGACTTGTCATCTCACGCCACCATCAACATTAGAATTAGTTGAAAACGCTGGTGTATGACATAGACTGTATATAAGAAGCTGCACGTAGTCGCTGTCATGTCACCCATTGGTTTATGGACTACGGTTTTGAAGCCCTGAGTTTGAAATTTTGGCCATCGTCATCCTGGTTTTTGGCCATCGCCATCTTGTTTTTTTTTTGCACCATAATTTACTAAATGAACATCATGCTACATTGAAGAAGACTTGAAACTAGTGATTGAGACCATAAACTCATGTTTACAATGTTTACTGAGGTAATAAATCAAGGGAGAAGTAGGCTCATTTTCAGATAGACTTCTATACAATCAGACTTCTTTTTGCAACCAGAGGAGTCGCCCCCTGCTGGATATTAGAAAGAATGCAAGTTTAAGGCACTTCAGCATTGGCTTCACTTTTCAGCCCAAGAGGTTTCCCACTGGTTTATGAGCAATTACCTGCAGAACTAATGCCTGTTAACCTCAGCTGCACCTTGTATTTCGTATTAGCAAACCAGGCAAAGTGGTAAACATTGCTAAACATCACCATGCTAGCACTGTTATTAGCATTTAGCTCAAAGCACCACTGTTGTGCGTTCAGTCCCACAGAGCTGCGATGATGGCTGTAAAACCTAAATCTCTGTCACTTCTTGTCCATGTGCAAACACCAAGAAAGAGAGACAGATAAAAGCAGCTTTCCTGATCCAGTCAATAAACTTGCTGATAGGATTGCTGCAGGCAGCAGAAAATACTTCTATTCTAACTTTACAGTACATTTTTCATAATTAGTAATAGAGCACAGTTTTATTTATTTTACCTGACACAGGTATCAGTATTACCCAGGCGTAAACCACAACTCATACCGTGCAATACTCTCAGGTGAAACTTTATTACATTTACTGTGCAGTACCTATTTTTCCACTTACAATTGTGTTAAATAGTCTGTTTATTGTCAATACGGTTTATATTGCTCCTATTTTTTAAAAATATTTCATTCTATTTAAATTGTCATATTTTATGTCTATCTACTTTTATTTTTGCACTATCCCCTTTGCTGCTGTACACCGCAAATTTCCCCACGGTGGGACGAATAAAGGAATATCTTATCTCATCTTATCTTAAATTAATTTCACACTGATTACATACCATGTCCTCTGTTGATTTGCCATAGTAGGAAAAGCACAGGTGCTACTAATTACATTAACTAGGACTTGGTTCAATTCAAGTGTTCCAATATGCCAATTAGTGGTAATAGTATTACACATGCTGACTTGTTGGCACACACTCACAGCTTACTGGGACTCCTGAATAGAACAGAGCCGTTGCTAATGTCATTAGTTGCACCAGTGATACTATGGCAAATTAAAAGTGTGCTGTAAAAAAGGCCTATTTCTCAGGGGGGCTTTTCCCTGAATTTTGCGTCTCTATGTGTTTTCTTACTTTTTATGAGTTTTGAGTATGTAGAAAATCATCCAGGTTCTCACTCGGATGTGTGTCTCTAATGCCATCAGTTTGTTAAGTTGACTTCTTACTTCCAGGTGGATTTTAGCCAGAGTTTCATATTGTTTTAGATGCACTGTCTCACTCCTCTTCTTTCTTTCTATGTGGGTGTTTTGGTGCACCCATTCCTTCAAGCTGTATTATTGTATATTTCCATATGTCAAGTGTTTTACTGATATCTGCAAGTTTGTGCATATGTGTTTGAAACTGCAAGAAAGAGAGAAAGTCAAAGAGATGTTAGGTGTAGGTATTTCCATGCTCAGATGGTGGATCTTGGATGTCCTCTACTGACTTGACAATTCACACATGGCTGTAAGAGCTAGACACCTACTGAGGCCTCATTTTAACTCATAATAAAGTATCTTTTACAGGGAACAGGGCACAGTTTTGACACACTGAACACATTTTAGTTTCTCTGTTTTAGTGTGTTTGCAGAGACTGTTTTTGTTTGTGTTCAGGAACACGTAGACTCTTATCATGGAATTTGACCCACTGGATCAACTTTCTACTGGCAGTGCATGAAACAATGCCACGGCTGCAGGAGAACCCGATGCCTTCCACAGACAGGCGTGAATGGTGATTGTCAAGAATTAAGAGAACTTTCTATTTGTGACAATTTTATCTTGATATACAATTAATATTTACCTTTTTCTTATTAGGATATAGTATTTAGTAGGCTTCATTTTATTTATATCTATTTCTTATATATTAGATGGTCATAATATATATATATATATATATATATATATATATATATATATATATATATATATATATATATATATATATATATATAGTTTTTTTAAAGATATTTATCTATCCTGTGCATACGTTCTTGTACTTTTGTTCTTTGTACCTTTTATCATATAAAAATGACAATGCTAATTGTATAAATTGCTTGACTGAATAAATAACGATAAAAATAACTATTTGAATAGCTTTTAAAAACGACAACAAAAGTACACATTGCCACGCAGTCAGACAATAAGGCATAAAAGTCTAAACATACTGTACAACAACATACAACACATACAAGGAAAAGTTTGTCTATTTTTATCTATGAATGAATTAATTATTATTAATTTGCAAAATTATTTAAAAGCAGATAGAGCTTAAAAAGAAAGACTAATTCATCTCCATAGTTTTCTAGATGGTAGAGAACACGCACTGTGTCAGGTAGTGTGTTAGTGTGAGCACACTGATGGTGATCTCAACTCGCAGGTATCAGTCCTGGGATTATATAATTTCAGTGAGCAGGTATGAGTTCCCTTTCGGATGAGTGACGGACCAATCAGAAGCCGTGCTCCACTGACAGTCCGCTGAGGCGGGGCATCACACCAGCCGCTCTGGTCGCTCATTGGACACTGCCCGCTATGCCCATGGCTTGTCAGCCAATCAGAGGCGTCTGTCGATCTGACGACATCGTGACCGTGAGCCGCTTTCTCTGCATGGTGCTACCGGCGCTGCTGCAGCTCAGCGACGCAGCGCGTTGATGGGGAACATCTCTGCAGGTTTACATATCAGTTTGTCAGTCTAACTGCTGAACACACGGAGCAACATGGACATCTTGAAGTCACTGGGCCACCCGGAAGAGATATTAAACCTGTTTAAATTTAAGATGGGGGGATGCAGAGCCGTCATGCCAAAGTTGGATTATGTGAGTAAACCCTCTGTTTTAAAATATGCAGTATACTGAGAATAAACTTGTCATATGAATACAGAGATAGTAAGCGCATACAGGTTGGATACATGGTTGCATTTACAGATTTGCATCTCAAACATCAAGAAGCACATACTGTTCCCCTTTCAACAGCACTAGACAGACTACAGCAACACGGAACCCACATAGGCCAGTTAACAAGCCTGCGTTGTAATGGATTGACCTATATGGTGCTTTCCGATGGAAACAGAGTCGGCTATAGTTGCACTAATTAGATCTCTCACTCCGGTTCTAGCTCGGGTGTAAACAGGCAGGCAGAGATGACCATTGACTTGGGATTTAAGTTACATAATGAGCTTGGAGGGTTCAACAGGGGGGAGAGATGTGCGCATGTTTCACGGCTAATCCCAGTGTTTTAACACCAATGTGACCCGGAGGGAGCCTGCATAGACCAGTCTCTTATTTTGGTTGGCAGCATCATTATATGACCCAGACAAAAGTTTAACTCAATCATAGACACATGCATTGTGCTGTGAATCTAACCATATTATTACAATAACAGGTTTCCAGGATAGTGTTGGTTACAAGATACTATTCATTTTTCTATGAGCGTAGGATGGAAGCTCCTAAAAACAATCTCACACTGTTATGTAGTGCAAATTATTTATTTATTTGGATAATGACAGAGCAGCCGTCAAACTGATACTGAAACTTTTTCTGTGACCTACCACATTTTGTTACCTGATCAGAAAAATGGACTAAAATTGTCATGCAAAAGTAGCCTGGCTCCAAACCTCAGACCACCGGTAATTCATTTTGACTCTCAGGCTGTTGCAAAAGTAGTGACCCCATATAATTTAGACAGAGCCACATATTTGTGATTATAGTTATCACTTTACCTGTTAATATTTGGTCAAAGCATCCATATATTTTTCACTGTTAACCCTCTGGCATCACAGAATCTGACAGGTCACAGACCTGTACCCACTCATGCTGTCCATCCTGTAGTTCCTACTGTCTCCCATCGGGTGTCAGCAAAATACACTGCTATCCATTTGCAGCAAATTTCCCCAAACAGCTTGATTCACCTCTGGGTTGAAATGTGGTTTAACTAGCTAATTTGGGCTAATGCTGTTATCAAGTTTAAATAATCCTGTTTATTGTCATCCAGCTAATTTGGTTCAGATTGAAAGCAGTTTGAAGATTGACCCTGGATTGAAATTATGAGCTACGTTAGAAATCGCATACTTTTTCTTATAACTTTTAGTACATAACACAGTTGTCTTTACGAAGTATGTACTGTTGCATGCAGTATGCCACAATTGGGAAACAGTACTGCGTCATTACGTTGTACCTTGAGCTTTGACTCTGCTGGCATGCTGGCTTATATACTGCAAAATGCAACAGTATGTAGTAGGACGTCCTGGTATTTTTGGCATACATACTATGCATTGGGACATACTAATTCTTTTTCTGGCATACCAGATAATATGGTAGTGTACTGGAACACACAATTTGAGTAACACTGAGCTCTTACTTTGAAATGAAGGCAAAACAAGCAGAGAGTTGAAACCATGTTTGGCATTCATATTATACACATACTATACAGTATACTGTACATAGTGCTGATCACGTGATTGCATTTACATGAGGAAGGTGTGTTGGGAACTCACCCAGCATGCAACGGGGCAGCACATTCATGGACATAAGTCATATTTTATGGGGGTTCCTGCATTGTTATGGCTGTCTGTTTTTTTTTTTGTTGTTGGTGTTTTTCTAACTTATATTTTATTTTATGTTTTATGTCTTGTTGCTCACAGTATCTCAGGCAAAATTTGGTTTAGTGCTTTTTTAGTGGACAAACTTATTTTGTGTTTATTTTATCATGTGTAAGTACAGGTAACTTAATTTTGATGATTACAAAGTGATAAACCTGCATGTTCTCATCTAAATGTGTAAATGTCTGGGTCATATCTAGCTAGACTTGGGCTTGACATCAGTCCCAGATAGATTTTAAACCAACTTTGAGGACCTAAAAAGAAATCCAGACTCAGGATAACTGTTGTACATACATGCAGAACAAGGTCATGCTTTTTGACAGTGTTCATATGATTTATTGTTCTATATTAAATATTTTTATAATGCACGCAGTCACAGTGAAAACATAGTCCCTCAATCATGATGATGATGAAGGTCCCTAATCACCAAGAGGCAATATTAGTAGTTTAATTTAAAACAAGAAGTAACTTAATGTTGTATTTTATTAAGTTGGAGAAGATCCGATATTACGGGGTCAACTGACTTGTTTTCACTGATATGGCAGCCTTTCCTTAGTCGTGTTGATGCCTTAAGCTCAGATAACTTTGTGGCTGAGTAAAGTTTGGTGTATATATACAGTAAACGACCAGGAACATTGCAAACAAAGCACTGGAAGGACCCCTGATTTGTCTTTGTGTTCACAGTTTTCTACTGTACGTGTTTATGCACGTTAGTGTCCTAGATAATAGGGTGCTGTCCTAGACCCCCTAATAATTTATCATTATTTATTTAAACTATGATTAATTTATGTGTATATTTGTGTGTATTTATTCATCTTTTTTGTGCACTTGCTTTCCTTGCATGGTTTTAGCTGTGCGCCCTCTGGGTATGGGTGGGATAGATATCAGTCCGAACATGTTGCAATGGATTGTCAGAGTTGTATTAACAAAATTTGTTTTAAAAAAGTAGCCAAACAACATACGCAGATAGCGCTATATACTATTTTAGACTTATGTGTGAAAGCACTATATTTTCTAATGTCTCTGTGTGCTCTGACAGCAGCGCAGCCTGCGTTGTGTTTAGCAGCCATATTTCTGTACTGGACGCAGATTATGAAACGTACAGCTGGTGTTGTGGATAGAGGTGGGAGGAGCGGTGTAATCACAACAGCAGATCTACAAACGCTGTGCGCAGACTCGACTCACCTACTAGTGTCAGCAGACTGTTGGTAGATCAGCGGAGCGCTTGATCACGCTCACCCAGACGTCCTCCTAAGCGTTTTTCATCTCCTTCGACCCCGCAGCTCGCTTGTCCTCTGTAGGCCACATGTTGCTAACGTCCCCACCAGCTGTGGCGTCGACATGGACAGAGTCGTTTCATAGCTGCAGGGTCGGTGGTGCTGTGTCGGGTTATTCGTATGGCCGGAGCTTGCTGCAAGTGTCCAGTCACTCTGTCCGTGTTCAAGCGCTCTCTCTCGGTGGCACCGCGGGGCTGCGGGCCCGCTCCTCGGTCCCTCCTACCGGGCTGGAGGCTCGGGGAGCGGGGCCTGCAGGAGGCCGCCCGACCCTCCAGCGCCCTCAGACCCGCAGGCTTTTACCGACACACGGCCTTCTTCTGTCTCTCCTGCCAGGAGTCCATGACTGATAGTCTGCGGACCTGCTATCTGTACCTGAACCAAACCAGTCGGAGTTTTGCAGCTGTGATCCAAGCGCTGGACGGGGAGTTGAGGTGAGTTACAAGCTGGCTCCAGGTGAGGAGGGGTGTGTCTGTGCGGGCATGTTTTCTTTGCTGAAGGGCAGAACATGGGGCGTTGTCTGGGGTGCTTCCCCTTTCTGCTCTTGTACTTGAAACGTGTACAATGTGCAAATCAAAAGATAGGCTACACTGAAAACTATTTAAACCGGCTAAACTATTATTATCAGCGGTTACTCCTTGGACCGGATCCAGTACTCTCCAGAAAACAGTCAACAACAAATAATGGCATCCGGTGGAGTTGCAATAATGTCTGACAGCAAAGCACACAGATAGCTTATCAATAGCTCATAGTAATAGCCTCAATAGACCAGAATGCACTGCAGCATGACCCAAGTCTCTTTAGGGGCTTCATTACATGAAAAGGCTGCTTAGTTAAATAAAGATTAAAAAAAAAAAAAAAAAAGAAGAGGCTGCTTATATCTTGCCATGTACTATCTGATTTTTTAAACCATTATGTTTTATAGTATATTTGTACATATTGTCTGTTTTTACTTGGTATGCTATGGACCTTTTCACCGAGAAGATAAATTAACAATTCAAATGCACATCAGCTGTGATATCTCCACTAAATTACTTTGCCTAATACCAAGTTTTTTTTTCCCCAAATGTATTTATGTAGATTACAAAGGAAAGTACAGTATAGTACATAGATAAACTATGACCACACATGTTATACAGTAAAACATGTCACATAGAACTGCAACAACCTCATTACCTATTAATCTGTGATTTTTTTTTTATCATAGTGTATAGCATAACTAGAGATGAAGATAATTTCTTTATAAATGGCTTCTTTTGTCCAACCAGCAATTTAAAACCCCCAAAAACGTACAGTGATATTAAACAGGCTGAAGCAGCATATTCTCACATTGGAAAACCAATATTCTTGATACATTTATGCTTGATAAATTACTTAAATAATTAATCTTTCATCAGTAGTGTAGCTGATACATTTTCTGTTGATCTGCAAAGCGAGAAATTGGCTAATTGGCTCATCTCGGCCAGTGTCACTCAGCAAACAAATAAATGCTTTTGATGCAGCCATTCAGAGAGAGATTTAATGTGTCAAGTAAAAGTAACATGACACAAATACACCTTAGTGTGTGTGTACTTTATATATATCCCAGGTTAAAGGGAATCCTCTACATATAGACTAACCTGACCTGTGGCGACCTGCTTGACACGCCTGCTATTTTTGTCATATTTTGAATCAAAGACAGGGCAGCTTTTTGTGTCCACGTGTAAAAATACACAAAAATTTTAAAGCCTCCTGTCTTTGTGATCCAGACATGCAGTTTGTATTTTCTACCTGGTGCTGCGAGCGCTGGACACAGTGGAGGATGACATGACCATCCCTCTGGACAAGAAGGTTCCCATGCTGAATGACTTCCACACCTACCTGTACCAGGATGAGTGGCGCTTCACAGAGAGCCAGGAGAAAGACCGACAGGTTCTGGCGGATTTCCCCACGGTCAGTAGCACTACATGGTATTACCATACAGTCTATGGGTAGCACATACAGTAGAACGGCAGTAGGCAGGTACATTAGAGTTTCCAGGCTTAAATTACTGATGCAGTCCCCTTTAAATGACACATTTTCGGACACAATGGCAGCATAAAATACCATGTTAATGACCGGGTTTGTTGGTTGTCTAATATCAGTGATGGCATGTGACAGAAAAGGCTCAAGTCAAATCAGATTAAAGGCTGTTATAAATCAGTAACTGTAATCTTCATGTGTACTTGCAACCTAGATATCACTGGAATTCAGAAACCTTGCTCAGGAATACAGAGACGTCATCTCGGATATCTGCCACCGTATGGGAGTAGGCATGGCTGAATTCCTGGAAAAGAAAGTGGGATCCATGAAGGAGTGGGACCTGGTAAATGTCAACTTCATGTTAAGATACCAGCAAACATGTTAGACATATTAGAACAGAAACATGTGTTTGAATGGCAATAATAGTTGCATGATTTAACAGCACAAACAGATCTCTGCTTATGGTACCATAACATTCGAGATAAGCAAACTGGCAGATTAGAGCAGCGATACTATTGTTTTGTCTCAAGGCCCAGACACACCAAACCAACATCGAGGAACTAATGGTGAAAAAAGCTGCCAGTTGGGTCGCCTCACGTCGCTTTTGTCTTGCACTCGAACACTCTGCAAAGAGTACAGCCAACAGCTGACTACCATGTACGTCCTGTGCCTGCAGGAGATGAAATAACTCTCCACACCAGCAGGTGGCAGTAGTTTGTATTTGCCATTCAGAAAGGGAAGCTGGAAGACCAAGGATGGCGGATATACAAGCTGTTATTATGAAATGTACATGAAACAAAGTGGTGTTTACCAACCATTTTTACACCACTCTCCCGCCCCACTTAGCTTCACTCCAGATGGCCATGTCGCTGTGAAAATATCCATTGCCTAATGATCAGATGAGATGAAGATGAAAAATGTGAAGAGCCTTCTGTGTTTGCCCTCTTGACTTTACTCATTTGCTTCTTTCCTCACTTCCGCTTCTCTTCTTGTGCACTGATTTAAGCTGAACAGCCAATCAGACTGATTTCTCTCACCAATGAGCTCCGAGGCTGATTCAACATGCTGAATTGGCCGGAAAACCTCAGACACGGGAAGACTAAAGACGACGGTGCGGGATACACCACAAAAACTAGACCCACAGACGCTCACTGATGGCCCCAAACTGTCCGACAGCCGACTGTGGGCTTGGTGTGTCAGGGCCTTTAGGTGTCTTTTGGCTGTGAAGAAAATGTTATTATTGACAGCTTCAGTCTGACTTAATAATGTGTTTTAAGTCATCCTGGAAGCATAAGTTTCATTAAATCTTACCACACACTTCTTAAAACTTCCTATGAACCCCATGTCTTCAGACAATATTGTATAAGTGTTTAATTAGCACTTTTGTAATTACACAACAGTAATTGTGTGTGTTTAATCATAAGCCCGCATTTTGTCATACATATGCTGTTGTGTTGTCTCCTCTGTGCAGTATTGCCACTATGTGGCGGGGTTGGTCGGTGTCGGCCTGTCTCAGCTGTTCTCTGCGTCCCAGCTGGAGGACCCCGAGGTGGGGCGTGACACCGAGCTGGCTAACTCCATGGGTCTGTTCCTCCAGAAGACCAACATCATCCGAGACTATCTAGAGGACACGCAAGAGGGACGTGCCTTCTGGCCACAAGAGGTAAGAACGTGTTCCTTTGTCCTGATATGAGTGTGTTTGTTTTACCTGTGTGTCTGACCTGAGCCTCATGGTAAGGTAGTAAAAGCTTCACAAAACTTTACTGTGCTTTTTTTCCATTTCCATTGTGCACCTTTTTTTATTCATTACATGTGTTTTGAAGCAGGTTTGCATTGGAAAGTGAACTCACTCAAACTTAAATATTTACTCACATTTCATCAGCAGAATATATAGATTATATATAAATATTCTTTCTCTATAAAAAGTATCTGCAGGGAGAGTTGTGCCACACATGACAGTCTTAAGGCCTTTACACAAAGAGGGGAGTGACGAATAAATGACAACGGAGCCTCTGTACTGTTGTTTCATAAATACAGGTGCCTTCTCAACCCGTTCTGCACAACATGATTGGTCGATGCCTTTATTCATGATGCAAAAACTCTGAAAAATCAGCCTCTTTCAGACAAACGTATGCCGCTTTTTCGTTCTGTGAGGCCTTTATGTGAATTGCGTTTCTTAATAAAAAGAGGAAGCCGAGGGAGAGTAAAAGAAAAACATGACCCCTTTCGACAAGTAGCGCTCTTGTTAGAGATCTGCTGAATATTGATTTAAAACACAGTATGTGATGTGTTAACATCTTGTGTCCCTGTCCAGGCTTGGAGTCAGTTTGCAGGTCGTCTGGAGGACTTGGCCCAGGCCGAGAAGCTGGAGTCGGCTCTCTCCTGTCTCAACATGCTGGTCACTGACGCTTTGCGACACGTCCCGGACGTTATCGCCTACCTGTCCCGCCTGCGCAACCAGAGCGTCTTCAATTTCTGTGCTATTCCACAGGTAGGCACTAATTGATTATTTGCTGCCTTCCACCAATGTAGTGATTTATTTTGATTTTTTTGACATTCTATTTGAACAGCACATTAGCGAGGTATTTACTCTTTATCCTCCCGATAGTTCTGTTTTCAGATATGTCAGTTAAATTTTCAGATAGGGCTGTCTCGAATATCTGAGAATAACTAATAATAATGTTGAATATGAATAAGGATTTTTTTAAACTCCTTATTTCATGGGCTATTTTGGGTTTTATACTTTATTGTTATATACTTACATATAAACAAAAAACAAACCATTCAGATACTGATTTGGCGGTTGAACAGCAACAGTTGAAGCTTCGAAGCATTCGAGTCAGCCCTAGACAGATGCAAGAGACAAATTTATTTTCATTCATTTCTTTCAGTTCTCTCACTTGACTATATATTAATCCTCTCCTGACCAGGTGATGGCAATAGCTACACTGTCGTCCTGCTACAACAACCCCATGGTGTTCCAGGGAGTGGTGAAGATCAGAAAGGGACAGGCCGTCACACTCATGATGGAAGCCACCAACATGAGAGCCGTGCAGACCATCATTGCCCAGTACAGCCAGGAGGTGGGTGGGTTTTTGTGTTTGCTGTCCTACGTCCTCCATATTGGTGCACTTTAACACAAACTCTCTCCTTCTCTGAAGATTTTACAGAAGGTCTCCCATACGGACCCGTCGAGGGTCAAGACCCTGCACATCCTGGCTGTGATCCAAGAGAAGTCAGCCCTGTCACAGTCCAGCTTCCCCTCTAGGACCCATCACCTGTCGCCCATGTACCTGTCTGCCGCCATGCTGCTCGCCGCTCTCAGCTGGCAGTACCTCAGCACCACTGCAGCACAGGCACAGGGCACCGGTGACATGCCGGGACAGTGAACCCATTTAATCTCACCTTTCCTGGGGGCCACAGACTCAGAAAGCCCCTTTGTCCACTCTGGAGGTCCGGTTCTCCTCTGACTGGAGGAATCTGAAGCTTCCCACTTTGCTGTCTTCATCATGGCCGTCACAGGACCATGGACACATTAATTAGGGCTGCATGATATGAGGAAAACATACGATAAAGTTGTTGAATATCGCGATAACAACTTGCGGTAAATAAACAGATATTAAAGTGTACTCAGCCCTGCCCTTTTGGTGTTCAGTTTACTTCTGAAATTCAACAAATTCCTTGTTAAATTAAAAAAAATTAAAGGGAATTATTTCCATTTCCAATATTCAGCTGAACACAAAAGGCACCAATAAAAAACATTTTAAAGTTTTCTATGGATACTCTCGCTCAAAAATCCCTGAGTCTTTCACAATGAGTTTATCAAACAAGTTGACATCGCAATGACAATAAAAAAAAAAAAAAAAAAAATATTGTGCAGCCCTAATATTCAGACTATGGAGGGTTCTGGTTGCTGGCTGGTCTCTTTAGGTTGTTTGACAGTGATTTCTAGTCATCCTGCATCTGGATAATTTATTTACACACAGTCGTGTGGTTATATTCACCAGCATAAATGGCACATTAAAACAATTCAGGGCGTTTTGTTGTTTAATGTTTATGTTGATTGTGTTCTTCTCTTTATAACTTGTTGACCCTTTGAATTGAGGGAAATTATTCAACATATTTGAACATTTTAAAGACAAAAAGTAGTAATTTCTCCTGAAATGCAAAGTACATGACACTGCCCGTTTTAGGATTTTGGGGAACACAGTCACCAAACTTCATTAAGTTTTTGTTTAATTTTGTGTCAGATCCACATTTTTCATGTCAAATCAAAGCTACTTTAATATTCCACTCGTTATGTTTCTACAGGAGAAACACTCACAGTCACACTGTGTTAGCGTAGATGACGTGGACAGCATCCACTCACGGTAGAGCTTTATTTCAACACTTTTATGTCTGTGTTCTTTCTGTTTCAACTCAATGTCCTTTGAAATAGGAGAAAAAGCACAGTGCTATTCCAAGGTAGTTTTGATGATATGGACTGTTTGAATAAACAAGGGAGAACAAATGTAATTTCTTGTATATTTGATGTATAAAATATGCATATTGAGACAGCTAGATAAAGTGTCCTTAACACAGCTTTGGTGAGTAGAAAGGCTAGCAGCGTAACCTTGTACAGAACCAAAGGAGAGCTACAAACATTGCTATGTAATGTGACATTTTGATTTGTACATATTTGAACAAATAAAGAGGTGAAAGAATCTAAACAGTCTGAAAGAAGTCGTGTTCGTTTACAGCCTGTTGATTGTAGTGAATGTTTCTATAGATCCCAAACTATAATTATCTTTTAACTTTTGCTGTACACAGTTGAAAGATTCATATATTGTGCTGGACTTTGTTTCTGTTAGTTATATTTCAGAGACTCTATATATGTGTACATTCAGAAATCATAGCTATGAAGCGAAATAAAGAAGAGGAAAGACTTGTTAAGTTCATAATGGTAAGTTGCTTTATGTTCTCTTTATTGTTGCCAGGTCATACTTCAACCTGATCACCTGTCAACCTTTGGAAAGACATTTTTGTCAGTCACATGAGATGTTTCATTATATAGACATGTGATTCCATAACCTGCTGCTTGTAGAGACAGACAGTAGAGGACTGAAGAGGACTGGTATTGAGTTCAGAGAGAGAAACGAAGCCCAGAAGAACCATCAAAATAACTGCAACACAGGTAAAATTAACATTTTGATTTGGGAGATTTAGCTGTTTCTTTTATTATGACTTCAATTCATATATCTAATGAGATTTACTATTTGTTACATTGTTGTATCAGAGTTGATTGTTAATAAGAAAAGAGTTTAAACAGCCGAAGCTGCTATTGATTATAATTTGCAGTCTTGAATGCTCATTTTTGCACCTTTATCTTTAATGTACATTTTTGCACAGTTTAGATTAGAACTTGCAGTCTTAAATGCACATTTTAAGATTATAATTTACAGTCTTCAATATATTTCTTTGCACATTTTTAGGTTATGATTTACAGTCTTTAGTGTACTTTCTTGCACATTTTTTGGTTATACCTTGCAGTCTTTAATGCACATTTTTAGATTATAATTTACGGTCTTAAATGCACATTTTTACATAGTTTTTATAATTTAGTCTGTACATTTTGTTTTGTAATATGTACATCTGTTACTTTATGTACATATTGTAATATGTACATATCTGTCGCTGTAAATACAAATCCTATTCACACTGTACATGTGTGTACAATATAGACATCGTCACATTGGATGATTATGTACATCCAATCCATTGTTATCGATCCAGTATATGTTTCTATGCACTATTTCTATTGTTTACAACTTCTAGAAGAATTGACTTGTATATAGACGTTTTACTTTTATTTCTATTATTGTACTCATATTTTATTGTTGCCCATTGTTGCTCCTAGCTGGTATTTCAATTCTGTGTAAGTACAATGAGAGAGCTGCATAAAATCAGAGTCAAATTCCATGTAAGCCTACACTTGGCAAAATAAACCTGATTCTGAGTTTAATGTCATCTATGCCTGTCTTGAAACCAACACATAAAATTCAACTAATATTTTCTCTAATAGTTTTTAAATAAAAGTTGTTGGTTGTCACTTCATTCTGCGACTCAGTCACAGCAGATTGTACCACTAATAATTCACTAGGAAAATATAACAAGACTTCATTTTTCATCCTTTTAAGTTGGTTTTAACAAGTCACAATGATAAGATTTCAAAAGATGCTTCACTGTATGTATCTAAAAAGTACAGAAGTGGATGCTAATGAATAAAAAGATTACTATCTTGCGTTCTCTAACTGCTTGGTACTCGTGTAGGCGCAGATTTAGTTCTAACAGAAATGTAAAATAATTTTCATAGTTTGAGAAGCATCAGCAAGATGCTCCAGTGTGACCTAAATGAAACTGTTAATGTCTTGTGATGCCCATGCTGTAATGTCTCATAAAACACTGCCATGTCCCATAAAACAATAGTAATGAACAGTCTAGAAGGTGATTATGTTGAAGTCTGACTGTCAGCTGTTTTTGCAGGATGCATCCACTGGTTCTCCTATGTGCGCTTGGGACGGTCTCCTTCACCTGGGCTCGGCCTCACCTCCCTCATGCCTCCTCAGAGATGATCGACCTTATTAACAATGCTGGCACCACCTGGACGGTGAGTAAACGCAGAGTCTCTTCCTGTCTCTGCAGGATGTGGCTGCTTGAGGAAACCTGCTGTCACAGACTGTGGTCATGAATGCTGGGATTTCTGCATTTAAAACTTCTTTTGCTCCAGGCTGGGCAGAACTTCTACAACACTGATACCAGCTATGTGAAGGGACTGTGTGGGACTATACTGAACGGACCCAAGCTGCCAGAGGTGTAAGTTTAACCATGTGTGATGAGGGTGTGTGCACCATCTTATCATCTTATCTGCAGTGTTCAGCGACCAGTGTTGTCTCTTGCTCAAGGGTTCACAGTACTGAAGGCATGGAGCTTCCAGACAGCTTTGACGCTCGCAAGCAGTGGCCCAACTGTCCCACAATCCAACAGATCAGAGACCAGGGATCCTGCGGGTCCTGTTGGGTAAGATTGACCAACAAATATGATTTATCAGTTACTCTGTTGAGGGGAACAAGAGAGAACTAAGGTGCATTTTAGAGATCATGGCTATGTTCCAAATTGCATATTTTTCTTTTTACTTTTAGTGTGTACTGCAGCTGCCCTTACAAAGTGTGTACTGTAGTAGGCAGTATGCATGTAATGAGGACACACTTTAATAGGCTACTCTATCAAAAAGTAAGTACAATTACAGTCCAAATATACCTTTCGGTAGGTCTATAAAGAAAAAATAATTATACTTTTCATAAGTATATCTTGATCAAATCCCAAACCAAGCCAAGTATACTTAGACTTTTCTGTATACTTGCCAGTATAAGCCAAGCATACTTAGACTTTTCTGTGTACTTGTCAGTATGAGCCAAAAGCCAAGAATATACTTATGTATACTTTTGTTAAGTACATCTCTGACAAGTACATAAAAAGTAAACTGAAAGTATATTCTCTTGTGTTAAGTTTGAAAGTATACTAATGGCCCACTTGAATAAACTTCTATTTAGTAAGGGCATACTACTTTATCATTACCATTGTGCCATGAACTTTGACCCTCTTGTTCATCATTGTGTGTCAGAATAGCCAGAAAAGCATGGTGGCTTGCATACTGCAAAATGCGACTAGGTGTAGTAGAATCCTGGTATTTTTTTTGTATACAGCATTTGACATACTATATATTGGGACATACTAAATATTTTTTTCTGGCATACTAAATAGCTTGGTAATATGGGTATTGGAATGTACAGGTTATTCTTAAACAATTGTTTTCTTTTTATGATTTCCCACAGGCCTTTGGGGCAGTTGAGGCGATATCCGACAGGTTATGTATCCACAGCAAGGGTCAGATCTCTGTGGAGATCTCTGCTGAAGATCTGCTGTCCTGCTGTGATGAATGTGGCATGGGGTGAGTATTTACTTGTGTAACAAATGAGTGCATCCCAGGTCTTTCAAGAGGACATTGAACAGCAACACTTTTATTTTCCTGTGGAAACAGCTGTTACGGTGGTTTTCCCTCTGCTGCATGGGAATTCTGGGCAAAGAAAGGACTTGTGACAGGAGGCCTGTATGACTCCAACGTCGGTAAGCTGATTCCAAGTGTGAACTGAAATGGGTTTATACAGCTTTTCAGGAAGCACTACAGAGAACCTGTTATGCTCTTGCGCTTTTCCCCTTTCCTTCAGTGTGTTATATAGTTTTTATGCATGTAAAAGGTCTGCAAAGTTACAAAGCCCAAAGTCACGCCTTTTCTTCTGTAACGTGGTGATATCACTAAGTCACACATTTGCATAATAACAGCCTAGTGGCTAGGAGCTCAAACATACTGAGGGTGACAAGAGGTGCTGCAGCTCAGCCGGTATGAGAAAAATAAAGCATTTTTTTTTTAACATTAATGCATCTAAATGTTCCAGTAGAAACCCCAAATACAAGTGTGCACCACAAAAATCAACACAATATATCCTCTTTGATAGAAAATATTTAAAGTCTGAGCTGAAATTGGTGGTGTGTTTGACAGGCTGCCGCCCCTACAGCATTGCTCCCTGTGAGCATCATGTGAATGGGACTCGTCCTCCATGTCAGGGTGAAGAAGAGACCCCTAAGTGTGTGCATCAGTGCATTGATGGATACTCGCCATCCTATCAGAAGGACAAACACTTTGGTACAGACTCTAAAATGATCTATTTTTCCCACCTGCAGTCCCTTCTCTGTCACACATGGTCTTGTTTCTATTGTTTCCTGTGTCTCCCTCCTCAGGTAGACGTACGTATAATGTGCCGTCCCAACAGGAGCAGATCATGACCGAGCTATACAGCAACGGGCCTGTGGAGGCAGCTTTCACTGTATATGCAGATTTTCTGCTGTACAAGACTGGTGAGGCTGGTTGGACTTACAAATATAAAACTGTATACTGTATGCACACAAACCTCTCCTCTGCACACACAGCAGCAGGAGTGGAGTAACTGATGTTAACTCTAGCTATTTATTATATTGGCAAATGTTACTATCGTGCAAAGTGAGCTAGTAACACTCAATGCTAACTACTGCACAATAGATAAACTATTCATTCATCACATTATCTCTGTTTTTCCTGGGAGATGCTGTGGGCTATCTGGAAAATAGGGCCTATTTAATAGGCTATGCAGCTATGTTGTTGTGGGCTTTTTGGGTAATATTTCAAAATAATAGTATTAGTAAAAATAGTAAAAGTTGTATGTTGTATGCGCCCTTATGGATGGATGACTCCCCTAGCACTTGCTTATACTGCTTATATTGTGTATACTGCCTAATACGCCTATACCTAAGGCCGGCTCTGTACAAAACTGATTTTTGGCATGTTGACTCTCAGTTTTTGGATGTTGAAGTTACTTTGACACACCACTAATCTAAAATCATAGTTTATTCTTTAGAAAATCTGTAGTAAATGTGTTAAAATGTATTTTAAACACTGCATTATTGCACTCAGTGTTACTTTGTACTGTAGGTGTGTACCAGCATGTGACAGGGGAGATGCTGGGTGGCCATGCCATCAAGATCCTCGGTTGGGGAGAGGAGAACGGGACGCCATACTGGCTGGCTGCAAACTCCTGGAACAGTGACTGGGGAGATAAAGGTACGACAAAAACACTGTTGTTCTTCTTGGTCATATAATCTGGTAATGTGGTGAGCGATATGGTTAAAAACGTGTAACTCATGTTCTTGCATTTTCTCATTTAAGGTTTCTTCAAGATCAAGCGTGGAAATGATGAGTGTGGTATTGAATCAGAGGTGGTTACAGGAATCCCACTGAACTAGATTAAATGAGTCCTGACTTCAAGAAAAATTAAAATAAAAACCCTTTTGCATTTAAAAGCAAAAACTGACAGATTTCTATAATCAAAGGAATAAACTGAAGAACATGGTGAAACAAGACCTTTTGTGCTTGCTTTGTTGTTCTAAATAAATCATTACGTTTACCTCCAGGTTTTTTCCCAATACAATCTTTTTACAGCTTCACAAGTGCATTTTATGTTCTGTAATCAAAACAAGTTGTCTTAAAAGGTACAAATGGTACTTTTTGAGCGAGGCTGTAAGTGAAACTTCATTTTAGATGCTTTGCATGTCATTTGGTTATCATTTGTTTTTCTTACAGAGCATGGATGTACCTGCTTGGTGCGCATACGTAGGAAAAAGCGCTCACTCTGCTTCCATTTCTAGGAAACACAGTAGTGACAATATTGTCAATACTCAAAGTCTGTTATGTCAATACTCAAAGTCAATACTCAAAGTCAACTTCCACTGAACAAGCTCACTTTTGCTCTCCTTGTTTCATGTACTGTAACTCCTGCAAATAAAATTTAGAATTATGAAATGTGAAATATAATAATGTGAAAAAAGGGAAACAAGAAATGCACTTCACATATGCAAAAAAAATGATATATACTATATATATATATATATATATATATATATATATATATATATATATATATATATATATATATATATATATATATATATATATATATATATATATATATATATATATATATATAGATAGATAGATAGATAGATAGATAGATAGATAGATAGTTATAGATATATACCTTGTAAAAAAGTAGTAGCCTACATGCAGCAGAGGGTGGCGCACCTAGTCTACTACGCTTGTTGCCAACTGGCCGGAATTAAATAAGAAGAAGAAGAAGAGGCTGATGCTCAAGAAGAAGAAAATAAGAAATACGGCGCATGCGCGTCAGTATCCCCTATATGTGTAGTCCGTCTGTGAATGCCCTCGCTCGTCCTATATCCGTGGTAAAGGTGGACCGTATAACATGAGGCGGACTTTGACATTGGATGTGTCCCCTTCAACATACGGTCTTCGAATACGGGCTGAGAACCGGGAAGCAGCAGAAAACAGCCCTGAATAAAAAGCCGGCAGGTGGATACCGGACACGGTGGATATTTCCCGTCACCGGCTGACGTGATGGGACGTCTCGGGGCAAAGGAGGATCTGTAAAACATCTTTAACGATATCTGGTGGTGATGAAGGCAGGTTGTCGCGCATTACTGTAACTAACGATACGCGTCTTTCTGTCGGTTGTCTGTTCCGTTGTGTCGGGTGAGGAGTCATTTATCGTTACACTACCGTCAGCTAGCCGGTTAGCTCTCTACTGGAGCTAACTACATAGACAGCAGCTATGTTTTTATCTCATTTGGAGCTATGGAGAACATATTGGGAGTGTGTCTCCAGACCCTACACGGTGTTCATCTGCTCCGTCACGGCCGCACTGTGCTATCTGTGGGGCCGCAAGTGTCAGGTCAGTCACTGGGCTAAAGGTTTGCGCTAATTTTTCATTCTGTATTATTTTAATTTATTTTATCTTATCCCTTCTCTTTTTAATCTTATATTTAAATTTGTTTATGTAATCGTATTCTACTCATGCTGCCCAATGCATTTTCCTTTTATTTTTCTTATTTAATTACTAGATTTTTGGAATATACTATAGATTTTTTTAAATTTTTCTCATTTAATTAGTTTAGTCTTCTCCATTTTATTTATATTTTAATCGTATTTTCCTTTTTTTATTTTTTTTTCTCATTTATTTGTTATTATTATAATATATATGGTTAAATATATTTTTTTATTTATTAGTGTAATTTATTATATTTTTAATATTTTTTATTTGACCTTAATCTACCTTATTTCATTTGACAATTTCTCAGTATTTCTTTTTAAAATATGTATATATACACACAATGATATTTGTAAGTGTATATTATATTAAGCATCCATACATGGTGTATAACATGTAATGGATACTTGATAACATTATTTAACATAGTTGTAATCATACAAAATATATATTTTGCAGCTTTTAACACATCTACTATTTTAGCCATTTTTTCAACTATACTATATGCAAGTTATGGATCTCTCATAGGAGGAGTTATCCTTGTTGGCAACGAAATTAATAAACACTTAAAGGTGTGAAAGGGAGGTTGAAATAAAGTGTTACTGGTCATTTGCATTATTGACTACTCTGCTGAATAGATTTGTTATTAATTATTTTTGGTTAGGCTACAAAATATTAAAACAAAAATGTGAAAAATGCCTATTGTAATTTCTTAGAGCCAAAGGTGGTGCCTTTAAATGAATAACAGCAGAGACAACAGCAGCAACAACAACACAAATATATTCAATTTACAATGCTATAAAACTGAAAAAAAAACACCAAATGTTTATATCTGAGAAGCTGGAAATTGCAAATGTTTGGCATCATAACTTGATAAATGACTTCAATATTTATTCAATTTTCAGTCTTTGATCATCTGTCGACTACTCAGTGACTGGATGTTGGCTTAATACCACGTAATACTCATGTTATATATTCTTAGATTGTTTTGTGTTGTAGAAAATGTTTGTTTTTCAGATTTTGTAGTACACTGTGCAGTTGCACAGACATACCCTGCTCCATACCTGTCATACTATCTGCCTCCCCCAACTTGTTTTGCGTAAAGTCTCGTCTGTAACTACAGTACTAATTACAAGATACCTGCATTTTGTCTATTTTGCTTCTTTTCCTCTCAGACTCCAGCCCTGGTCTGTAGCAAGGCTTTCAGTGTGTTCCTCCACAAACACTGTCCTGTGGTGGCTGAGTGCTTCAGTCCCACTCCGTGGTGCTGGGGAGGCCGGCTTCAAACCCTCGTCTGTGCTGTCCTCAAGTCCAGACCCCCCATCACTTATCGCAAGTAGGATGAACCTCCTGGATGAGTTCCTTTTATGTTCCTTTTGCTCTACTCTATCTTGTTATATATATATATTTTATAGTATTTAAGTAATCCTCCTCCCTTCATCCATCAGTGAGCTGATCCGTACAGTTGATGGTGGTCAGATCTCTCTGGACTGGGTGGACAATTGGGACAGTGCGACTTACCCAGAATCCTCTACCCGCCCCACAGTACTGATCCTCCCAGGCCTCACAGGCAACAGCAAGCAGTCCTATGTGCGCCATGCTATTATCCAGGCTACCCGCCGCGGCTACAGGTCTGTTGTGCTCCTCACTTATCTACCTCTTAAATGACAGAAATCTTTATCTGTGTGCCGAAATCAGAAGTGAAACGTAAACACCCTGAACATTTCTATTAAGTAAGTTAATCAGAACTGACTGTATCTTGAAGGAATAACAGGAATTTTTTAACTGATGTAAGCAGGAAAGCTGTGTGACCTGAGTGGAATGTGTTTTAACTGCAGTGAATTTAATGTCCAGTAGCTGCTGTAGCGCTTTTCATATGTTCTTTCCTAGATGTGTGGTCTTCAACAACAGAGGGCTTGGAGGGGAAGAGTTGTTGGTAAGTACAACTGGAGATGCTGAGTGCTCCTGCTATTTCCACATTTTTTTTTAAAGAATAAGACTGGATATCCAGCATTTTTCAGCATTTTTGTTATAGTCAACAAATCCCATGAAAAGACGAAAAAGTAAAAGTAAAAAGTAAAAAGTATTGCCCTGAAATAGTTTATGCTGTACGTCTGTGCTGTAGATCTCCACTGCACTGAGCTGCACTGTTGTACTCGTGGTGATCTTCCTTCAGGAGGATGAACATGGGCACTGTAGTTTATTTGTAGTCAAACATACCTGGTCCTGCTGCTGTAAATACTCACTTGAAAAGAGGTTTCCAAACTTTTCAGACCACGTACCACATATTTTCAATGAAAGAGTCACCTCGCCTATATACAGCCTTTGCTGTTCCTCTGTGATGGTAAATCCAAGATTGATGTAGCTATCCTAGTAATATTCTAGTAATATCTTGATGTACCATCATTTGCGGATCAATACACTAGAGCACCAAATGTATTAATCCACACCTGAAAACTGTCCCCAACAAACACACTTATTTACTCCTTTTTACTTTCGCTAAAAACTACAGTGGCCAGCTATGTAAGAAAAACAACATTGCCTTTTTTTTAAAAAGATTGACCTTTATATTTGTGTCCCATTTTTAAAGATTTACGTCTTCAGTAGGAACAAAGTCAACTTATAAAACTTGGTTTTGGTCTGTTCACTAGATTTGTTTGTGAAAATAAGATGAATATGGAATGGCGTCAGCTGTGTTAGCAGTTCAAACATAAAATCTGGCACTTGAACACAGAATGTAACGCTCCTCCTCTGTCACTCTGTTCGCTTTAGACGCCTGTCACCTACTGTGCTGCCAATACCTCGGATCTTGAGTGTGTGGTGCTCCATGTTAAAGGACTCTACCCACATGCCCCTGTGCTTGGTGCTGGTGTGTCTTTGGGGGGGTGAGTTTAATGGTTTCCAACTGCTTGTATTTCTCTCTTATCTAAAAGTTATTTTATGCTCAAATTTCTCCTATTGTTGTTTACGTTCTCTGTCTTCTCTTTAGTCATTACCTTTTAGTCAAATTGCTGTTTTATCCTGTATTTTTTCTTTTCTTTCACCCTGTACAGCATGTTGCTATTAAACTACCTGGCCCGTAAGCGCACAGAGTCAGGGATGGTGGCGGGTTTCACCATCTCAGTCCCCTGGAACGCACTGAAGTCTGCTGCCTCCATGGAAGAACCACTCAACTGGCTGCTGTTCAACAGATACCTCACCAGCGGCCTGTGCCGTGCTGTCACCAGGTCAGATAGGCTGCAGTTTCATATATTCCTGAATTCAATTTGAGTGTTGTTGACACAGTTTAAAAAAACAACAAACATTTGTTTGTCACAGGCACAGGAAGGTCCTTGAGAAAGTGGTGGACATTGACCATGTCTTGAAGGTATGGCTCGTTCTTTACATTTGCTTTTCTGTCAGTTTCTCGTCTCCCTTTTATGTGTGATTGCGCTTCATTTTCATCTCTCTCTTCTAGGCGCAGACTATCCGTGAGTTTGACGAACGCTTCACCTCTTTGCTGTTTGGTTATAAGTCTTGCACAGACTATTACCACGATGCCAGCCCAGACCATAAACTCCCCAACACAGCAGTACCCATCTTGTGTCTCAACGCTGCTGACGACCCCTTCTCTCCACAAAACGGTGAGTAGACAACAAGAGAAGATGGACATTTTGTCAGGCTTACAGTTTTAGATGTAACCTTTCACTTGTAGTGATGTTTCAGTGTCATTTTTGTCATCAGCTCTATGAATTCTGGGTGACCAACAGATGTTATATCTTGGCATTAAAATGGCTAAAAAGTGGTGTGTGTGGGTTGAATGCATGTTATTAATCTGTGAAGGAACGTGTTTCCCCTTTAAAACGGGGTGTGAAGTTACCCTTTAATGTTTTCCCCTGTGCTGTGGTTAATATATCTGTCTCCATGCAAGGAAAGATATTTTCTATTGAATGTTTTAGCATGGCTAACTGCACTAAATCTTTGTCATTGTATTTCCTGTTCCACACACAGCCTTCCCGTTGACCATAATCCAGAGCCTGCCTAACGTCGCTCTGCTGCTGACGGCCCACGGTGGACACATCGCCTTCCTGCAGGGTCTGTTTCCGCGGGGTGAGAGCTATATGGAGCGCCTTTTCGGTCAGTTTGCCCAAGCCGCCTTTGAGCACCCTAAGGACATCAAGAAAGCCTGTGGCATTAAGGACGAGCAGAGCAGCTGATCATCTTTATTCCACCTGACCGAACACCAGGACGACTACTAGCGGAGAAGAATATGAAATCACTGACATCACAGCCGTAGATCAGCGATTCACTAAAAATGCATTGCTCAGCTTTGCATGCCGTTATCTAACCACAGAAATGTTGAGTCTTCTCCATGTTTGCACAGAGAATGGCCGACTGTATTGTACAATCATATGACCTCACTGAAACTATGCTATCTACCTCCTCATCTTCTCAGGTTCACTTTTAATTAATGAGCAATCAAAGGTTTAAAAAAGAAGTCCAGAGCTGTGTTAAAGCCTAATAATATATCAACACACACAAAAATAATATATTAGTTAAAAAAAAGTCAATAGACTAAAATTGCTTTTAACTTTTTTCCCCCACACGCCGTCCCAACTTCACATGGAGCGCTGTAATGTGTGTTGAAAAAAAAATGCACAGTTATTACATCTTAGAAAATGAGCACTTGGATTTTAGACACTATTTAAAAATGTTATTTAAATAGAAATAATCAAAATGTGAAAATTAGTACACTTTTACAAATAGGCTTTGTTTTTTTTCCCCTCATACACTACTTTGGTTTTACAAGACTTGTTTTTCTTGAAGTGTGCGACATTCCTTGAAGGTTTAAACTTCCTCACGTCTCAGCCGTGCATGATTTGTATACAGTTTCTCAATGCATACCATACTCTGAGGTAATCCTGCTGACAGGTCAGTTGTTAGAACTGCCCAGTCTCGACCTGAAAAACATCCTCGCAGCAGAAACAAACATGTCTGCCATAAAGAAAAGACTTGTGGAACTGTAAGAAAGCTTTTGATTTTAGAACCAAAAAAATGAAGTGTTAAAGTATTGTATGCTTGTACTGTATATGCTTTTTGCAGTGTGCTTGATTGCAATGTAAAGTCTGCACATGTACATGAAAATGAAGTGAATGAGCTGCCTGTGTAAAAAGCACTTGAGGCATTATGTACCAATAATTTAATAGTGAGTGGTTCTGAGATTGTGTGTTGTAATCTGCCTTTTTGTTTGTCATTGACGCATATTGTACTTTGGGGAATGGGCGATAGACAAAAGAATGTCTATCACGTCAGTATTGTGGCCACTCGCAGTCCACATGATGATTATTTGACTTGTAGTTAGTTTGTATTGAACCACTAATTTGAAGCAACAGTCAAGAATAATGTAAAAGCTTTGTGTGTATCACCAATAGTGCACTGATGATACAAACACCCATTTTATAATGCTAATACCAAGGTATTATTAATTTGTCATTCTTACCAGCAGCTTCATTTATTTGACTCTTAACAGGAAATGTAAATCAAGGTTATAGCAGCAAATGCTGCCAATTGTTGGCATATTGAGTTTATTTGCTCATCAGCTCTTTGCAGATGTTAACACCACTTTCACTTGCCTATAATTGCTGTGTATTTCTTAATATACTAATATAAATGTTTTTTGTTTTCTGTTTCACTTATGTTTGAGCTGTGTTTGCAATATCAGTTAAGATTGTTACCTTTCACCTGAAGGAACTTTGGGCATTATGGACCATTTAGTTTGATTTGACAGTTGATGGAATTACACTTGAATTAAAGAATGACAGTGATAAACTAAAGATAAAGTGAACTCATTCACATTGTGGTTAATAGACCTTTTCATATTTGACAATCTAAATGGGCCCCTTTATATTTCCTGCTGCAATGTTTGTAAAAGCTGCAGTGGGTAGAAATGGAGCAAATATTAAAGATATTTTTCTAAAATTGATTCCACAAACCAAAGGAAAACAACCAATCAGAGCCAAGCTGGAGCCTGCCGTCTCTGAGCAGCTGTCAATCACTCGCAAACTCTGACCAAACGATCAAAGTAGGCAACGCTGATTAATATGAATAGTATTCTGTTACTGTAATGTCTGTCTCTCTCATCAAGTGTTTTCAGAAACATCTTGTAGTTACTGTTTAGCTGTAAAATGAGACAGTTTGTGACCAGCCATGTTGCGATCAGTTGAGGAAATACCAAGCACCGCCCACCAGCCTGAGCACAGCCAACAGGAGTGCTCTCTCTCTGAAATGACCTGTTATTGGCCAAAGTGTCCCGTCAAGGGCAAGGTTTTTTTCTCAAAGCCTGAAAACAGAGCCATGAGGAGGAGCAGAAATCTAGTTTTCTCTTCGACCACTTGAATTACAACATGCTGAAAGATTATTATGAAATTTTTGCCCAATGATGCCAAAAATATACGGCCTATTGCCACTGTAGCTGGCAGGAAGTAAACTTGGACCAAAGCTGTTGCCCTAGCAACAGAATGACAATGAGAAAGTCCTGAGCAACCCGTGATCCAGCCTGGGTTTGTTGTGATTAACACGTATCCTTTAATGGAAAAATGTCATACTATGTCAAATGCGCCGCCTGTCACCGAGCTCCCTCCGGTTCCACAGCTGCTATCCGAGAACCTTTTTATCTCAGGTCGGCGGGGTCGTTAATGTCGTTGATTAACCAGACACAGTATCAATAATTAACTGCGAACAATAAAGGCCCACGCCCTCTGTCACAATGCTAACCCTTCAGCCTCATTTAGATTCATTTAATGATGCTGCAGCCTGGAAAACATCCAGTGGCATTTACCCTGTGGAAAAAAAGGAACGTAATGACGTGGGCACTCTTGAACTTCGGCAGAGTTGTCCTGGTTGCCCTCGGCTATGATGATTTCCCTGTCAGTTATGTGAATGTGACTCTCAGATGAAAAGGCGCACACTGTGATCACACTTGAAAAACTGTGTTCTTTTGTCCTTGGTTTACAAAAATATCTAGGACGAAAGCGTTTCAATTCACTTCCTCTTTCTGTCATCTTTTACAATGACTTCCTCATTGTTTACTTACGCCTCCACTCAGGTATTTGTCTTCTACATCAGCAGCTGATAATATATCTCTGATAAATGTCATAGATATAAAAAAAAAAAAAACACCACGATATGTATATGTATATGATTGATTGTGAGAGACAATAATAATGCATGAAATCACTCACAAAAATGTGGCTGAAATGTGTATTTTTGCAGCTGAGCATGATTTTTTTTACACCCCAACTTTAGCTTTATTCTCTCCGGTCCATCCTCCTCTTCCTTGTGCTTGTATACTTCTACCTGGTGCGATGGGAGGAGCCCCAAGTCATGTTAATGATTCAACACCAGAGCTGCTGAGATTGACAGATAGAGAAAGAGCAGGAAAGATTGAGAGAGAGAGAGGGAGACAGAGAGAAGTAAAAATAGTAAAAGCTGAAGAACAGACATGGCAGTGTAAGCTGAGAAAGTGTGCGGCGGTAGATGAGGAAGAAGAAGTAATGCTAGAGAGGTTGCAGACTCAGGAGTGGCTGGGGGTCAAGCACGTCTCAGATACTGAACACACTTCTCTGGATCTTGTGAGCAGTTCAGGGTGATCCTATGATCCATGCGGCCTTTATAGGCTGGACAGACACTCATCTACTCTCCTGATCCACAAACACAGCCTGCAGGTGAGTGGGTCTCTACATATCACATGTCACTGTGACTCTGAGTTAGATGTCAAGAGAGGACTGCTTTCATCAAGTATTTTAAGTGCAAACTCTTACTGAAATACACCTGTTTTCATGGCTTCCCTCACTGAGGTGCTGCAGGTGTTGCCATCATAAGTAAAATGATGTCATTAAGCCCTAACATCCAGTAAACGCACCGCGAGACCGGACACACGCTCTCTCCAGGTCTCTATTACAGAGCACCTTATGAGAATTCAGCTGTAGTTACACTTGGCCATGAATTAGTAATGAGACAGTATGGAGTGGGCTGCATGCTGCTGCATGTGTCAGTATAATGGTGGTCAGTCCAGCATCATGTTCCTCCTGTGCAGCTGACGAGCAGCCAGAGCTGGAAAAAGAGACACAATGATTGCAAGGTGTTTTCACCCCTAATTCATAAAAGAATCAGCCAGTAAAACAAGTGATAATTCTCTTGGTAAGATTTCTTGAAATAAAATGTAATATATAGGCCTTTAGTGATAAAAAAGAGGTCTTGAAATTAGCTGTATTTCACTTGTATTAAGAAGTACTGTGTGTCATAATGTACAAAAGTAGTATTTCGTCACCTCAAGATGCATTGTTTAAAAACAAGTCACAGAAATGTTATTTGTAAGGTGATTGTGTCTAAGTGTTATGAGATATATTGACTAGTAATTAGACAAATGTACTTAGTAAGATTTTGTATTTTTGCAGTTCTTGTGGTTTAGTTGTCTCTGCTAATTTCCTGTTCTCTCTTGGAGTCATTTACTGGATGAATCACTGTTTGGATGCGAATGCATCCAAAGATCATTGTTACAAATATGTGTCAAACTTGACAGTCTTTCAGAGAAATATTACAGGTTTTCATAGCATTGCATCGCCTAAATAAAATAATAACAGCTAAACTCAACCAGCAGCGTGCAACTACTTCTGCGATCACAGTTTCCAGTTAAACTAAGAGAAGTTTTCCTTCATTAAACGTTGACAAGCAGGCACTAAAGGCTATCATCCCAGTCTGCCCCAGTTGTCTCTTTATAGCTGCTAGTTCCTAGAAAGCTTTCAAATGGTGTTTGTCCACAGCCCAGCAGTTTAATAAAACTCCCCAAGGCAAATTTGACTTTCTAGTATGTAGTTACACATTTTTTGTTGCCATTGTGTTCCCTGTAATGACCTGCAACAGGGGCCTATTAACTCCTGGCACTGCAGCTGCATTGCGCTGTGTGCTGGACGAGATTATCACATTGTTTGTTGATAGTAAATCATTGGTGTCATGGAAAATATCACAATCTAGGTGACTGCTGTAAAGATGTTTTTCTTATCCAGCTCCTTGTCAGTATCGCCTCAAAGAATCAGCCCTCTTTAATAGCGGAACAGAAACCATTTTATATATTTTTCCGTCACAGTTTGTTGGGAGGTTGCTCAGTGACTTTACGATTCGCTTGAAGTCTAATCTCAGAGCTGTCCAATGTTCAGGGTGAGGCAGCGGTAACTAGGGGGTCACGTGATGAGCACTGTAGCAGATTGGTAACCTTGTGTTTCTATTGATTGTAATGTCTGGCCTGTCATTAGAGGTGTAAACATTTTTCCATTAACAGCCAAATGAAAATGGTGGTTATCAGGGCTAATGCACACAGATCATCTACATGACAGAAAGATAGTGGCTCTGGTGTGTGGTTAACCTCATGCAGCAGTGCTAATAAATCTGTGCTTCATTTGTTTGCATGCACACATATTTGTTGCTTATAGATTTGTTCCACTTTCAAACTTAAATACTAAATTATACAGCTGTGCGAGAAAAAGTCCACGCCAAAAAGAGCTACTCTCCCCCACAGAAACACTGCTCCTGAACTATCTGAAACACCTCGCTTGAAGTCCCGCCTTTACTTCATGGTAACCTGGTGATGTCATCAAGTAACACATTTGCATAATCCCTGCCTAGCAGCTAGTTTGGCATGCCCTCAAACAAAGCTAGTTAGAGCGGAGCTGGAGTGGAGTCCGAAGGGTTTGGTTCAGTTAACCAATAACAACAGAGTGGGCCAGCTGACCAATCAGAGCAGACTGGGCTTTTCCAGAGGGGGGCGAGAGCTCAAACAGAGCATTGGGAGGGATGGCGAGGGTGAAAAGAGCTGCTGCACCACAGCTGGTATGAGAAAGGTGTTTTTTGAACATTAAAGCATGTAAACATGTTCCAGTAGAAGCCCAAAATACAATTATGTACCTGAAAATAAGCATAAAAGGTCCTCGCTAATGTCATACATGATTGTACAAGCACAGAGAATAAAGACATACACACACACAGCCTACAATTTGAGCTAATAAGGCAAGTTTTTGTACTATTTTGACAGATTCTGTGCCACTATCAGGTGCAGTAATAGATCTTCAGCACTAAGCTGGTTGGGTGTGACAGCATTCAGAAAGCACCCTGTTGACTGTTCATCATTAGTCTGCATTATTCAGCGGGGCTCTTGCTGTGTGCAGGCATTGGAGTAGAGTTCAGTGCCTTGTGAAAAAGGCATCCAGTATAGTTACATACAGTTGAAATATGATATCTAGGGCTCCACAAATATCAGCATGATTGGTAGGCTACTGTATTTTATGTTTGTGTTCAGAGGCATCATTTAACCTGCCACTATCACTGATGGTGCTGCAGTTTATATTCACTCTATCGATTCCTCCCGTATATTTTTATTTCTTTGTGTATTTCTTTCATTTTAGTCATGGAGAAGCAACTAGAGGAGCTGAAGCAGCAGCTAGAAAAACAATGTATGATCAACCAGGAGCTGCAGAGGCAAAACAAAGACCTGGGTGAGTACAATCATAACTAGATCACATTAAAGGAGCAGTGTGTAACATTTCAGGGGCTTTATTACAATTAATATTCATACCTATGTTTTCATTAGTATATAATCATCTGAAACTTAGAATTGCTGTGTTTTTCGTTAAAAAAATGAGCCCTTCATATCTGCATAGGGAGCAGGTCCTCTTCACGGAGTCCACCACATTTCTACCGAAGCCCAGAAAAGACAAACCAAACACTGGCTCTAGAGGGAGCCTTTCACGTTTTTACACTACCTGAAGTCCATTGTTGTTCTCCAACACAATTATGAAACTGCAGTAATGTGAGCTGCAAAACTGTGGTCTGTCTGAGCAAGACCAACGGTGTTACCACAACTCATGTTATCACAGTCTTGGAAAGGGAGGAGTGAGCGAAGGGGCACCACTAGGTGCTGCCAATTCCTACGCACTGCACCCTTAAAAAGTATCTTCACATTAGACTACAGCCAACATCACAGCTGGGTTGTGACCACATCCAGCTGTGATATACAGTTGCATGCACTATAGTGCGACATTATCACTTCACCTTGTTACTTTTTAATGCATGTCTGTAAGGGATTGAATCGGTATAACACAACAAGTCTTACAGACCACACACATATTGGCTGATATTAGTACATACAGTACATTAGCACATATTTTGGTCACAGTTCTAATTAAAGTTTTGTCATGCAAAAAAATGTTTATGTTAAGAAAATGAATGTACTATTGCCGTACATTCCTTGTTGGGTTTTGTACATTAACTTTGAAATTTCTACTTTTATCCTCATAGAACGACGACTGCAGGAGAAAGAAAAACTTTTGCAGGAGCTGCATGGTCAATATAATAATCTGGGTAAGAGGCCAACTTGGGCACCAGTGGCAGGGACACACACACACACACACACACACACACACACACACACACACAAAACGAGGCGACCTTTGATTCATCATTCATTTTTTTTTACAGTAGTTAACCCTCCTTTTGTGTTCCTCTGTTTGTCGGCCTCAGATTTTCCCTCTCAGAGCGGTAATGAGATTGAACCAGAGGTCAGGAAGAGCCGTGCGGCTGTCATTGCCTCTGAACCTATCCCAGAGACCCTGGAGATTACACGCATGAGGGTCAAGAAAACTGTCAGGTTGGTAATCGGTGCTGCTGACGACAGACAGAATATCCCATTTAACTAAGACCACTTAATGAACTTTTTATCTTCCGTTGTGGCAAATCCGATCTAATTACATCTCCTGCACGTCAAACACCTAAATAATGTGTGCATGTTGGGAGCTCGACAAGAGTTCAGTGACTTTTCTCACCTCCCCTCACCAGCGAGACAAATCTGATCGTCAAAGCCATACAGAAGAATGACTTCCTGAGCCTCCTCGACGATGAACAAACAGCCATGATGGTGGATCTCTTAGCCGCATCCAACTTCAAACCCGGGGAGGATGTCATTAAAGAGGGCTCTGAAGGAGACAGCATGTACATAGTGGCAGGTGGGGACATGTCTGAGTGTGTTTGTCCTGCTGTGGCTGCATGTGATGGAGCCATTTATTTAAAGTTCTGTTTTAAATTATGTTGTAACGCTCTCTGTTTTTATTTGACAACGCCATTTTTTTGTGCTCTAAAAGGTCTGCAAAGGTACAAAGTCCATGCCAAAGGAAGCTATTCTCCCCCACAGAAACACTGCTCCTGAACTGCCTGAAATGCCTTGATTTAAGTCCCGCCTTTTCTTCCGTAACATGATGATGTCACCAAGTAACACTTTTGCATAATACTGTACCTGCCGAGCGGCTAGTTTGGCATGCCCTCAAACAAAGCTAGTTAGAGCGGAGTTAGAGTGAAGTCCAAAGAGTTTGGTTCGGTCGACCAATCACAATAGAGTGGGCTTTTTGGGGGCCGGGAGCGTTTCAGACAGAGGGTAAAATAATGCATTTTTTTAAACATTAAAGCATCTAAACATGTAGTACAGTGTGACCCTAAAAAATAGCATATTAGGTCTTTTTTTAAAAACAACAACATAAATCCGATATTATATGCTGAAAGCATATTGAAAGCGTATTTCTTTATAAAGCAACTTTCTATTCCCTCTATCTTTCAGCTGGTGAGCTCCTTGTATCCCAGGCAGGCCGCAGCCTCCGCAGCCTTAACACTGGTGATGTGTTTGGGGAGCTGGCCATCTTGTACAACTGCAAACGGACAGCAACAGTCAAAGGTCAGTCAGTGTAATGCTGACTCCTGGAAGTACAGATATAATAACGGCATTGTTTATCTTCATACTATAGGTAGAAAAAGCATATGTGTGTTTTTTTTGTTACCGTAGAGTTAGTTGTGTTTCTAAGGGAGCTGCATCTGTGTTTAATTTAAGTCCATATCTGACCCTTGTACACTTTTCTAATAATAGCAAAGCCGGACTTTACAGTCTCAACTTTTCATTGCTTCCACTTATTGCAGCGAAGACAGCAGTGCGTCTGTGGTGCATAGAACGACAGACCTACAGGACGATCATAACCAACAAGTCCAAGAAGAAAAGGGAGCAGCTCATGGGTTTCCTGAAGACGTGAGTTTTCTTCTTAAACTCTGCAACGAGTAAAAATATAATATCCTGTTTGATTTGGTTTTCTTAAAGGACCAGTGTGTAACATTTAGGGGGATTTATTGGCCAAAATTGGGTGCCATGATGGTGCAGTGGTTAGCACTGTCGCCTTACAGCAAGAGGGTTGCAGGGTTTGGAGCGCTTCTGCGTGGAGTTTTCATGTTCTTCCCATGTTAGTGTGGGTTTTCTCCGGGTTCTCTGGTTTCCTCCCACAATCCAAAGACATTACTGACTCAAAACTGCCCATAGGTGTGAATGTGAGCATGAATGGTTGTCTGTCTCTATGTGTCAGGCCTGTGATAATCTCGTGACCCGTCGGTTACAGATAATGGACGGATCGATATTGTCAGAAATGGAATATAATATTAAGTAGTTTAAATATGTTTGAATTGTTGTATTTTCGTTACCTTAGAATGAACCGTTTATATGGAGCGGGTCCTCTTCACGGAGCCATGTTTCTACAGTAGTCTAGAATGGACAAATCAAACACTGGCTCTATATAGGGCCCTTCACGTTTTTGTTTTCGCCACATATACTACACACTTGGCAAACGGGAGAAGCTTTCAGTTGGTTGCAGTCTACAACCTCACCACTAAATGCTGCCAGATCTTACACACTGCACCTTTAATAAACCACATCACAACTAACTCTGCTGCTCTATTTTCTACATGCTGTCACAGGTCTCGTACTCTGAGGGACCTGAATGATGTCCAGTTGTCCAAAATCATTGACTCTATGGAGGAGGTGTGTACTTAAGAAGTCCCTGAACTTTGAGTTTTTACAAGTGACTCTTACTAGTACACTTGCAGTGCTGGTGAGCTAATATAACATATTTTAAAACATCTATATTTGAAGATAACCTTACCCGAATTACGGCGATAGTTCCTGAAATGTTGACATATTGTATTTTAAATCTCAGCCTAGAGAGACATAATTTTGAGGCACTTGGTGTAATATTTGTGCACGTACCTTATTTTCAAGACAAACATATTTAATACAGATTCTTAGTACATGGAAATGAGCCTTATTGATCTAATGGTGTTTGTCTCGTCTTCCTCAGGTGAAGTACCAGGACAAAGATGTGATAGTTCGAGAAGGAGCAGAAGCAGACACATTCTACATCATCCTGAAAGGAGAGGTACGTAAAATCTTATTTAACTGTTTGTACACTGTCTACATAACATACTCATTATCCATCTCATGTATGTGTCCCCCCTCAGGTCCTGGTGACTAAGAACGTGAATGGGCAGCAGAAGCAGATTCGTAGGATGGGAAAAGGGGAGCATTTCGGGGAACAGGCCCTCATACGGTAACCATGGCAACACACCACATGCCTCAGAGCGTTTTATTGGAGCCTTGTGCAACATCCACTGCTCTGTGCACCCTCCTTTGGCTGCTGTCATCTCAGACTTTATGGCTGTACAACTGGGCGATTATCTTCTAAATGTGAAAATTGTTGAATAACGTTGCGTCACCAAAATTAGAAAAACTGAACATTTCTTTAAATCCCTTCGTGCATGTTGATATGTCTTTAAAATTGCTTTTGCATGTAATCTACAGTACAATTACAGACTCACTGGTTTGATTATATAAGGGTGATATTGATAAAAATCAAATATCATCCAGCTAATGTTCTCTGAGTGTAAGACAGCAGCGTGTTGCTGTGTATTAGGAGGTTCAGATGCAGCATAAAGATCAGTTAATTAAAAAAATGTAGCACATTTCTTTACTTCTTTCCTGTATCCAGATATATTACTGTGCTGGCAAAAGTCTGTACATCAACAAAGTAGCTGCCACAGTTTATTCATTCCATGGGGACAGTCCTGTTGCAGCAAAACAAAACCTTAAATATGCAACATAAGAGGTCATCAGTTTCACTTCAGCTACAAACATGGATGGGTCACTGAATGGGCCTATCAAGCACAATAAAATGACCATAAAGAGACACAAAGCGACTGCAAAGAGACAAAATAACTACCAAAAGGGCATAAAACAAACAAAACAACTACAAAGACATAAAATGACTAAAAAGAGACCTATAATAACCAAAAAAAAAAAAAAGACACATTATCCACAAATAGACACAAACCAATAAAAAAAGGGGCAAAACCACGAAGTCTGTGTGTCTTGCAGGAAAGATGATGTAGCGTTTTGCATACTGTGCCCAGGGGCCCCATGTCTCATAATCTGTCCATGGGTGCAAATTTGTATCAGGCAGGTTTATGAGCTGTTCTTCCTCCTGCAGGGAAGTGTTGAGGACTGCCACCTGTACTGCTGACGGCCCTGTGACCTGCTTCTCCATCGACAAGGAGTGAGTCTGACTTGACATTAACAGGACTTCCTGTTCGGTCATGCTGTTTCCCCCCAGTGTCTTCTCCCTGTCACTGTTGGCTTGTTTGCACTGTCTGCTTTTGTTGTGCACTTTTCTTGATCGATGCAGTCTGTCTAACATCTTTTATTTAGGGTATTTGAAGAGACAATCCCCGTAGAACACCTGGAGCTGTTTGATGAGTACGTACAGCAGAACATTAATGTTTTCCCCACATTTTAGTGAGAATACTGGGACATGCAAAATGGCTTATACTCTGGCCTGATTCATTTGTTTTTTACTCCCAGCTTCAAAGTGCTGCAGGAGGTGCAGGAGGCAAAACCTCCAGAGAAGTCGAGGTGAGTAGTTGTGGAAGATGACAAAGACTTGGTGGATGCAGGCTGAAATGTAACCCAATAGGACTCACACATAGGAGCTCCTTGAAATGAAATAGCATCTGTCTGTCTTGGTCAGTCCCAGCTCCACTCTGAGGTTTAAGGACCTGGTTCCTGTGCTGTACCAGGAGGGTCGCTATCAAGGAGTTCCTGTCACACTTGGAGTCGGAGGGTTTGGTCGTGTTGAGCTGGTGAGTGTATTTTTTTTTACCCTTCACCCAATAATGCAAAATCCTAGCCACGATGAAAAGAGGAAATTATTTTTTACAGAAAGTTTTGCATGGGAAGAGTGAAATAGTAATAAAAACAATCAGGGATGAGAAAAAGACCCACTCCTGCTTTCCCAAAAAAATTAATCCTCCCCTCAGAAAAAAAACATATAACCCTCCCCCAATGATTTTCATACAGTCCCTAACAAAGCCAGAGTGTGCAGGAAGTTGCTTTGAGAAAGACCAAACTTCCATTACTAGTCTGCTGTATGCATAGGTAACTATCAACCTGTCAACCGTTAAAGATGTTAATACATATTCAGTAAAGATTATTTCTGCCTCCGAAACTGCCATCTAAACATTAGTCCATCGCAAAAGCCCATATTTTTGGACAATATTTGAAATTTTCATATAAACCCAGGGCATTTACCACCAATACTTTAGTGATGGTCATTGTTTTTGTTGTCTTTCTAAGATGACCACAGTAAATCATGGGAAATATTACGCCATGAAACGAGTCAGCAAGAAGCACATTGTTGCCAAGAGACAGGAGGAGCACATGTTGTTTGAGAAGAAGATCCTTAAAACCATCCAGTGTGACTTCATCGTCAGGTATGTATGATTCAGTTTAATGCACAGGGAACTTGAAGGTGTTGGCTGGCCTTTAATCCTGCTTTTCTGTTGTCTCTCTGCAGGCTTCATGCAGCTTTTAAAGACACGCGATACATCTACATGGTCATGGAGTTCTGTGTTGGAGGAGAGATCTGGACCAAACTCAAAGAAGTGTGAGAAAACACAGACGACGACTCATTTCCTCATTTAGATGTTCGTTTGTTCAAGCAGAATATTGTTATACAAGGTGGAATTATTCCTCAGTGTAAAATAGTGAGATATGATGAAAGAAAGAAGGTTTTATTTGAGCATATCTGCAAGATCTGTCATGGTTTTAGTGGTAAGAAATGTAATTTATTGCTTTGAAGCTGCCTCTGCAGTAGCCGGCAGTTTCGAACACAGAAAGATGACGTTACCCACAGCAGTCTATAGAGCTAAGAAGAAGAAGAAGAAGATCAACCTTTATTAGTCCCACAGTGGGGAAATTCAATTTACACTGTTTTTTTTTTTTTTTAACTTATATATGGTACAGACCTGAAACACACATACATGCATTAATGGAGAGATGTCAGAGTGAGGGGGCTGCTCCTGACAAGCGCCCCGAGCAGTTGAGGGTTTGGTGCCTTGCTCAGGGGCACCTCGGCAGTGTCCAAGAGGTAAACTGGCACCTCTCCAGCTACCAGTTCACACTCAGTTTTTGGTCCATGTCGGGACTTGAACCAGTGACCCTCCGGTTCCCAAGCCAACTCCTTACAGACTGAGCTACTGCCGCCCCCAACATAACAATATACGTAAAGAGTTTTTTGAGCCAAGACAAATGAAAATATCAGCTACAGACAGTGATGGAAGGAAAATATTAGTCTGAAAGCAAATTTAAGTGAGCAGAGGAGGAAGTTGAATTTCCCTCCGGGGAATAATAAAGGTTCATCTTATCTTATCTTATCTTAAGTTGTCTGTGATTTCAGAGGGCGTTTCGACGAGCCCATCGCTGTGTTCTGCACTGCCTGTGTGGTGGAGGCCTACGCCTACCTCCATAAGAAGAACATCATGTACAGAGACCTGAAACCTGAGAACCTGATGCTGGACGTAAGGGGCTACGTCAAACTGGTGAGTACGTTCTGTGTATGTGTGTCCGTTTCTATACAAGGGGAGACAACCCAGGTGAACCCATAGGGAACACATTTTATATCACCATGAACTTCCCCACTTGATTTTTATACAGGTTTTCAAGAATGTAATGAGCTCTTTTGATCTCGAATGCTGTCAACAGCTATGCTTCTAGGAATAAAATTTACCATAAATTAGGGTATGAATGATATATGACCAAACTCTGTAAAAACCTTCAGAAAACAGATAGGAATGAAACTGGGAAGGAAAAAAGAATAGGGCTGTCAATAGATTAAAATATTTAATCACAATCACATAAGTATCTGTAGTTAATCATCATTAATCACAAATTCATCACATTTTTTTAGCTGTTCAAAATGTACGTTAAAGGGAGATTTGTCAGGTATTTTATGCTCTTATCAACATGGGAGTGGGCAAATATGGGCTTTATGTAAATGCATGTATATATTTATGAATTATGATTGGAGATCAATTAACAACACAAAACAATGATAGATATTGTCCAGAAACCCTCACAGGTACTGGATTTAGGATAAAAACATGCTCAAATCATAACATAGTAAACTGCAGCCCAACAGGTAACAGCAGCTGTCAGTGTGCTGACTTGACTATGACTTGATCCAAACTGCCTGTGATTATCATAAAGTCACAGAACCTATTTTCATCCTCACATCTGAGGTCAGAGGTCAAGGGACCCCTTTGAAAATGGCCATGCCATATTTTCCTCGCCAAAATTTAGCGTAAGTTTAGAGCGTTATTGAGCCTCCTTCAGGAAAGCTTCAGAAGTATAATATACATTAGTTAGTACCACATTGCATTAAGACAATTAATTTTTTGTATTACAAGTTTTCTGAAATGTGTTTAATATGCAGGCATTATCTAATACTAACTTTTGGTGAATTTAGGAGAAATCTACATCCACAAATAGACAAAGTGTAGTAAAATAAGCACCTAAATGTGTATTTTGGATGTTTTCTTGAAGAAGACATGTTATGGAAGCAAAGTAGCCCAAATCTCAAAATTGACCAGTGCATAAACCTGTGTTTTGTGTGGGGGTGTCTCACCTTCAGCTAACTGCTTTTCCCATATGCAGATTTTGCACTGATGCAAATGATAATGAGTCTCTCTGCAGGTGGACTTTGGTTTTGCCAGGGAATTGGTACGTGGTGAGAAAACCTACTCCTTTGTGGGCACTCCTGAGTACATGGCCCCAGAGATCATCAAGAACCAGGGACATGACTTTGCCGTTGACTTTTGGTCCCTTGGCATTCTAATCTTTGAGCTGTTAGTAGGAAGGTAATACTATCAATACACTTGCAGCCCTTACTTGGAAACATTTCTGCTGTCTTGCATGATTTTATGTCACAAGAGAGTCACACAAACATTAGCCAGTAGATGGCAGCAGGGAAATGTGACTGACATCTGCACAATCCAGTGTCTGTAGTTGCAGGTTAACCTCCTTTTATGTCACACCATCCTAAGATTAAAACATTTCTTTTCTCTCTTTTCAACATGTTAGCCCTCCATTTTCAAGTTCGGAGCCTCAGAAGATTTACGCCAAGATTTTGGACGGAGTGCTCAAGTATCCACCTTACATGAGTGAGGCAGCCAAGTCCATTATCAGCAAACTGTGCAGGTCAGATGAATATACTGACTGTGTATCCATTAAAATTTCACATACTAATAAGGTTCTAGTATGATATTCAAAATTAGCTCAATGTGTTGCCTGAATAACCTGGATCATATATGTATTTGAAGATTACATGGTGTATCATAAAGTTACCTACAGTGTAGCAAAAGTAATATACTGTGTCATAATATGCTCTTGTATGTGTTTTGTGTCTTGTATGTGTTGAAATAAAAGAAATTGGATGTAATTGTCTGAATGATTGTTGTGTTTTTGTTTGCAGACCTCGGCCGGGTCAGAGGTTAGGAAACACCAAGAACGGAATCAAAGATGTCCGGCATCACAGGTAACCATGGCGACAGGTCATGTGTGTGGTTGTTGCGTGGTAAAATGTGTGTAAAACCTCATAATCCTTGGGTGAAAAGACACAGGAAGTCTTCACCAGCTGGTGATTTGAATGTTTGTTTTTGGTTTAATCTTCCTGCTGGCTGAGCTTTTCATTTCTCACTCTCCATGTGTTTGGCTTGAAATCCCCCTCATCTCTTCGCTTCAGGTGGTTCAGCAGTATGAACTGGCACAAGCTGCGCGTGGGTCAGCTCGACGCCCCCACAGTCCGGCTCATACGCAAGGCAAGTCAAACCTGTAGCTGAGTGTTTTTTTTTTTTTTACTATTATGTGAAAAATGGTTTTTGTTTTTTGACGGTTCACTTCCACTGAGGACTCTGTAGTGTAATTTTTTCCAAAGTACTGACACTTTAAAGCCCTTTAAAACACGGTTTCAAGTCTTCAGTATTTCCATATGACACTGATATGCCTTAACACAACATCAAATCTCAGCTAATGTGCTTCATTGAGCCTGGTCTTCTAAAAACAACATCCCCATACAACACCGTCAATTAAGTTTCAAGGGAAACATACAGTATTTACTCCTATTTGTTTTTGATGTATCACAAATAGGTTTGGGATCATAGTCCGCGTAGGGAGGATATCAGGGTGGACAGCTGGGTCAACACCAGACTCACAAGTCAGTCTCTAAACACTTCGCTTAACTAGAGACTGAAGGCAATCTGTGGTTTTGTTACTTAAACTGGGTGCAAACAATAATAGGGCTTAAAAAAACCTGCGTAGCCGAACCAGTCCAGAGTCTTTAGGGCGGCCCTTTGTATTGGGGCGGTGACATGAAGAAGTTGTGTACACACAAGTGTAAACACTTTTACACCAAGATTCGGCAATACTGCCATGCATAATAGGATGGATCAGCCACCATTTGCGGATCACCTTCTAGACACGACCCTCAGCCACAGTCATCGGAGAGCTTCGGTTTGATGATGTTTCATTTCTGTTGTGTCCAAGACCACGTCTACCAGTAACAGTGAGTTATTGGGATTGTGTCCCCACACGTGTAGAAAAACGGCTGTGATAGGCCTGACAGAATGTAGGACACTCTAACAAATTTGCATTTAGAAATCCCCAGATGATCGGTAGGTGGAGATCTCCTGGTATTGTGAGACTAGATCAACACACTTTCACCCAGGAGACAGCTGTTCATTAGTGATGGTGAGATGAAGCCTCATGAAGCACTGAAGCTCTCCAGCAAACTGGTTCACAAAAAGGTTCATTTCACAAGGCGTCATCTGAACTTCATGTCCATATGAAACCACCTACTGGTCAAATAGTGTAAAACAGGCATATATGTTCAAGATGGGAGACATTTTTTGTTTTTATGCAGGAATAACAATTTCTCAACTGTGTTTTGGCAGCGGGCGTCTTCACTGGCAGCATTGGTCTAAGACGATACAAGATATGATCTGTGTTTCACAGAAAACTTCCTGGATTACTCGACACCCTACAAAACCTCGGCACATCACATCACTACTGTTCATGTCCCATGTGAAACCAAAAGTCAACACTTATGACTTAGTTTAATTTACGCCTGTAACTTAAATAATGCAATAAACATACTTATTTTTAGCAAACAGTGGTGTTTTAGTAAGCCTAGCCAAGTAGTTTTGTTGCCTTTTTGTTTTGTTTTAATTTGTCTAAAACTGCGACCATAATCTGGTTAAAAATACATTACATAATTGAAAATACAGTTTTGTTGTAAATGAGCGTAATATTGTGGAGGCAGGGTTATGTGACAGAAATGCTAAATAAGCCAAATTGTATAAACTTTTGCAGAAATGCCAAAAAAAATTTGTGCTCATGTAGGACACCATTATTCATAGCTGAACAGATCCTACGGATTCGTCTATTTACAAAGACAGGCTGGGGTTAAGAAATCATGGTTTCACAGGACTGTGAATTAAATGTATTCACACGTTTCAATTAACTATCACTTCTTCCTCCTTCAGGGCCCCTGCTACATCAACTTTGATCGTTTCCCTCTTGATCACACGAAGGCAGAGGAGGAGTTCTCCGGTTGGGACCGAGACTTCTGATGTTAAAGGATCAAAAGGCCACATCACCCAAATATAGAGCCAAATCAGAGTAACATCAGTTTCAGCCATAACATGATGGTCATAGGAGATTCATAATGAAAAAAACACAACCCATTTCATACTAATTTTATTAGTGAGTTACAGTGAAACTGCAGGGAATCACCTTCTCCAAAATGTTTATTAAAGCTTCTCTGTTGCCATGGAGACACAACCATCTCGGTGGCGATGGTCCAGAGATATAAGGAGGTGTAGGGACAAGATGTTAAGATGGTCTGTTTCCTAATTCAGTGCCTGATGAAGTGTTAATAACATCATCCACATAACGCTCTTCACTGATTAGAATATAACACCCGTCCATGTGCTCGCTAGCTGAGAAAAAAGGCTTGAGTCACATTGTACAATCTGTACCAAGCCTCACATTAAAACCGATACTGACGTCATACTTGGGTTGTACTCCAATGTTTATTGTCCTTTTGGATCCATATTAGTTTTAGAGATGCTTAAAGCCGCTTATAGCAAAGCTGGTAAATGCTTTCATATTGTTATAGTTTTTTTTCTTATTGTAAACTGTCACTTTCTTGAGGAGTTTTCTCTTGTTTTTTTTGATAATCTGCCCCCTTTTTGTGTGCAGATTATTGTCACGCTCCTTGATTGTATTTTAAAGATCACAGAACATCCCGATGAAAAATTCCTACATGACTTTAGTAAATAAAAATGCTCTTATATGCTTGAGTTTGCAGTTTTTGTTCCATACTGTAATTATGGCTGCTAACGCATTTATGCAAATATGTTTAATGCCACTAATTTCTTGAACACATGCATGCAATTAATCATTCAAAGGTTGCAGCAGAGTGAAGATACTGGTATCATATGAAACTAGAAAATCTAAGGAATCCATCAGTATCAACTGCGTCACACTTGCTCGTCGCAGGGGCTAAGTAATGCTCCTTATCTTAAGTTAATTTTTGGTGAGGAAAAACTGTCATGGCCATTTTCAAAGGGGTCCGTTGACCTCTGACCTCTAGATATGTGAATGAAAATGGGTTCTATGGGTACCCACGAGTCTCCCCTTTACAAACATGCCCACTTTATGATAAACATGCAGTTTGGGGCAAGTCATAGTCAAGTCAGCACACTAACAGCTGTTGCTGCCTGTTGAGCTGCATGATTTGAGCCTAATTTTTTTATGTTAAATGCAGTACATGTGAGGGTTTCTGGACAATATTTGTCATTGTTTAGTGTTGTTAATTGATTTCCAATAATAAGTATGATACATACATTTGCATAAAATCCCACATATAGTACAGATTAAGCAATGAATGAGTGAATAATACATAAAGAGACATATTGTGCTTATAAAGATGTTATCAGAGACAGAAGTTATTTGGGGCAGAGTATAAAGTCTACAGGTTTAATCTAATAACTGTTTAGCTCCAGAGGAGTACAGCTGTCTAATACAGGGGTCTGTTATTTCCTTCCTGTTCATGCCTGTGAATTTCCGAGACATTTTTCCAAGTCATAAAAAAAAACCACATGAAAGCAATCATATCTTCTAAAGGGAGAAAGATATACTGGCAGATGTTTCCCTCCTACAGAGAAATAGAAAACCCCTTGAAGTCTAGATTTTAATGCATTGAGAGCAATGACCACAGTGGCTCAGAGGATGGAGCCTATAGTACAACATGATCTCTCCACAGCTGTGGTTTCCTGCATGTAGGATCACCATGTATGTCAAGACAGTCTTGTCTTACCTGCAGTGCATGTGAAATAAAAGAAACAGGATTGAAAGATAAAGCTTGTGTTATTCTATGTCTTTCTTACTGACAACAAATTGAAAACACCAAAAAAATCAAAAAAACAAAACAAAAAAACGAATGAGAAAAAAATTAATGCGTTTGTCTCTACTCCCTCAGTGACAATCAGCCCAAACCTTGTTAGTTTCTACTGAAAACGGGTCACAATTATGTTGGTATATTTTCCTTAAACATCTGGGCACTGTGGTTTTTACCAGACATTGAACAAGCAGGAGTAAACTGTGTATTTGTTGGGGGTCTATTTGCAGCTGCAGATGAACACATATTTGCTGTTTTTTTTGAGTATTCACAGCACCAGTATGTATGTATATACTACAACTTCCGTGTCTGTCACGTGACACCACCGAGTTTTCTCCCATAGACTTGCGTTGGGAATGAGACAAGATTTTTTGAATGAAAGCCTTGTTTTTGTTAGACCCTCCTCCCACCTACCCGGTATCTCTAAACTCCGTCACCACAGCACTTTCTCTGAGTGTTTAATATTGCTGCAGATAGGTTTAGATTGTAGTTAATGGAAAGCTTGGTGCATCTCATCAAAGGCCGACGGCTGTGACAAGGTGTCTATGTTTGGTGCCTTCGGAATGAGACCGGCTTGGTTAGGTTTAGGAAAACATCTCCAACACGTTCGTGTTACAATCAGGGGTTTCCTGGATGAAGGCCCTGTGTTGTTGGTCAAGGGTGCGTTATGCATTGGTATCACATGCCGATGGGCGTGAAAAGAATTGGTAATTTACGCTCAGGGAATAAGAACAGGTTGATATCCCACAGTTTCATAATGTGTTGCATTGTATTACATCATGGAGTGTTGTATCATATACTGCATGTGATGTTAGCTGTTACCACACAGATGATCCGCCCTAACGCAACATGGAAAGGTGTTCTTCAATATTTATTCAAACTAGGTTTCAAAATCACCCTCAGTGAGTCTCAAAAGGGCTTAAAAACCAGAGTTTCTGTCTGACAATATCTGCTGCATGAGGTCTGCATTAAGGAAGGATCAGAGTGCACTAGGTGTTCATTTCCCCACCTCTTTTAAACCCTAAAGAAAGGGCGTCTTCACACCCTGATTGGCCAAGAAGTCAATTCTTCATTAGGAGCAACAGGTGATCTGAATAACCCTCCACTTTCTCAGGGGAGTTGTGGGAAAAAGGAAATGACAGCAAGCACCAAAGAATGATTGCTATCTATTTATTGCTACGTATAATCAGTGTGAAAGCCTCCCGCTCACTGCAGCAACCTAACAGCGATTGTGTTGACTGTAAAACATTTTCCCAGAACAACAGTTCAGTCAGGGGTTTGATGGTGAATATCGTCTCTGCTGAGCCTAGTGTGTGTGTGAGAGGATTGACTTGCGCAGCCCAAGTTTAGACCACCAGGGGAAGCAGATCATTTGTGTCACAGCAGGGCTTTGTCTTGTGTCTTTTCCTTTTTGTTTAGTCACTAGATGTTCTTTCTGGTCGGGTTTTCTCCGCTGAGCCGTCTTGAATTAATTAGACTCAGTGTTTACAACTGTGTTGATTAATTATTGGGAGCACCTGTGTTCAGTTTGCTGAAGCTCTGCCTGTAACGTCTGAGAGGTCTGAGTGGGCATCTGCTTCTCCGCAGTGTCCTCCCTATAAATGATTAGCTAGTCCACTGAGCGGCACTTTTGTGAGAAACTACTACAATATTGACATTTTTTCCCACTAACATCAACTCCATTCATCCGTCCTACAGTCTTTTCCAATTTCTCTTTTTGCTCTGATGCAGAGTTTAGTCTTAAAAATGACACTTGCCTCTTGCTTCCCCCTTGTGAATTCATTTTACAGGTATGCAAACATGGTAATTAGGTGATAACTAGCAAGTAACCTATTTGAAACTTGGACTGCCAAATTACTCCAATAATTACAACAAAATATATCAAAAAGTACTTTATTATAAACATTATTTAATAATTATATGCTAAAATAGCATATAATCATTGAAATAGGGCCCTCAGGCTTGAGAAGTGGCTGTGAGCTTCTCTTCATCAGAGGTGTAAAACCAAAACTAATAGAAGACACTTCTGATCAGGCACAAATCTCACCACTGTGACTTACTGTCTACACAAATGTAACCTGGTAGCTAATGTAATGATTCAGGGAGTTTTGAAGAAAATTCAAATACGTTATTTTCTAATTATTATCTATTTATCAGTAGACATTGAAATAAAACATATCAATTAACTTTGTATTCTTTTCCTGAAAATGTGTTAAATACATTACCAGCTTGGGAAATAGTGGAATATAATTATTAAACTAGAAAAGCAGTCGGAGAGCACAGACCTCCGCCAAGCGCCGTAGTTTCCCCCTGGCGGTTTCTTCTGGATCTGTCTCCTCAAGTATTAAAGCTAGATCAAATTCGTTTACATACTTCAGATGTGGAATTGCAGCTACACGATGCCGCTTGTTAGAAATCTCTACCTCTAATATTAAATGAACAGTAGATAAGATAAGATAAGATAAGATGAACCTTTATCAATCCCCGTAGGGAAATTCAGTTTTTACACTCTGTTGTTAATTTAATAACAGTACACATACATACATTAATGGAGAGATGTCAGAGTGAGGGAGCTGCTCCTGACAAGCGCCCGGACCAGTTGGGGATTTGGTGCCTTGCTCAGGGGCACCTCGGCAGAGCCCAAGAGGTAAGCTGGCACTCTCCAGCAACCAGTTGGTCTTGGTCCATGCTGGGACTTGAACCAGCGACCCTCCGATTCCTAAACCAAGTCCCTACGGACTGAGCTACAGCCGCCCCCCGGGCCAAAATGTAAGAGTACCCCCATTTTTTATATAAATTGCTATAAAATCCGCCATCTGGATCAGATCTGGATCAGTCTTTGGGATTTGATAGAAGTACACATTGTAAATCCCTGAGTCAAATTTCATGAGCTTTGGGCAACAATTACCAGAGATATGAGAAACAATATTTTGGGTCCCATTTACCCCAATGTTAACGAAAATTTCAAAGTGATCCAGAATCCAGGATTTCTTCTGGATTACGCACAAAATTAAATCAGTTCTCCATTTTCACAATTACGACACACCCTGAAAATTTCATCAAAATCCATCCATAAGTTTTTGAGTTATCTTGAACACAGACACACAGATAAACAGACAAACAAACAGATAAATGCTGGCAAAAACACAACCTCCTTGGCGGAGGTAATAATGTTTATTATATAGTTGTTTTAAATAATTTTTGAGGTTAATGTTGGGGTAATTTGGCAGTAGCTCCAAAGAAATTTCTAATAGGTTACTTGCTAATTATCACCTAATTACAAATGTCTCCTTTTCTCTGAAACTGAATTTAGTCTTTAAAAATGAACGAAGCCTTCTCAGTACCAGCCCTGCATCACATTGCTTCTTTGTTTCCCCTACGTGGATCAGCATTTTATGGCCTGGCACGTTATAAAATCTGTTATGTAAGCTATGTATCCCAAACATGCATGTTAATGTATCTGCGCATTGCTTGTGAAATGCAATAAGCCTTTGTGTTGATGTGTTTATGAGGTGTGCACAAACATGTTCGTGCTGAGCCTCTCTATATAAATGTGCTTATGTAACCACCTCAATCAACAGTCTGAACTGTGGTCCAGAGAACTCAGCGGTTGGAATTTTCCCATTTGAAATTTGACCCGCAAGCGTTCCACATGCACAACGTCAATCGTAAACAAAAAAACATGTCTGATTACGTCTACATTTTTTCAATAACTGTTCACTTTTGGATTTTACAATGCTCTGGAGTTACTGGATCACATGAGTCTGAAACAGTCCTACGCAACCGGCGTACACAATACACCGATACATTCTGGGTAGGGCTCGCTCGGGCATGGTTTGAACTCACGGTGTGAGTGGTACCAGAGCCAAGTTGGAGCAGGATGGAGCGGGAGATAAGGCAACAAACCAACTTCTTAAAATATCAGCTCTGCACTCCATCCAAATTCCTTCCTCTCACACCAGCGCCCCACTCAACTCACATGCTCTGACAAATAGTCATTTTTTTGAAGATCTGTGCACAAAGGGGTTGAATGCAGGCATTGTTTTACTGGATAAGTTTTGATACTACTTAGCACTGGGTAATTTGAAAGTTGAAATAAAAGGAGTTTATCCATTTTTCCTCTTCTGCCGATATTGCATGAATGCAGTAGAAGTTCAATATTCACTACTTTTAGCTCAGTTTTTGGCCTCCACCAACTAGGGATCTTGCTCTTAAGCAGCAAAGTGCTCCACTATGTTCATGGTGCTGGCCAAGTAGCCCACAGTGGGTTTGAGCTTTGTCACTGCTTGGTCACACACACACACACACACACACTCACACATACACACAAAAACATAGCAAAATACTCTGTAGAATTGAGGGGGATCAGTTCATGTGAGAGAACACACCTATCCTGAAAAAAGACACACCACTAACATCAAAACATCAGTCACAAAAATCCTATTTACAAGCACACGTTTATCCTATCTGGGAAACAAACAATAAAAGAAGCTGAAAGCTGAAATTTGGCTTGACGCTGTCTTTGGATGCTCTTCCTCAACACTCTCTTCCCTCCTGAGTTTTACTGTGACAAAGCACATGTTCCTGTTTACAGACTGAGGACTCTTGAGTCAATTCATGTGCAAGATTTCCTTTGAGACTTCCTTCTCTCTGTTTTTCCCTGACTTACCACGTCTCTCTCTCTCTCTCTCTCTCGAGTGTTTGAGCTGATATGGCTGAAAGAATTGGAAACTATTATTTATTTACCACCTGTTGCAGTGGGCCTGAAATACTGTGACTTAATTGTGATGTCAGCACTTAAAATATATCTTGATCACTGGCCTCAGTGGTGAAACTGAAAGGTTTCCTTCCAAACAAATATACAGTATCTGCTTTGCTGTCTACAGTATAATTTACAACCCTGCCTATAACCGCTTGTGTATTCACAGTATAACGTACCTGCAGAAAATATGTTGTATGCAGGGCTTTAACATGCTTTACTTTCCTGCCAGTAATTATTGTGTAACAGCAGTTTTATAGTATTTCAAGTTTGGAAGTCTGAGTATTGAATTAATTGCAGTCTTGAATGAATTATCAATGGTGTTGCTTTTGCATCTTTTGAATAAATGGCTCAGCTCTTCAGGCACTGATCAATAATTGAGATGCTCCTCAGTGTATGTTTTCTGAATCAGTGTGTCTGCTGACTGACCTTATTCTCTATTAAGTCCTCATCTCTGCTCGTTCACAACAACGACGCAAGTGGTAACTAAAATTGTCCAGATGTTGAAAAACTGGATCGCTATCATTTGATTTCACCTTTAACATTCACCTCCCATTTCTAACTGCATGGAAATTTACTCACATTTACTAAAAACACAATCATTTTGCTGAACCTATGCACATTTAAAGCTTTGCTGGGCTATTTTATAATGTTAGCGTTTTGCATGCTGCTGTTACCTAAGAGGACAACCACTTATTTCAAATTTCCCAACAGGCCAAACCTTTTTAGGCACCAATCAAAGTAACAGGAGTTTGGTGGTGCTTGAACTGCCTGCGTAGGAAGATGGATCTAAAGCTGCTTCCTCATTTGGCCTCAGTGATTGGTTTCTCTTGTGCATGAACGCTCTTGAATCCCTCTGGAACAGCCACACTTGCGTATAGGCGCTGTCTTATGTCTATTTTCAGCAAAAACAAACATACAGGTTCTGAGGAAATTGCTATGTCTGAGGTACTTACGTACATGTTCTTCACAGTACTTAACTGTACTGTGAAGGAAGAAAGGTAAAAGAACAGGATACAGTAGGTCTTTTTATCATCTCAGGCTATGAAGGGCAGCTGCACATCATCAACAGCCCATCATCCTTCTTGACGTGTCATCACAGGTGTATTTAATCTATTAATGGTGGGTGTAAGGGCACAGATATGGACCTGCTGCTGTCAAGGCTCCCTAAGGAATCTAGATGTATTGGAGTGGTGCAGGGACTTTTGTTGGCCAACCAGGAAGTTAGCATCAGCCTGGTTCCCTTGACAAAAGCTAACGTTTTCCCTGGGCTTTGGGTTATTGCAGAAAAGAAATAACAAACAATAGATACTTACACATTTTGTTCAGCAATATAATCTTCACAAATGAATGCCATTTTTATGATTTTTGAGGTGTGAATTGCCAGAGTATATACAGCTAGGCTGTAAAGGCCGACTAGTGGTCATGATGTCATTTAGATGTCTTTTTTGCAACTGGAGTGCTAAAATGCAAACTCATATCCAGGTTTTAGGACTCAGCTATATTGACTTATTTATTTATTTATTTATTTCAGCTTTTAAGTAAAGCTAACCACATCCAAGCTCCACCTATAATGAAAGAAATTGTTTTACATTTTGGGAAATAAAAAAATATAAATGAATATTCAGTTTTTCTTGCCAGAAGATAGATACCATTCAAATGTGTGCATCAGTGCAGAACTGGAGTTGGATTGCAGTCATAAAGGCTCGAAGTCAGGGGAACAGCTCTGTCCAAAGTTTAAATATAAGCCTACACCTACATGCATCTTTATAGCCATAATCAACACATTGTTTGAATATGTGCTGTAATTATTTCTTGGTGAACAGAATCCAGGAGTCATTTATCATTTTGTTTATTTTCTGCTTTTGTTTATCCGGTTCAGAATTAGAGGGGAGCTGCTGCTTGTTCCAACATATTTACACCTACGCACAATTTTGAGTTTTCATGTCAAACTGAAACCCAACTGCTGCAGATAGGGTAAGATTTGTACAGTAGCAGAGGAGGCTTCACTCTTTTAGGGGACTTTGGAAACATGCTGTGCAGATGCTAACAGTAGAATTACAGTCCATCATGTAGTTGTCTCATCCAAATCTAAAAAAATGCATTTTATTTGTTCTCCTCATTGTCTACACTGAGAAATGATGCGTCCAGTAGCAGGAAGTAGCGGTGTATATCCAGACTAGTGGCAGAAATAGAAGCACAGCAAGATAAAAGTGTCTTCTGACAGACTGAATCTGCAGGTGCACTCAGGCATTTATACTACAACTTTCAAACAAAGGACATCTGCCCAACTTGCAGAGGCTGATGTGGAAGGCCAAATGGATTTTAAAGAAATATGAACAGTGACAACTGTTGTGACTCACTGACCTCCCCGTCAGCCTTGTCAAAGGCTCTCTGCTGAAGCTGTGCAGTGTCTCAGCCTGGCGCATAGACTCGGACACAAAACGGGAAACGCACAGGTAAAATAAAATAATTTAGCAGCCAAAATAAGTCAAACAAATAGATGGCAGGAATCTGTAAAGTCAGAAGTGTAGGGAGTGGATTTAATATTCATATATCATATATTCATATTTCAAATATAAACACCTACACTGAGGTGAATTTATAATGAATACATTCAACAGGAATTTGGACAATTATTATAATTTATCAAAGTATAAAATATACAATTAAAATGCTCTCCTCAAAGCCACAAGAGTCCATTGACAGAAACAATAATTTTACCTTGCTGATCATCATAAAATAAATTTCATTCAAACTCGACAAAAACAAAGATCATCAAAACCATTTTTGTTAGTCTTTCCACTGTTTCAACAATCAACTCCAGTTTGAAAGTTTGAAAGAGAGACTGAATAAATAACAGATATATAAAAAAATAAGAAGACACACTTTACTGATCCCTTGAGGGAAAATTCAATTTTTTTTCACACAGGCCCGAAATACATACATGCACAAACATGCATGTACAGTATATATATATATATATATACATGCATTAATGGAGAGAGGTCAGAGTGATGGGGCTGCCTCTGACAGGCACCCTCAGCGGTTGGGGGTTTTGTGCCTTGCTCAAGGGCACCACAGCAGTGCCCAAGAGGCAAATGGGCACTTCACCAGCTACCAGTTTACACTCAGTACTTAGTCTATGTGGGGACTTGAATACGTGACCCAGCGGTTCCCAACAGACTGAGCTGCTGCTGCCCCAAACAAGTTTTAGAAACCCTGCTTCCCGTGCCGGGCGGTGGCGTTGAACGTGACACAGCAGATAAAACAAAACACATAAAGGCCAGACCAAGCAGCATGCTTACAATGGGAAAGGGGTCCGTCGCCTATTAGCGTGTTTTCCCATGTTAAAAAACCTGCATATATGCACTAAATTTGGTGGGAAAAGGGTATCAGAGTCCAACCTAAACACCTAATTTATCCTAACTATAAACTAGATTTAGGGCAAAATTAAGGCTATTGTCCAAAAAATTGGAGAGATCTATCTCAAGGGCTCATTTCTGAATTGTTTTTAGAAGAAAGACCAGGGACAGCCTCTTCCTTCAGCCTGTTTCAAAGAGATTGTGAGAGCAGCAAATACCAAGTTCCAAATAAATTTCAAGGGTACAGAAGCACCGTGACATCTGCGCTGTGCTGTCAAATCACAAATGTGTCTAATGGAGTAGAACGCTGTCTAGACCTGAGCTTGTCAACTTTAATGCTTTGGGCGAGGATCACCTGCTGCACAGCCTCTCAGAGATGCTCGAACTTCTCACCAAACATGAATGAGACGCTCCAAAATACTCATTGATATGTTATTTGACTGAAAATGCTTAGTAAGCCCTGAGAGCGTCTAATGATGGATCCGTTATCTTGTTTCTTACATCAGGAATAATTCTGGGACCTTTTATGTGTTTTACAGCATATCAGCAACATACTAAAAATAATATTCATTATGTTAAAAGCCACATTGCTGGGTTGCTGTCATTACTATTTATCAAGGACACCTTCTCTAACTATATATATTCATGCGCCACAGGGAGTACTGAAGCAGTAAAGGTCAGGATGTCATTCATCCTCTCAGCGTGACAGGATATCCTATCTGCAACACTCAGAACACGACAGGAAAATGCTGTTATATTCAGGCAAAGGGTTAAAGGTTAAATCATTCCCCTCGGGATCATAGGGTTGCTCTTTGCTGTCAAGGTTGACTTTAAGATTTAGTTTTGCGATTATCTGATAGAAAAGGTCAGTCACAGTAAGAAGCTTGTTTAATACAGATTGTACTTTACAAGAAGCAGAGCTGAATACCCAACTTATTAATCAGATTGTAGCTTTTTCTTTACAGTAAAAAAAATTAGTTAATATAACCTCAATCTCACCGGTACTTGATGAATTTTAAAGGAATAGTCCAACATTTTGAGCTTCTTTGCTTTCTTGCTGAGAGTTTAAGGAGAAGCTTGATAGGATGCTCATGTGGTTACTGAGTGTGCAGCTGAAGCCAGGAAGAGATTTGTTTAGTTTAGCATAAACACCAGAAGCAAGGGCAAAAAGTTAACCTGATATGAACCTAATGCCTACCAACCCCTCTAAAGATCACTAATAGTACACGTCTCATGGCGTCCCATGTCTCATTTGTTTAATCTTCGTTCAAATAGAAATGTAAAAACTAGTTGATCAGAAGTTAGACTGTGAAACCCATTCCTGATGAACACTTGTTTATCAGTACTCATGACTCCAGGGAGTCACTATGCCTGGTCCACGGCACAGAAATAATAACAGCACAAAAGTCCTCAAAAGACCATAAATTGTGTTTTCTACATTTAAATTTGTGTACAGATTAAACAAACAAGATACAACATGTTAAGATTTGAGCTTTAGAGGCAGGCGGTGTCGTCCACAGTGAGATGTTCATTCATGGACAGTGTCGCTGCATCAGGGCCAATCACACGGAGGGGACCGTATGCAAAAGACCGAACAAGGCTAGTAACACAGGGCGCCAGTTGACGCCCTAAAAATGATGTTAGGATTTAGCCAATATGTTGCCATGCCAACTTGTCACATACCCCTGCTTTGTCATGCCCCTGAGCGTCCTTGGCGCCTTTGGCATCATGCCCCTCAGCATCACTTTATTTTTGACATCAAAATCACTATAGTTAGGCTTAGGAAAAAGCTACATGGTTGGGCTTTACAAATGAATATGAAACTGAACGTTGTGAACACAGGACATGAATCAACAGCTGATTGTGACGTGAAAGTGAAACTTAACACACAGCACACGACCAGCAGTCTCCTGGATGAATGCCTTGTGTTTGTTGTCGTGATGTCACCACACTCCCAACGTTAATCGTAACCATGGTGCATTTCATACAGGCACTAAAGGATACCTTGTGCGGCGGTAACACATGCCGACAGCCATGACAAAGCCTCGGTATTTGACGCCCTGAGAATGAGAATGGCATTAAGCACACAACACTGCTTTAAAGTTTCCAGAGCAACTGGCATGGTCTCGTTTTTGGATGGAGCCAGGCTGGCTGTGTCCCCCTTATTCCACACTTTATGCTGAGCTAAGCTAACTAACACAAGAGTGGTATTGTTCTTCCACTCCAGCAAGAAGTCTGCAAGAAAGTGTATGTCTCAAAATGTCATACTAGTCCTTAGAAAAGCTTCATTTGTCTAGACAAGACAGATAACATTGATTGGTGAGCATTGATTGTATTTCATCGAACCTCACATGCCAGCCTTTTCATGTTTCTACACATCCTATTCAGCCGAGGTCGTCAATACAGTAACTGGGCTCCAATCCGTAAGCCAACAAGGCAGTAAATGGGTGACACAATTGGTGTCTCACAATGGAGGCACTTGAACAGTATTTTCAAAACTAGTACTCTCTAATTCATTCAATAGTGTGTATTGTGGCCACAGCAGCTCAGGGCAGCGCTCCATAATAAGTGCAAAGAAACTAAATCTAAAAAAAATGACAGACAAAGGAAAGCTATTATAAAGCCAATTATTAGCTGAATAATGCTGTTGAATTAGACAGTCTGTAAAGGACCTGTCACATTGAACTACCTCCCCACACACACAAGCCACCCACACACGGATCCAGCTGCCTCTCAATGTGTGAGGTAACCGCTGCTCCCACCATGTTCCTTTCCAGCCCCAGACAGTAGTGGTCGTTGGCTGAGTCACCGTTTCTCTCTGATGTCACTGCAGACAGAATCGCTAATGAGCCAACCAATCTCCAACCGACCAGGCTCTGTGGTCGCCTGTCTGCAGGATACAAAATGCTCCCTCTTTGTATTCACATTTGTCTCAAGCATCCATTTGAGTGCTTTGAGTGACTACATGCATGCGTTCACTAATATGGTTAGTTTACTCCTGCTCAGACTGCTTACAGCAAAGCTTTTAAGGGTTTTACAAAATTCTACACAAAACAAATACATACAGTATATACTTACAATTTACCAAACTAAATGAGTAGGCAGATTCTGCATATTTAAACACTCCTGCGCCAACAAAGAGCTCAAATGTGTTGTGTTTCTGTGTCTCCATAAAGCCGGGTCAACTCAGCAGTGAATCATACTGTCTCCCATTCGAAGGGCACAGAGTCGCAGGTCGTGTCCTCTCGGTGTAATGTCAGCATCTGAGGGTGTTCTTATGGTCCTGTCTGTCTGCTGCGAGGTGACGCGCAATATCACTCTCTATCTTTAGCGTCATTAAGTAACCTGTCAGCTCGCATTAAGGAAACCCGTCACAGACGCTGATCAGAGTGGGTTTTGTCTTTATGTTGCATCTTGCATGTTTTATTTCTGTATTTTGCACACAAGAAAGTAGAAGACAGACTGTAGGAAAATTGTCCTACTGTACAAAAAGTAGAAAGAGAAACCATCAAAACAAAAGGTGTGACATAAAGATATACAAATTAAGTGAGTGTGTTAGTGATTGGCAGCCTTCTCTGTCCATGCTGTGCTTGTGAATCATCAGAACATTTTGTAACTTGTGATTCGTTTTCTCATTCAGTTTGTCAGCCCTGATCCATTATCAGACGGTGTCTGTCACTGTGTTCCTGTGATTACAACACCATTGTGTCTCTTATTACTGAGCTGCACAGAACGGCCGGCTGCAGGTTGTTTATCTCGGACAATTGCTGTATAATTGTTTAAGAAAAATTACTGTATGTGACAAATTGGGCTGTCAATCAATTAAATTATTTCATCACAATTAATCGCATGATTGTCCATAGTTAATCACGATTAATATTAATTAATATTTTTTTTTTATCTGTTTAACATATACATTTAAGGGAGATTAGCCAAGTATTTAATACTCTTATCAATATGGATATGGGCAAGTATGTATATATTTGTTATTGGAAATCAATTGATAACACAAAACAATGACAATTATTGTCCAGAAACCCTCACAGGTACTGCAATTAGTATAAAAAATGTGCTCAAATCATAACATGGCAAACTGCAGCCCAACAGGCAGAAACAGCTGTCAGTGTGTCAGTGTGCTGACTTGATCCAAACTGCATGTGATTATTATAAAGTGGACATGTCTGTAAAGGGGAGACTGGTGGGTACCCAGAGAACCCATTTTCATTGTGGTCAGAAGTCAAGGGACCCCTTTGAAAATGGTCATGTTTTTCCTCCCCAAAATTTAAAGTAAGTTTGGAGCATTATTTAGTCTCCTTCGCAATCAGCTAGTGTGACATGGTTGGTACCAATGACTCCTGAGGCTTTCTCGTTTCATATGATGCCAGTATCTTCACCCTAACTTTAACTGCGCCTGTTACAACCTAAAAATCTCAAGTTGCGTTAATGCATTAAAGATATTAGTGGCGTTAACGCGTTAACTTTGACAGATGCATAAAAACACTTTAGGGTAGGAATGTACTGTATTTGCTACTGAACAAAACAGGAATCATATTAGAAACATATTTACATTTTACCTCAGACAGTGTTCAAATATATCTTTGTTTTTTTCATTTCAGGAAGGATAAAGCTGGTAGTATTATATAGCTTATGTACAGTAAACCAAAACCAACATTTTTTATTGCATATGTAACTAAAGCTATAGGTAGCTATGGGTTATTCCTCTGTGCTATGGACAAATAACTATTAAAAAAAAAGAGTTAAATACACATAAATGTGTAATATTGTTGCGCTGGGTTACATGTTCAGTCCTTTGTTCCTTCATTACAACAAACATCCCTGATACACTGTCCTGCTGCCACAAGTACTCACAAGAGCAACAAATGTGTTTTAACCCGCCGTTGAAAATAGTCCCCATGAAATATATTATTTTCTCCCGTTTGAGTAACATCTACTAAAACCTCCAGTGCCCAGCTGTTTGGGGCAATCACTTGGCTTTTTTAAAAACTGAAACTATGAATGAGTGAGTTATTTTAATAAGTCATGTCTTCAGTTGTAACCAGTGTGCTATTTACTGAGTGCCACAGACAGGCTGGGGAAATCAAAGTATGGAGCGATGAACTAATACATTGTCTTCTTTGGTACTTCAGAGGACAGAATTACACCATTCTTGTCCAAGAGCTGAAAGAAAACAGCGACATTCAATGTTTTTTTGTTTTTTTTTTGCATATAAAATATTTTATTCTAAACCTTCTGAAAAGTTTTTATGATTTGAGGTGACATACCCACATTAACATATCAACATACTGGAAACACATGGTTGCCATGTTATCAAAAGCAAAGCCTGCAATTGGAGACGCATCTATGAACACTGGAAATAACATTTAAAGTGGCATGCAACACTTGTTGAAATCATTATGAGTTTTAAAAAATGTGCATGTGTGTTCACGATCCTACAGATGTTATTGGCACATTTTACAGATGGATTTATTGGGTAGTAAATAGTGAATTTGGGTTGCCTTAAATGGGTCTCATTTCAAAAGATTTCCATGCGTACGTTTCAGGAAGTTCACTAAATCCAAACCAAAGTTACGTTTTATGAAAAATGGATCTTGATGTCACTGATGCACATTTTTATTCAGCTGTCTGAAACCAGATAACACCGTTATGTAGGTACACATGTTTTTATGGCGTGTTTTTTTAATAAAATGAGGGCCAGTGGCCGGTAGTTGTTTTCACAGCATACTCTAATTGAACTCCTTTGCATACATAAATCACACCGTTGAATCATGAATGTGTTTACATTCATGATGAGGCTCATCTCTGCCGACATGAATGGATTGGTACATTCAGCATGCTTGAAATCAGGGATTTCTTTGCAGCCACAGACTTAATTAAAAAACGTCACCCTGGGAGAAGAAGAGGATGCCCTGTGAAAAAGCTGTGGGTGGAAATTAAATGAGTTTTGTCAAACCCCAATGCACACGCACATTTACACATTCATTCATGCGCACACACTTACTGTAAACACAATCATGCACGGGTATCCTCACACGTGGCCTTGTGTGGCCTGACATATTACATAACGGTCCATCGACAGCACTCCTTGACTTTAATTCAGCACTGACAGCTCGTTTCTCAGTGGCTGTCAATCACACGACCAACTGGGAAAAAGCGATAGGGCGATTTCTGGGGGCTTGGCCGTGAGCAGCTGCGCTAAGGCCTGCAAACTCAGGAAACTCAGTTTTAATGTAATAGTCTTTCTTTCAGTGTATTGCAAATCAATACAACATGCAGTAAGTGTTTTGATGCTTTTGATTGCTTTTTAGAAACAAGCAGAAGAACATAATGGTATTCCATTCAACCATGTCTGAAAAAGCCTCATGTCCTTATTATCTGATTTTCTTCACAATCACTTTGTGACTCCTCTTTGACTTTATTACACATGACAGCTGATGACCTTACAGTGCAGTCAGTCAGTGCCGACGCTGAGGGCAACCTTTTCAAGAAAACCAGGAGACGTAGAAATGAAAAAGAGAGCAAACTTGCCACCTACTAATACTGCCACAGACTAGGTTGCACCAGCTATTCGTAAATCCAAGTGTGTCATTTCATTCTGATTTGTGCTAGCTAACTTCACAGGGTCTATTGACCAACGATTGCATACCTGTCCCTTTCCACCCTTCACAATATGCCATGGAAACATAAGTGCAGCACCACCTGTCAATGGACAGTGACAAATGTGAACGGAGTGCCCTCCTAATTGCTAAAGAGAACATCAACCTCAGTATAATGTATATATGTACCAAATATTTGGGCACTTCGAAGCTTCTTTCATAAAGCTCACATTCAAATTATAAATCAACATTTGCATGCTGCACGGCTTTTTTTGTCTATTTATTCCGTTTAAACCTGGTACTTCTGCACAGTTGCAGATAAAGATCAGGCTACACTAATACTGTTAGTATTATACTGTACTGTAGATTTAGATTCCAGTGGTGGATGTGTAGGATAGTTTCCAAATTGTGTGATCCAAACATTTCCAGTAAACCCAGAGCTTTGTAAAGTCCAAAAAAAATTCAATTGTTGGCGTTTAGCCTTTCAAAAACATAATTTCACTGCATAATGTTTGCAGAATCCACCATTTATATAGAAATGAGCCAGGTACAGTCACATCTGGATGTTAAAGGAAATTGGAGATGATACTCTGAATAGTTTAATTCATGTTACGCACAAAAGACAGCTGTGATTAATTATGACACTAAATACAGCCCCTTTGCCTCTTATTTTGCAGCCAGATTATGCATTGTTTTACTAGCAAAACTGGAGATGGAGACGCCTTTAGACATGACCTATACAGTATATCGTTTAAATAGTATCGTATATCTGTTCTGTGCGACCAATTTAAATTTAATGATGTACAAATCTCCACTTAATTACTTAAGTTACAAACAGGCTTTGTTTTTAAACTTACAAAGACCTGGTGCAACCGGTTCCTCCTTGTCTCAGTTTTAACACAAAACAGACTCTTTTCCACCTGATAACCCAATACAGTATAGACATTTGGTATAGCAGATAGGCTTGGTTTGACACATATAGCATATTATAAGTCACACAGTATTGTAAATATATTTCAATGCTACAAACTGTACTATCAAATGTATTGAGAATATTACAGCACATCGTGCTGGATTAAAGCACTGAATTACACCATAAGACACACAATCTAAATCATTCAACTGGGAGACACCAGAACCTAAAACATCCTTTTATAATGTCATACAGCAATCCTTTCTCATCCTCATCCTGATTTAAAAGCGTCTGTTTAAAACATGAAATAAAAACATACATATTCTGCATCAAGTGTCAGTGAGATATCAACTGTGCCATTACATTCCTACCACTTTCATCATCTTTAATGAATACCAAATCAGCCACACAGTTCTATGTGATGCAGCTCATGTACCTCTAAGACAATTCAGCCACTGCAGTGATATACAGCAAATAGAGCTTTCTAGTGGTGTGCATTCAGTATTGGCGAGACATAAAGGATCTTAACCAGCTAACTTTACATCAGAAGGTAGAGATGAGAGCTGCAACATAAAAAGCAGGAAGGTAAAGATGCAGTATGCACACCCAGAGCTTTCATTGTTATAGTACCATACACAACGGGGTCTGTTTCCAATTTGAAAAAAAAAAAAAAGGCTGTTGACGCACCAAGCTTTATGATTCAGTTACATGAATAAAACATAACGATGGATTCAATTTCTAGAAATAAGAGAGAGCACTCCTGATCCTTTGATAACACCAAAGACCTGATTCTTCTGTCAGAAAAACAGGATGATTACTTTGGTATAAGGGAGAACGGGGTCTGATCAGTGAGCCTGGCACTGTGTGGTTAATGCAACTCTCCCGACACATTAAGACTGGTAGGAAATGGCTAAATCACACTGGAGGACAGAAAAGTGACGTTTTTCCAGTTGTTAAGAAACACTCCACTCGGTTGCCATGCATACTGTAGATTCCTCTTAAGTAAAAATGTCCTCTCCATCCATTTGCCTCATCATCATACTGTTTTTCTTCAAAGATGCCTTCTGATATGTCTTGTTTTTTACTACTGTGCTCATATATAACAAGTATGAGAGGACAGACAAAGCGTAGCCCAGTCTTTCATGCATCACCATCCTCACATGTTCAGTGTGGTTTTCAGTAAGGCACAAGTGGATTATTCCTTGGGGTGAAAAGCTGAACGTCAGTCGTGGAGGAACAAAAATGTCAACATTCGTCTCTTTAGCGTGGGCAGACTGACCGGCAAATGCAAGGCATAACAAAGTCATACTGGAAGAAGTGTAAACTGAAAAGAAAAAGCCACATTCATGACCGCTGCCTTGTCAAGAACAGGAGTTCATTGGTGATTGTGGAGCATTTTTAGCAGTGAGGTTCCTCTTTATCTGATGCAGATTTCAGATCCTCTGGAAAATCAAGATGAACACAGATAAATCTATTGCTTTCTAAGTTTGATGGGTGTTATTTATTTCTGTGTGTTTACAGGCTTGTTTGTAAGCATGTGATGAAGATGTCCAGTGCGTTGCTACCTCAATATGGGCTTTCATTTCCTTCCTGCTCATGAGATAAGTCTGTTAAACTCAAACTTGTTCCAGTCCGGAGCATTTGGCTCAATCGCTAGCACAGCTGTCGATCATGTTGGCACAGACACAATGAAAGGATGTCGGCCTCCTCTATTGAATGAATGGAACCTGTTTTTGAGGTTTAATTACGCACTTTAAAGAATGATCAATCGATGTGTAAGTCACTCTCAAGGTTTTCAATCAATGATTGGATCACAGTCCACCTAATGAATACGCATGGGTACCTTATCACAGATGCTCAGTCAATAAGCACAAAATTGTGAATGAGTTTTTAAGCTCTGTCCGCTGTCTCACTCAGTTCCCTGAGTCTTTCAAGCTGCGTCTCATTTTAGAGTTTCAATGATGGCGATCTCCCGCCGGTCAGCGTAGTCCGGGCTGAGGCCGTTCAGGTAGAGGCTGCCGTTCCTCGCCAGCGTCCCTGTGGCAGGACTGAGGGAGAGAGTCAAGTTGGGGTAGACCTCTCTGTCTTCACACAGGTTGGTGGACAATGCCCTCTTGCCAGGGGTCATTTCCTGGTTGATGGATGTGTTGATACCCAGCTCAGATGACAGCTTGCGCTTGATGGATGCGGCACGTTGGAACTTGTCGTAGATGTCAACGCTGAGTCGCCGCCGGGTCTCTTTGAACTCTGCCGACACGTTTGCCGTCCACTCGGCTGCGTGAGCCCGAAACTCCCCAACCTGCAGAGAGACTGAAGATTAGTGCCGGCAGGTGATCAATGTTCTTTATCTTAACATTAATTTCCATTTTCAATTTCAATTTTCAATTTTATCAGACATTTTACAACAGTATAAGTGTTATAGAAAATGTAATAGTATACCAGTGATTCTGATTCATTCAGACTCAGACAAATTCAGACAAATTTATTGATAATAACACTTTTCGTATTGATGTTAGACTCCACAGTAACAAAGGTTACTTTCACCACAGTGATTTGTGAAGTAGTCATGAAACTGTATGTATTGATTTGCATACAAAGAAACAAATTTCACTCTTTTTTTTTAGTGACGGTCAACATAAAATCAGTTTGTATGTAATCCCTGTAATTGTAAGCCGGGAAGTATAAAGAGCAGCGAATGCCATGTAGGGAAGAGGTCAGGGTGGATGGGTGGGTTAAAAAACACCAGGCTTTCACCAAGAGACTACTGTTTGTGTCCTGTGTGAAACCAGAAGTCAAAGTTGATTTATTTGGCATGTAATTTCTGTACTTAAGTTACGACACTCCCGGATTTGTTTGCCTAAGCCTAACCAAATCAATCTCTTAAACCTATGTAGTTTTATTTTGAAAAAAACTGGAGCAACATGTTGTTGAAAGGCATGCTGAGCGTCACGAAAAAAAAGGGAAATCTGTGTCTATGTACACAAATCAAATAAATTTAATAATAATAATACATTTTGTCACTATTTCACAAACTGCTGTGAGCCTGTGTTGAAAACACTGAAAAACTCAGGATGTGTTAAGATATTAAATAATCTGTCCAATGATCCAATGATCATGACTAAGACTCATGAAACAGTAAATGCAACTTATCATTCAAAAAAATGAGTGGATTCACTGTGATCTGAAACAGCTCTCCGGGTAAAACACTGCGACAGTATGTTGTATCCACGTGATTTTAAGTGCCGTACACCCTGACGTAGTTAGGTATATCAGGCTTGTAAGGGCTCAGAGAAAATTGCCATGTTACTTTTGTGCCTCATTACTTTTGCACTAGCTCTCCCCTGCAGCAATATCCATTATAATCTCCACACATCACGTTTTCAGCATGCATACTTAAGAAACATACCAGTGGGAGTTAGTGTAAGTAGATTGTGAAGGAAATGACTAAAAACAGTCTGCCTGGAGATAAAACCTCAAAGGTATGTTGTAAATAATTAGCATTATAAAATATGCAGTTTGGGGGCAAAAATATTGGTACAATCCTTTTTAAGTTGTTAACCATCAAGAAACAATACATCACTGAGTGCTGTACAGTTGCTGGGTAACAGTTACACGATGTGCACGAAGAAGTTTATTCTAAACCTGACTGCAGGAGCCTCAAGCAATAAAAATAAAATGTCCACTGTGGGTGACCTAATGGCCCAGGTTTGTGGAGACTATGTATTGTATCTGGTCGACACAGTGTTCGTTAATGGTCCTTGAGAGGAACGAACACATCACTGATCTCTATTTCATGATGCATCAGGCGTCTTTCTACAAGCTGTTTTATTATCTATGAGGCTCTGAGGTGTGCTTGTTAAAAAGGGATTTCTGAGCTTACGTTAAAATTCATGGGGTGCGTCTGTATGCGTTCACACATTGGACACACACACACATCACAGCACAATCACTAGAGTACGTGCTTTCTCTTAATTCGTCTCACTTTCTTTGCCGATTGTTCTCACCTCTCCCCCAACCTCCCACCTCTCAATGAAACCATCTCTCTCTCTGTAAAAGCTCACAGCCTTCACAGCTGCACAACTAATTATGCAAAGATTCCCACTGCAGATTACCGTATGGCCCCCATTTTTTATGTTACATAGAATAAGGAAATAAGATGCACATATGCATAAGATTGTAGGCTACGTGGAAGTGTGGTTCTCTCCGTCCTTTTTACTATGTAAATAATGAACCTGCCAGAACAGCATGGTATCTTATTACTCAGTTGCAGCCACTGGAAACACACCAAATATTTAATCCAACCCTTGCACGAGATGGCATTTTCTCTACAGGGCGCAGCCAGGATGGAGATTCATCACTTCAGTTTGCAGAGTGAACTGGGAAACGCTGTGAGGTATTACTCTATTACTGAGAGGGAGACGGATGTGATCACACCTGAATTTACAGCAAATCCCCCTGTACCTACAGTACTGTGTATATGTGGTGGCTAGTTAAGGTCCAACATAAAGCAGCAGCAGCAAAGTGGTCTAATGTGGAGTTGTATTACCCCTACTTCTGTATTACATATTACCCCTGCAGCTAAACCTAAGAACACGTTTTGAGCAGGTTTTTATTTCCTGTAAATCCATGTAAAATGTAGGTCTGTCAATCGATTCAAATATTTAATTGTAATTAATTGCATGATTGTCCATGATTAATCAGAAATTAGTCACACATTATTAATGTGTTCAAAATGCACCTTAAAGGGAGATTTGTCAAGTGTCTAATACGCTTATCAACATGGGAGTGGACAAATATGTTTGCTTTATGCAAATGTATGTATATATTTATTATTGGAAATCCATTAACAACACAAAAACTATTACAAATATTGTCCAGAAACCCTCACATACTGCATTTAACATAAAAAATATGCTGAAATCATAAGATGTCAAACTGCACCACAACAGGAAACAACAGCTGTCAGTGTGTCAGTGTGCTGACTTGACTATGACTCGCCCTGAACGGACTGTGATTATCATAAAGTGGGCATGTCTGTAAAGGGAAGACTCGTTGGGTACCCCCCCTCCCCCATCCTCTCCACCTATCTGTGAAGAACCTCCGAGGTGAAATCCAATTTTCCCCCTTTAACAGAGAGAGATTTCTTATCTCCCACTTGCGTCACCTCTGGTGTGACATAACTTGCAGCACATCAGCATGTACCTCCTCTTTAGTTTTCTTGGAGATGACCCGGAACCAGTCTCCGATCATACTGAGGACAGCAGCGAAGTACGCCAGGCCCACCAGGATCCAGAACCACACCACAGGCTTGTAGTAGTTCAGAAACTCTGGATTCTCTGAGCCACCTGCAGAACCAAAGATACAAGTGGGTTACACAAGTCTGTTACATAATGCTGAGTTACATGTGTTACTTACAAAACTGTATTATTCTGAGAGGACGAACAGAATCAAGCTGGACTGATGCAGTCAGGTGAGTAAAATGTGTTTTTAACTTTCATACTTGTACCATTTAATGAGCCTTGGTTTTTCCATTGAGGATATAACGTCTTTCTGCTGTGGTGTTGCACAATGTCACATATAAAATATGATATTCTTTAAATCCATTTGTGTGATCTTGGTGCTCTTAATCATTATTAAGGGATATTGCTTTATAGAGCAGCATTGTAAAACCTTGACTTGGATCTAACAGTGAGTAAACATCTGTGAATATTCTAGGTGCATGAATACAGTATATTGTATATATTATATATTTATAAATACAGTATAGTGGATTTGTTCCATGTGCCATCTCGGGGATTAGAAATAAGTTCCAGTTAATATTTGTTTTTTCATTTTTTCTTTTTAATTGGGGATATTTTGTTCAGTGAGCTAAAAAGCTCAGTTTCTTTAAAAACACTGAATTCACTATTCACAATAAACTTAGTTGTAGAAAGTCTCAATGAGGGAGGAAAATAATTTATCAGGATGAACGTTAAAGGTTTCCTGTGCAGGTTTTGACCAGGAGTAGTAGTAAATATATCGGTAAACAGCCCAAATGTGCAAAAAGGTGTGTGAATTTTTATTGCTGCTGCTACAGAATCTGGACAGCCGGTGGCCAAAATATAATGCCAATTTTTTGGCCGATATCTTTGGATGGTTTTCTTTTTTCCTCCATCTGATAAAATATAACAGCTTAATAATAACAAATGAGACACAGAATCTCTTAACTGAAGATAGTACTTTAGAGTACTAAAGTCCTATCTTTATTTAGAACGGCAATTTGATTGACACAAGAGGCGGAGTCACACGTGTTCTACAGCAACAACTCTGGGCTGCCTGCAGATGCACCCGCATGCTAACTGGCTTAATGTGCTCAGGCGTCGGCCGATGCCGATTATGAAAAAATGACAAAAAATCTATACTTTCTGGCTTTTGGCCTGTCATTTTTATACCATGTTATCTGCACTGACTGCACTGCAAGCATCCATGTAAATGTGCTACGCTCAGAGCTGGTGATGTAGAATAAAATGTGAGAAAGGCTGCTTATGGTGGGTGGCTCCAACAAACATAGGTTTTTCAACCAGGAGACCAGTGTTTTGTTTTGTCACATGATTTTAGTGACATTTGTGACAAGCTTTCCATACTTCTGTCACATTGTTTCTGTATGTCTTTTATATATTTATTTTAAGCCCAACCGTGAGGTTTTTCCTGAACCTAAGCGGTTTTGTTGCCTAACCCGTGGACTTTACTCTAGTTTTGTTGTGTGACATACAAATGACACTCAAAAAGCCTAAAATGCATCATAACACACATAATGTCCTTGTAATATTGTGCTATTTATACGCCCTGCTGTGAGACCAGGTTGCTGTAACATGTCTGATGAATGGACTTACTCTACTTAATAATATAAGTCCTATATCAATGTACCAAAATTACCTTCAGTACATTTAAGTGCCACTTTGGCTCCCAAAAAATGCAGTACCTTTGGCTGAGCCTTCAATAAATCAACTGGTGTGATGCAGCACAGACCTGTGCAGTACATTTAGATAACCATCCATTACAGCACCAGTCCAGGCTTTACGCCACCTGTGCCAACCCCAGTAGTTACAGTACTCTATTGTATAATCATTAGGCCTGCTCAGGGAAGTTTAACTAGCAGCTAAGAGTTTGTGATTTTTTTTCCCCATCTGCCTCTGCCGTTTTGTTTGTTTGTTTCTACCACCTGCCAAACTATTCTTTAAACGTTCAGCATTTCGTTGCCTCTAATAAAAGCTCTGACACGAAAGAGAACTTATGTCTGTAATTTTTATTATTCATTTATTTGATCATTATGATTATTGTTAGATCATGTCAGAGTTTTTTGGTAGTAATGAGTATAGATTTCTGTGATGTGAGCACCAAACATATTGCAGGGATTCAGATGCATTAAAAAATATGTCTGAGCACATGCATCATAATGTTAATAGCAGGGTAAGGGGCTTGACGCACATCTGTTGAGTCAAACTGGCTGAGGAACAACTCAACTATAAATACACTGATTCAGTGATGTAAAAATGAAATTAGGGCTGTAAATCAGAAAGAGAATCAAAGCGACCTTTTTCACCGGCGACAAAGTCTCCAAAGCCAATGGTGGTGAGGGTGATGACGACAAAGTAGATGGACTCGAGCGTGCTCCAGCCCTCGATGTGCTTGAAGATGATGACTGGCAGCGCCACGAAGATGAGGCACCCGATCAGGATGAAGATCAGCGTGGAGATGACGCGGATCTTCGTCTGGCTGACTTGCCACTTCTGGTGGGAGATAAAAGAATTACAAATTAATATAATTATGGTAAAAAATGAACTAATAGACATGATACCATGACACTTGCCCTGTTTATTGCTACATTAAGGCAGTTATTAAGGCAATTATTATTTGTAGAAGTTTTCTGAAATTTCATGTTTAAATTATGCAAATTAGGCATTACCTTGTGAAATTTTTGAAAATTTGTATATGTTTTCAGAACAGAAATCTGAACACTGGATAAAGGCAGGTTCAAAATTATTATATTATTATACAAAAAAGAATTTGGAAATCTCTTTTTCATCACTCCATAAATCATAAAATATTGTCAGCAGCCATAGGAAAAAAAAATGTTTTCGCATGTTTTTAGGAATAAATTTGTTTTATAAATCAGGCTATGAATGCTACATAAACAAACCCTCTGGCCTCGGAGTCTGAGAAAAACCTTATTTTGTGGAAATGTGAATAGATATCATGAGACTTCCCCACTTGATTACTTACATTAAAACAATTATTTTTTATATTATAAGTTTTCTGAAATTTCATATTTGAATATGAAACTTTTGGTAAATTTAGAGATCTAAATCTAAATTGACAAACAAACAGGCACCTTTTTTCTCACATCCATTTTGGATGTTTTCTTGTCACTAGTCTGAAAGAAGCAAAATAACCCAAAATTTCAAAATCAACCAATATATGAAAAACAATGTTTTTGCCTGGGGTGTCTCACCTTAGTGTTGATTAGTGGGGTCATATTGACAACATTTAGTTTAATCCACAGGTAAAAACAATTTCCTGGAGAATGTTTTTTCGCTCACTTCACTTCAATGAGTCACTTCCTTCGACCTCCTAGGAATACATTTTTCTGTTTTCTAACATCTCAAACGTCAGCCTGTCAAGCTCATCTGACATAACTTTCTCTGTCAGATGGCACGCCCACCCGAGCTGTGGCGTGGTGGCAACTGACTTGACATGCCTCACATGAGCTGTCAACTTCATCAAATATTCCACATGCAGTCATAACAGCAGATATCATAATGGATTCACTGCAGTTACAGCCTGTGCTATCAGCTGTAACTATGACAATTTAAATCTGACAGGAGCCGCGCAGACCTGTTTTGCATCAGTTACAGAATATTAGAGAGTGTTTTCTGCATGCTGCTGTTTTCTCTGCTTCCTCTTCATGCGAGGTGACTGCTTTCAGCTGGTTCCCGGTGCACTGTGCCCTTTTCCCTTCCAGTTATGTAAGCCCAGAGCACAGTGGCTCTGAGGGGGAGCATAAAGAGCAGCAGACCTCAGATCGCTGAGTCTGTGATGTCTCACTACACAAAGCAAAGTACAGTACAGTGGTATACAGTTTAAAGAGACCAAGTCTGACAATACCACATTAGCTGAAGACAAAGCATTAATGTGGTCCAGAGGGACTCATGGAGGTAGTTTCTCAGCCAGCATCTTCACTGTACAGCAGCTACTTCAGCAGCTGCTACAGTTCATCGATCTCCATTGTTTCCAGCCAGCTGCCGACATCTCTCCTCCTCCCCAGGTAGGGAAGCCACAGAGTCAAATGAGGAATCAAAATAACAATAATTAACCTGTTGCTACCGAGTATCAAGTAAAATGCCATGGCTTGTGCTTTTGTACTGAAAACTGTTTTATTGGACTTTAATTAGCTTTTGATCTGACTATTATCACAGCATTACAAGTGTTTCAACTCTACATCCATGGGTGTATGTGCAAACTGCAAACATGACGGCATGCAGATGCTAAAGAGCATCCTATGAAAATGAGCGCTGGTAGAAAAATGAATAGCAGCAGAAATGGTATTAAACCATTTCTGCTTCACAGGTGATACTCAACTCGCCAAATACTACCGTTTGGTATGTGGCCCTTGGCATCGGAAACCGACGCATGGAGGCACCCTTTAGCAACAGTACCTGATGAATCAAACTTTCAACTAACTCTTATGTATACCCACATGCAGTGTTATTCAATGGTCGGAGCAACTTATGTAGTATTAATAGCGCAGTAATCCTTTCAGGGTGGGAGGGAGGAGTGGTTGGGTCAAACAAACACAATAATTTCAATCAGGAGACTGACGTTTGTGTCCCATGTGAAACTAAAAGTAACATTGACTTATTTTGTCACATCAGTCTTAGACACATGACTCGTTAGTAACATCAGTCCCATAGAGTCCCGTAGAGTCGTTAGTATCGTGAATCGCTGGTCAACTAAGTGGCTGTGTTGCCTAAACCTAAATTCCTGTGAAAACAGAAGTTTATTTTGAAAGGATGCTATGGATGTAACAAGCATAGGGAGGCAAAACACTACCCATGTTATGTATTCATCAACATAATTAGGAAACAGTGTTAATTTAACATATCTGGCAAGTCACATGATGTTGATACTGAAGCTACGGTATCATAAAATGTTCACTGACATTTGTCTGTATTTAATTTGTTTTCCTAAACTATCTGTTCTTGCAGAGCAATGTCCGCTCATAGCAACAAAAAGCCTGAAATGTATTTTTATGTTTAGGCACTCACAGCACCCAATTAAGGAAAGACAAATATTGTGATTTTGGTTAAATACTGAAAAAGTCAACAGTGACTTGAAGCGTAAGAAAGGATGTGTTTACTGATATTTATCTTACTGAAACCACAATCTTTTCCAAACCTAAACCACCGTGGCCAACTCAGTCTCTGTGATTACAGCGTGTCATTGGGGGACTCCATCATCAGGGGATGTGAAGACAGCTGGGGATAACAACAACCCCCACCAGCAATCTGAACTGTTTCAAATCACTGAGGGTCCACTATGGAGAATCCAGTTCTATCCTCCCATTGAGCCATTATATTAGCTGGTTGCTATGACTCCTCAGCCAACACGCTCCAATCAACGTGCCGCCTAATTAACTCATCACACTCGTGCAAAGAAAATGATGAGTAACTGCACGCATCGGTGCTGTTTTTCTTCATCATATAGCACACTCAATTTTCCCGTCTCCTCGCTCTGCTGACTCGTACATTACTGCAACGGTTCAGGACAAAAGCCTGAATTCATGATGTAATAGCACATTTTTTTCCTTGAGGACTTATATTTTATCTTTAGTCAACTTACCATAATTTATTTATGTATTTGACATCTATAATTGGTTTTAAAGTGTAATTTTAAATCATACTTGTTTCCATACTGTCTTTTTCTTTGTCTGCTTTTATTTTTCTGAACCACTTTGTATCACATACATCTGAAGTCTTTTACAGATCTTTGTTATTGCGATTCGTTATTATCCTTCCAGTCATCCATCAGCTACACAGTCTTCTTGTTAAATTAAGTAGTTTATAAAAAAGCACAGGTTCTAGTACAGGTAGAAAAACAGATATATTAGTTTTTACTGTGAGCAGGTAAATAATCTCTTTGAGGCATGGAAACTATGATCGTCCTTACATCCTTGTGCGTTGAGCAGCTGTTTGACTGCTATAGTTTTTCATTCTAACATGGTGCCCTCTAACAGCTCTGGCAGATCTGTAACCTGCGTATATGTGCTTTTATATGCACAGTTTCCACAATTTCAAATCTGTGTGCTGTTTATTCCACTGCCATAAACAAGAAATAAGATGGGAACTTTTGAAATGTTGCTCTAAAACAACTATAATTTACTGTTCTGGGCTGAAACAAACTGTCTGCATTTTAGATTGGTTTCCTGGAGTTTGTTCAAATGGCAACTCCAAAACTGCATCCACTCCTTCCACACCGGTGAGCACCAACTATCATCTGGGGAAAAACAAATCCTGCACTTTTGACTGTGAATCTCCAGCTGTATCATTCAGGGGTGTTTATGTTGCAGCTTTATAGGACCAGCTCAGGCAATATAATTTTACAGCTGTCCTTGCTAGCTTGCCTAGATTACCTGGATAATTAAGTTGTCAAAGGTGTGTTGACTGTGCTGTCTGCATCAAACTGGCTAATTGCACACATATAAACATGCAGGGAAGTGCAAATGATTCCGATAGAAAAACAAGGTTGTATAAACGTAGGAGCTCACCACAATCATCTTCTCTACTTTGGCGATGCCCTTCCCAAAAATGGTCCCCAACTGGTCCCCGACGCCAGCCAATAAGAATCCAAAGAGGGGAATCCCGAGCAGAGCGTAAATTATACAGAAGATCCGCCCACCTTCTGTGTGAGGAGAGATGTTCCCAAATCCTGAGATAGGAGACACGGGAGATAGCTCATTAGATCATCAGGCAGCATTTCATTCACAATGTCCTGTTATTTTAAAGAGATGTTAAGTGTGTTGCTCCAAGTGGGAAACCTCCAGATCTGAAAAGTGAAGCCAATGCTGAAGTGTCTGATTGCATAGAAGTCTATGAGAAAATGAGCCTAATTCTCACTTGATTTATTACTTCAGTGAACATTGTAAACATGAGTTCATGGTCTCAATCACTAGTTTCAAGTCCTCTTCAATACAGCATGATGTTCATTTAGTAAATTATGGTCCCATTTAGAGTCAAATAGACCATAAAGCAGGGGATGCTTTAGGACGTCGCTACATTGTGATTGACAGGTCACTACCACGGTGTTGTCGGGTTTTAGAGTTGTCTGTGTTTCCGTCTTGCAACTTTACCCCTTTCACAGTGTGTTTGCAGTTTGCAAAAGTTAATTGTAACATTTGGTCGCTGAAAATATCATATTCAACGTTCAATTGTACTTAGCTCCACCCTCTCGTGTCTATGGTTGCACTGGTCTTCTTGCACAAACGTAAAGTGAATGAAGTGATATGTTTACATTTTGGAACAGTTTTATTCACTTTTATGCATAAATCTGTTGATTAGTAATGAAGATTGCATGTGTGAGGCAGCTTGCAGTGCTAGAGTGTTGAATCCACGCTGCCATGCATGGAGAATTTTGTAACTTGTTGTAGAGACACAAACAGCATTTACACAAAAGAAATACTCTGTTTCGTATGTGGGTTTATACATAGATATATTTTTGTTGCATCATTTTTCTGAAAGCATATTTTGGTGATCTAAGTATATTAAGAGAAATTTATCTTTTTGTAATATTAGTGTGCATAAGATGCTCTCTTCTGCATTTTTTGTTGGTTGTGTGAAGATGGTAAGAAGCAAAATGCAAAACTCTTGCAAGATGGTTAAGGTCAGGCATTGACCCTGGATGGCTGAGGTTAGGATAGGTTGTCAGGTAGCAAGGCTTATGATATTTTCTTGCACAGTTTTTGCAATTTGAAGATTACCTTCTAGACAACCATTTTTGTTTTGCACTTTTCCCTGGAAGGCAACAGAAAGCATTTATGCAAGAAAGCCCACCATAACTGCCCACCGTAACTGCTTTGCTGCTGCGGGGGACTCGTGCTAGTGGTTTGCAATAAAGCACTAAGAGACATCCCGGGTGGAAGCCACATTTTCTATTTGTTGCACATTCTGTATCTTGTTAGTGTGCACCCTATTTCATCAAACCTGGCAGAAGAAGTGAGAAAACTTGCCACAAAGCCTGACTGTGCTATAACATCACTGCAGACAAACGCAGCAGAACAGCTTTGAGCTGTCAGTATAGCAGTGTCAGTACTGAGTTTGTTGAGCTAAAGCACTGACTCAGACTACAGTTTATAAATTCACACACTCAGACCTCGACCTCGAGTTTGACGTGACTGAAAAACTAAACTGACACCAAAACTGAAAAAGCATACAGTGTATGTAGGCCTTCCTACTGTATGCACACACACACACACACACACACACACACACACACACACACACACACACACACACACGTTAATGTGAGCTGATTGCTGCTTCGCTGCCTTTCATCTTCTCTCTAATCTCATCATCATCATCATCATCATCATCATTATGTATAGCTAGTAAAGGCAGATGGGGATAGAATATCATAGAAGTCGGTATCCTGGGAATCAAAAACTTTGAAGACTTGTGCGTTATTTAAAGCTGACTCCACACACTGAACAGTATGACTTTCATTATTTAACATTTCATAATGGGTCTGCATAATGAACTACATCCACTTTTCCTCGATTAATGCAGTCATTTGTCTCCGGATACGAGCTGCAGGGTGTCTTCTAATGACTTTCCACTCCCACACTGGAGTGGGGTGACACTAAATACGAGGAAAAACTGTCAATCCATGTCTCACTAATTTCATGATTACTTCAATGGGAGACATTATGCCGGATTAGTTTTTAACATCTCTGGATGCCCCTGCAGAACAAGCAAGACGCAGCAGCTCTCTAATTTGAAGCTGCAGTCACTTGTCTTTTTTTTTAATTTAATATACTGAATTAAACAGATTTATTCTTGTTTATATTCTCACATCATCTTTGAATACTATCACAATAGCAGAGGTGAAAAGCACAAACACTTTGCATGCTCAAAGCGTTAGTGTCATTCACAAGGATACAGAGAAAATTGACTCTTTTTATTCAAATAGGATAAAAATAGCAAAACCATTCAGCATTTTAAAGTTAGAATAAAAATGTTATAAATTGAAATATGGCTTTGAGCATTTAGATGATATATATTTGACTAAAACAATTGTCGTTTTTCTACTTTAGAACACGATATGCTCACTTTTCTCATACAGGACTTAAATCAAAGGTTAAACACCAAATTCAGTTAAATACCAATAAGTCATTCAATTAGTTTCATGCGTGTCTCAACATTACCGGCATGAATAACACATTAAACTTAAGATTTCGACTCTACAATGACCTAAAGCCTCAAATTGGACAAACCCGTTCATCGGTATCTGCATTAGAGACGCTACTGACTCGGTTATGTAATGATCACATGCTGCGATGTGTTGCCGTCTGTCTCTTGAAGGAATAAATGTGATTGCAGTGGACAATAAAACCTTAATGACGTTCCTTCTAAATTCATTAAGTGATGCCAGGAGAGAAAACGGCAGCACGATATTTAACGGAGTAACTTAATTGGCTTCTGTTAAAGACACGCGGTGTTGTTTTTATTGCCTTGTGGATCATTTCATTGCGATAAAACCCTGTCATGGTGGTTTAGGTGGTATTAAAGTAAGCTCACTAGGGAAACAGTGTCTCATTGTTATCAATAGGACTATACCTGTATTTACCATTCAGAATCAAGAATAAAGAAAAGGACACTTTTTCTTTTTTGCTTGCTGTGGTGTCATCTAGTTAGTTGGATGATTCACTTGCCTGTATTCTCTCTGCAGGTGATCGTTAGCACAACTGGGAAAACCTGAGGGTTCCTTAAATGCACCTTTTAAAAACCCACACACATCTTCCACTCATGCATAGCACACGCTACTGACTGATATCCACACACCATGCTTTACTTAACCTAACCCTTTATTAATTGGTCAGTTTGTTAAAAGCTAAATGTTAAATGTTCATGTGGTGTTTCTCCCATGGCCACCTGAGTTAGGTTGTACCGGTGCTGTACATCACATAAAATGTTGAAATAAAATAGGTTTTATTACCAAGACACCTGAGCTCCATGAAACAATCGTTACTGCAGTTTTTTACTTCCAGGAGAGGGGAGGAAGGTCATTTCCTCGATAAAGTGAAAATATGAAAATAAATGTGCCTCACTACTGTCATCCAATTTAAGATCGCTGTATAAACAAATCAATATGTGGGCATGAATTGTTGCTCATATGCCTCAAGCTGTGGTAAAGCCAGAAGAACAGAAGAAAGCTGAGAGAGGGAGCAAACTTCAATGTCTTGTCTTCATAGTCTGGTCACTGACAAAGAAATTACACACTTTAGCTTCTCTGAGCTGCAATGGACACAGAACATTTTGTACAAATCAGGCAAAATTATGGTGATTTGCACCAACTGCTTTTTACTCTAACACACATCAAAGATGATATACGCAAAACACCACCTGGGAGGTTTCTGCAGCAAAGTCAGAGCTGTGAAAACGTAAGCACTCTGCCAAGTACCTTCACCTTGCAACCTTTTCTGGATGTTTGAGTCTGAGTTGTCAAAAAAAAAAGCAAACAGATCTATGCTCTCAAAACTAAATTAAACCCACCGAGCTCTCATTTTCTCTGCTACAGCAATCAAGCTACCGTGCCTCGTTTCATGAGAAAACATCTTAAAGTCAAACATCAGTAAATCTGTCTTTGTATAGCTCGCCTGAATTGCTGCAGCGCCTGAGTGAAAAACACAAAGTCAACACATTCAGTCTAAGGTGAACAAAGGGAAAACCCACAGTGAAGCTTTCACTCTACATGGTATTACCTTTATTCTGATACAACAGCACACAGACGGTATTTTTCAACCAGAGGGCAGAGTTGAAATTGTTGCATTTCTTTCTGACTGAGGACTGAGCTTCGATAGTATCCTGGTGACCTGAAGTGAAACTTAAACCTGTATTCTGTCTAGTAGAGTAAAGTAGACCGATTGTATAGAAGTCTATGAGAAAATGAGCCTGCTTCTCACTTGATTTATTACCTCAGTAAACATTGTGAACAGGAGTTTATGGTCTCAATCACCAGTTTAAAGTCTTCATCAATGTAGCATGATGTTCATGTAGTAAATTATGGGCCCATGTAGAGTCACATAGACCATAAAGCAGGGTATGCTTTAGGGCGTGGCTACCTTGTGATTGACAGGTCCCTACCATGGCGTTGTTCTGTCTGGGAGTTGTCTGTGTTTTTGTCTGAAAACTTGAACCCTTCCACAGCATTTTAAGTTCATGACAGTTAACTGTCACATGTTTGTTGCCTGAAAATGTCTTATTCAGCATTTGGTTGTACTTAATCCTCTCGTCTCACTTCCGGTCACAAAATAACAAGATGACAATGGCAAAATGCCAAACTTGAGGCTTCAGAGCGGCTGTCCATAATCCAGTGGGTGACTTCACAGTGACTGTGTCTACTTCTTATTTACAGTCTGTGGTAACAGCCTACCGAACAGACACGCTTATACGCTGGAGGTGGGTTTGTGTTGGCAGTGGCAAGCAATTTCATGCCAAAATATTCATCAGTTTGCTGACATGTGATGGCTATTACTCTGACAAACAAGCAAAGTCAATTTATTCCACCTCAAGGTATTTTCTGATTGGAGGCTGAACTCTGACAGGATGCTAGAGATGTGAAATGGAGCCAAACAGCCCACTGAACAGATGCACTGATCTGTCAAGGTCTGTCTGGAGGAGCCAGAAGAGCCATCAGACTGGCTGTGTGTGTGTGTGTGTGTGTGTGTGTGTGTGTGTGTGTGTGTGTGTGTGTGACTGTGTGTGTGTGTGTGTTCCCACCTTTGGGGACATATTTCAGACTAAAAATCAGTTAGCTGGGGATGGCTTGTCCAGTTGAGAAAAAGCTGATTTTGGGGTCAGTGGTTAAGGTTAGGGTTAGGCAAGTAGTGGTTATGGTAAAAGTGGCGGTAGGCAGTAAAATTTTGGCATCATTGGGCAAAAATTCCAATATCCAATATTCCAATAACTTTTCAGCAAAATTCATAATTCAATTGTAATTCAAGTATTCATTTCAGTGTTCCTACTGAACGTTCCTATTGGCTGTGCTCATGCTGGTGGGCGGTATTTCTTCAACTGATCTCAACATGGCTGCCAGGTCGCAAACTTTCATTTTACAGCTAAACAGTAACTACAAGATGTTTCTGAGACCATTTGAAGAGAAAAATATACATTACAGTAACAGAATATTGATTCATATTTGATCAGGGCTGCCTTGATCAGAGTTCGCGAGACCTCTGGTCTGTGAAATCTTGCAGATGCCATTAGGAGTACCGGACGACACCGAAGGACTCAGAGGAACATGGTTGTTTTCAGATTACCTGTCTCATACACTACTGTCAGGATATAGTGACCGTTAAGTAAAATTATTTTTTTAATCATATTTGCTCCATTTCTACACACTGCAGCTTTAAGGTTATAAGTAAGTATCCAGGCAATGAATGTAAGTTGATGTAATGTCCCTAAAAGTGTGTGTGTGTGTATTGTGTGTGTGTGTGTGTGTGTGTGTGTGTGTGTGTGTGCTGATTAGTAATATCCTACAGCTGGAGGTGGCAGAAAATGTGCTACAGGCTGATAGAGCTGCAGCTCCCAGATTATAGTAACTGAGAGCCGATGAGCAGAGGTCCTTAAATTTCGTTTTCTTCTGTGTCAGATCAGTTTAACCTCTTTAGGCCACAGTTCCTGTTCAGAGAACCAACAGAAAAAAGTCCCCCATTGTCTCCAGCAGGCATGCATTAACTTTCTGATATGAACTTCGGACTTCGTTTCTGTTGTTGTTAATAAATAGAAGATTGCAGGAGAGCACTTGTGAATGAGGCCTAAAATAATGCACAGATTACACAACTCTTATGGCCTTTACACACCAAAGGCAGGGTTTTTCAATATATAAATATATTTTTAACAATATATTTTTACGAATTGTTTATTTTTATCATGGATACTTTCTTCTTTTTTGTCAATTTTCAGATCTTTCGCACTGCAAATAAAGGCATCAACAAATCATGTTACGCAGAACAGACTTATTCAATATGTACAACATGGAAGCATGGAACAACATGGAAAATTTTTTCCCATAGACTTACATTGGGAAAGAGACGTCTGTAACTCAGTGGATAATTTTTTTTGGGAGAAAATCAACTCAACTGTATAAACACTTTAACAGCCCTTAGTTCTATCATTAGGTCCTAAAAGTTGAAAATGCACTAAATAGCTATTTCAGTCGAGGAAGTGGGGTTCAAGGAAACGCTACTGCTCCTGCTCTATGGAGCCAATGGATGCGGAAGATCACCAGATGATCCGTGGAAATTCATCACCATAATTCATCGGTTAGAACAACTCTCATAAGAATAAATACTGTATCCAGTTCTCTTTACACATCCATGGCACATACCAGATCCACTCCTTCTGTTCTTTCCTTTCATAATAAAAGCTCTTGAGCTATACAAACTGTTTACCAGAGTGGAATTTACTTAGAGCATTTCACTGAAACTAAACTAAAATAGCTAGCTAATTTACCCAAGACAGACTACCAGATGTTGCTCTGAGTGCTCTTCCAGTAGTTGGTCCTCAGCCTCTCGAATCTATTCAAATGTGTTATTGAAAACGTGTTCTGTCACAAATTTGCATCGCTGCTTGTAGGAATATTTTTGATGCAAAATATTCGCAGGAAAATTATGCATTTTTGTGGCGTTTATTTGTCATACTCCCAACGCTGGTAAACGCTGGTAAGAGCCTGCCCAAGTGTTCAAACAAACAAGTACGTAATCACCTGTTTAAGCCCCATTCAGCAAAGTTTTTGGCCTCCCAAGGTTAGTTGCGTCAGGTACTTGGACACTGCAATGCTTGCTTGTAGCTCATAGCTAAAAGACCTCATTTCAGTTTGAATTACTAGTAGAAAGCTATTTTTTTGCTGATGAATATAAGTTAGTTTTTGGGACTCTGTGTAAACTTGGGGAGTGTAGCATTCATACATACAAAATACATTTTTGCAATTTTGGTGTCTAGTTTGGGAGCAATCCTGGTGCAATGAAGTGCATTCTAGAGAAGGAGATGACGTCATTTTACTATGCAAGTGCAATTTCATGCTAAAATGGTCATCAAAATTGTATTGTGCCTCTGAAGGCTTCGAGATAGATGGGTCTTGCTTTTAAAGCCAAAAATGTTACAACATATTGAAAAGTAATTGTCTTTACATTTTGTACGCATTTTCAAAGCGTTGCATTCAATGAGCATAAAGTATTGTCAGAAGTCTCTACAAAGAGAAGGACAAAGAAAGAAGAAAGAACGAGGACTGAGTTGTGATTCCTCTTACCGATAGTGGTGATGACAGTCCCAGCAAAGAAAAAGGAGGAACTGATGTCCCAGAGACTCGTCTGATTGGATGCATTTCCTGAAGGGTTCACACCTGCTCGGACTGCAGAAACCACTTGCTAGAGAGAAAAGAAAAATAACTTAGCACATAATGCGCAGTCTCCCAGTGGGAGGGTGGTACGAGGTGAGCTGAGGAACAACAGAAGATTAGTGGTGTGCATCAGTTGTCTTTGGGAATAGATGACAGCAAAGATAAGCATCCAACCAAAACGCAATTAAGAGCTGTGAGAAACAATTAGAGGCATCTGTCACCTTCATTAATTGCCTAAGCAAGGTTTAAATCTTAAACACCTGTACTCTGTACTGTCACAGTTATATCTCTTTGAGTGACCCCATAAGGAGAGCGTGACTGTGGCTATGATAGGTCCTATGCCGCTATGACATGCCCATAAGTCTTGACCGGGTGATTTGTTGACTGAATGTGCCCTTTAGACAGCAGCTGGTTGTAGGCTAGAGGATTAGCAACGAGTTTTCCCACTCAGCATTTTACTCGCATGACAGGAGACAAGAGGAGACTGAAGCCACCAGCTGGAGTGAAAACACACCACTGCACGACTTTTCACACCCACGATCACCTAAACATAGATGTGAGGAGCAGTGAAAAGATGTGCATCCACACTGCCGATATAGTGCATTTGTACCACAGACTGTACAGTATGTGGTTAAACAGTGTGCTGATATGCACTCACCTAATTAGTCCTGCTGATTTGCTTACTACCTAGAATGGTAAACAGGCATTACCTCCAAAGCCACAAGTACATCATCAACTAACTGTACTGAGCAAAAATATAAACACAACACTTTTGTTTTTGCTCCCATTTTTTATGCGCTGAAGTCAAAGATCTAAGACTTTTTCTATGTACACAAAAGGCCGATATCTCTCAAATACTGTTCACAAATTTGTCTAAATCGGTGTCAGTGAGCACTTCTCCTTTGCCAAGATAATCCATCCACCTCACAGGTGTGGCATATCAAGATGATGACAGACAGCATGATTATTGCACAGGTGTGCCTTGGACTGGTCACAATAAAAGTCCACTCTAAAATGTGCAGTTTTAGCACGCAGCACAAGGCCACAGATTTCGCAAGTTTTGAGTGTGCAATTGGCATGCTGACTGCAGGAATGTCCACCAGAGCTGTTGCCAGTGGACTGAATGTTTATTTCTCTACCATAAGCTGTCTCCAAAGATGTTTCAGAGAATTTGGCAGCACATCCAACCGGCCTCACAACCGCAGACCATGTGTAACTACACCAGCCCAGGACCTCCACATCCGTCATCTTCACCTGCAAGATCGTCTGAGACCAGCCACCCGGACAGCTGACACAACAGTTGGTTTGGATAACCAAAGAATTTCTGCACAAACTGTCAGAAACCATCTCAGGGAAGCTCAGCTCCATGCTCCTTGTCCTCACCGGGGTCTTGACCTGACTGTAGTTTGTCGTCGTACCCGACTTGAGAGAGCATTTGCTCACCTCCAGTGGCGTCTGGCACTTTGGAGAGGTGTTCTCTTCACAGGTGAAATGTGTGAGGCAAATGGTGGTCACACCAGATACTGACTGGTTTTCTGACCCCCCTGTTCAGTGCCTTTTTTTTTAAGTTTTAAGGTTAAGTGCCAACCAATCACAAGTATTTGTTCCACCCTGTTCCATTCCATCTAAAAAAATGCCATTAGCCAGTCCTCACTGCTATTAATGGCATAACCATGTTAAGGAGCACTTGAGTAACACTTCAGTGGCAACTTGCTGACAATGTAGCTGGCCACACTGGCCATTTTGCTTGTCCCATTATTATAGTGAACTATTATCTGCTGTACTACAATGGGAAGTTTAACAGGGTGTGAGGCTAAGCAAACTGTCAATTCCTCTGAATGCTCGTCTAATCTGATCTCACCAGATTTTATGAAACAGACTCAGGATCAGTTCACTGCAGTTAAACAAAAGGCTTCTTGGCCCAAGTGGCTTCTCAAGATACAGATTCATTACTGAGACATGTTAAAATCAATGAGACCTTCGAGGAACAGCAGACACTGCTTCAGAGCCAATGCTAATCAATCTCAGAAGAATACTTTATTGGACTACACCTATGTGGGATTTTGAGAGTAAAAAAAAAAAAATATTTAATAAGTGGTGCGCTAGTTGGGAGCAGCTCTTTCGATGATCATTTTTGTATTTAATATCAATAAACCTTCAGGAGCAGAGCAGTAGTGCTACAATAATCATGTACAGCATATAACACTGCCCACATCCCCTCTGAAGTAGCACTGTCAGCTTTTTCTGCACATGCACACACAGTTTGGGGTCACTGCAATGTCAGGGTGTTACGATTCATCATCCTTAGTGAAACTAAGAGAGCTTTCATTAACCTACGACTGTCGAGTGTGATTCGGCAGTAGAGATTGAGTGTGTGAGGGCTGAAATGGATGAATAATGGATGTGAAAGTGAGGGAACAGGCACTAATGTAACGACACAAGAGTTAACGTGACATGATGGGTCAGAGGGTGGAGAGATATGGGCTGATGATAGCGAACGTTGCTGTGATGTCTTTTTACTTTGAGGATTACAAGGGACTGTGTGTTGCTTATGCACGCAAGCTGACAAACACAAAGGCACAAATAATAGCAGGTTTGGATCACTCAGATCACAAAAAGACATATTCATATTGGAAGATTTTGCACCTCACTATCTGCTAAAAGCACCAGTGCAGGATATATTGTACCCTATATACAGCAACGTAGAAAGAAAGAGTTTGCAGTTTGCATCCTGTCACAGACCTGAAACTATCATTTATCTTTTTTTAGGGCTACAACTAACAATTTTTCATTGTTGATTAATCTTTTGATTTTTTACATGATCACTTAGTTGTTTAGTCTATAAAATGTCAGAAAATTGTGAATTGTTTCCCAAAGCTCAAGATGACGTCCTCAAATGTCTCGTTTTGTCCACAACTCAACGATAATCAGTTTACTGTCAGAGAGGAGTAAAGAAACCAGAAAATATTCACATTTAATGTGAAAGGTGTCACTTGTATTGAGGAACTCACAGAGAATAATCATCTGACGCTGCAGGTTTAACGTTAATGTTTTAGCTTCTTTTAGCTTGTTGTTTTGGTTTTACAGCCTGCAGCTTTACCGTTTTAGTTCACTGTCACACCAGACAGCTGAGTGATGATTTTACTGTATACAACCTGCCCAGCACCACACAGCAGCATCACACAGTCAACATTAGCAACTAGCTGGTGAACACAGTGGAGCTTTTAGCTGCAAAGAGCCTGATATTTCCCTCCGGAGTTGGTTCACCATATCAACTTTATAAAGCGATCAGCTACTGTAATACATTAAAATCGTGCTAACAGCTTGTTTCATTGCTGTGGGAAATGGGAAAAAACTAAAACTAAACTAAAATACCACAAAAACGCACTTATGTGTCAAACCTTGGACAGTAGCTACAAGCTTGAGGACAAAAAATATACCCCGAATGAAACAGCCAAAAGACAAAATGTAATCAACAAATATATTCAGACACAATAAACATAAGGCACAAAGGTGAACACATCATCAGTTCAGTGTTTTTATCGCTTCCTTCTCCATATCATTTCCAAACACAATAAAGAGATAGAAGAGATAAAATTCAGAAACCGTACCTCCACTGCGCTTCATCACTTAGTAAATAACACAATCAAACAGGCGTGGCTCAGTCAGCCCCTTTGCTTCCCAGCCAAAGCGGCCACATTAATTCACAGTCTTGGCCAACCAACCATAGCAAGGAGAAATGATAAGACACAATGATGTGAAGACCACACTGACTGGCTCCAAGCTGAGTGAAACAGCCAGGAGAGATTGAATCGAATGAGCTTTTTGACATCACTCACTTTCTTAATTACTCCCTTTGAGAGCACATCTCTCCTCAATCCTCTGCTGACTGGCGTTTGATCAGTGGGAGCCTACAAAAGTGTGTGTGTGTGTGTGTGTCTGTGTGTGTCTCTGTGTGTGTGTGTGTGTGTGTGTGTGTGTGTGTGTGTGTGTATGTGTGTGTACATAATTAAATAAAAATGAATGGGGGGGACACCTGTATTCAAGCCATTTATCAATAAATCATCAAAAGAAAAAGAGTTGCTTGCTAGGCTGCTGAAGTCGTGAGGCTACTGTCTGATGGGCAGAGCTGTTTAGTCAGTATGTTGTCTAGTAAAAGTACAAAGAGCAAGATCTGTGTTAGGTAGGCTTCGTAATGTAGAAACTGGCAATTAGCCTTAAAGCATTGGGAAAAGATTTAAGTGCTCTTAAATACCTCTTACAGGCAAATTGCCCAGTTTTCGTAACCTTAAATACTTCAGGCAATAATTAATTCGGTTCATTTTGCAGTTTGTTCCTGAGGTCCAGGGAATAAGTAGTTTGTTTCTGTAAACTGCAATGAGCACAGACTGATTCAGTGGAAAGGTCAGTGACAGAAGGAGTCATGCTTTGCCTGAAAACAAACATTAAATTGGCTGAAAAGACATTTTTGAGGACAAAGGACAGTTTGCCCTCAATTGACTTTTGACTTCTCTGAGACAGAAGCCTGAGAAGGATCTTGAATGTTAGATTAGGGTCATAGAGTACAGGAGACTTGGTTGGCTGGCAAAGGTAAGCAACATCCTAAGGCTAATATCCCACTAAAGGGAGTACCACACGATTGTTTATCAGTTTTACAGCGTTATTTAACAGCTCCCCTTGATTTGTTACAAATTGATTTATTGATTTTGATCAAATAGAGCATAATGTTAATTGATTCATACCCTCATGCTTAGAGTGACAATGTTAATATGTTGGTGCTCAACAGGTATGATTTTTAACCTGTTCAGCATTTTAGCTTAGCTGGGGCGCCACAAGGCTCCATTCTAGGACCAATTCGATTTTTTTTCTTTATTAACTCCCTTTGTGCCACAGTATCCAACAGCATGATATTTCATTCCATTGCTATGCAGATGACACTGTACTGTACTACTGTACTTGCCCTGAAAACCATGAAATAGTGGCTGCTGTCCATGGTGCTGATCAGAGGCTGGTTTGCAGGATGGGAGTTGCATGCTGACATAGCAATTGTCTGCTTTGCAATTGTCTGGTTAGCACTGTTTTTTTATTTGCCCTTGTTTGTGTAGCACTTTGTAATGTGTGTTTTCAAATGTGCTATATAAAAAAAGTTATTATCATAAAAGTATAAAAAATTTCACTATGAAGATATGTCAGTCAGGACCAAAGTGACACTGCTAGCATATCCATATGGTGGTGTAGTGAACAAAGAACTCTGTACTTTCTAAACTGAAGAATCAACTGCTGCTGTTTTCATTATTTCTACTGCCTCCAACCTATATGATCTCTGCAAAGTTATGTTTTCCTCACTACCCAAAAGCAACTGTAACAATTATGGTGACTGTGGTTTTCCAACTAATGGGCTGCCATGGGCGAGGAAAAATAACAAACCTGAGGAGAATGATGACCAGCATTAACACATACTTGAAGTATCGTTCGCTTTTAAGTTGAGTAGCTGCTTCGTTGTTATCACTGTACATGTATGTGTAAGGTAACTAAAAGCTGGATGGATTCAGGAGTTCGCTGCCTTCCTTCATCTAGGGCTCCATATTCATTAAGTCTTCTCCTAACACAAGATCATTATCTAACAGTCAGTCTGATAGATGATGATCTCAGGACAGAATGCTTCATCACCATCTTTGAATATTAACTCAGCATCTTAAAGCCAAATAAGTGCCATCTGCTACCAGCCCTTCTTAATCAAAAACAGGCTCATTTACATACAAGTAGTTGGTAAACATGAATCCTGTCAGCTTGGGTCAGTTTTAATATGTAAATGTCACTGAAATCCAACACAGTGGACAACAGTTTCTAAACTAATACGGTAAAAGAGATTCAGCATCAGCTAGATCACAATGAAACTACCTTCTTCTTATTCAATTCAAGAATGACTGAAAAATGTAATTCATGAATATTTTATATTTAACAAGTCACTGTATATCTCACATAGCAAATTAGAAAATGGAAAAATGTATACATAATTTAGAAATAATACTTTCTCTTCTGGATAATGGTGAATATGCATGAACTACATTTGAACTGCAGCCCAGAGATGCAGCTGTGAGAAAAGAATAATTCACGCCGTGTCTCGTTATACCTGGAAAGTTTTCTCATATTTACCAGAGGGCATGTGTCATTAAAACAAGAACGCTTGCTCATTACAGTGAGGACTTTTTTCATCATATGATTTTATCAGAAACGACACCGCTCTGCATAAAGAATAATGCAACATCTTGATGTGATTAAAGGAGATTTACTGTAGCCAGAGAGTTGACAAAATCCCACGTACAGAGCTGCATATTAATGAATTTCCAATGCAGTGATAATAATGGCTAACAACAGGAATATCATTGTGTGTTTTTAGTGCTAAAGGAAATGTTTCCCGGGCGTGGCTTTATTCAAATGCTCCCACTTTTACAATGACAATTACGGTGCCGTCAAATGAAACTGGTGAGCATGTTTACAACATGTGAAGTTGTGTACATATTGGTGTTAAAGTGGTTAAGTCATGGGAACACTGCCGCTAAGCAATTCCAATATTAACGTTACTGTCAGCATCTAGAAGCCACAGAGACTAACAATTTAGCGAGCTAGCAAGTGGGTAACATAATGCAGTAAATGCAAAGGCATAATGACAGTGGAGAAAGATGACGTCATTGGGAATATCAACATTTTCCTCAGATGTATTATGAAATTACGAAGAAAAACAATATACTAACTAATTTCTGACAATGTCCACAAACACGTCACAAGTCGTGAACTCTGAGCTTTCAGAAACGTTGCACTTACGAGGTCGTGAATACAACATGAGGGGGGCGTTCATATGGACTCTTCTCGTCAACATGGTCAACACTTGAGATCTTTCTCGCCTTTCTCGCCTCTTGACCATATGTATTACAGGCATATTAATAATTGACTTAGGGCACATTCACACCAGCCTTGTTTAGTCCAGTTGAACCGAACCCTGGAACATTTACCCCCTTGGTGCAGTTCATTTGGGTTGGTGTGAACGCAGGAATCGAACCCTGGTGTGGTGCTGGTCTTGGTCTGCTGTCTAGTGAACTCGGTTCATTTCTAGTGTGAACATCATCCAGACCTATCACAGGAAGCGTACCATTTTATCTGTCATATCATTGATTAAAATTACGCCTCCTTTTCCTTTTTTGGTGAATGGTGGCTATTAAAATGTTTGCTAGCAAAATCTAACAAAATGTGGAGTGATAGGGGACAAATCTGGACTCGACACAGTCAGATGCCTCCTGAATATCTAGGTGGAAGGGAACATTACTCATTTACTCCAGAAGGTGTATAAGAACACAGAGGTATGCCTGCATTAATACATGATTTAATAACCGCTGCGAGCCCCAGATCAACACCATGAACAGAGCCTTGACGGTGCTCTATGATTTACGATATCAAGCTAGAAATTAGGAGCATTTTTTTTATCTTTTTACCCTCCATCAGTCTGACCAGTAATCAAATGACATATCCACCATATTAGTTTTGTTTACAATTTCTGGACCATTTGTGTTTTGCCTTTGTGAACATAAACCAGACCAGTTGTAAAATGGAAACAATGCTTCATCCTCACATTGTTTTGGTTCAGGAACTGGTCCTTTAGGTGTGAACCCAACTTTACATACTATATGAAAAATAAGCGTTTTGTATTTCTTGGATGTCTCTTATCCAGTGAGCTTGGAGGGCATTTTGGTGGAAAAGGGTCCAGCTGGAGGCCGAAACTATGAGCGGTAGATAAAGCAGTTTCCCACTGGATTAAAAGACCTTACAGCTCTGGTACACTTGAGAAGAAAATCATCACCCAATAGTCTCATATGCTGGCAGCAATGCTTTTCATCAACCCTGACACGTTTGGTTGTTGGTGAAATCCACTTATCCATAAAAGAGGGTGGTGGAAGTCTGTGGATATCTTTTACTAGAGGACTGCTCACTTAGTGCTGATATTTATAATACATTTTTATGTGAGATTGTTGTAATTGAAAATGAATGAATGACTCATGTCATTTGGTCAGCATGGAAGTATAACTATACAGTTCATACTTTGACCACAAGTGGACAAGCTGATGCGAAAATGGTGAAATGCAAATGGCCCTATCTAGAGTCAGTGATTGGTTTGTCCATTCTGGGCTACTGTAGAAACATGGCGAGGAGAGGACCTGTTCCTCATAGGTAACACAAACATGATTTATATTTTCAGGAAATTATAAACTAAACAAAACATACTTATTAATACTGTATTCTGTTCTACCAATAGATCCTCCTACATGTTACACACTGTTCCTTTATGTTAGGGAACCATCATGGTTTGGCTTAAAATGGCTCATTGGTTTAGGTTAGGGGACCTTGGTCATTCTGCTGACAATACTAAGCATGTGATTAGGGTTAGGGAATAATTACAGTTATGCACAGTGAAATGGCCTCTTGTGTTTAAATATGAAGCCCATTGTCTCCCAGTCCAGTAGGATGTCACACGGTATGGGAAATATGGAAATTTGGTGACATAATACAGCCTCCGGGGGCCACATCATAAATATATATAAACAAACTAGTCCTTCAGTTATTCAACCAGCTGAAAAACATAACATCCTCAGGTTAAAGCTCTGGCAGTGTTTACACACTATTACTGTCAATCATTGTGTCCACTACAATCCTCAAACAAATAACGTAAAGCTGCCAAATACCAGTAATAACCTCAGTATGTATTGAAAAACTATATATATTGAATTCTTTTTCCCAAAGTGTGGAATATTTTAATATATTTTGTCAGTCATCACCTGCAGAAGAGAAAAGGTTTGAATTATTAATATGAAGTTGATGCTGCTGCCTACCTTGACCAAATCCTCCAGCTCAGAGGAGTTGACACAGGTGTGCATGGCCAAGAAGTCCAGTTTTTCAGCGAGAATGGCCAGTTTCTGGGAGCTCTCGTGAGGCTGTTCCAGCGCTCTGAACACCGTCGCCCCAATGATGAGGTAAAGCACCACCAGGAAGAAGATGGCTGACACAGTTTTCCACCTCATGACAGTAGTCCGAGTGTCGCACTCGTCCTCTGGAGTGTTCAGTACAACCGGTTTGACCGAGAATGACAGGCGAGGTTTGGAGTTGTGGGCGGCAGACTTCGGGTCAAGAAGGTCAGGTGCGGCCACTGTGAGGATGGAACTGATTAATGTTGATCAATTTCTTTCCATTACAAGAGACTGGGCATACTCATCTTGGCATTACTGATAAAGTCATAAATACCATCTGTATTTTACAGTGTAAGCATAGAATGACTATTTTCATTGATTATTTTGATTATCTTGATTAATAAATTAAACATTTGGTCTATTAAAACACCAAAAAAAGTGAAAAAATAACCATAGACCGTCCCCAGAGCACAACATGAAGTCTTGCCTGATTTTGTTCTACTAACTTTCAAAAAACTTACAAAATATTAAGTTTGCAATGATAAGAAAGCAGCAAATCCTCACACCAGAGAAGCTGAAACCATTTTTCACCTGCATTTCTGCAGAAAAATGCCTTAAACCTTAAGTTGATCATTTTTCTGTCACTAATTAATCAATCCTTTAATTGTTTCAGCTCTATATAAGGGAACGATTACTGCAAATACATTGCGATGCAAAAACCATCTTGAGAAAGTTGGTTGAGCACTGAACTTTATTTTAAACGTGCAATATATTCTCTACTGTCAATAAGTCAGGAATATTAAACTCATACAAAATGTTCCAGGGCACATCTGACACCTGAACACTATCGCAAAATATTCTTTATAATAACCTTCATTATTTGTACCACTCACACAGACAAATGAACCTTAATATACTTCAGAAGTATCCGACACATAGGGACTGAACACTCCCTCCTGTGTCTGTACTGTACAACCACTTTTCTCTCTTATGGTACTTTAAACTGGTAATTGCCTACAATAAAACAGCAGAACAATTCTTTGGGATCTGCAGCAGCACCTGTCAATGCAACACACTTCATCTGTAATCTCCAACAGCAACATTTACAGTTATATTTGGACTTGAATGCATGTATCTTAATATCTTAGCTTCCTCTTGTGAGCTGAATCTAATAAGGAGAATCCTGATTTCTGCTTGGATTCAACCCATAACATCTTCTTAATAACATAGTATTCAAATATTAAGTTTGGACATTCAGTGCAATAAAGATAAATACATGCAATAGTTCATCAAAGTAATAATCCTAATAGACTATGTCTACAATATTACAGTGGAAGAGGTTATACACACGTCTCCTTATTCGTTACTTTTGGGTCCCACCGATACAAATTAATGCAACGACTGAATGGAAGCTCATTAAAAATTAAATACTCTTTGTCACAATCCCGTTTCCCCAACAGCTTGCTGAAGTAGATGCAATTACATAACCACCCCATGAGGTCCTAATAGCCAGTATTTCACAGTAAACAACTTATGGAGAGGACCACTCACTCAGTACTGAGCTGAAACAATGCAAAATAAACTCATAAATATGGAAATTATTGATTTATTTTTTACTAAATTCAGTATTTAATAACTGCATGGTCACTTTATTAATATCTGTCGTTCTTAAGCTCTTGTGTTTTACATGCAGAAATATTAGTGCATTTATAATAAATGCTACTGTTTAATAAAAGTATTACAAAGAGATAAAAAGGAACAGTGTTGTGAGGGAGAAACAGATGCCATAAATTACCAAACTCTATTAAACCACCACAAAAACAGTAATTTTCCCGTTATCATCACTCTCTGAAGGTGCACAGTCATGCAGAATATTTCTGATCTTTTCATAGTTGTTGGCGCACTTACTTCTCTACCATCTCGTCTCTCTTTGTTTCCTCATCGACGGATCTTTTTCTCCAAGAAAGCGCAAATAATGCCCTCCTGTTAGTGTCGCTTTTTGCCTCGGGTGCTCCCACCACCAAGGGACGTGGCCGCTCTCCACATGGCTTCTTCTTCTTCAGCGAGCTGCGCTGTTTCCCTCCACTTTACAATCTCCGGAGAAAATACATCCAGGACATGGCGTTCCCTCCACAAGACGCGCTAGGAGGACGGAGCGTAAAAGGAACGTGGGGGACAATTCGCCTCCAAGAAATCCACGCTTGTGTTTGGAGACATCGTTGCCCAGCGTGGCGCCTTTATGGGAGGACGCAGAGGTTTGGATTGTACCGGTCAGAGGAAGTATTTATCAGTGTGATGCGCTGCGCTGCATCCCCACTGCTCTGGTGGTTTGGTCAGTGTGCGCTCCTGCTGCAACAACAGAGAGGAGCTGTGCGCTGAACCAACACTTCACAGACTTCCCATGCTGCGAAATCTCACACTACAGTGGATGAACATAAACTGAAGGTGCTTCCTCACTGTTGAGATTGTGCAAAAAGGGCTCAGTGTGAAAATGTCTCGCATGTGTACAGTATGGTTATACATTATGAAAGCTGCTCTTTCTGTAAGCATCATCCAAGAAGCTGCCTACCCACTGCCTTCCCCCCGTGGCCTCTGAGCAGCCATTAAGCTTTAAAGTGCCTGGCTCAAGAGCTCACTGACAGCTGCTGCTAAGCAGAGAGAGTGTGCTCTCAAAGAACACAGCCAAATTGTTAAGTTTGCTATTTGTATGATTTGTATGGTGCCAGCGCAAGAGGACCTGCATGTTTTATTGACTTTTATTGACTAACTGCCAGGAGGTCACCTACAGTACACCTACCCTTGTGCTTTTTTGTTACGTTTCTTTCCCAAACGAATTTCCATGTTGTTTAAAGGAGAAAAGAGAGAGCATTCTCCTTGCTTTGACCAGTGATTTAAACTGGTGACATCTCAGGCACTCCCACATCTCACATCCAGACAACAGCCAGCTTATCAGTAAGTAGAAGCAGGTTGCAGTGGCAACATGAAGTCAGTGTCAGAGCGCTAATTAAATTCACCTGAATTAGAGAGGCAGTCTGTACGGTTTATGTCCCTGATGTAACTTATTATTCATCATGGCAAGCAGGTGTGTGACCAGTACACAAATACATAAAACCGAGACTGACAGGGGTTTTTAGTAATTTGATTATCAGATGCAGTTCAGCTCCCCTTTCTGTCCTTGTGAGGGTGCGTGCATAAAGTGTGTGTGCAGATGTGTCTACAATATTGATTTGCATGAGTGACTACTGGTAATTGAATTGAGACTTCCACTGCTACACACACACACACACACACACACACACACACACACACACACACGCACACACTGAAAGATCCTCCCTGAATGAACCTATAAAGAAAATCCTTTTCTAAGTGCACAATGAAAGATAATGGGAAGAACAACCCATAATCCCCATTTTTGCTGACATTTCAGTCTTCTGGTAGCTGAGTTTGCTGAGGAAAAGAATGCCTCTTCTGCAAAAGAAAGCAGTAATACATTGTGATCCGCAGTATGACAGTAATAAAACTATTCCACACATGCTTGGGCTCCCGGTTTTCAGTGGATTGTGTCCAGATTTCAACAAACCGCTTGCCCCATCATAAATCATCGGCAATAATCATTTCCCACTTTGTCCTTTCCTGTTTCCTCTCTCTTTTTTTTTTTTTCTGCCCTGCTCTTCCTCTCTTCTGTTCCAAAATGACTTGGAATCAGCGAAGCATCCAATCTGTACTGCTCAAAGAAGGGCAGATTCACTCTGATAGTGGGGTGTAACCGCTGTTGTCTACTTGATGAGGGTTTCCTCCACCACTCAAGAGGTGGACAAACTATTCATCCTTCAAATATAGTAACCTCTGGGGCTTTTTGATGCAATAGTTATGTAACTATGCTAAATTCAGTCTTTGTTTCACTTGTTCTCTTTAATCATTTTTATATATTATTAATACAAAGGTTTGTTGAATCTTCCAGCCTCTTCCACATCCAGTCATGTCTCTGTGTGTTCAAGAGATCAAGTAGCTATTATTCATTTGTCCAGTGTTAACTTTAATGTCCATGGACCAAAGACTTTTGATGAGTCGTTTGAGTGCTGGATTTTCGTACGTTGCTATGGTTACAGGTCTGCTGTATTTGCAATGGATGCTGTACTAGTTAAATATTTTTAGCAACATATATTTTTATTGTTTGCAGTCCTGCAGAGCTTCTGCTATTTGCTTGTTAATGACTTGTTTAAAGATTATTCTTTGTCAACATGTCATAATGGATTCTTTGAATGCAGCATCTAATAAGCAGGAGGGAATCCCACAAGTGGTAATTCACCCAGTTTAGGGTAGCACATAACAATACTACCAAGAGATAGGCTATCATTTTATACATATGAGGCTATATTAAACCTGCAGTAGGCAGAATATTTTTGGCATCATTGGGCAAAAATTGCATAATAACCTTCAGTATATTGTAATTCAAGTGTTCTGAGAAGAAACTAGACTTCTGCATGTCCTCGTGGCTCTGTTTTCAGGCTTTAAATAATCTAGCCCGTGATGGGAGACTCTGGCCAATCACAGGTCATTTCAGTGAGAGAGCGTGCCTATTGGCTGTTCATTCAGTGGAGGCAGCTGTAAATCATTAGGCAGCGCTGATCAAATATGAATCAATGTTCTGTTACTGTAATGCCTATTTGTCTCCTCAAATGTTCTCAGAAATATCTTCTTAAGTACTGTTTACCTGTAAAATGAGAAAGTTTGCTCCAGCTGGTGGACGACATTGGTATTTCCTCAACTGATCTAAATGTAGCTGCCAACCGGGTGACAAACTTTCATTAAGGCATATAAATCACAGAGCAAATCAGTAGTCATCTACAGTATTTTTAAATCCATTTTCCCTCCCACAGTAATAAATAAAGGAAATAACCAATATCACACTAATGGCACCAATTAGACTTAAAGCAGTGGTGACACAAAAATTAGTGAAACACTTTGCACATGAAATTATAAAGCAGATACAATACATACATATACAAACAGAGTAAACAAAAAATAAAATGATTACATTTTTTAAAAGGTAAATAAAAAAATAAAAAAACAGCTGCACCCGATTTGACTGTTATCAGGCTATATAAGATAGGCATTATCAGTCACTATAAGCACCATAGATATGGGTCGTTAGGGGCCTACTACGCCTGCTATGTTGTAATAGTGAAAGTGAAACTTAAAAGATACACGTTCTAACACGTAAAACTGAATGCAACGTCACCTTCTGAACACAAACAAAAGGGCTTCTTTAGGTTTAGGCAACAAAACTACAACTACAACCCCACTTTGTTAAGTTTAAGGAAAACATGGTGTTTTGTGAGTGTAGTAGACCCGTACTTAAAGTGACTGATAATGCCTATATAATAGTCTTAACCGGCTGAATTTGCAATCACAACACAATTACATTTCTCAAGAGGGTCAAAGGAAGAGAAAAAAATCAATTTAATATATATGCCTCTATGCCTCTACTTCTACTGAAGAAGCCATTACAGGCTGAGTTATACATGGTATATAATGACACGACACGGCTTATCTCTAAATTGGCTGCCAGCTCATGTTTGTTTGTTGCTATTATACTGCATGGAAGTGTAATTTGCATATATAGTTATAAGTTGAATGACCTGAATTCTCATTGACTTTGAAAGCGTTTTATCTATGAATGTGATGTAGCTTTGCAAAATTAAATTAGAGTTACTCAGCATGACTGTGGGACTGAATGAGGGATTGTGTTACCCAGTCAGATGACATTAATGTGGTGGTCTTATAGTACAGCTCGGGGGGGGGGCGTTGTTTCTGGACAGAAAACAGTTTAATGAATGTTTGCCTCCTTGTCGTCTCATTTATGGTCTCCTCGTGAGGTACAACCTCATGCTTCAGCGTCTCTCCTCCTATTTTCAGGACTGTTTCTCTCGAAGAGGACGTCACCTGCAGCAAGACCATATGGCTTTTGTTACATGACAGTAATCGTATTATGGGTGACACTGTTGCATTAATGGACTTTATTACCATAGTAATGTCTCCTAATGTCACAGCAAAATGGCAGACATGCTGTAGTAAGTCTTTCACAGTTTCCCAGTGACCTGTGTGATGAAAGGTTCTTACAAAGTGGTTTCTTACTGAAATCTGATGCTAATTAAAATTAAAATACTACGCTTTGTGATTTTAACTCATTAGTTTTACAATTCTCAAAAACCCTCCTATTTCAATGTTTTGCATCATATTACTGTGCGAGGATAGTTTGTGGATGCTGTTCTTGTTATGAAACGTATTAAACTAATTTTGCGATACAATAATGCAAAATATATATTGTGTCTCATGAACAGATAGTTGGAGTAAACGCTTTTATTCTCAGTCTAGACCTGTTTATAAAAGCAGAGCCATACAAGCATTCGGTATAATTCTGATCAAACTCTGACAGCGGTAGCTGCATGGAAAAAGCTCAGAACACAGATGATCTGCGACATCAGCAAACAGAAATGCTGCAGAGTTGCATGTGTTTGATATGATTAAACATGTATATTTCATTCTCTTGCCTGCAAGCTTGTATTGAAAAGCCTCAGAGGGTTCAAGGTATCACAAATAAATTGCATCTCTACATCAAATTTTGCTGAATTGAACCGAATAGTTTCCTTTGAGGTTGCAGTTTCCTCATGCTGCAGAGAAATACTAGGAGTATTTTCAACAGCAGAGGCCTTTACTGAATGTACAATAATTGCTTTTAGAGGCTATCATCTGGAATCAAATCAACATCCTCTGCTGTATATAACAGTGGTGTACAATTCACAGGAACAAATATCAGTATATCAAATATCCTGTGAGACAGGATTTAAAGAAAGTCTACGCAGAGGGGGTGTAACCTCGCTAAAAGTAAAATAAATCTCTGAATAAGTGTTACAAAGATAACTATAGAGACAAACTAACCTACTGAATTTAAGTGGGACAGATGCTCATTTTCAAGTTCTACTTGTATTTTGGGTTTCTACTAGAATATGTTTACATGCTTTAATATTCATTGTTGGGTTGTATATCCGTCTTCAGTCTTCCGGATTCCCTTTTTGAATGATGAATACAGACAACCGCAACCTGCTGGTAGGGAGAGTTATTTCATCTCACGCAGGCACAGAACCTTTGTGCTAACTAGCCATCGACTGTAGTCTTTGCAGTGTATTCAAGTGAAATTTGCTGGCCAAAACAAAGGCGATGTGAGGTGACGCAACAGTTGGCGTTCACTGTCGCTAGTGTGTCCGGCTTGAGTACGGCAGCCTTAAACCTGCTGTAGGCAGAAAGTTTTTGGCATCACTGGGCAAAAATGCCATAATAATTTTTCAGCATGTTGTAATTCAAATGTTCTGTGAGAAAACTAGACTTCTGCTCCTCCTCATGGTGCTGTTTTCAGGCTTTAAAAAACCTAGCCCGTGACAGGAGACTTTGACCAATCACAGGTCATTGAGCGGTCCTATTGGCTGTGCTCCAGCTGGTGGGCGGTGCTGGGTATTTCCTCAACTGATCTCAACATGGCTGCCAGACTTTCTCATTTTGCAGCTAAACAGTAACTACAAGATGTTTCTGAGGTGAAAAATAGACTTTACAGTAACAGAATATTGATTCATATTTGATCAGCGCTGCCTAGTTTGACCAGTTGATCAGAGTTTGTGAGTGATTGACAGCAGCTCAGAGATGGCAAGCTCCAGCTCGGCTCTGATTGGTTGTTTTCCTCCGGTCTGTGAAATCTTGCAGATGCCATTAGGAGCACTGGAGGACACAGAGGAACATGATTTTCTAAAGCATATTGTTTTATGGGGCATAGCGTCCAGTTAACTGCAGTCTTTATTTTTCCCAAAACTCAATAGAAGATGAGAGCAGATAGTTTCATACGCACTCATGTGGAAACAGCCTCTATAACTGATCCTGGTCTCGAGCTTCTCGCTCATTAAGCTGTGTTTAACAATGCGTTGCACGTTCATTGTCAGCTGTGGTTGTTCCAGTCGTTGGTTCTTGATGGATAAAGGAGCTCAAAAAGAATAATTGTGGTTTTACAGTAGCCAAGAGTCTTTCATCTGCTGCCTATTCGGCTGAGCCCTGTGCAAATCAATCATCAGGAGTGACTGTGCAAGATGAACTTGTGCAACGTGCGTGTGCACAACATGAAACACCTGCAAACACACACACATGCATGGCCATTAAATTAATACACAGAATATGAACTCGCTGCGGTTCCTGTGGTGCTTTGAAGTATAAAAGTCTGGAGAGCAGGAGAGGAAAATCAGCAGCTTGTGTTGCAACAATAATTACTCAACAGTCTAGAATAAGTATTCATCAGGCAGTCAAGGGAACCTGAGACACGATCAAAGAAAATGAATGAGTTAAAGTGGTTAAGGTCAACAGTATTTCACTGGATGAATTATTATGAAATTACTGCCTTATCCCCTCCTGACAAACACACATTAGTGCTAAGTGCTTTGTTCAAATGCTTCTCTGTAATATATGCAGTAACAGGTAGAGTTTTATGTCATGTCTGAACTCAGGCTTGTCTGGAGCTACTGATCCAGTAGGTCCACATGGTTGAATCCATGTTACTATAAACTGATTTATTCAGATCTATATCAGTATACATCAGAAGTCAGTTTCAGACAAAAAAAACTCTATTATCCCTTGGTTTCTGCTTGAAGTGAACATTTTAAGGGTCATGTTGTGACTCAACCTTTGTATTTCAGTCCTCAAAGTGTAAATCTGTCTGCTCACTTCTACTGTATAACACTTCAGATAACACAAGCCCACACACAGGACCCTTGCATAACTGATGAAAATAGCTTGAGGAGGTCAAAACTCCTGCAACACACGAATTATAAAGAACAGCTTTACTGAAAGAGCTTTACTTTCCACAATCTGAAATGCATTTCAGCTTGTGGCCTTTGGTACACTTCATTTTACAGGTCTGCAAATTTCATGTTAATTAGGTGATAACTAGCAAGTCACCTATTTGAAATTTCTTTGGAATTACAGCCAAATTACCCCAATATTTACCTCAAAATTTAACGAAAATGACATTATTATAAACAGTATTTAATAATTATTTACTAAAATAGCATATAATCCTTAACATAGGGCCCTTAGGCTTGAGAAACAGCTGCTGTTACTGTGGAGGTGTAAAACTAAAACTAATAGAAGACACTTCTGATCAGGCACAAATCTCACCATTGTGTGACTTATTGTCTCCACAAATGTAACGAATACAAATATAATGATTCAGGGATTTAAAAAAAAAAAAGCAATTTCAAATAATTTGCTATTTTTCAGCAGACATGGAAATAATGCATATCAATTAACTTTGCATTATTTCCCTGGAAATGTATTAAATAAATTTAATTAAACCAGCTATTAGGAAATGGTGGAATATAATTATTAAATAATGTTCATAATAAAGTAATTTTTGATACATTTGAGGTAAATATTGGGGTAATTTGGCAGTAATTTCAAAGAATTTTCAAGTAAGTTGATGGCTAATTATCACCTAATTACCATGAAGTTTGTGGACCTGTAAAATGAAGCGTTACCTGGCCTTCATCAATATTTTTCCCAAGGAGGTGGTGTCGCCTCACAGCAAGAGGGCTGCAGGTTTGAATCCAGTTTGGGTCCCTTCTGTGTGAAGTTTGGATGTTTTCCCTGTGTTAGTGTGGGTTTTCTCCGGGTTCTCCGGCTTCCTCCCTTCATGACTTTAAATTGCCCGTAGGAATGTGAGCGTGAATAGTTGTCTGTCCCTGTGTGTCAGTCCTGTGATAGACTGACGACCTATCCAGGGTTTACCTCGCCTTCACCCAGTGTCAGCTGGAATTGGCTCCAGCTCCAGCTCCTGGATGGATGCCTGGATATCTTGCCCAAGGACACTTCAACATGCAGGCTTGGGGACTAGTGATCTCCCGATTGGTGGATGAGCAGCCACAGCCGCCGACTGGAGCCCCTTTTTTGAACAATATCAAACATATAATTATGATTCAGGCAGAGAACATCACAGTTGTGCTGACTGCAACACCATCAGTGGGTTTAGCCATGCTGTGGGCTACCTACAGTGCCAGAGATGAAAATGGCACAGATCTTGTGGTTATTTCTATAATAGAAATAGATCATCACCCTGGACAGAAGCTTTCCATTGTCCTGAACATGTTTGAAGGCTTACCTGGCAGATTTTCTCTCCTACATCAGATTTTGATGTCCCCATGTTCTTCACCACCCACTGAGATGTCAGTGTCACCTATCCCACTGGTACACCTTAGCAACGGGGGGTTAATTAAGATTAATGTGGGGGCAGAGAAGGGTATTACTAACTGAGCTGACACACACATTCATACACACACTTTACTATGCAGTATGGTGAGAGGAGATAACCGCTGGGCAGTAGGTGCTGAATGCAGTAGTACTTCAGCACACTAAGAATATAAAGCTTCATTTCATCACAAACCACATAAGGGTCATAAACTGCAGATTTTATCTGCATATTGTGTCTGTCCAGGTTGTCCATAGATCAACCTCATCCCCGACTTCCTTCATCCTTCCTAAAATGTCGCTTGAAATGACTTTGAGACTGTTATTTTCTTCAGTGCAAGTGTAGTTTATTCTCTTGGCTCGGCAAACAAGCAAAGCGGTGATGTGAGGAGATATACCTGACACAACGATTCTCTCCAGAAAACAACAACACTGGTTTATTGTTTTGTTGATCACAGTGAAGGAATACCACTTTCTTTTATTTATATGTTTTGTTTTGTTTGCCTGCTTGCACTTTCAGATAATTATACAGTATCTTACTGCTGATCTTGGTAGTAGGCCTAAGCTTACTCAGGCTGTTCTTATACACCGTTTGTAGCTATACCCACGAAACACAATGCGCTGTAATTCATACATATCCCACAAAATCAATTTGTATTTAATCCATGTAATGTTGACTCTGGAAGTATAGGGAGGAAGTCGGCATGGATGTGTGGGTCAAATAACACTGGACCGTTACCCAGGAGACCTGTGTGAAACCACAAGTCCTTGTGGATTTCTTTCTGTCACATAACTTCCATACTGAAGTTACGCCACTTCTGGAGTTATTTTAACTCAAACCATCATCTTTTCCTAAACCTAATTAAGTCATTTTGTTACCTAAACCTAAGTAGCTTTTGTTGCCTAAACCTAATTAAGTACTTTTTGTTGCCCAAACCCAGCTAAGTGTTTTTTGTTGCCTAAACCTATTGAAGTCATTTTTGTTGCATAAACCTAAAACCTAATTGTTGTTTACTGTGAAGACAGAAGTTTATTTTGAAAAGACTAAAGCATAAATTGATACGTCAAGTGTTGCTGGGCATTCATAAGAAACTACACAAAAAATGAGGAATAACTTTTCGTGAGCAATCATACTTAACCATTGTTATTGTATATACAGTATTTACATATGGCTCTAGTTTTAAGTGATATCTGGGTTTCTAATTAACATTTTAAGTTATTTTTGGTGGTATTGCTGTATTTTCTTATCTACCTCTTTGTGTGTCTTTAGGTTGTTTAGTACTGTACGTGACTTGACAGTTGTTAACACCCACTGGGATAAAGAAAGTAGTCAAAACATTACACTGAAACTGAAATGAGTATGTTTACAGTACACCCCAAATATGTATGCAAGTACAATCGAAAACCCACATGGTTGTCTCTGAAGGACACCCACAAACCTGTGTTTACGTGCATGTGGATGAACGTGATTCAGGCTTTCGTAGGATAAATTAGTTCCTTCCTTTGGTCTCTTCAGGGGAATGATTTCTAACAAAACAATGAGCTTTAATTAGGTTGAATCTAATCAGCTGATGAGGAAACAGCAGCGGGTGGTGTGGCTGAAGCTGTAAGGATGCTGCTTGTTGAGAATTACACGTCAACAGTTACATTTAAGACAACACGTAAAGTCACACAAATGCACAGATAATGTCACAAATAGCTGCTCTACAATAACTAACCAGAATTTTTCATTTGCTGTTCCATTCATGATGAAAACAGACAATTACAATATTACATGGCTTCACGTCGTGGTGTGGCATCACCCTGGTTTCTTTCACAGCAGTGATCTGCTAGCTGTACATTATCTCTTATATATTGCTCTTCCTTTGTAACCACTGTCTCTGCTCTTTCCAGCCTTTTCTTCCTTCTGCAGGATTCAAGATTATTATGGGATCAGTGCTGCATGCTGTCAACAAAAAACAAACAACTTTTCCTTCGGGATTGTTTTTTGACAGGGAGTGCAAGAGATGCACACACACACAATGCCGCGTCAGCAGCGTCAAACCGACACACATGGCGAGCTTTTCAGATTACAGCACTCTGTGAGGTGAAATTATGGGAACTATTCACAACACTGACAGGACTACATCTTTCTTTTATGGTTTGAATTTCACTCTTGACATCAGATTGATTCCTTAATTAAAAGGTGTCTTTGGAACTGAATAAAATGATGGGCTTAATAATAGTTTGATTTTCTCCAGAGTCTGTTGCCAGCCGCCTGCTGTGTGTCACTCTTTTAGGTTGGATACACACACACACACACACACACACACACACACACACACACACACACACACAAGTCGTGTGTGATTTTGGAGGACATTATATTGACTTACATTCATTTCCTGGAGATTTACCTTAACCCCGCCTGTAACTGTTCATCTGCTTCATCTTACCCCTTAACCCAACCTTACCCTAAACCAAGTCCTCACCCTAAAATATAATGATTTATGTTATGCATGCATTTTGTCCCCATTTAAGACTGTGTAAACAGGTTTGTGTCCTCACAACATAGGTAATACAGACAGACACACACACACACAGACACACACATACACACACGTACACACACGCACACACACGCACACACATGCAAACATATACACAAGGGAGTCCTCACTTTGCTTTTAGCTCAACGCCTGAGCGCTTGTCTCTGTCTTCTCAGGCGAATGACAATAACAGACTAATCAATATAAATCTGGGAGCTGAACTGGAGAATCCATACAAGTGAATTGGACTCTCATCTTTAACTAACAGCACGTCCTTCCCTCCAGACGCAATCACTAAACAACAACAACAACAACCTCCACCAAGCCACAGATGTTTGCCTTTGTGGTTTCTTTTGATTTTTAATATGAGTATGTTGCTATGAAGACAAATATCAAATGTCTCTTGAGAAATACTCATGCTTTTAGACGTCAGGGAGTGTGAGAGCGCTATAGCATGTGTGTCTGGGATTCTGCACCTTGCGTAACAAGCTCTTGCCCGAAGACATTATTATGTGTTAGGCTTTGATGAGAAATCCCCCATAGACGTCCTCCCTCTCCTCCTATCACATTGACTTTGTGGTTACCCATTTCCTTTCGGAGCCTCCAACCCACAGCGTCCCAACGGCTCATTATCTGTTGGATAACACACTTGGTGGCACACACTTTACTTGGAAGGCAGCTTCTGTATGTATGTGTGTGCTATTTGCACCATCCTGATCATGCAAACCTGTGATTAGCTTCATTCTCCAACACCATCAATGCATCTTAAAAACTATATGAATTAAAATGGCGTTATGTTTGTGGTGAAAACCCTCCTACATGAAGTCTCTTTTGAAAATCAGCTGAAAGTGTGTTTCATCCCCAACTTGTGCAGCTGCACCGACCAGACGTTTGTATCTCTTCAAACACTCATTGTGCTCCACATCAGTTAGATAAGCAGCGTGGGTGGAAGATCACACTGCTCCTTGCCATGTACGTCACAGCAGATATACTGTAGCTTACTCAGACACAATGAATAGGAAACGGCTCAGCAGTGTTCGCGGTCCATCTCCAGGTGTTGTCTGCTATCTCACCAGAAAGCAGGTGCCATCTGTATGGAAATTATAATGGCAGGGAAGGATATGGGCTAACCTAGATGTTAATCCATTGCCTTCTGTTTGCCTGCAACAGGCGACATACAGTATTAGATTAGTCCACAATTATCTCCACTTTGACACGGTTGCTACAGTGACTCTGTCTGTCTCGCTGCCAGCAGCTCAAGTAGCTGCTCATAATAGAAATTAAAGGTTAAATCTTGTATATTTTTCTTTTAAAAAGCCAGCTTGTTATTAATGCTACTGTAACAAAACCTGATATAGCTCATTTCTCTACTACAGACCTCCATTTTTGTCCAAAAATTACCCACTGACCCATGACACTGACATGTCTTTTCAACACAGTGAACACTGTTATGTGTTTTACGAACTAAATCTTCTGCAGAAAATAATGGCCAACAAATATATTATTTCTTTTATGAATAATGTTAGCTAACAATACCCAGCTGTTTAAGAAAATCTACATTTTGGACCTGTTTACATCTTAATGGGGTTGGGATTGAGTGCCACAGACAGAATAGGGAAGTCAGAATGTACTGAGAGATGGACTACCATATTTTTGGTTTGGACTTTTTTTATGGGATTTGTTGACAGTAAGATAAATACAGAACATCAAGAGATTTCTCCCACAAAATAAAAGTGCTAACAATGTTGTTATGGGAACACAGTAAAAGCCTTTACACACAGGGCATGATGAATAAATGATTGAATAAATGATGATGAATGAAAACGTGCCTGTGAATATTATCTAGGGCTTTTATTGTGGTAGGTAAGAACAGAAGGAGTGGCTCTAATCCATGCTTGTTTCATAGGCGCAACTCAACCCATTCTGCGCAACCTGATTGGCTAACGCCTTTATTTGCAGTGCAAAAGCTCAGAAAAATCAACCTCTGACCTCAAGTTTTATACAGCCAACTGTAAGCTATTTTACTGAGTTTCCTTTAAGCGAGTGAATTTTCCCCTGGTAAATGGTTACACAGTGTATATGTCTAGGGGTTTTATTGTGAAAGGTAAGACCAAAAGAATTGGATCTGGTCTTGGTTCAGACTACAGAGCTTCTGTGTTATTGTGCACTATGGTGTACGTATCGAATATGTTACAACAACGTGATCGGTTGATGCCTCAGAAAAATCAACCTATATTATATTTCCTCTTTTTATATTTGGCTTTCACCCCAAAGCCACTCACAACTGGAGAATTATTAGAGCTGGGTATGAAAAATGTGTAAATATGACCGGTATCACAGCATGCTCAGTGTTTAGAAGGCATCCATAAATATCTGTGATTTCTGTTAAAATGACATCACTGAAATAGGGACACCTCTGCCCGTTAAATCATCGCCTTTGTAGAGTTCTCTGTAAAAGAGACAGATATTAGATTAACACTTGCCGTTCCCAGACCTTCCTTTAATATGCCGTGTCTTTTCGCCTCCATTTGTGATATAGTTATTGTCACAAAACACTAGTATTGATATCCTATTTATCTCCTCAAAACTCACTGTTCTTTCCAAATGGATCATTTATTGCAATCTGATCTGCTCCTGTGGGTGCATGTAATCTTTCTCATGCTGTTGAACCTGAAATTGTTGGCACAGACAGTTCAAAGAGAGAACTACTGAGTGTTTTTTTTTTTTTTTTTTTTTACAGTGAAATTGTTGTCATCATATCCAAGTGATTGAACAGACCTAAGGAAAGGTACTGGGGTGTTGACCCTCAAGCTCAGTCAGACCAGAGAGAAGAAGATAAGACAAGAGGAAAGAAAAGAACTAAAGCTCTACAGCCAATCTTCCCTAAATGGGACTAAATGTACATTTTTCGGCGAGTTTATAGCTGTCTGTAGGTGTGGCGTACCAGTCCGAGGCTTTGTCACCATCAGTGTTCAATGCTGCTGCACAAGGTACCTTTTATCACCTGTATGAGATGCACCCGGCTTTCCATTTACTACAATGTAAACCCATCCATGCACAGGGTGGTGACCAATGTTGCCAGATTGGACTTGTTTCCACCCAAACTGGGCTAGTGATGGGCTGGTTCACGAAATTTGGGCAACTTTTGTCAACACTTAGCAGGGTTTTGCAAATATTGTGAAAAAAAAATTACCAAAACACAGATACATAATCAGTAAACTTTACTGTGTCTGCTATTAATGACTCAATCATTGTTAGGGATAACGGAGGACCTACTTACCTTGATGTCATCAATGACATGGGACTTTGTTGTATTTTGACTGCACTCTTTGTGGGTTGCAACAACCAAGTTTTCTAACATTTTATCTTTGGTTATTTGATGTAAATATGAAGCTTTGTATGCTTATGATGTGTTTTCCATTACACACTTACTTATTTCACAGTGGTGCAGTGGTTAGCACTGTCGCTTCATGCTTTGGGTCCTTCTGTGTGGAGTTTGCATGTTCTCCCCATGTTAGCGTGGGTTTTCTCCAGATTTTCCGTTTTTCTCCCACAGTCGAAAGACAAAGACATTCAGGTTAATTGTTGACTCTAAATTGCCCATAGGTGTGAATGTGATTGTGCATGATTGTCTTTCTCTATGTGTCAGCCCTGGCAACCTGTCCAGGGCGTCATCCGCCTTCGCACAATGTCAGCTGGGATTGGCTCCAGCCCCCCACGATTCTGAATAGGGTAAGTGGTTACAGATAGTGGATTAATGGATGATTTCAAGGTCTTAAGGTTATAATTTGTGCTGTTTTTTATTAAATTGGGCAGGGATTAAGTTGTGATTGGGCTGATCTGGCAACACTGGCGGTGACGTAGTTTCAAGAGCAAATAGATATATTAAGGGCGGGCTGGTTGATAACTCCAACAAACACAAGGATTTCATTCAGACCATTGTTTGTGTCCCGTATATTAAGTTTCACTTTCACGTTACAATCATCTGTTCATCTGTGCCCCATGTTCACTACATTCAGTTTCGTTCCCACTTTACAGACATAATAGCTTTAAGTCCAACAATGTACTTTTTTCCAAAACCCTACTAAGTGTATTGTAGCCTAAACTTAAAGTGATGTGAAGGGGCGTGACAAAGTGGCCGCATGTTATGTGACATTTTGGGTGTAGAGTAGGTAGTAGAAGTAAAAGAAAACAATAATTGCAGCTTGCACTGTCTCAAGGCAACTAAATTGCAAACCCTCATCTTGCTTGTACAACATGCACACACATACACACACACACACACACACACACACACACACATACGCACACAGGTAGTCGCTACTCCTTAAAATGCAACAGGTATGCACTTTTCAAAAGTATTTCCCCCTTTTAAGGTCATGTTGTTATACAGCTACAAAAGAAAAGGAAAGAATACTGGCCCTGCAATGTTCAGTAGATACTGTCATACAAAGAGGACACAAAAAGCTTTTCACATTTTGATAAGGTAGCTGAGAAAGAAAATCTACTGGTGCACAAAATATAGAGATTCAACAGTCAATGAGCAAAGATGAGTATGATCTTGTTCAAAAGAAAGCACTTTTTTTTCATATTCTGTGATGAGCAGAATATCTCCCTGTCAAAGCCACAGCATCTTTCTGATTGCTGCAGTTCAAAGAACAAAAATCTAGTTTTTCTCCACAAGCAGTCTGAATCTAAGATGGACATCTTGCTCCCACAATCTCTTTGCACTGCTGTGAAACATAAGTGCATGTGGGCTGTTCATTCTTTTTAAGTGTGTGGCTGTCAACCTGAGGAGCAGCTAGTGACCAGATGGCTACAGCAACAGGTATTTCAGGGCCAGATGAACTTCCCAGAAGTGCTTATTCTTCATGCCTCAAGTGTTACTTGATGAGGTGTAGGACAAGGCATTTTCTTGCGGTGAGACTCAGATGTTATTTGCAGCTCTGCACCTAATGTAGCCGTCAATTTCCAGGACAGAACATGGTTTGGAGTGTAATTGCAAATGCTTCTTCCCCAGATATTGCAGGTATCTCAAGCTCTATTAGCTGCGCAAGGGCATGATGTGAGACTGAAAAACAACAAGGTGCAATATAATAAGAGAACCATATGGCTCCTGGCTCGCTGGTTAATCAGACAATTATTTTAATTACTGTTTACACTTGCGGTTACCCATAAGCTGTCATCTATTCTGCTTATGGGAGTTTGACATTAATCCATCCATCCATCGTCGCTCCGCTTATCCCGTTAGGGGTCGCGGGGGTGGGAGGGGCGGGAGCCGATCCCAGCTGGCATTGGGCAAAGGCGGGGTTCACCCTGGACAGGTCACCAGTCATATAGACAGACAACATAGAGACAGACAACATAGAGACAGACAACCATTCACGCTCACATCCACACCTACGGGCAATTTAGAGTCATCAATTAACCTAAACAGCATGTCTTTGGACTGTGGGAGGAAGCCGGAGTACCCGGAGAAAACCCACACTGGCACGGGGAGAACATGCAAACTCCACACAGAAGAGCCCCAAGCCGGAATCGAACCTGCGACCCTCTTGCTGTTTGGTGAGAGTGCTAGCCACTGCACCACCGTGCAGCCCAGTTTGACATTAATTTCCAGTTTATTTTTAAGCACATTATAAATATAGCAGGAGCTGAAAGGTAGTTTAATTTATCGTGTATCATCTTGCACAGACGACATAATGTTAAAAAGTGATACTCAACAATGAATTGACCCATTACGTAGTCGTAGTCTGATATATCTTAATCCTCTTTACCAGATATCTCCATTGTTGTGTTAAAAACACATTATTGAGGCACACTGTTGTGCTGGGTGACCTTCCCTCGTTACCATGACAACACGTTCTCACTCTCAACTCATCAAATACCGACACTTGACCAGGGACGCTCTCGGTAACCCTCTAGTGTGAGTTTTGGATGCATCAGCGACGACATAGTGTCTTTTCAAAATATGCTTCCAATGTAAGTTTACTTAGTATTTAGGTTTACTTGGTTAGGTTTAAGCAAGCAGAGTACTTGGTTAGGTTAAGAAAAAATGGATTCAAATAAGACATTATTTTACTTAACACTTGTTAAGTAAAATAAGTATATTTGTTATGTAACTTATGTATATGGTGTTAGGTAAGTACGCAATAACAAAAGTAAGGTAAAATAAGTTGTGACATGGACAGCAGTTTCCTGGGTGAAAATCTAATTTATACCTTGTCAGTTGATCTGACTGTCTCATAATGACACGGTTGGGTTTACATTTGTGATATTTGAAAGCCGGTGCGTCTCATACAGACGATAAAGGGTGCCTAATGTGTCAGTATCAGAAACTGACCAAGCACTGGGAGCTGGGAGTGAGAATGGGTTGTTTACTCTCTGGTTTCCTGCCATCAGACTATTCTCCACTCTCCTGACATTGCAAATCCAGCCACCCCCTCCTGACCTGCAGTAACTCCTTTGCCGCTATTCCCATCACGTCCACATACTCACCTGCTTCCTATTACCCTAATCAACCTGACAGTATACCTATCTACCTTGTTTTCACTGAATTAGATCTGTCAGTGTTTTTCTCTCCAAATAGGTGGGGCATGTCATTTTGAAATATGATGGAAGCCAGGGAAGGCATTTTGTAGGCTGGAATAATAATAAAAGATGATGTTGGCTTTCTAAATAAATGAAATGATAAAAGATGGATTGTATCCATGTAAACCTTGTAAGGTTTTAACTCTCCATGTACACATAGCATGTCCTGTAAAATTCAACCATTTCCACATTAATGAGCCTGAATCTTAAAGAGGAGCAATTATGCTTATTTTCAGATACATACTTGTATTTTGGATTTCTACGAGAACATGTTTACATGCTTGTAACGTTCAAAATTTTTCAAATTTTCTCATACCACCTGTGCTACAGCTGCTGTTTTCGTCCTCTGTCTGAAACCAAATCAAACTCTTTAAACTCCACTCCAGCTCCACTCTAACTAGCTACCGTGCCAAACCAGCCGCTAGGCAGGTATTATGCAAATGTGTTACCTGGTGACATCACCACATTACGGAAGCAAAGACGACTTCAAGCGAGGTGTTTCATGCAGTTCAATAGCAGTATTTCTGTGGGGGACAGTAACTCCCTTTGGCAAGGACTTTGGGCTTTGCGACTTTGCACACCATTTGCAACACATGCACAAAAGCATATATAACACAGTAAAGGAAAGGGGAAAAGTATAATAGGTCCTCTTTAATGTATATGTGGTCTGATAAGCCAGATCCATGGCTCTATACAGTCCCTGGTGATGGACACAGATTTTAAACTCCCCATTACAACTCTGGATCCGATACAAATCATAGAATCAAGCTATAATTCACACATGTAGTCAGCATCTTTCTCTGGACTATTTCTGGACCATGACAATACTGGAGAATTAAGTCAGTGAAAGAAAAATCACCTCCTACTAGTTCAGCACTGCAATTTGTCAGCCACCAAGAACAGCAGCGCTTTGGTAGCAGTATACTGGTGTGCAGCAGCCTATAATTGGACAAATTGATTTGTTAGAGAGCAATATCACCAAATAAGATGGACTTAAATGGAAAAAGTTACTCTATTAAAGCAATCTCATCATTTTAAGGGTGCAGGAATCTGGGATCACAACACATATTGTAGGACACACACATCATATTGAAAACATGCAGAGGCAGCACTAAAACGTGCAACATTTCACTCGGTGTGTTATATAATCTTCATATAGAAGAAGAAGAAGAAGAAGATATTCCTTTATTAGTCCCGCTAGGGGAAATTCAATTTACACTCTGTTAACTTATACACACACATGCACAAACAGGTCCATATACATGCAACAATTGGAGAGATGTCAGAGTGAGGGGGCTGCTCCTGACAAGCGCCCCGAGCAGTTGGGGGTTTGGTGCCTTGCTCAGGGGCACCTCGGCAGTGCCCAAGAGGTAAACTGGCACCTCTCCAGCTACCAGTTCACACTTGGTTCTTGGTCCATGTCGGGACTTGAACCGGTGACCCTCCGGTTCCCAAGCCAACTCCCTACAGACTGAGCTACTGCCGCCCCCAAAGTACGAGGTCCCACCGAGATATACACACTGATCTCCCTACAGCTACTGCAGTGTAGAGGACAGGAAGTCTGTCACACTGACAGTAAAACCATTGATATTAAAAAGCTATTCTTCATTAAAATCAGATTGAGAATGCTTAGAATTGTTTTATCTGTCAGATAATCATCATTCATGCTGACAAACCTGTGACAGTAGGTTTGAGTCTGCAGAGAGATGAGAGACTTGCCTTGAGTGGAGGCTCCTGTATTTGTTACCAGGAATGACCCCTGAATTTGGAGAAATTAAATTACCCTTCTCATCTGGGTGAAATATAATCCTTGATTTAATTCAAGAATGCTATTTTCATTATCTTTGTCTCATGCCTGTAAGCAGTTGCGCAGGTCTTTCAGGCATGGAGGGAGACTCCCAGTCTTATAAAATTAGGAGAAAGTGTAATGAGCAGCAACTCTCTCCCGTTCTGACCACAGGCTAGACATCCGGTAATGCTGCGGTTGTGGAAGGGTACATGCTTTTCATGCTTTGGGTTGTTCCACATAACAATGTAACTGTCATGTGAAATGGTATCCTTAATGATTTTGTTATAAATGGAGACAAACACACTGTGGTGTTGTGAAGTATGCCATGGACGTATTACAAGAACTGGATACCGGACCCTAAGATGGCTCCAATTTAGATCCATTAGAATTACTTGCCTGGCGCATACTCCCAAAAAAGTTTACTTCCAAGGTATGCGGCCCATTGAATATGTCTACATATCATGGATGTATAAAGAGAACTAGATACAGCGACAGAGGTGGGTTCCTGTCGATTCCTATCAGAGTCTCTCAGTGGCGCATGAAGCCAAAATGGCGTGACTGCTTCGTGATAAAGTACCTGCTTCATCCGATGATCTTCCGCATCCATTGGGGCCCATAGTTGTATTTTCTCTGACTCTGCTTCCCCAGCCTTCGGCTTCAAACTTCAGGCTCATTCACAGAGGAAAGGAAAATAAATCTGGATTTGGCTATTAGTGTATTTTACTTTTAGGACCTACGCATTTAAATAAGGGCTATTCAAGCGTTCATACTGGGAAGATGATTTACGACGTCTCTTTCCCAATATCAGTCTAAAAAGTATTTTTGGGCCCAGTGGCACGTGAGTTATAGTACCACCGTTTGACTACTACAAAAGTTTGCTTCAAAGCCCTGTGCTCCTCCTGAGGTCTTGGTAAATACTGTACTATATAATGTTTATCCCGCTGGACCCACCTGCGAGCTCCCACTAGGGGAGTAGACTTTAAATTCATCACTGATTTTTAAATTGCTTCTCTCAGCTTGAGGAAATATTATATTTCCATGGATGGAAAATTCATGATAGAAAGAATCATAAATGACCTTGTTTGCAGTTTGAGGTGTCCTGGCAACAGCGTTTGTTTTTTTTTTTTTTTTTTTTTTGTTTTTTTAGTTTAGTTTTTGACAGTGAATTATCAATGAGTCTTCTTGATATCTGCATAATCGAACACTGTTTATGAGATGCATTGTTGTTGAATACTTTGCTGCAGGGGGATTTTTCCCTGTAATACTGCACACAGCACTCCATGCGATATTCCTGTACTCAGTCACATACCATTCTCTATGCATAAATCTTGTTTAAAACAATCAAAGTTATTTTTAGCAGCAGCTTGTATTTTTCAAGGGCATTTTTGTGAACCTACAGAATGACATTTACCATTTGTCCAAATGTACAAATCCAGTATTTCCAAAAATTGTGCGACACCGTTCTGTTGTCGTGGCTTGAGCAGTTCCCAGTAGATGTCCCTAAATAAATATTCCACTCTTGAAAGAGGTGGTCTGTGCCATTAACAGAGATTGAGCCATTAACAGCCATTTCATCAAGTGGCCTCTTGCTATACACTTACCATACTAATTTTGAGTCTGTCGCTGCATCACTCATCTCTCAGTAACTATTGTGAAATGACTTTGGGTAAATCCTTGTGTTTGTTTAATGTACAAGTGAAAGATTAAGTATCAGCCAGTTTGGGGAAAATTACCGTTAACTGTCATTACAAAGTGCCTTATGTGGCTAATGGTAACTGATGCTACAAAGGCTGTGTATTGTGATCCATTAGCTCTAACAGTTACTCTATTTAGAAGTTACATTCCAGCATTGTTGTGCAGCTGATTGACTCAGAGCTCACTCACAATGTGGGAAATACTGGAAGTTATTTGATTTAATTCACAATAATTCTGTCAGCCTCCTATTCTCTGTTAAATGAATTTGTAAAATGTGTAACTGATCTTATTAAACCATGTGTTTGCATATAAATGGATGAGTTAGGCACTGTGAGCTGCATAAATGAATGGGGAAACATAGCTAACGAATGCAGATGCTTCCATAACGGGCACGAGGGGTCACTGAATGATTTGATGAGTATGAAAATGAGGCGAATCATATGCTGCGTGCCAGATGTCAACCCAGTTTAGGGGAATTATGTGGTCTGATGGAAGAATGACCATAAGACTTACTTGTATGAAGACATTTGATGGTGTTTTTTCCTTTAAATTATCACTTATCTATACAGTATGTACATGTATACAGTATATACTTTATGCCTTATACAGTATGTTCTTGTATCTCAGTAGAAGCAATGAGAGGAACAGTGCTTAGAGAGGAAGATATTAGATTTTATACATCACCTAATGTATTTGTGTTTCTTGCTTAGCTTAAAATAGCTTAAAATATATCCATAGCTTACCTTTCAATAACTCTATTTGAAAAAATTACATGTTCCTCTACCTCAATAAGCTCCCTGAACAAGGCACATGGTTCCCCCAGTCTGGCATTCGGCCAAAGGACAGGCTGTTGAACTTGATAAATAAGATATGAAACATAATGAACATGATATAGCTGCAGACTTTAGAAACGTGGAAGCAATCAAGACAGAATTAATGTCCAAGTTTAAATTCATGGATTCAAGAGAACTCACTTCATCCTCTCAGTATGAGACAAATTAAATAAAGCTTAACTTTGTCTATGGATTTGCAGAGGCTTTGTAAGAAATTAGGTCTGATCCCAGCTGAGCATTTATATATTTGTGTGCTTGAGCGCAGATGTAGGACAATATCTCTTAAATGTATTACCTACACTAACAACATGGCTGTATTGATGGCAATATCAATCTGTCAGTGGTTACAGGTCTGTCCACCGCTTTGGTCTTCACCATAATATCTCTCACTTATCTAACTATTGGATATTAGAAGTACCATGACATTTGGTCCATGATGTCCAGAGGATTAACCCTAATGACTTTTTCTCTTGCGCCACCATGATGTTGAATTTTTTTATTATATTATAGCCCAGTCGCACAGCCGTTTGTGAAATAGTCACAAAATTCAATGTATTCATTTGTATCCGATATTTTGTGATGGTCAGCCCAAAATCATTTTGTATGTAATCAATGCAATTGTGAACTTGGAAGTACTGTATAAAGAGTGGTGAACGCCATGTAGGATGGAGGTCAGAGAGGATAGGTGGGTCAACAAACACAAGACTTTTGCCCAGGAGACATGTTCATGTCCTGGTGAAACTGCAATTCAACTTTGATTTATTGTCATTTAACTCCCATTCTTAAGTTACAACTTTTCTGGAGTTAGCCTAAAGCTAATCAATGCGATCAATTCCTAAAAACTAACTAAACAATGGAGCGGAAATTGACATGCGCATCACATAGTGCGTTGCCAGACATTTGTATGAAAAAGCATGAAAAATACATTATTGGAAATCATGTAGAACATCTCAAAAAAGGGAAATTTGTGTCAATGAACATTAATAAAATAGATTACATTTTGTTGGTATTTCTGGAAATGCCAAGAAACGGTGTTGGATATTGGAAACTATTGCAAGGATGGTCAAACTTGGCCTGAACAAAAACAACCATCTTTCAAATAGTCTTTCGTTTTTCATTCAGTTCTTGCTACACCTGTCCTAGGGGAAACCTGAGCTGAGCACAGCATAAAATAGTGACTCCCTCTTCCCCCACTCTCAAGAATAACCAATGTTACTGCTGTGCAGTCCACGTTATTGATTGATTCAGAGCTATGGCTAGGTCAGTCTTCAGGGTAAGCAACAAAACTACCTTTAAGTACAAAACTACCTTACCTAACCTCCCAAAAGAAAACAAAAGAAAATACAGCTACCATCCCTACCTCTCAACTAAAATAAACAGGAGAAAAAGGTCTTTCACACTCCTACACCAGGACTGATCTTTAGACCATACCCCCATTTTGGAACAACAGATCGGTACACTATAGGTTTGACAACCCACTTGGCAGCACAGCACTGACGTATGGCATGCAACAAACTCTTTTATACTTTTTTATTATTTCTTTGCTACAGACTTATTCTGATAACCACATTTCAACATATTTGACATTAAAGACTGCATTCTACATTAGCTCATCTAATGAATGATGAGTCGCTTATAGGATTCCCAGCTTCTAAGCAGTAATTAGTCTCTTGCTGCAAGGCAAGGGGATACCCAGTAAAAAACGTTTAGTAGTCCTAATAGTCAGAGGCAGCAGAATCCTCTAATTACATTGGCAGGCTGCAGAATGGCCAAATACATGCACACACAAACACACATTCCTCTTGTTATTACCATTATGCAAATGTAAAAGAAAGCATGCCACTGTGATTAGTACACAAAGTGGGCGGAGAGCGCTATAAGTTAAAAGGGTAGAGTGGGAGGATGGAGCTATGGATTGATGTACAGTCTGAGGGATTATGGAGATTCATCACTCACTGTCAGTCAAGAAGGGCAGCAGAACCTGGTCCCCATGCATCATCAATAACCCAATGCAAATATCCACTCTGTTATTCAACCCGTCTATTTGTTTTTTCTTTCACCTTCATCTGAGCAGGAAGGAGACTCTATCCTCTCCACAAATGACCATGCTTTGTTGCCATGGTTACCAGGTCATGACAGGGAAAATGTTATTTGTGGATGGGTATTGCATTTATAAATTCGTATATGCTCATATGCTCACTGAAACATTTGTCAGTCTATATCACAGTCAATTTTCAGTGTAATTATGAATCACTGTCTTGTTGCTTGCTGATAGTTGTTTATATGCACCAGGTCATGTTGTGGGCCGTAGCTTCTTATTTTTCACTAACTATTGACTGAACAGAACTAAACTGATTTGGCCTGAACCACTGGCTTATCACGTTGCTTTAACAGCCAAATAAGAAAGTTAAATGGAGAAGACCACACACACATTCTATTGTAATAATTTGTGGAAGTGCTGCATTAGAAGTACATTTATATAGGTTGCTTCTGTATTACGTCCTATATGCATATGTTACACAAGTCACAGTGACAAGATGTCGGCGTTTTATGAAAGTTTCATGACATTCACCATAAAGCATGTTCAGAGACATTTCAAGCCAATAAGCCTGAAATATAAATTCAGCTACATATTCAAAAACAGTATTATATACAATTTGAGTTTTTCATTAGGTTCACTAAAGCCTGGTGAATTTGTAAAAATATAGTCAACTGTGATTTACGTAAAAACACTGTGGATCAACTCTCACAGAGCTATTTGAGGGTCCAATACAAACATGACACTGAGGAATGAGATAATAAGGTACCATGAGACATTCTCTCTGTTTTCTCAGTTTATTGATGCCTGTCTTGTGTCAACAAGACACTGCACATATGTAACTCCACATACACAGTGTTTTCTTTGGTGAGACATTGGTAGAAATGCAGAGCACAGAAACAATAATTGCTTCTCTGCCTCCTCTCCAGCCACATTCCTTGTTATTCAGGGCCCTTCATTGCCATTTTACATCAATCTACCAGATGCCCTCTGACTTTCCCTCCTTTCTCCATTATCTGGCTGCCCCACCTGTCTACACTCCTGTTCCCACTTTACTAATAATCTGCAGTTGCCTGACGTCCCCCGCCCACCCGCTCACCTGTTCCTACTTTCCCTCGTCAGCCCTGCAGTATTTAACCGGCCCGTTTCCACTAATTCTCTGCCAGTTTGTCAAAGCTGTAATGTTTCTTTCTTGCCTTGTGTTTCTGCTTTTGTGCTTCTGTTGCTGCAACCTGGACCTGTATCTACCTATATATATGCCTTATTTTTTCTTATCATTGAGTCTGCGTTTGGGTCCAATCACATGTGTTTGCAACAAACACACTGAAAGAATAAGAGAGGAATCCACATTTAGTCCCGATTCAATTCTAGCTAGTCTGAATCACAGTGAAATTGATTCTTCTGGTTTGTTTTCTATTTAGTCTGGTTCAGTTTCACAGTGCACAAATTAAAAGCTGCCACTTCAATGCAGACAATCAGACTTCAATATATTACTGTCAAGGTTTTCCGTATGACTCTGCACTGATCTACTGCGCACAAATTTATCTCAATTGACTTTATAAACGTACCATAGTACGATTACTGCATTCTCAACTATCCAAACGAACTGCACCAGAGTTCAGTTAAATGGGTGTACAGACGAGCTGATGTGGAATCTTAATGAGGAACATTTAGATCTTTTCTACACTGTATGTGGTTTTCTCGTGGCAATTTGACATCCTCAATGCTCCTCAAAGTTGCCCATTTTCTCCATCAATCCATGTCCACATATTTGGAAAAGTTTGGATGTGCACGGACAGGCAACAATAATGTCATTGTCTGCACAGAGAAACTCTGACAATCCTGATCAGTGTGAATCTGTTTCAGGTCATGAAATTGGACATTTGGGCGATACAAGCTTTTCACCTTTCTACAATGTCTAATTGGCAGTATGTTCGATGCAATGGGGGTGGCAGTAGCTCAGTCTGTAGGGAGTTGGCTTGGGAACCGGAGGGTCACCGGTTCAAGTCCCGCCATGGACCAAGAACTGAGTGTGAACTGGTAGCTGGAGAGGTGCCAGTTGAGGTGCCCCTGAGCAAGGCACCAAACCCCCAACTGCTCGGGGCACTTCTCAGGAGCAGCCCCATCACTCTGACATCTCTCCATTGTTGCATGTTTGTGCATGTGTGTTCGGGTCTGCATGTACCGTGTATAAGTTAACAACAGAGTGAAAAAATTGAATTTCCCCTCGTGGGACTAATAAAGGACTATCTTCTTCTTCTTCAATGCTCAGAGACTGCAGAGAATCCTCGCCTGCTAATACAGCTGCTCTAATTCACTGTGAACAGCACTGAAGTGTGGTTCAGCACATTCAACGTGTGATTGTGTGTGATTCTGCATTTTCATTCATAATACATAGAATTACTTGACACTCGATTACATAAAAGCCTTCAAGTGTGACTCATTGTTGCGGCTCTGCCCAGCTCAAGAACATAAGAAAATGTGGACAAAAAACATCAAGTGTGGTTAAGTGATTTCACTCAAACTGTAGCATGTAATCGAAAGAGAAACTCTTGTGAAGTCAGTGTGACTTCGAAGAGAAAAAGAGATCAGCACAGGAAAGATTGAGGAACAGAGCAGAGAAATTAGAGTCTGCTGGTGAAAAATGCATGTTTTATGTGTCGAAATGTGTTGGAAAATTTGAGTTTTTGTTGTTCATAAATGCATTTTTCGATCCACAAACACCACATCGGTGGTTTCACACAAACAGCAGTCTCCTTGATGAAAGCCCTGTTTGTTGGACCCATACACTCCCCTCCCTCCCACCCTTTTTTTGCCCTTAAAACTATGTCACCATACTCTCCAACCACTCTGTCTGAGCATTTAATATTGACACAGATGGGTTTACATCTTAGTTAATTGAAAGCCCAGTGCATCTTATACAGATGCGAAAGGGTGCCTTGTGCATGGGGTCAAAATATACCAACAAAAAAATATTTTACAAATAAATACAACCCTACTTCAATAGATTTCTACATACAGTATATATTTCTGACGTCCAGTTTACAAACCTATGATTTTCCTTTGAGATATTTCTGTGCATATAAATGTCTGCAAACTATTGTGATATATTCCTTATCATTATAACGCACAAATCGTCACACACATTTGTAAACCTTGTTTAAATGTGCTGTTGTCACCGTTATTGAGGCTAATGACTCTCTATAGATGTTGAAATTAGGAGAGGAGCTGGTGAAAGGCTACAGAACGCTGTGATCTTTATTTAAAGCTATAAAACATGATACAACAGATACATTCAGAGCCAATTCACCAATGCACTTTCGGGTTAAAATCATGCATTGAGTTGAGGATTACAGTACATCTATCCTCAGGTATTACTTTCCCCACCATCAGTGAATCTGTGCGTGCCCTGTTGTGACCAAGGCAGCTGTATCTTTTCTCAGCAATCAGTAGAAGCGGTGAAAGGGTCAGTATAGATCATGCAATTGACCGAAAACCACAGTTCCTTTTTACGTCAGCAGGGTGAGAGGAGGGACACAAAGAGGCTCCGCATTCATAAAACATTCATTCAGTTCTCCATCCTGCTGGAGAGTACCCACATGCTGTGAATACAGTAAGGATGTCAAATATAGTGCATGTTACTGTGTGCAGGTTGGAACATTTTGGGGGGGGTTTGGTAGCAGAGACCTTGAAAATATTCATGCCAAGCAAAATACTCATAGAGTTCAGCAGAGTTCAAGCACATGACACTATGGAGTAACAATTTTACAACAGGTCACTAATTGGTTGTGACTCACCAGTACAACCGCTCCAGTTAAAACTTTGAAGAGCCTGAGGTCTAACATAACCTTTACAATTATCAAATCAATATTTATTATCTGTCTCTGTGATACGGGTCATATAAAGTGTGTGTAAACTGTTTTTGAGTCCCTTGCAGGCGGCATTTGTGTGTGTGTGGTGTTGCTCTTGTCATGTTGCTAGTTTGACTGTCCCATGCTACAACTGGCCAGAGGGTATATGGACACAGAGGCGTCGCCTTATTCAATCAGTAGACTTTATCTAATTCTAGATTACAGTTTAAAAAATAACCCATTTCTAAGAATCAGTAAACAAGGTTTGTTCAGGACCCACTGGTGATGTGTTTGTACTTAGACTATCGCATGGCTGTCAGTTGGTCTGTCCACCATTCAAGACAAAAATCTCAACAACCGTTGAATGAATTGAAATTAAATTTTGTATCCAAAGAATGAAACCTACTAAATCAGATGATACCTTGACTTTTTGAGGTTGACATTTGTGGTTATGAGTGAAATATCTCAGCAATTGGATGGATTACTATGAAAATTAATAGTTTTCACTCATTCAGTAAAATATCTCGACATGTACTAGATAACTAAATAATAACTATCAACAGTTAGGCTGAGAAACATACAGTGTAAACCATGACCTAAACAAACAAACATCGTTCTTCAGTGTATTTATGTGTTTCTGTGAAGGAAGTGCCATCTCTTGGTGGCACCCTTTAATTGAATGAATGGGTGTGTTTACAGTGGAATCTAGACACACCCTCCAAAAACAGGAGGAGTCGGGTAGACTTCCAGCAGCTGGAAGCTGGCTGGGAATCGGCTGGATAGTTGGCCAGGAGGGGGCATTCTAGTTGGCTGCATTTGTACTATCTTTTGGCATCGCTTGACCTTTTCTCTTGCACCACCATGAGATTTATATTTGTCATTTTCAGTGAAATAGTTCAGCAAGTATTGGTGGGATTGCCATGAAATTTGGCAAACCCCTAAGGATGAATTATAATAACTTAACTTCTCCTCCAGTGCTATGAATCAGGTCAAAATTTTGATATGTTCAGTACTTTGGTTTATGACCAAATGCCAGCAAAACTGAGAGCCTCAGTTGCACTTTAAGGCATATAGCATGCTCAGCATGTTGGCATTGTCACTGTGAACATGTTAGCTTGTCAGCGTTACCATTTGGCTCAAAGCACAGTGACTAAGCGTAGTCTCACAGAGCTACGAGTGGCTGTAGACTCCTCATCGTGTTTTCCCTTTGCCTCTGTGAGCTGCTGCTTTCTATCTTTGTGTTAAATTATCTTTCTTCTCCTGTTGCTTTTGATTTGCACTTCTTCCAGAGAACTCTTAAGAAAGAACAAAACAACTTACTCAGGCTGTTTTTTGCAGATACAACTTCTGAACTAAATAATAAGTCAGCTTCAGAAAAATTTTTATGCTTGGGTGCATGTAAAAACAAATTGTCTGAACAGGAACAATATGATGATGAACATCTGGAATATGGATGAAACTACAGCTGGAGGAAGAGTGCTATATTCACTTGCTCATCAAAACTCAAAGCTTTGGTTGTCACTGAGTACATTAGGATAAAATGAGTTTTTAAAGTTTTTGTGATGAAAATATGGAGTTTTGGCACCACAGCCTTAAATAAATCAATATGTCCGCGTGCTATAGACCTCAATTTCAAACCACAGTGCAATCATCATGTAGCAATGATTAAACAAAGGTAACTTTCATTCTGAAAGCAGACACTTTTACATCATTTTCTTGGAAACCTATTTATTTTATCAGCAGTAAATGGAGTCTAACAGGCCCCTTTATCTATTATTTACTCATTTTTTGTTCGTGTTATTTCTTTCTGGTCTCAGAGAGATTTCAAGAGTGCTTTCCAACAGAATATTGATTTTAATGCGAATAATAACACTCAATTAAATTTGAGGACCTGTCTCTTACTCCAGGGATTGTGTTCGATCCTCCTGTTATATGCTGAGTGGTTTGACTTGGACTGGTATTTCTCTCTTATCAATAGATTCTGTCCATTATTATACTATTCATTCATGGAGGGTTTTTTTCTGTACTTAAGTGCACTCAGTGAGCTGAAAAGAAGCTGTATTCTATGAGTGAAGGTACACATGCAGAGTTAAAATGAGCATGTTGACAACGTGAAGCCAGTGTTGCTTGTATACACAATTTGTCAAACCTGTCTTTTCTCACTTACCTGGTTTCTCTGGTGTGTATTACATAAACACACACTCCCCATGGTCTGTTGGTTCAGGAAGAGCTCTACTGTATGTGTGAAATGCTATTTCTCTCCTGTGAAGTGGAGGTCGATGCCGCTGTGTCCTCTGGAGACACAAACAGTGCAACTAGAGAAGATGAGGGGAAGGAGGGATGGATCAGGAGGAAGCTCTGCTGAGTTTATGGCACATCAGACCAACTTGAACCCCGAGATGTCCAGCTGCTGCACAGCTTTTTCAGTTTTTAATATTAAAATTCATATTATTTACTGTATATGGATTGTTTTTGTTTAAAACTGCATAATATATTAAAGGGGTCAAACCCACAAAGAATTTCCACCCAACTTTGCAATTTCCTTATTGAGAACTTTGGCATCTTTTGGCTCTTTTTTATTTTGGTGATTCACTCTCACTGCTCTCATTAAATCAAATCAAAGTCAAATCACATTTATTGGTCACAATCATACCCAGTGCAATGCATGGTGAAATTAATTTTCTACTCACAAAGGGTGTTTATTGTTTAAAAACAATGGAATACTATAAAATAAACCAAAAATAATATTCAAAAGGAACAATAACACAATATATCACTATAATCAGAGAACGAAACAGAGAAACAATAGCGTAATTTCCAGGGTTTCAGCTAGAAATCTCTAAAAATCAACCTGTATGCTACCTGCTAAGCACCAGATGACACATAGCAAAGATAGCTGGTGAAAATAGTACAGTATTTAGCAGCTACAGAGCCAGATGTTTCCATCAGGTGTTGGTGGAGACCAAAAACAGAGCTAAAAGAGTGAATATTGGACCATGTATACATGAGTCAAAACTCAAAATGACTAATGTTGCTCCTTATCATCTGGATGTGTAACAGGTTCACCAGATCAACTTCATAAGCTATGTCAGTGTTGTGTTTACAGCTTGTTTCCACAGCCCCCAAGTAACCATAAAATGAATTAAAGGCCCACTGTGTAGAGGTTATGGGGTTGGAATATAATATTCATAACTATATTTTCATTAGTGTATAAATACTAAGAATTGTGTTTTTGTGAGCTTAGAATGAGTCCTTCATGTCTACATAGTGAGAGGGTCCTCTTCATGGAGTCCACCATGTTGCTCTGCCATATTTCTAAACTAGATGCCACTAAATCCTACACACTGCACCTTTAATCCAGGTTTAAATTTGCAGTCATCTCAAAAATGTTGACCATAATGGCTGACATAGTTGTTGAGCATCTGACCACCAATTGGTGATTGAAACCTCTGTCATGTAATAATTCAAAGGTTTCAGTTTGCAATCTGTTTTCTCTTGTTGTTGAAAATGTTCATTTCGAAGCTGTTTGATGTCTTTTGAGGACATTCGGCGAACCATTGTTTTGTTGATTCAAGACTGTGTCTTGCTAGAGTTCACTGCATACAACACTGCATTCTGTATACATTGAAGATATGAGTTAGCATACTTGTCCACGCTGCAGTGTGGAGGAGTAGGTTAAGTCTCCCCTCAGGCATAGCAATGAGACAGGCAGCCATGTGCTTGATGGATCTGCCAACACGCCACTGACATGGTAAATGAGGGTCTGTGATGTTTCTGAAGTGGACTGTAATTAGTTCTCGCTGCAGAGGAAGGTGAAGCCCTCAGGTTTTTCTTGCTATGTTTAAATTACCTCGACTACTACTCTGTAAAATAAAAATTGGCATTACTACATAGGGTTAGAAAAATTGCAAATTTCATGACTCTCCTGTAACTTACTCCTGTCTCTCTTTTCAACTGACAGGAGTAAGTTGCTGAATAAAATGCACCACCGCAGACTGACTCATCCCTTTGCCCTATGTGACCTCCCTCGGTCTCAGAAGATGATATCTGAAGCTGTTGTCATCACTACCCACCAGTGTTGGCCTAAGCCACCTCTTCTAGCTGTTTGTACCTTTTAATTGTTTTAGTTCAAGTCTAGCATGTCCCTGTGGTGCACTCGGGTTATAAGGTTGACATGATACATGATACCAAGGAGAGTACAATGATGAATTGAACATATTAAGTCTGGTGTCTCCTCAAATTTATTACAGCTGAAACGCTTTAAGCCAGACCTCGAAATCTCTGGCTGTTTGAGTGTGAGTGTGAGTGAGACTGAAACAGACTGAAATCTGATGGAAATGATTGCATCATGATGAGTGTCTGCTTGGTGAAATGGCATGTGCTCCAGATAAACATCTGCCACCAGGATGGTGCAGACTGGCGATGCATATTGACTGATACTGATTGATTGATTGATAGTCGAAGCCTCACTGCATTCAGTTCATCTCAAACAGATGACATGACTTGTGATTCATGTCAAAGGGGAAAGCAATACATTAAGTGTGCAGGTCACAGTGGTGGTTCTTGTAATCAGTCCACCTGTAAACGTATATCTGGTTTTCTTTATTATTAAGCAGCTATAACACATTTTAATGAAGGGCTTTATGGCACTGATGAGTCTAAAGGTGAATCTGTTTAGTAACATATATGATCTGCACTTGGCAGCTTACAAAAGCACCTTTTTTTCCCCTCTGTGTTGCTAATGAGGACAATGTCACCAGAATGTCATGTCATTTAAAAAAAATGTCACAGCTCTGAATGCTCTCCATTATTCACTAGTGTTTAGTGTGAAGTGAACCAGCGGTTTATTTCTGTAGCTGCACTGAAGAAGAGCTATTAAATTAATATCTTTAAAAAGACAGAAAAACTTGTTATGCTGTGAAATATATGGGTCGATACATGCTAGCGTTATTGTTAATTTATTGCTGTAGTACAGAAATAGTTTGATTAGCTGCTGGATTTATGCACATGGAAACTGAACATTTCGAGGACATGCACTCTATGCTAAATTATATGATATTTGGTCTGTAATTTCCTAAATGAAAAAGAACATTTCCTGGAAAGAATAATGTATTTTCTTACTAATTATATGAACATAGAGACAATCTGCACACTTCCAATTAATCAATTGCAATTAATTGCTGGTGTAACCTAGAGTTTTAATAGAGTCCTCCAGGGATGATGTATTTTTGTAGGCTATCCAAGAAGTTAGCATCGCCTTGGTTCGCTCAACAGAAAGCCAGTGGGATTTTTCCATTGGGCTTTGATTCATTGTGGAAAATAAGCTCTGTGGCAGGCAAACATTTATGATACTTGCACGTCTTGTTCAGCAAGATAATCTTCACAAACAGACACCACTTTTATGATTTTGAAGCATATGTGCAATCACCAGAAGTAAATAGCTAAGCGTTATATATACAACTATATACAACAAAGCTGTAAAAGCGGATGAGTTGGTGTGATAAGGACACGTAAAAATTTCAAAATTCAATTAAAAAAAAACATTGACTTTCAAATGAGGGAACCAGAAGTGCTAAAATGCTTACTCCTTTTGGGGTTTTAGGATTCATTCCTGTAGCACTCTTTAAGTGCACAGCAGAAAACATGACATTTGTTTACAGGCAAATACTATTCTGTTTAATGGAGCAGCTCATCCATCCATCTGCAACAGCTTATCCCATTCTGGGTCGCAGGATAACCTACATGTCTTTGGACTCGGGGAGAAAACTGGAGAACACTAAGAAAATCCACACTAACATGGTGAGAACATGCAAACTCCACACAGAAAGGCCCAAAGCCGGATTCGAACCCTCTTGCTGTGAGGCGACAGTGTTATCCACTGCACCACTGTGCCGCTCTAATGGAGCACTTTTTCAAGGAAATTCATATTTTTCTTATAATAATACCAAATTATATTTCCAGGAAACTTCCCAGGTAATCATTAGGAAATTATAATTTTGGGCATTCTTGTTTTATTAAAGCAACATAAACCATAAATTGGAAGAGATCGTTTAAAAGTGGCTGCGAAAAAAGAAATGATCTGAAGAAATATGCATACATTGAGATGGGTGACCGGCCACCACAACTATCAAGACAGCTTTAATGCTCCTTGAGATTATCTTTAACGTCACTGAGGGGGATGAACAACATTCTTCCTACAAGATCTTCCTTTATTTGGTGTTCATCAGGGTTGAAATGTGGTGACTGTGGAGGCCATAGCATCATTATGATTCAAATCATTTTCATACTAATCAAGCCATGCAGTGACCTCTGCCCCGCATCCTGTGTAGATGCATCTGCATGTTATGTTTCTTCACTCATTTATTTTTCCTTTTAATATGTCACCCGTGTGTGTGTGGCAGAGAGATAAGAGCAGTTCTATAAAGACTAAAAAAGCTTGTCTTCCTCTCTTCGCTAAATCAATATTCCAGTCACTGGAGACACTGGAGCTCTATGTATGTCATGGGGAGAGGGCTTTGTGTAACTCCTCATTCAATTCAGAAAATATAGAGCAAGCTGCGTCACATCCAAGGAGCTGCACGCTGTGTGAGTTTAAACAGCTCGCTGGGATTGTTAGATCATTCTCTCGTCTACTCACACACACAAACATACAGCACAGATCAATATACAGTATTTTATCAATTGGTCTCTTCTCCAGGAAATATTCATATTTCTCAGAACCTTCTTCCATTCAAATCCAGAGTCTCACTTACTACAACTTCCTCATGCTGCTTGACCCTTAGTAACAGATCTTTCACGCTGTGTGATGGATGTTTGCCCTTTGGTTACACATGATTTGTCTCTATGTACAATGCAGGCAGTTGGCCTTTGAGCAAAAGCTTTTTTTTGACATTTCTTTTGCTCATCAACTACATTCATTGTGCTCTACATGCGCAGGGAGTGAAATACCTCCCAGCTCCTCCTTAAACCATCAGCACCTGTCTAGCTGTCACATCACTCAGCCTTCACGCTTAGCTCCATGTCAAAAAAGCAACTTGAGATCAGGACAAATGTTTACCTGCCTTTTCCGCGTCATGATGAATAATTCATTCAATACAAGATTGTTTTTAAATAAATTATCCAAGTTTCACTATGATGAAGTCATTTCAAAAGGCTGAAACTGAACTAGAATAAAGTAAAGATTTGAAGACATAACCTTCTGAAACTGCTCTTCTTCCTCCAAACTTGATAATGAATGATAATGACTATGAAAATATAACTTCATCTCTTAGCAGTATGCACACTATTGTGTCTAAACTGCCTTTATTCCCCGTCATGTTAGCAGACTCTTGCTCTTTTCTGGCGTCAATGTCTTCTGTTAGAAATCGGCAGCATCCCTCTTGTCCTGTAATTCTGGTGACTTATTTGTGGATTGTATTGCACTTCAGTAAGGAAGTTCATTATCACTATACAGTCAAAGCCAGCAGGTAATGAAGTTGTTACATGGTGCCACCATGTGGCCTTACACCTGGTCTCCCTCACATGCATACACCAGGCACCAGACACGTTTTACATTCCTGAGAGCTTATGCAGATTTAAATGAGTATGCAATATATTTGCATTGCATTAGCCAGGTAAAACACTGCTCCTCTGTGTGATTTGCACAGAGGTTTAAAAATAGCAGGAAGATGACTGCTTGATGTTTTCCCTTCAAGGTCTGTTTGAGAGAGTTCCCTCAGGCAGAGTTTTGAATTGCTATAGATACAGTCACGGTACAGACGGCTGGTTTAGGAAATGTTATTTGCATTTCATAACAGTTTATTAAATAGCTGTTACATTAGAATTCCATAAAAACACATAACTGCCCTTCAAATGGCATTTAGTTTTTCTTTCTAACAAGGAGACCATGTATGCTGAGTCTTAATAGTGGATAGCACAAAGATGTAAAGAGCGGCTTGGCTACTGTAATAGGATCAGCACCCCTCATGCTCCCACTCACATCAGCCTTCATTACGGCCAGCTTTGAGCAGGATTATTGTGCCTGTAGGTGATGCTTATTTACTGTAGGTGCTGATGTGCGCTGGCATTTTGCTGATGCATGTAATTTATGCACTCTATACCATCCATTTTCTGAATCTGAAAATCGCTATAACCTGTCTATAACATAATCAGGTCATTCCTCATGATATTCGGTAAAATCGAAAAAGCTTTGTAAATTTCAGTACACATTGCCACAGTGTTTGATGTAAAGTGGTATCATGAAAGTAGATTAAAACAGCTAATATATAGCATTTTCTCTTATCATTCTCTTTTACCAATAATTTTATTATTGCCTCCCCATTTGTCTGTCTCCCTCCGTCCGTCAGTCGTTGTGAATCCTCTTAGAGGTGGATTATGGGACTAAGATGTCTAACTGAGAGTGAGAGAGAGAGTGAGGGAGAGACAGGAGAAGAGCATGATGCACACAAAGTGAGAGAGAGCGATAAAGGAGGAGATTTAAAGAAGGAGAGGAAGAAAATGGAGAGAACCCCTCGGCCTGAAATGGGCCGAGAATGGGGTAGAAGATGGTCTGTAACTGGGGTGAGTGCACCACCGTTTATTATATTTACTTTAAGAGGGCAGTAATTAAAGAAAAAAATATTTGCTGCAGAGGACAATACCACATTTTGTTATGATATCTGTGCTTGTGTGTGTGTTAGAGTGAGATTTAGAGAGCTCACGGGCTATTAGTAACTCAGCTTAAATAAGTCAAAATCTGAGTTTGGCTTTGAGAGCAGGTGCATGGGCGAGCTTGTGTGTGTTAACTGAGTTACCTGAGGACAAACTACAGTAATGTGATAGACTGAGGGGATGACCTTCCTCTTAATTAATCTCACTTTACCAAGTTTATGTCCCATTAGTTGTACTGAGACAAAGGTGTGTAAGAGAGAGAGGACTTTGTGTGCTAAAAGCAGTCTTGATGGCAAGGAAAGGAAAGGAAAAGTGTACAACATTTCGGGAGATCTAAACACAGAAATGAAATATAATATTTGTAATTTTTTTTAAATTAGTGTATAATCACCTGAAACTAAGAATAGTTGTGTTTACATTAGCTTAGGATGAGCCTTTCATATCTACATAGGGAGTGGGTCCTCTTCAGAGTTTCTGCAGTAGCCCAGACCGCTCAAACCCTAAGTCTAGTGAGAGCCTTTCACATTTTTATGTTACCTAAGGGCCACTGTAGTTCTCCGACACACTTGTGAAACTGCGTTGACAAAAAGTGCAAAACCGTGGAACCGCCAGCCGCCGTCTGACTTCTGTTGGTCCTAAAGCATCCTTGAGGGTCACCAGTGTCCACGCGGATCTTTGAGAATTTCAGATTGCAACAGGGAGAAACTACAGAGTATAAAAGTTACCAACGTTTCTACTTCATGATTTCACATCAGCTCATGTCCGTGCCATCGCTTTTGCAGAAAGAGCCCGATGGCATCTGAGCAAGGTGAAAGGCATTACCATGGTTTTGCTCATTTTACTTCAGTCTTTGAAAGGGAGGAGTGATCAGAGGGTTACTCAATGGGTTGCAATCTGCCACCACACCACTAGGTGTCACCAAATCCCACACACTGCCCCTTCAAGGAGTTAGACGATACTCAATTGAAGGAGCATAATACACTGATTTTCTCAGTTTCTCTGCTTGTAGGGAGAGCCAGCAGAGCCTCACATGGTGATGCACACACTCCCATCTCCCGTCCTCGCTCTCACTGACCAGGCAGGGACAAACTAACCGGGCGGAAGCAATGTCTCTCCTGTATTTAACCAACCCTCCCGGCTGGAGCGTGTGCTCTGCTCTCTGCATCCTCATCGTGTTACTCCCAGAGGCCAAAGCGGACGACCTGAACACCACCACTCAGCACAATGGCGGGGGATCCCAGTGCGGGGAGTACACTAACCAGGTGATTACTGTAAACATCCTGAGTACAAGCCAAAGTGATGTTCTGTTTCTTCCTTTTACTCCAGAGATGCGTCAGCTCTGTGAAATAGCAACTTCATGAATGTAATGCTCTGCCAGAATGAATCATGCAAGACAGCAGTTTTGGAAAAAGGACTTTCTGCAGAAAATTGACCCTGTGACTTATTACATATTACATTATTAAATAGGTAATAAGGATGCATCGCGTTGCAGCTAGTTTAGTTTGGTAGTTTGGATCTGTTGTTCCCAATGTAGGGGTCAGGCCCCCACCAAAAGGGTTGCAAGACAAATCTGAGGGGTTCTGAGATAAATGATGTGGTTGGAAAGAAAAAATATATAATTCTGCCACACCAGTCTATTTCATATTCTCTAATCTTTGTTTTTTGAAATATTAGATACTTTTGCTTCTTTGGGCCTTGGATATATGTTATGTTCATACTGATATATACAACTACTGGGTAGTTTAATCTAAAATAGGGGTGTAAGAAAATCTTGATACACTTGAGTATCATGATATTATACTTTACAGTACAAAAACACTGTATGATATTTAATAGTTTGCATGCAACATCTTATGGCAGACAGCGGCTCAGATTGCACAAAAAATAGTACTATGATGTTGGATGTTACAGGAACTGTGATTAATGCAAACCCAGATCCCACTTTTCTGACCACCTAAAATTGTAATACATAACCTAACATATAGAATCGCAATATATGGCATTGTGACCCCTGTATTGTATACATATTGTACCGCCAGATTCTTGCCAATACATAGTCCTAATCTAAAGCACTGCATTATACCGTACTGTATAAACTGATCATATGTTGTTTTTTATCTTAAGCTGAAAAGTAACTAGAATGATGGTGATGACCATCAACTATAGTCCAGAATGATGTATTTAGATACTGTAGCTGTATTAGAAAGATCAACTGCCAAAAACCAGAGACATCCATGTTATTAGGCTGGTGATAAGGATACAATCTGCTGTTATGATATGTCTAATTTAATATCACAATAGATAGATAGATAGATAGATAGATAGATAGATAGATGCCTATATTGGGATTGTTAACTTTCTGGAAAATCAATATAGATAGTTTATGGATAAGATAATCAGACAGGAATGTATGTTTTTGGCCCACTCCAGTGAATTACTTGAAAAAAGGATATATATATATATATATATATATATATATATATATATATATATATATATATATATAGTGTAGCTTGTGGAATGTTTGTAAGGACATGACATTGAAAATAGTCTCTCTTGGCAGAACCCAATGTGCTGCACCTTGAATCTGCCACATTTGTCACAGCTGGACTATTGGAGGCTGTAGTTACAGTATTTATCAACAGATATTTTGACACTCTGTTGAGCAACAGCAGCTGTGGAAGTTAGAGGTCACTGTCATCTCACAGGTGATGGAGGACGGGATGTGTCGGCTGGTGGCCACGCTGCCTCAGCTGGACGAGCAGAAGTGCCCGGATATGTTTCGCTGCACGGATGAGGTCTCCTACTGGCTGCACGAGAACGAGGAGAGGAAGCAGCAGATTGTGGCCCTGAAGGAGACTATCTCTGAGCTGCAGGAGGAGCTGAGGAACCACCGGCACCGCATCAAAGTCCTCGAGCTGCAGGTGAGATCTCCATATGGACTTAGCAGACCTGGGTCAACCATCAGCAACAATCCTGTCAACTGCTTTGAGCGCTCACTTTAGTCCACCTGAATGCAGCTCCCTGGATGTTGGGACAATGTGACCGCTTCTTTTTACAGACTAGACATGCTGCTCATTTGGAAAGTAAACTAAGTTATTTAAAGACATTAACTCTAACGCTTCAGGGCCAGACTCTTTGTTAAATAACTTATATTTTGTATTTCCTCTGCTCAAGGCCTTTTGTTTGAGAGACAGATCAGACTAGACATACATATTTGATCAAATAAGTCTTGGATGTGGTTTAAATTACTGTTCATTTGAAAGAAAGGGGACAACTTTCCTAAGTTTGTACTCTGTGTACTCTTATCAAAGGACTTGGTTTGCAATTTTTTTGGGGAACTTTCACTAAAAACACTGTCCTGTGCTGTATTTTAGTCCAGGAAACACATTAGTTGTCCACAGTTCTACACTGTAATGTGGTGCCTGGTCATCAAGCCTGCTCCCCCCCCCACCCCTAACATGTCCTTGACCTTAGCCACTAACAGGATTAGCCTCCTACTCTTCCACATGCTGCCTCATGCGTCTCAGGCAGTGAGCCTATATACACAAAGACTCTCAGCTGGACCAAAGGTGGTGGAGAGGGTTCAAGTGTTGTATGTGTTGTACATGAGAACGGGGCATGAGAGGGCTCCAGGTTTTGTGGTAATGGGAGTTAGTGTTATCCTCCATGTCTAGGCTAGGAATAGACTGAAGTGACTGGCTTTAAGTTGTAGAAGAGAGTCCTGGTTGTCCCGACAGCACTGGGAGATGTTGCATGCTTGAGAAAATGCAGTCATCAGTGATAGGCCTGGTTGCTGTTAAGTTAAAGGTGACAGAGAGAAGAAGTCTCAGGTCTTTGACACCATTTTAAAGGAACAGTGTGCAACATTTTGGGGGATATATTAGCAGAAATGGAACATGATATTCATAACCATGGTTTCATTAGTGTATAATCACTTGAAACTAAGAATTGTGTTTTCCTTAGCTTAGAATGAGCCCTTCATGTCTACATAGACAGCGGGTCCTCTTCACAGAGTCCACCATGTCGCCCAGAACCAGATAAACCAAACACTGGCACCAGAGAGAGCCCTTCACATTTTTACATTAACTGAAGGCCACCATAGTTCTCAGACACGCTTGTGAAACTGTAATAACATTAGTCGCAGAGTGCAAAACCTTGATACCGCCAGCTGCTGTCTGACTTCAGTTGCTCCTAAAGTAGTGTTATAATGGTAAAGGTGGTCTCTGAGCGAGGCGAACAGCGTTACTACGTACTACTACTACGGCGTTTTGCGCTCAGCAGTTCACTTTACCGCAGTCTTGGAAACGGAGGAGTGAACGGAGGTGTACTCAGTTGGTTGCAGTCTGCCACCATACCACTAGATACCACCAAATCCTACACACTGTACCTTTAAGTAAAAGGTGACAGAAAGAAGAAATTTAAGATCTTTTACACCCTTTAAACGGGTTTCATACACACTTTGTATATGTGCATGCTTGTGTGATTGTGTATTTTCATGTACGGTGCCAGAATGAAGAGAGGAACCACTTGAATAGCTCCCTGGAGCAGCGTTTTCATGAGTTGGAGCATCACTACACTGAAGCCACGACCCTGCTGCACCTACAGGGCACTCTGATCCTTGACCTCCAGGTAAATTCATCATGAGTACGACTATTCCACTTTCAGTGTGTGTTGTTGGAACAAAAATATCCAAAGAACATGTGCACCGGCTGGTTTTTGATAGTTTCACTGTATTTCTCTTTAGAACCACCTCCATAATCTGACACTTTCGATGGACAAAGTAAAAAGAAGCCCCGGGTGCATGATCAACATCGTCCGTCCCAACCCTCTGATGAGTGCTCAAGAGGCTCTGCACCCAGGTGCTCTCTCTCAGACGCTTACAGTAAATGCAGTCGCACATGCTGTGATCTCTCAGCAGAGGGCGCCAAACACCCCATGTTGATTTACTATGTCTCAATCCTTACTCATTCTCTTCTCTCAGAAATCCAGCATGTGAGAAACTGTCCCATAGACTGTGCTTCCATCTACTACAATGGAGTGAGGAGATCAGGCCTCTACACAGTGGTGCCATCACTGGTTGGCATGCCAGTGGAAGTTTATTGTGATATGGACACAGATGGTGAGTAGTACTTCAATCCAATCCAGTTTCAATCCATGGGGGTTGGGTTGTGGGGCAATGGAGAAAACATGATGACATGCTCTTAAGGATGTCCATCCAGTAAAGAAAATGTGAAGTGCCCTCTAGGGTACCCTTCCAGTGGAGATAATGTGACAAAAAAACATGATAAAATGCCCTCTAGGGTGCCCTTAAATGGAGAAAAAGTGATGAAGTTCGCTCCAGGGTGCCCTTGAAATGTATAAGATGCAATGCAGTGACAGATAAGCTGCTCTGCATGCTAGAAAACATTTTGCGTGCTGGTGCTCTTTTTAATTATTTCTGCCCCTGCCTCTCAGACAGCCAGAGTCTGCCCCTGTTGTCAAGCACACACTCTAGTTGCTGAGTACCATCTCCAGTTTGGCGTGGTGCAGTCAACCTGTGTTCCTCCTTGGGCCAGATGGGAACAAGAATAATAACCCATACGACATGACATATGCTTTCTGTTCCACCTTCTTTTTGCCTCAGGTGGTGGCTGGACTGTGATCCAGCGGCGTGCTGACGGCTCATTGAGCTTCGACCGCAGCTGGAGGGACTACAGGGATGGCTTCGGTGACCTGCACTCAGAGTTCTGGCTGGGCAATAACCACATACATGACCTGAGCACCCAGGGAGACTACAGCCTTCGCATCAACCTGGAGGACTGGAGCAACAAGCACAAACATGCCCTCTACCAGAGCTTCAGGTTGGTGGCATGCACAACATACACATGCACTTGATTGTTATTGCAAAATGTGCACAACCATCTCTACCTGCATAATACATTCCCCATACTGTATTCTGTATGTGTTTGCAGTGTCGAAGATGAGGAGCATCAGTACCGTCTCCATGTGTCCGGCTTCAGTGGGACGGTGCAGGACTCTTTCAGCTGGTACCACGACAAGCAGGGCTTCAGCACCCCAGACAGTGGAAACATCTGCGCTGAGATCTCCCACGGTGGCTGGTGGTACAACCAGTGCTTCTACGCCAACCTTAACGGAGTCTACTACCGAGTGAGTGTACAAAGATAGCCACGACTTCCTTTTATTTTGTTATAAAGTCATGAGTGTTTACTACTTCCTGATCCTGCAGGGAGGTCACTACACCCCCAAAGGCCGAGGGCCGCTGGGTCCTGATGGGATCGTCTGGTATTCCTGGAAAGACACGGACTATTACTCCCTACGCAAAGTCAGCATGATGATCCGACCGCGCTCTTTCCGAGCCCGCCTGTCACCATGACCCACTGTCACCATGACAACAGGAACAATCGAACAGTAGGGATCACACGGGCATCTCACTGGGACGCCGTGGTGATGATGACATCCAGTGACAGAGCTCATCAAGGAGGAACTGAATGCCAACAACAATGGCCTCCTGCTATTTTTTAACCACTCTACGTGCAAATGTGGCTGGTACGCTTGATATTCGCAAAACCGTGGACTCATTTTCTGCTGCATTTTGTTTTGTTTTTTTTAAACAAAGTTTGTACTGTGGAGTTGTTTTTGGGACATTTTTCATTCAGTCACAGGGAAGTGACTTCTTCCCTATTTTCTACTTCTATTTTGTACCTTTAGTTTGACATGTTGACACAGCCAAAAAACAGAGGTACATTTGTACGGTGTGTTCTGTGCAACTAACAGGAAGACCGTTTATTGAATGATTTGCATATGCTGTATGCTTATCTTATTGCATATATGATTACTCTATTATCCAACTTTATTTTGATTTGCAGCCAACTATGACTTTAATCTATTATGTAAAAATCTTTATTGAAATTAAAAGGATTTAAAAACTGTAACAAGTCAGGACACTGAATTATATTAGCTATAATAACCCTTTGATTTGATAAGTGCTACTGTCTCACAGTATAGTGTCAGGCAGAGATGATGTGCTATATGAGGACTGTGTATAAATACATACTGTATTGATTGTACAATAAACACTATATATACACAAAATGTAACACAAATGACACTATTTCATATAAATGAGGTTCAAGTTCTGCATGCTGGCATCCAGTCAGTGTTACTTACATTCAAATTAGTTCACATAGGAGTTTCCATAGACCTTTAGCCTATTGGCAGGTTTGTGTCAATATAGCAGGCATGTGTTGAGCAGAGGTAAAGTTGGAGGGCCAAAGGGTACAGAATAAAGCTGCAGGTTTGGCTGTAGCAGGCGTAGGTTTTAGGGTTAGAATGATGGCATCATATGAACCTAGAAAACCGAAGGAATCCATTGGTAACTTGTTGGGAAGGAGGCTAAATAACAACCAAGTTACCAAGTTATGCCAAATTTTGTCAAGCGAATGCTGGCATGGCCATTTTCAAAGGGGTCCGTTGACCTCTGACCTCAAGATATGTGGATGAAAATGGGTTCTATGGGTACCCACGAGTCTCCCCTTTACAGACATGCCCACTTTATGATAATCCCAAGCAAAATCATGCAGTGATTTCAACATTATATAAATGTGTTATTTTCACCTATTCTACAGTGGTGTATTTGAATATTTCTGCATACAGGGGTCCTTAAACAGTCTGGAAAATGTATCATGTGGGTATCACTGCAAAGTTGAGACTCCAGTGAGCCCAACTCATGTGTGATGATGTTAGTCCCATAGAAGCCATTCCACAGTGAGATCATTTTTTTAAATTTTACCCCACTGTATAAAATGACCTGTGGTGACCTCTAGGATAACCGCAGCCTCATGAAACTTTACAGCCACAAACTAGAGACCTAGAGCACTCAGAGGATGGATGAATGTCCTAGGTAGATTGACAATAAGGGGGTCTCTGAGTGCTCACCATCCAATCACTGAAAAATGCAATTCTTGCAGAAATCTCAAAATGTCAAATTTTTGGTCCTTAATCACAGCACAGCTTTTTTTAATGGTGTTCCTGAAGGTCTTGGTGTCTTAATGCGCTATTTTGGAGGAATTCTATTCATAATGAATTCATTGTTTATTTCTGACTTAAGACCAGAACAATTTGACAAACAGAGGTGCACCTCAAATTTATCTTCAGATTCCCAGCTTTCAGATGATGTTCACCACTTCTATGTGACATCTACTGTTGACCTGCTATCTCCCCCTAAAGACCCCCTGTACCCCCTAAAAGACAAACAAACAAACAAAAAGATTTAAGGCTATAAGTAACTATAAACTGAAATGAGTGCTCTGAACAAAGCCCTTAACACACCAGAACACAAACACTCAAAAATGACGAGAATGCGTGTACTGTCTGGTGTGTAAGATCTCCACTTTATGTGGCCCACACTTCCAGCTGCACCTGATGGGAGCCGAGAGCTGAATGCAGGGTAAAAGGGCTCTTTCACTTCCTCACTACAGGGCCGCACAAACACACTCTTTGACCCTTCGCACAGGCTGCCGACTCATTCTCATTCCTATCCGTCTCTACGCAAGAATCTGCTAAATCGAATAAGGGCTTTACTGTGAGTGTTGTGCACTCTGAACCGTGCAGAGAACAAGACAAGGTTTCTTTCAAACGCACACACAAAGAAACAAATAAACTCCCAATGAGTACAAATCATTGTTTAATAAATCAAACTGAATTTCTGCTCCTCTTTGAGTTACACTGTATTGCAAATACTCCTATACATAAAATAGTATCTCAATGACAAGAAGCACCCAGATAGAATATATATTTATATATATATATATATATGCATGTTTTTCATGTGTCAGGTGATAAGAAAACAAAAAGTGAACAAGATTAGAGGCTGATTGAAAACTGGTTGGTGAAAAGCAAAACTGCATACATGACGTAATCCATGGCTCCGTCCCCAACTCTTCTTATAGTACAGATTCTTACAGCTCATATTGCTGTTACACCTTCATATGAAACACCGTAATCTGGTCAAAACAAAAAGGACAAATATTCTTCAGGAAAAGTGGGAGAGGAGGAAGAGGAGGAGGAGGAGGAGGAGGGTGGTATTAGTTCATTGATTTTTACGCTTAAAATAGTGAATCACAACTTGAGTATCATTTATCCCACATTTTGTCGTCTCTCCTGAAATGTAAACTTCAGCTTCATGGTACGCAGGCTGGGGGGCAACTATTGCTGTTTTCCTCATAGGGCAAGACAGGAAGGAGGTGGAGCTTCCTGTTAGCTCTTTGAGGAAGTGCAGGATGGAAGGGGGGGCTAGGAGGGACTGCCAGCAGTGGATGTACAGAGAAGGACACACACTCGGCCTTTGACAAATCTTCGGACTCCGATTCGTACAACGACCGTTCTGCTTTAACCAAAAATGTTAGGACTCTCTCAGATGTTTAAGGCACTAATAAGAGGCAAATAATTCAAATACTGGCTGACAAAAAGACAGTAAAGCTCTGATCTGTTGTAAATGCTGCATTCAGACAGAACGGAGGACGACTTTGGTTTTTTGGTGTCACTATCACTACATCACTGTGCAAATGACATGTATAACTCCTTTCCTTTGCCATTTTTAACAAAACTGCAGAGTATTGTTTTAAAATAAGTAGACATAATGTAAGCACATGCATGTTGGCACCTATAACTGTACAAAACTTGCATCACATTATAATGCTACGTAGCAAATCATGGTGTTTACTTCCTCGGACGGGGGAAAGGGTGTGTGTAAGTGTCTTGTTCTGCTATCATTGCAGGCAAAGCTATTTCAGCTGCTGCACATGCTCATTAATGTTCATAAACTTCTGAGAGTGGCGGGCGAAAGTAACAACCTGAGCCGGGACTGTCGGCATGATGAGCAGTGAACGAAGAGGTGAGGTGAGAGCAAGAGAAAAAAGTGAAAGTTAAATTAAAGGGAGGGAAGAGAATGCAGCAGAAGCAAGAATATTTTGGATGTTGAGCTGCTTTGACTCTTCTTGTCTTGTATTGCGAGACTGAAGGCTTTCACATTGTTGTGAACTGACTGTGTGCTTGTCTCAGCTTCGCAGCAATCTGTAGAATCAGAAGAAGAAAACAAAAAGCTGGTGAGCACCATGCAACTACTTCCCAGGTAACAAGGCGACAAAATGTTAAAGACTCCAATTTACTCTGATAGATGGTCGATAAAAACTCTTTACCGTCTCGTAAAACTTGACTTGCTCCTCCAAGTACAACTGCATGACCCTGTTGTAGTCATAGATACGGTTGCTATGGAAGTGATTCATCTCAGCTGTGAGAGACAAGTGGAGAGGAAACCACATATCAGACATCATGTTACGATAAAACTCGACCGCTTGAGTGCTTCAGAGTGAGCGTGTTACCTTGTAACGCGTACGACATGGTGCTGACTCGTTTAGCCATGGTGACTTTGTCCTGAGGGGTAATTTTACTGGTGGCCACCAGCTTGTCGGCCTCCTTCACCTTGTCTATGGCTGCCTGCAAGAAGAAAGAACAGGCAAGAAACAACACAGTCTTCAGTGACAGTGTACGAAGATAAAAGACTGAATCCAGATATGATGAAGGAATTAAAAAAGAAGCTTTTTCATGTTCACGATAGTATTTTGTCTTTTCTGGGTTGTACCAGCTATTCATGAATCATTTGCTAAGTTTGTGTGTGAAGTCCTGACTGAGTTCAACTACTACAGACTTTCTAAAGTAGACGGTCCCTCTGAGAGTGCAGACCTCTGCCAAGGCCAAATGCCCTATCGCAAAATGTGGATGAAAGTGAAAAATAATGTCTGCTCCAAAATTTAATGGGGTCTTCTTTGGCCCATGCCACACCTTTCTAACTAGTTTCATGAATACTTGAACAGTGTTTTTTCCATAATCCTGCTGACAAACAAACCAAAACAAAAACATAACCTCCTTGGCAGAGGTAACTTGTGATTCACTAAACTGAGTTGCACTATTAAGACTTCAGGATTGTCTTAGTTAGTAGAGACTTTAACAAATCAGCTGCTAGGAAACATCGGTAGCACTGTCTAATCAAAAGCAATCAACTATGTAAACAGAAAGTCACTGTAGCATCTGTAGCTGTAACTTAAATTCCTAATATAACAGTTTTAGGAGCCAAACAATACATTAAACCAACTACTTTTTATATACAGTATATGCATACATAGAGAATTATGCTTTTCAGATGTAGTATTTAAGCAGTTTCACTACAAACTACCAAGGCTGAGCTTGAATTTGAAAACAGATGGAGAAACCGGCCTCTGCTGCTGAAACAGTTGCCCCCTTGAGGAAACTTCAAGCCTTTACACCTTAAGTTTAGGCTGATGTAAATGAGACACCAGTTAAATTTGTTTTCTAACACCTTTAATTATTTCACAGTGTACCTTATGGACTCCGATGGTGTCCGGGAAGCATCCAAGAAGACCCTTATATTCATTGTTGGTCTCCATGACGAAGTGGAGGTCTTTCTTGGGCTGTAAAGGGAGCACAGACGAAAACAGATAAATGTAACCATAAATCAAAAACAGGAAATAACACAGAGATTTGAAACTGTTTAGAGAGACATCACAGTCACAGGAGTAACTTCCCAACATTTAATTTTAACACAACAGCCTAACTGCCTAAAAAACTTAAAAAGGGAGTTTATAATAGTGCAGATTCTCCTTAAGAGACCACAGACACTAAAAGAGTTGCTGTAGTACTTAAAAAAACAGGTACAGTAATAGAGGGGGCATTAAGATTAGCTGCAGTACATCTGGCTATATGTATATCAAGAAGAATGCTGTATGCAGCATTAATGCAGCAGATACACTGCATTGTTTTAGACTTTTTGTCCAGACTATCACGGGCATAGCTAAACTAAATCCAACAACTCTACATTAGCACTCACAAAAAGGTGTCTGGAGCAGCATACTGTATGCTTACCAGATGAATCCTCCCTCTGGAAGCTGCATGGACATCAAAAAAGGGCCAAATTTGATTTTATTACACACCACACCGATCAGACTACATGGAGCGATCAGAAAAAGCCACAAATAGTCGGTCAAAATACGTTTTAGGAAATACTAGAGATAAGTTTGCCCGTTGGCTTTTTCCTTTACAGATAAAGTCTTCACGGACAGGACGCTGGGTTAGAGGGGTCGTTACAACGCTACAACCAGGATGTAAACACTGACTGCAAGCAGGAAGTGCTCACACACACTGAGATACATTATGATTATTGAGAAAGTAAACATGAGGTAATGTGGTTGATAAAATAAACTCAAAGATCTTTGGGAGAAACGGACGCCTTTAAGCTCTGCTCCGCTGCCTTGGCCATGAAGGAAAACAAGTGCCCTTAATTAAGGTATGAATAAATAATAAATAAAAGTAAAGGTTGCTTGGGTGACAATAAAAACACATGAAGGAAGCACTAAAGCTTTCTAAATAATGGTACCAGAGGGCGAACCTCTGAGTCTGAGAAGTGAAGCCAATGCAGAAGTGCCTTAAACTTGCATTCTCTTTAACAGCCAGCAGGGGGCGACTCCTCTGGTTGTCAGATTGTACAGAGGTCTATTAGAAAATGACTCTACTTCTAACTTAATCACTAGTTTCAAGTCTTCTTCAATACAGCATGATGGTCATTTAGTAAATTATGGTTCCATTTAGGGTCAAATAGACGGGATATGATTTAGGGTGTGGCTACCTTGTGATTGGCGGGTTGCTACCACGGTGTTGTCCGGTCTGGGAGTTGTCCGTGTTTTAATCTTACTTTAACCCATTCAGTGTGATTTCAGTTCATGACAGTTAATTGTAAAATTTAAGTCTTCTAAAAATATCTTGCATTTAGCTCCACCCTCTCGTTTCACTTCTGGCTGCAAAAAAACAAGATGCCGATGACCAAAAATGATAGAGATGGCCAAAATGCCAAATTCATGGCTTCAAAACAGCAGTCCACAAGCCAATGGGTGACATCACGGTGACTACGTCCACTTCTTATATACACCCTACGAATAGTTCCTACCTGCTCTGCCACCATCTGAGCTATCTCCTCATACGTTTTGCCTGCTGCCGTCATAGCATCCGTCAGGGTTGACTCGCCTACAGCAGAGAAGGGGGTAAAATATGTCATCACTGTGTTTCTTAACAGTGTCTGTGTGCCAATTTGTTTAAGAACAGATTTCCACAAAATGAATGACTACATAGTGAATTGTATCTACTTCTGCTACTACCATTATGATGATGACGTGTGTTGACGATCTTAAAGTGTCAGTAAAAGCCATATTTGTATTCATTGCTGTACCTTGATATCCACTGCTGGTGAAGACTGAAGAGAGGTTTTGGAAGGCTTTGCCGATTCTCTGGTACTCTTTTGGCAAAGCTGTGGACAGGAAGAAATGAAACATGAGGACAGACACATGAACTGTGTGAATGAATTTGTCTTGAGTTGACAAAACACACAATGAACCACTTCTTCAATATAAACAGAACGGTAATTACAGTTTAACATAAAGGTGTGGCCTGTGTGTTGTAAAACATTTATTTAGCTTCAGTGTGTACGTACGGCCTGTACATCTCTTCCAGTGCTCATTGCCCACTGTGAGGATTTCCTTCACTCCGTCATCCATGGCTTTGGTAAACCTGCTGAACTGCTCACATTTCTGCTCCCTGTAGACACATTTTACATAAAATAAGAAGGTGAACATACAGTTAGCTACACAATTTGGCTTCTTGAGCCAGTTTTTCCATTTGCAGCAGTTTAAAGTTTGATCAAACTCACACTTCCACAGGATCCAGGTCGGCAGCTTCAGGCTCTATCGTGGAGAAGATCATCACTCCCACCGTCTCGTCCTTCTCTGCTTTTCTCTTCCCCATCTTCCAATCCTGTGACCAATCAATCATTTTACACACATTCAAACCTTTAGTAATGATGAAGGGAGAGTTGAGAAGAAGTGGAGGAGATATAGCACACCTTCTCATCCTTGTAGGTGAGGAAAATCTGGAATACTTCACTGCTAGAAATAACCGGGTGCCTGCACATCCTGGTCATCCAGCCCTGCAACCGCTCCATACGCATCTTAATAAACTCTTCCTCAAATCGCCCTGGAATAGAGCAGGGAAATGCTCAGAAATTTTAATTTTCATATTCATGTTGTTCATCTTTTCTTGTGTCTTGTCAGAGCCAAGGACTTACCCGTCACCTGCTTGTCTGGTAAAGAGGGGATGGGGATGGCTGACCCAAACTTGTCTAGGAGCCTCTCATACAGCCAATCAAAGTGCTTGTATCTGTGATTGACTGGTCGGTTTGTGGTCTGAAAACAAATAGCATGGAGTCATATAAACTGGAGGCAAACAATTATCATTATTTTAATCATTTTTACTGAATATGACTAGAAAATGCCACTGGATACATACGTTGGGTGTGATTTGGTACTCAATGTAGCTCTTGAGGCCGTACATCTTTGAGCCTTTCTTGGGATCAGCCACCACACAGTCCAGCTGAGTTTCTGGGTAAGACCACACCGGGCCGACTTCTCCAAGCTGAGCATAAAACACAAGCTTTAGAAACCTGCTTCTCTGCATTTTACGGCATAAAAAAATATAAGATTCACGCGGGCAAAAAGAGGAAATCAAGTTGTAAGTAAAACTGGAGGAAGTATTTAATGACAGTTACACCCACTGATATAACAAGGAAAGACATCTGATGATCTGTAAACAATTTGTATGGATATTTAGACATAACCTACATAGATTGGCAGCTTCTCTTTCCCCTTAGCAAGCTGCTTGCATAGGAGGTAGAGCTCTGGACCGGACTTGGAGAACCCTGGAAACCTGCTCAAAGAGAAATTTATCAAGATGTTATACATGAAGCTCTGGGAGTGACAGTGACATTCCTGAAAGCAACTAAGCAATTAAATTAAACCAAGTACATTGTTCAGCACCAACTCAGATCAGTTTAATCTAATTACAAACCATTTGTAATAGTTTAAATCACAATATTTACAGCGATGTGCTGTAATCCACCCAGTGTTTGACAAAGAACCATCAACACTATTCTGCTCCTCCAGTTTTCTATAAAACTCAAAGTGTCTTACTGCGTTATTAGGTCTTACTTGTTGAGGGAGATTTTCATTGAGGATGCGTGAGCTCCTCCCCTCTGTATCGCTCCACTTTCTCCAGATTCGGACTCGGTATAACCTCCAGTGGACTTCACGTCATCCCACTCATCGTCCCACTCATCATCCTCCGCTCCTGTGGGCAGATACATGCATACACGGTTGTATTTTAGGCACAGAAAGTACAAATTCTGTGTTTATCAGCTTGCTATACAACAATTATGGCTAAAGACAACTACTTCTTAAAGCATGAGTCTGACTAATATTATCTAGATGACAGGGAAGAATATTTGAATGCAATTATGGTTTTATATTACTGGTTTATAAAAAGAACCTGCTTAGCCTCCCTCTGTGGTCCTAAACATTCGATTTTTCCAGAGGTAATGAATGCAGTTGCATTTGCTTGAGGTCATGCAGCACTCGCCTATAAGCTATCAGAGACACAGCATTTCTGTAATTTAATGACATGCATCCTTGCCAACTAATGTGTAAGCATATACAGAACATTGCCGCTGTTGCTCTAAAAAGGGTTGCAAGTGTTGCTTTTTGGCCTTGTGTTGTGATGTTTGGTTAAATGTTTTCTAACTGAACATGCACCCTGGGGAAAAATCATTTCTTCCTGGTACAGCCAAGACAAATAAATAACCAACAATTTGAACCAGTGGTTCAAAATTGGGACCAATTCTCAGTCTCTGTCCCTAAAGGTGACTAAAAATACATAACTTGCACAGCGTGATTTTCTCAACAGCTGTGCGCTCTCAAAATGATTACATCTGCCCTACAAAGCCCAAAAACACAATAACATATCTGGTCAAAAGTGAGATAAGACCAGAATCTGATTTGCTGACATTTGTTTTACCATATAAAATATTATAAGGCATAATAAAAACATGTAGCTTTAGAGAAAACAGTACGTGAAGTTTGCAAAACTACAAAACATGTTGTGAAGTTAAAGGTAGAGGTGTAAGTTTTTAATGGCCGATGCCTTACAGAATCAGGACAGCCAATGGCTGATATATATATATTTTTTTTTTTTTTTGCCCATATCTTTGGCTGGTTTTCTTTTTTCCTCCATCTGATAAAGTATAACAGCTTAATATAACAAATGCTACAGAAAATTTCTTAAGTAAACATTTATTGAACAACACTTATGATCTGTCTCTCTAATCTGAATTTTGTGTCTGCATCAGCCCACTGGGCGACATTTGCTGAGGTCTGCCGGTAGAACGGCAGTTTGATTGACACAAGAGGCGGAGTCATACGTCCTACAGCAACAACACTGGGCTGCCCACAGATGTGACTGCTTGCTAATGAGCTTAATATGCTCAGGCATCGACCAATGACGATTATGAAAAACTGTCAAAAATCATCCCGATTATTCGACTGTGCGAAGCTAGCAGATAATGAGATAGCCGCAGCTAAGGCTAAACGTAGCTACTCTGTTGTACCCATTTCCTGTAACTGAAGAATCAGTTTGAATGATTCAACATTGTAGTGATTCAATTTGTTAGGTAAATCCAACCATGATGGATAAACCAAAATAACAGCAGCGCAGAGGTTACTAGCCTAGCTTAGCTGTGACCATCATCTGCCACAAAGTTTGGTTAACCAGCCTCCAAACTTTAAACCTCCTTTAATCAACCTCATTCTGTCTTTAGTCACTGCTCTCTATCTTTTGTAGGGCAGACCTGCTGTGATACATTATGAAACTCATCATTAACACACCAATCACAACAGAAGTCTGAAAAATGTCAACAATTTCACATTGTGATTTTGACTCCTTTTAAATTTCAATGTCAGTCACATCTGGTACTTCCCCACGTCACAATAAAGTTAATATAGTGTTAATATCAAGATACAAACTGAATGCCACACACATGCTTTTAAGACAGTAAATCATTTCCTAAATCTACTTGTTGGAAACTCTCTTCATATATAGTATTTATCACCAGTCCACACACACATTAAACTTAGGAAAACGCTTCGATGAGGCGATGCACGGGATACCTGTGTAATCGATAAGGTAAGGGTATGGGTAGATGTCTTTGGCAAGAGAGAAAGAAAGGAAAAGTCTGTTAATTCTTCTCATTGCCATCTATTCCCCCCAGTTCTCTTTCTATAATAACAACTGGAGACTTAAAAAAACAGGTCAAGTAATTTGTCCTTCTGAGTCATGAGTGAGGTTAACTTTTCCACAGTCATGACTTGACTATCCTGCTCACCAGCCACAGACAGGCCACGGAGCCGAGCCACAACTACAGAAAGAGTTAAAGTCACCCCAAATCTGTGGAGACCTGGTGAAATAGTATTTGTAAATAATAAACACTGGATCAGACTACATGGAGTTCCAGGTTACAGGGTTTGCTGTATATTCTCAAGCTATTTCACTTAATATCAGGTTCAGTTCAAGGACAGGAACGAGTACTCTGTCATGAGTATAAAGATTATATATCTTTCTTATATTGTTCTATGATGTAAACCCCAACTTGTACTGCAAGAAATTGTTGTATGCCAGAACTACATGACCTATATTTCACTCTGTTGTTTTGTAATCTCTGGTCTCTTCTGACACTTATCAAAGTTGCAGATAGACTAACTTTTCTCAAATATTCAGGAGTTCTTCCAGTTTTTCACCTACATATACTTGGAGAACTGGATTGTGGTTAAAAAAAAAAAAAGTTTTACGTGGGATGTAACAAACTGTGCTGCAGTGTAATATTACACCAGCTTGCTTGTTATTATGAGTTTTGATTATTTTATGAATTAAGCTCACACCTCCAAAGGGCTGAGCAGTAAGTTTCCAAAACAACCACATCTACTGCAAACATACTCTATCCCATCCCCACAATTACGGTATAAAAAGCAAACTGTCTGCACGCAGGAAGATTAACTATTTAGCAAAATACTGACGGCAAGAGAGGTTCCCATGTGTGCAATCTAGGGCTTCAACTAATGATTATTTTCCATTGTTGATTAAACTGCTGATTATTTACTGTTTGGTCCACAAAATGTCAGAATATAGTTAATTTTAAGTTATAAGTTTCTCAAATTTCAAGGTGATATCTTTAAATGTCTTGTTTTGTCAGTCTAAAACACAAAGATATAGATTTTAATATGATATAGAACAGAGAAAAGCAGAAAATCTCCATATTTGAGAGGCTGAAAACAGGATTTTTGCATGAAAAATTGCTTCAAAATAGTTGTAATAATTATTTTTCTGCCCATTGACTAATCGATTTGTCGACTAATGGTAGCAGCTCTGGTGCAGTCACAATGTAGAGGTATAATCCTGATCATCAGGTCTGTTCCTTCACAAATCTTTGTTTCAAATAAACTTAAATTATCCTGTAAAACATTAAACAGGAAACAATTATAATAGTGAGAAGCACAAAGAAAGTAGAAACACTTTAGAATGATATATGTGAAGTGTAGTCTTTATCCCCCAATTTAAATTATCATGAGGTTTTGAATAGCAGTACCGAGTAATACAAGTACAACCGTAAAAATTAAATTTACAATTTATAATTAGCCCAAGATCATAGGCAGTGATATTGTACTGACACATTTTGTCACTGAACAGCTGTTCTTACCTGGGCCCTGGTAAGCCTGAGGGTGGCCCTGTGATATGGAGCTCCAGGGGTCAGGGGGGACTCTTCCCAGTCTGGGTGCCCTCTGGATTGGACGCCCAGTTATTGCTGGAGCCCCCCGATGGGTCCGCGTTCCACACGGACCAGGGATCATTACCGTTACTAGCCTGGGAGAGACAGAGAGGGAAAATGTGAGGGATGAAAGAATGACAGATCAAGTATGGAGAGGAAGAGAGAGCACAGAGTCCAGTCTGTTTAATGAGAAGCTGACAACATGCTTTATTCAAACACATGATGCAGACCCAGCCTCTTAATAGGGAATATGTTAAGAGTTTGTAGCTGCTTAACACATGCAGTAACTTCAAATAATATAAAACAATACAAACACTACCATTCTCAAGTCCATACACACAATTGTTTTTACACTACTCACAAGCTGAAAATGCAACGGCATGCCGCGCTTTGCAGGGCCGAAATACTGTGACCCGCTATGAAAACTTGTGGACATACGCATGCAATAGTGTGTGTGTGTGTGTGTGTGTGTGTGTGTGTGTGTGTGTGTGTGTGTGTGTGTGTGTGTGTGTGTGGCTCCTTATATGTACTGAGCTGCCTGAACACAGAACTAGTACAGGGTCACTTGAAACACCACATAACGTACACAGACATACAGAAAGTACTGTAAATGAACCAGTAGTTTCAGAAAAAAAACAGTCAAACTATTTTCTAGATTTAGCAGCACCTTCACTGTATATAAAGAGATAAAATTCAGAATTAAAACAGTCAAAATGGCATTGAAAATACGTTGAAGATTATTCATGAGATTCTGATCACCGTGTAGCAAATGTTCGTGCTCTGGTCTGATGATTCGTCAGTGTGATTAGTTGATTATATGTGCGATATGAAAATCACTGACTTAACGCTTTTAAAGTTATGCTGAAGTGCTGATTCATACAACTGAGATGAAGGGCGTGGGAGACAGTTGGTGAAGTGCGTACTGTAGTGCAAGGTGTACGGAGAGTGTGAGACCATGCTGTCTGCAGGCAGTAGGGGTGGGAGGGGGAATTTGCCAAAGCAGACCAATCAGAGAGGAGGGGGCTTGGGGAAGAGGGTGGTTGAGGTGGCTTGGTTTCATCCACTACCCCTACGTGGCTGTTACCTCATCAGGGGACGAAAGGTAGGGGGAAACTGGGGTGTCGGGGGTGTCCGGCTGGGGACTTAAGCCCCCAGCATCCACCTTGAGGGGAGAAGAAGGTTACATCATCACAAGCTGTGAAGGTTTACACTCAGCACGACATGGGTTTAAGTGGTGTTGGATATGGATGTGTTTGTGTGTGAGAGTGTGGGTTAAAAGAGAGAGAGAGAATGACGGATAACGGCTGACACATTTCCTGCCTTGACTCAACTACTAACTGTGCCCAAATTTCTACTGATCCAGCAGTATGCTCACACTCGTGGAACTTCCTGCCTGCTAAATACAACAGATTTCACTGAACTTATTTCCTCTTGGTTCTATTTTACTGGAGCTAAAACTTGTGGCGGTTATAAATGACCGTGCTGAATATCTTCCACAGCAGCTGCTCTCACTTCTGCATCTCTGGGGATCACGCAGGCTTCACGGACGTCAGTAAAACTCTGTCATCGCTCACTTCTGCTTTCTGCTCCTTCTTCAGCATCGCCCCATCAAACATACGAGCTTTGTGTGGACAAATGGGAACGTGGCAGGTGATCTGTGCATGGCAATGTTGTAGGTATTAACGCTTACTTCTAGACGTCTTCACTAGTCTGGGCTGCTGAATTTAGAGAAGTTAAGGCTGTACATTAGTCTACAACCAGCGAAAAAACAGACATTTGATATGTCATCAGTATGAATTTAAAGAGGACCTATTATGCTTATTTTCAGGTGCATACTTGTGTTTTGGGTTTCTACTAGAACATGTTTACATGCTTTCATATTAAAAAAAGGGTTTGTTTTTCTCTCACCAGCTGTGCTGCAGCACCTCTGTTCACCCTCTGTCTGCCCTCCCAGTCTGCTCTGATTGGTCAACTGAACTAAACTCTTCGGACTCCGCTCCAGCTCCGCTCTAACTAGCTTTCTTTGAGGGAATGCTAACGTAGCTGCTAGGCGGGAATTATGCACACGTGTTCCTTGGTGACATCACCATGTTACATAAGAAAAGGCAGGACTTCAATCAAGGTGTCTCAGGCAGTTCAGGAGCAGTGTTTCTGTGGGGGAGAGTGACTCCCTTTTGGCATGGACTTTGTAACTTTGCAGAGATTTTACATGCACAAACAAATAATAAAACACAGTGACGGAAAGGGAAAAAGGAACAAAACCATCCTCTTTTTCTTTAGGTGAGTGCTTTACCTGGTTTTGTGTAGGTGCTGCTGTGGGAGCGTAGGAATCAAAGATGGACAGGTCTGGAGGTGCAACATTTCCTACACTTGGAGTAAGCGCTGCCGGTCCTGCTCCTGGGAATGCCGGTAATGGCTTACTAAACTACAAATGACAAAAGACAGGGGAGAGACAGAAAACAGTCCCATCAGAAGTGCATACCCAGATATTCCAGTGTGATTTAATGACTTTTAAAGCTACATTCTTCTGGTCGTGTGATTGTGTCTCCTAGCTTTGCCAACGGCATTTTAGATTTTCTTAGTTTATCCAAAGCGTGATAGCAATAAATCTGCTTTACTACTTCACATATGAAGATACCACACTGAATTCTTATGTTTTTCTAGTTCATCTTTTGTTTTTGCAGATGTTATTTTTACCAGTAGAGTGCACTGAAATAGAAAGTAGCTGCCTGAGAAACTGACTGTCCTGATGTTTTTCATTAGATGTTACATAAGCAACAAGTGCAATTGTCATTAGTGGGTTGTTTTTTTATGATTTGGAAGCAAATCCAAAACAGTTTAGGGGCAGCTGGGGAGGTAACTTAAGGTCAGACAACACTCACATCCACATGAGCTTGTTTGTTAAGTAAAGCAGACGGATAATATCTTATGCACACAGACACTACATTGTTAGATGTTGCAGCGAGTGTTGTTTAGACTGAGGCTTAACTGTTCAATAGACTTCACGGACTTTACATTTAATCAAGCTCTCTCTCCGTGTCTTTCTGAATGTCTTCAGAGTGAATCACATCCCCCATGATGAGGTCAGAGTTACTGGACACACACACAAACAAACCCCCTAATCAGCAAAAACCCTGAAGGAGGCACATCCTGTAGTGATTGTAGCCTTGCACCACAGTTTACAGTCAAAGGAGAGACATATCCTTGACTATAACCACACATATCTAACAGACAGAGGCACTGAGAGGTTGAAATGTTAAATATTTGGCTGAACTTTGATATAGACAGTACTGTACATATTTTGTATCTTGACCTCAAAGCCTGATAGCAGATGGCTTTGCAGCTTCTTTTACTGAGGTGAAATCACCATCGTACACCGTCTTTCTTACCTCGATGTAGTCCTCTGGTACCAGTCCAACCTCCCCTCTGGAGTTCTGTGCTTCGATCCAGCCGCCTCCGATACTCTGAAATAGAGCAACATGTTAGCTTAACCTCTTAAGACCCGAGCTCTTTTTTGATATGCATTTTTGATGTCTCTTTGCTATTTGGGCTTATTGGAAACTGATAAGTATCAAAACTAAGCATCATCTTTTGACATAATGTAGTTTTAGAGAAAAATTATGTCCACATATGCGGACACTCCTTCTGAATTTCCATAAAACACAACAAAGTCACCATTGTGTAATAGTGCAAACCTCTATATGTCCACTCTGAACACAGCAGTGTTTTTCCTGACTGCTTTTGCATTTATTAATAACACTTGCAAACATGTTTTTTTTTTTAAACATTTTGGAACATCACAGTACAATTTAACAAAATGAAAATTTTTCCCCTTTTGGACAGTCATAGCAACAGTATGGCTCATTTGAAGTGCTGCAAACAGTTGCAGGACTACTAGATGGCAGTGTACGTATCCTCGTACGTGTACACAAGACCCCAGTTAAATAAAATTAAGTATTATGTTCATATGACCCAAAATGTGATGTCATTGCATGTGTACGCCAGGTCCTAAGAGTATAAACAACCGGGAGCAGGTGTCTGCATGATATGCGCACAAAAGACCAGCCTGCTGCGAAAAATCACATTAAAAGGAAATCTGAGAATGTGATTAAACACACTGCAGTAATGTTACTTAAGACTCTAAACCCCACATTTACATGCAGGTCAGTAATCAGATTATATTATGTTAAAAAAAAACTACCTTATTTTTCGCATAATGTCGGTGCTGCAGCACCTCTTTCCACCCTCCGTCTGATATGCTCTGTTTAAACGTCCCCCCACCTTGAAAACTCTTCGGACTCCGCTCCAGCTCCGCTCTAACTACCTTTGTTTCAGGGCGTGTCAAACTAGCCACCAGGCAGGTATTATGCAAACGTATTACTTGGTGACATCACCACATTAAAGAAGAAAAAAACAGGACTTAAAGTGAGGTGTTCAGGAGCAGCGTTTCTGTAGGGGAGAGAAACTCCCTTTGGCATGGACTTTGTAACTTTGCATATGCACAAACAAACTATATTACACACTGAAGGAAATGGTAAAAAGCCCAAAAGCATAAAAGATCTTCTTTAAGTCACACTATGATCTCATTCATTCTGGTTCAAGGACACACTGCTACAAGTTATGTTAGCAATGTGTTAGATGTTCTCTTTGATCCCTGCAGCTATAGCAGTAATTACTAATACTGTATGAAGTATTTGACGTCCACATGCACTTGTGCAGAAACCAGGGAGACATAAGGTTTCTCCAGAAACTTGTAGCTGTATTACTATAACTGCATTTCCCTTAATTCACTACTACCATTACAGAAAGCAGGTTTCCTATTTATTATTCAGCTGACAATAACCAGGTTACCCAAAGATCGGTAAACATGCTGAAAAATCCTCCACAGTCCATTTATTTAGAAAAGGGAAAAAAGGTCTGTTTTCCTGATACAGTACGTCGTGATTGGCTTAAAAACTATGTAGGTCAGCAGCACACAGTGAGCGACCTTTGAACTGTTTTCGACTGGCAGTAATGACATCATGTTTACTCCCTCTTTTTTTTTTCCTTCCTCTGTATGTGTTTGTGACACTCCGAACCTGGGCTCATGTGTGTTGGGCCTTTAAAGGACTGTTAGTTTTCAGTAGCTATGAACAGGGGAGTCACATGAACCTTAACATTTGAGGCTACAACACCAAAAAGCTATAATAGCTGACTAACTAATAGTTAACTTTTAGGCAGGATATACCACCACTTTAAAACAATACTGACTGAAAAACATTTTATTTCTGTATTTGTTTTTACTCTTTCACTGTCTGTGGTGACAATCTGATGATGAGATCATGTAATCTACATTAACCTCAATATACACTTTACATGACGTACACAGAACAGGAACCACCAACAAAACCACACATTAAAACTTCATGTAAACAAGCTGAATATAAACTAAAAAGACAATTAAAAATGCTGCAGCAGGCAGAAGGATTCTGCGCCGAGTGTCATCCAGTGAAGGGAGATAGAGGGATAGAAGATAAAGAACAGGCGTGCTGGCACCGATTTACCTGATTGGTGATCGTAAGCGTCTCGCCTTCTTTCACCGTCAACTCGTTGTTTCCAGCCTCAGCAGTGAAGTCATATAAAACTTGTGCCTGAACACAGTCAAGAAAAAAAAAAAACACACGACTTATTGCATGTTTGATGAACACTTTTATGACGACGTCACGTGAGCATATATTTGCATGTCCATTTATGTGCATGTACACACAAAGACCGACACACCTTGTGGGGTTAAATTAGGGAGGAGTGAAACAGGTGAAACTGGTTCATCTGCACACGTTATGCTGACTCTTAACCAGACACCAGTATCAACCAAAAACAAGGCCAAAACCATCACGTTACCTGGTTCAGATTAATACAGGAGCCTGCAGCAGTTCTCACACTGACCCACATCCACTAATCTGTCCTTCCCCCTTAGGGCACACACATCACACAACAACACGCACATGCAAAAGTAAGAGGCAACAGTGTGAAAAATAATCTAAATATAACTTTGCGTTTCACAGTTCACTTCATGGCTGACTTTTAGGCCTACACACTCATTTATGTTCTTGAAACTTGACTGTCCAAATCCACTTGGATTGTCAGTTCTTATCTATGCTAAAAACATCTGCATGCCATGTGTTATCAAAACAGTATCAACTCTACAGACTATCTAACAAACTTGTTCATTACCCAGTGAGCTGGAATTCAAGGCTATTTGCTCTTTCATGGATCTATTTTAGTGTTAAAGGAGAAAAGAAAGTCATGAATGTTTGTGGTTGCTGGCTCAGTTATTAGTCTTATGTAGTGGAAACTTTGTTTTTCTTTTGAAGTGTGTTTGAGGATGCTCTGGACCCTCCGAGCTTTTAAGGCATGATGTGGATTGCTATTTAAATCTAAAGTCCCCCTCCATTCAAAAAGGTGTTTTTATCACACAAAGCTGCAGATGGGGGCAAACGCTCTCTGTGCTCACCTTTAACATGTGCACCAACAAGTACAGTTTTGTGACATCACAAATGCGATATGTCAATATCAAAATGTCTATCGTATATATTTTTCTGTATTGTTTCTATCACGATATATGCTAGGCCTATAATTTATCTTTATTAATCTTTTTTTCTCTCTATGATTTCAATTAAAACTTTTTGTTAATTTTGCACTCAAGTTCTCACAAAGAAAATACTCTTTTCCTTTGCCAACTATTTAATTCACACGGAAGTATACAAAAACAATCTTTTACCATGTGGTTATTTCATATAGTCTATTTATTTATTTTCTTACCAGAAAACATGCTATATCATGATAAAAGATTTTGGCCAAATTGCCCATCCCAAATCACAACGGGCTTGGAAACCAATCCTGGTCCACTATGCAACTAGACATTTATTTTTTGTTCTTTCTTTAAGTATTATTATGTACATATATATTTATACATGAATATACATACAAATACAAATGTACCTTAAAGGGAGATTAGTCAAGTATTTAATACTCTTATCAAGATGGGAGTGTTATTGCACTAGTAATATGCATGGGCTGCTAATATTAACTGAAATTAATGTATGAAAACTAAGTGTATTGATTATTATACACTGTATAATCAGTTACACATTGCTGTGTTGAATGAACAAAGCCGTACACATGCTGAAGACTACATTTCCCAGCATTCCACGGAAGATGAGACGACCCGCACTGGAAAGGTAGTAAAATGTCACAAGACACTTTCTTAATGAGGCACATTTTCCATGTATAGCAAAAACACTCGTGTCACGTTCACTGCATACAAAAGTATCGTTAGCGTTCATAACACGCTTCTTAAACAGAGTATTAAAACCTTTTTGACTCTTAATATGGAGCTTATCGAGTGAATTGTTCACTGGAAACCGAGAAACTACAACTGTGTCTGAGCTGCTACGAGTCAACAGCCCGCATTATAACCGTAAAAATACACAGCTGTCAGGGGAAACCGGGGGAGACAACACACCGTTGACGTTAAATCGGCCTAGAAAAGTTGTCGGACTTACCTTAAGCGCCATTGTCAAAGCACTGATCAATCATTACAGAAACAGGCCCTGCGGTTTTCAGGATCTCCTATCCTCAGCTGGACATTTCCCCCGCTGCTTTTCAACTAAAAGCGACGACGAAACCGTAATTATTCCCGGCGAAGAGCCGCCGCTCCGCAGACTTTAAACACGGTAGCCTACTAAAAACAGTTTGTCACTTAAAAAGTAAAAAGCCCGTGAAAAGACGGTCGCAACGGAGTAGTTACTTCAGTGAGGCTGCAAGTTTGAACCGCGCAGAGGGCTGCTGACAGTACGGAGGGAGTGACCTGCAGCACGGAGAGAAACCGGAAAGGTAGTCTGGGACCGACATATGGCCCTCCAAGACACGACTAGAAAATCACCTCAAATAAAATGTAAGGAACACATAAAAACACCAATAATATAGCCAGCATTGTAGCAAAATGGTCAATATTATCACACACACATAATATAAATAAAAATGATAAAATTATTATTATCATTATTATACAAACAATTAAAAAATTACAATATAATAATAACAAAAGATTAAATATATATATATATGGCAGATGTTATCACACAATAATAATAATAATAATAATAATAATAATAATAAAAATACTATAAACAATTAAAAAAATACAATATTATAATCATGGTTATTATTATTATTATTATTATTATTATTATTATTATTGCTATTATTATTGCTGTTATTATTCATAAACAACTTATAAATAGCAATATAATAATAATTGTTATATAATATAATGTAATGATAATAATAATCCATAAACCACTTTAAGAAATTGAAATATAATAATAATTATTATTACTGTTATCATTATTACTTTTATTATTATTAATTAATTAACAACTTAAATAAATAGCAATATAATAATAATAATAATAATAATATTAATAATAATATAAATAATAATGTTAATAATAATAATAATAATAATAATAATAATATTACATTAGTCAAATTGTAAATATAAAACAATAACAGCCATCCAAATATTTCCTATTTCCTATTATAAATACTCCTAATTCCTGTTACTTGGTTAATATTTTTATTTCTTAACGATGAAACAAGGGGCTACATTAGGCTTAAATGGATTTATTCTGAAGTCCAAGCTGGTCAAAGTTCCGGTGTGTTATTATAATCTGAAGGCAGCTCCTTAGTGTGTTTACTGCTGTTGACAGCTCACAGCTGGCCCAACGGCTGAAAGGGAGTCACCCTGGACTTATTTCTAGTGCTGAAGTCGGCCTCTGCTGGGCTCAATGTGCTATTACATTACAAGTAAGATAAGATAAGATAAGATGAACCTTTATTAATCCCCGGAGGGAAATTCGTAAAGTTGTCATTGATGGCTCTGTGGTCAGGGTCAGACACGCAGCCTATATTACGTGCATCTACTCTGGCCATCTTTTTTTTTCTCTCTATGATTTCACTTAAAATCTTTTGTTCATTTTGCACTCGAGTTCTCACAATGAAAAAATACTCATTTCTCAAGTATTTCATTCACACTGAAGTATACAAAAACAATCTTTTACCATGTGGTTATTCCATGTAGACTATTTATTTATTTTCTTACCAGAAAACATGCTATATCATGATAAAATATTTTGGCCAAATTGCCCATCCCTAATCACCGCAAGTTTAGAAACAAGTCCTGGTCCACTATGCAACTTTATAGTTTTAGATTAAAGGTACAGTGTGTAGGATTTGGCAGCATCTAGGTCTGTGGTTAACTGAATACCCCTCCACTCACTCCTCCCTTCCCAACACTGTGGTAATGTGAGCCGTGGAGTGCAAAAAAAAAAAAAAACGTTGTAATGCCGTTCATCTCATTCAGAGGCCATCCATAGCATACTAGCACTACTTTAGGAGCAACGCAAGTCCAACAGCAGCTGGCGGTAGCACGGTTTTGCACTCTTCTGCAGTTTCACAAGCATGGTAACGTAAAAAATGTGAAAGTCTCTGTAGAGTCAGTGTTTGGTTTAAGTGTTCTGGGCTACTGCAGAAACATGGAGGAGCAACATAGCAGACTCTGTGAAGAGGACCTGCACCCTATGTACATATGAAGGGCTGAGTCTAAGCTAACAAAAACATGATTCTTAGTTTTGGGTGAATATGAAAACATAGTTATGAATGTTATGTTCCATTTGGTGAATGGACCCCCCAAAATCCTACATACTGTTCCTTTAATTACCTTGTATCAGCTGGTATTTAAGGAGTGAGAGTGTGGGCACTGTATGTAATAATAATAAAGACATACAATATACATGAAGATGTGAGTGATTTTTAATGATGAGCATCTCAAAGAATAATCATGCTATTTTTATGAAATGAAACAGTTTTGGCTGTTTGATATATAAGAAGACAGCGGGGATGAGAGGATTACCTTTCATTTTAGCCAGAGCTAATATATTGACAACCTTTACTTTGGTCCAAATGAAAGGTGAAACTTTCATTCCTGTTCTCCTCATCAGTTTTTCATATCAAACATCCTGAGGGGTCTCATTTGTCTGTCCATGTGAAAGAACCGGTGGAACAGGTTGACATCAATGAGAGAGGAGCTGAGAGGGGATACAGCAAGTAGGTGAAGTCAGCAGCTCACCTAACCACAGCCTGTTGAGAGACGGAACGAGGTTGTGTAATTTTAGAAAAAGACTTAACTTTCACAGCTCTGACATCCAAGACAGGCTGAGACTAAGCTTTGAAGAAATCCTTGAATTTGAAAGTATAGTGAAATATTGTAAATTGCGGGTGAGGCTTTAGCCAAAGTGATATACAGTGTTTGTTTTGTTCTTCAAATGACATAAGCATTTTTTTGCCTGTATCACCTGAGTACATCTAGCAGCGCAGGTGTGTCGGAGGAGGGCACAGGAGGGTGTTTGGCAGCTCCGCAGACAGTGAGTTCAGTTTGAAGGTCTCCAACTTCACAGAGACATCATGCACCCTCTTCTTCCTCTCCTCTACCTGCTCTCAGTCTGGACAGCAGGAGCGGGCGCGTCGGACCCAAACTTGCCCTTCATGGACTACCTGGACAATAACCATTTGGTCTGCCTGAAGTGGGGCTTTGATAACCCGCAAGGAAACATTACATTCAAGTTCATCGTGAACACAACAGGCTGGGTGGGCTTTGGCTTCAGTCCAAACGGAGGCATGGCGGGGGCAGACATCCTCATCGGGGGAGTTGGACCCAGTGGAATCTACTTCTCAGTAAGACAACTGCATGTTTTATTTTTATGTTTCCTCCATACTTGAATATCTTTAAATATTACAGGCTTGAGTTTTCCATGTTCAGCAGCAAACATAACACAAAGTTGTGTCTTTTGTCCCCTAGGATCGTCATGCCACAAGGAACTCCATGCCAGTGGTGGACGAGAAGCAGAGCTACACTCTCCTCTCTCTGATTGAAAGCGAAGGCCAAACCATCATGACCGTAGAGAGGACCATTCTGTCGTGTGATGACAAAGACTTCCAAATCACTGTAAGACATCCAGATATTTTCTCTGCCAACTTCTGACAGCTATGGATCTCAACCTCAGGGTCTCGACCCCCATCAGGGGTCACCAGGCCTTCTTAATTTTAAGGGGTGTAAAAAAAAATCCAGTGCATGCAGGCCTAAATCTCAGGATGTAATTTATTTCTGTGAGGAAAACTAAATGAAACTGTTAAAAGTTTGGATTAAAATTTAAGGTATATACAGGACAAGAGAGAGACCAATGAAGACTTGAACTACTGTATATTCACAGCAAAAAAACTCATCCTGCATTAGAATATTAGAAAGTTAAAACAGCCAAAGGCTAATAGAACAATGGCCAGGCATGAGGGAGAAGAAAGCTCTGAATTTGTCAAAAAAAAAAATAAAAATAAGTCTATTAAGTATGTACGATTGTTAAAAAAAAAATCCACTGGAAGTAATCCACTGATCCAAATCACACAAACTTCCTGCAGTTAGTGGGTTCACTATTTAGGTTAACTGTATAGTTTGTCAGTTGATGTGTACTGTTATTGTTATGCATTGACTTTAATATTAAATATCCATAAAATATGTCATTAGTCAGGGGTCGTCAGTTTGCACAATGATAGAAAAGCAATATTATATGTAACGCTAGTGAGTGTTGCAGTGATGTTGCATGCATACAATATCAATTTCGGTTATCATTGGTGCAACATTTTTTTAATGACTTGCTTTTATTCTTCTGGTCAAGTTTCATTGCTAAATCACACTGAATATGTGATGAGATTGGAAATGTCCTCATCATATAATGTCAGAAAAGTGTCAGTCTTGTTAACATCAGACTGGCTGAAACTTTATACAGTACGAAATAACTGATTAAAGGTCTTACTGGTAACATTTTAGTAATAATATTAATTATTCCCACAGAGCTTTTAGAAAGTAGAGAAAAAAAGTGTTTTTCCTGAAATAAATTATTTTAACTGCAAATTCATTATTTTAAAAATTCTGACTGGTCCAAAATTAATGTTTTGTTTATCTCATGGAAAATATCTGATTGTTAGCCAATAGTAAAACAGCGTTTTTATCACATGGTATCTTTGGCTCATCAGTGTGGAAAAAAATGGTTAAATATTTGAGATTGACGGGAAGTGCTTGGCAACCACTTGTTGTGAAGTAAATGCAATGGGACGGGGGAGGGACAATCAATGTCATCAATAGCACCTTAAATGAACTATATGTCTTGTAAGGATGGTTGGTTACCCCACTCTCGGAGGCTGTTGTTTCCATGGGAACAACACCATGCCTACAGGGCAGCACCCTTCATTAACTCATTAGACCTCATTTGAACTGAAACATGGTTTGCTGTTTTATGCCATGGAGCTATAACCTGAATCAACTTTTCTCTTTTTCTCTACTGCTGTGGCTCATTATTTGTAATACTAGAGTCTTTTGTATTGCTGTTCTTCTATGTAAAGCTCAAGTTTCCTGATCGTATCCATGTTAACTGTGCTATAGGATGTCTTTTGTGAATGCGCATTGAATTAGGTGTTTTCAGATATGAAGACAATGCCAACAAAAGAAAGAGGCACGCAAGATTTCGTTTGCATTGAACACATGAAATGCTATAGAGCTTTGGTAAGAACATCTTTGCTGTATGAAGTCAAAATATTAAACTGTCTCTGTATATTTAAAAAACGTATTTTTTAAAGGTAAATAGAGACTTGATTTCTTAGTTTTGAACACACAGGAACATGCCACAGCCCTTGTCCCCCAATGAAAGCCCTCTCATGTTGCCACTTTTGTATTGTATTCACTGACTAAAATCGGCATCTCTTTTATAGGCTCTGCCCATTAAAGTGATCTACGCCTACGGAATAACAGATGAGATCGCTTACCACCAGGCCCGGAGAGGCACTAAGGAACTCAACCTGCTGACCTTTATGCCCAGGACGATCTCAACCAACCCCAACTTTCTCAGCGCCACAATGGACAATGTAGGAATCATTGTCAACAGTTGACAAAACATGATTTTAGAAATTTATATTTTTTTGTAGTTGCTGTTGAAACTTGTAGTTCACCTATCTTATGAAGTATCTCATGGGTGAGCTGGAATACATTACAGTCAGTGGTGGAATGTAAGTACATTTATTAAAGTACTGTACTTAAGCACTAGGGTACTTTTACTTTATTTAAGTATTTCCATTTTGTGTAACTTTACACTTCTACTCTACTGCATCTCAGTGGCAAATACTTTATTTTTTACTCTCCTACACTTATTTGACGTATTAGTTAGTAGTATGTGTCAGTTACTTCCCAGATTCATATTCTTAATACATATTATAAACCAGCTAATAAGGTATGATGTACTATTAAGTCATAATTAAGTATATAAAGTACTGTTATTAAGTACATTAAAGTGCTGAACACATTAATGCATCACATTCCAATAATATAATATAATATCTAATATTCTGCCAGATAAACACTATTTTTTTTGGTACTTTAAATATATGTTGATGGTGATACTTCTGTACTTTTACTTAAGTTATATTTAGAATGCAGGACTTTTACTTGTAACTGAGAATTTTTACACTGTGGTATTACTACTTTTACTGAAGTAAAATATTGGAGTACTTCTTCCACCACTTATTATAGTCTTTACTCGTTGCTTTGTCAAAATATAGTTTGGCTGAATGATGGAAAACAATTTTTAAAAAATCAAAGCAATTCTGATACGAGCAGTTGTCTAAACTAAGGAAAGATAAATTGTGTTTTGTTTACCTTATCTTTATTTTTTACAGATCACTATCCCTAAGGATCGTACCCACTACCACTGCAAGGTCATGAAGTTTCCAAACTTAGATGCAAAGGCAATATATCATGTATATCAGGTAATCTTTCTTTCATCATGTTACTGTCATCACTCATCTGTCACCTTTAATCACAATCAGCTGTTTAATGCTGTTCTTTAAGTGACTTGTTGGATTTCAAATGCAAAACAATTCTAACAGCAATGAAAATACTTATTTGATACTGTATTAGTAAGTGTCATTTATTAATTCCCAGTACAAGCATCATGATTACTTATTTCTACCTTTATTCACCATTTTTCAAATCTTCTGTACCAAATCTCGTCTTACTTTTCCTCAGTTTGAACCAGTGATCGAGAACCTTGACATTGTGCACCACATGCTGCTGTACAGCTGTCCTTCCACCGTGACGAAGCCATACAACGGGAAGTGCTTCATGGGCGACCCAGGGGACGCCTGCTTCGGGGTGGTGGCTGTTTGGGGAGTGGGAGGAGGGGTGAGGGAGAATCAAGTGTCTATCACTGTTGTCTCCTGTGTACACAATATCCATGTCGGTGTTGTGCTTTGTGCAAGCTGATCCACAGTTTATTCCTGAAACCTCAGGTGTTCGAGCTTCCAGAACATGGGGGGATTGCATTTGGAGGTGCAAACAGTGATAAATTCTATAGACTGGAAATCCACTACAATAACCTAAACAATGAAGAAGGTAAATACTGCAGTTCCTTTTTCACACTGTCTATCCTGTTCTTGCATTGCAATATTACAAAGTATGCAGATAATATTGGTTACATATTAGACATTTATTGATTCCATGACAGATTTAGTGATGACTTGAAATGCTGAGATATCCTGGCTTTCAGGTCTTAGGCATATTTGACTGGGTCATACTTTTCTCATGATGTAACCAGTAGCATCTCTCCCTCCTTCTAAATGCTTTCTTCTTGTAAACCTCCAGTTTTTTAAACGCAGAATTTCTCTTATAAGTTCATTTTCTTCTTTTTATTAAGATGTATTTTTATTCAAATTTTACATCAGTTACAGGGAATTACGAACGGCAACAACCCTAAACACAACCTGTGAAAACAGAAGGGTGAAAGTAATTCATTGAAAAATTCAAAAAAAGTATAAAATAAAATAAAACATATAAGTCCCATGTGTAGTATGAGGTAATGAAAAAGTGAGTCCTGAGCATTGCCATATGAACAAAACTCAATATATTATGAATGACAAAACAATCACTCATACAATGATATACAGACTTATTGCTAATTATGAGGATAACAACACATATAAGTAGAGACGCACAGAGCAAATGGGACGGTATATAGTAGAAACGAAGCAGAAACATTGAATAAAATAAATAGGTGAGTTAATAAATTAATGAAAAGGCACCTATTATGCTTATTTTCAGGTTCATACTTGTTATTTGGGTTTCTACTACATATGTTTACATGCTTTAATGTTCAAAAAGCCCAGTCTGCTCTGATTGGTCAGCTGGCCCACTCTGTTGTGATTGGTCAACAGGACCAAACTCTTCACACTCCTCTCCAACTAGCTTTGTTTGAGGCCATGCCAAACTAGCCGATATGCAGTTATTATGCAAATGTGTTACTTGGTGACATCACAACGTTACGGAAGAAAAGGCGGGACTTCAAGTGAGGTGTGTTAGGCAGTTCAGGAGCAGTATTTCTGTGGGAAAGAGTAACTCCCTTTGGTGTGGACTTTGGGCTTTGTAACTTTGCAGACTTTTACATGCACACACACAAAATAAAACACACTAAAAGAAATGGAAAACGCACAAAAGTATAATCGGGCCTCTTTAAATTTAGCGAATTGCTTGGACTGTGTTTTGGCAGCGTAGTCTTATATCTTTTCAAGGCCAATCCAAATAACTCTGATGACATCGCTAAGGTCATTTTCTTAGAGTTGGTAGAGCTCACTCAAGGGCAACTGAATACATTATAGATGTACAGGCTGAGTAGTACTCCCCATGATCAGTAAATTGACTTTTATGTGTTAAATTGGTGGAGTTTCCCTTTAAAATGCCGCCAGTGCATTTTAATTCAAAATGGGAAATGTATGCTTTGGCTGCTGGACAATAATACTCAGTCATACTAACACAGTGGTCGTACTGGAGCATACTGTATGTCTTCTGTTATTTATTCTATAGTCTCTCTTCATCACGTGACTGAGATGCTAAGTTTTTAAACTCCTGTCTCTTCTGTTTAGGTCGGACAGACAGCTCAGGACTGCGGCTGCACTACACAACGCAACTCCGGATGTATGATGTGGGCATCCTGACCACAGGTGTGTCGCCAGGTGGTGGTGTGAGATACGACATCCCTCCAAAAGCCACTCAATTCCGCACCTACGGCGTGTGCAATACGACCCTCTTCTCACAGGTCTGTAGTGGTTCAGTATGGATTAACTTATTATAATAACGTAAACAAGTAGTTAATAAATGCTTTCTAGTTGCTTATGACTGTGCTCCTGATAGTGTTTACTGTCCATCCATAGCTTCTGAATCCTGTGCCTGAACTGCAAGTGTTTGCTGTGATGCTGCACACTCACTTGGCTGGGAGGAAAGTCAGAGTTGCCCATTACAGGTAAGAAACGAAGATTGGGGCTTTCTTTTATTTCAGTCAATATCAAAGCTGAAGACTTATATAATTTCACTGGTTTTGCAAAAACACTGTAACACATTTTTGGTAACAGTAAAATCAACGTTAAAGGAGTGGACGTTGTCAGTAGAGAGAAAGTTTTTGGCATCACTGGGCATAAAGTCCATAATAACATTTCAGCATATTTTCCATTTCATCACAGAAAACTAGACTTCTGCAACTCCTCATGGCTCCGTTTTCAGACTAAGACTATCTAACCCATGATGGGAGGTGCTGACCAATCACAGCTCATTTCAGAGAGAGTGTGCCTACTGAGTGTTCCTATAGGCTGTGTCTCCGGCTGGTGGGTGGTGCTTGGTGCTTTTTCCTCAGCTGATCTCAACATGGCTGCCAGCTCTAGTTTTGCAGCTAAACAGTACACTCCAAGATGTTTGTGAAAACATTTGAGATTAGTTTGACAGTTTGATCAGAGTTTGCGAGTGACTGACAGCTGATGGCAGGCTCCAGCTCAGCTCTGATTGGTTGATTTCCTCCAGTCTGTGAAATCTTGCAGATGCCGTTAGGAGCTCTAGAGAACACAGAGGAACATGATTGTTTTTCGATTACCTGTCTCATGCATTAATGTCAGGATATAGTGACCATTTTATAAAGATATTATCATTTATCATATTTGCTCCATTTCTACGTTATGCTACTTTAAATAATGTCTCAGTGGTAATTATGTGTTAGGATAAAATCCTGTTTTGATACCGATTATGCAATGTAGCACTGTTTTCTTGTAAACATGATGCTATTTCATACATCTTGGTCTCTGTAGCAATGGAAAACAGATAGACTTTGTGGCCAAAGATGAAAACTTCAAGTTTGAGCTACAGCAGAGCACCATTTTGGGAAAAATCAAGACCATAAAGCCAGTAAGTCTCCATTGCCTCCATGCCAAGATGTTATGCCTATAGGTTACAACTCAGTCTTTTAGTGAGCTGTTAGTCGTTAAAAGCTATATAATATTCTAGTTATAACAGTGCTCTATGATTTATCATGCCACATTACTTGTTTCCCATTATAGGGCGATGAGATTGCAGTGGAGTGCACATACAGCACTACCGATCGCACCAAAGTCACTCGGGTGGGTAAATACTGTATGAGGTGTTTCAGCAACTATGGTCACTTTTAACTCTCGCATATAAAAAAAAAGAAAAAATCAGCCTCTGTGAATTTTGATTTTAACTATGAGTATGTAATACATATAAACAGATACACAAAATTGCATATGGTGGTTCAGATTTTAATCTGTAACATGTTTATTTTTTGATTTTTTCATCACTTATACTAGCTGTCCTTACAGCAACATTACAGTAACATTTAAATTCATTTTCATCGAGCTTTGTGCAATATTGTAGATACTGATATTAAAAAATAGGGGATTTCATGATTTTCTCTACACCCGGTAAAATTTAGACAGTAAGCATAGATGTCAGTCTTAATACACAAAAAATAGAAAACATTGTTTTTTATGACAGATTCTAATGTTTTTCTGTAAGGACATGTTGCGGAAATGACATTTTTGCTAATATTGCAGATAAATGGCAGCTAGCACGGTCTGCTACATTAGCTTCGACTTTAAGCATCTAATCATTTTTTAAATTTAATTCAAAATACACAATCACAGCCTCTATTGTAAGGGCACGCAATAGATACTTCTGAAGAAAAACTGATCTCAACCTTGTTTCTCTTGATCTTGAAAGTCACAGATGTGGGCAGACCAACCTGTAATCCATGTGCTCACCTGCTATCTCCTGTTTCCATGGAAACTAGATTTGTTTGACTTTCAATAATACTTTTACTATGGTATTTGTTCAGTGCTGCGGTAAGGACTCCGAAGTGTGGGACAGGCATATTTAGATGACAAAAATCTTATAAATGATTTGTAAACAAATCAATTATTTTAATATTTTCTAAAGTAATATGTATATGAACAATTTCATTTTAAATAATGTTATTTAACACTTGAATTACCTCATTTTATGTATCTCAGCACTGAGACCACAGTTGTGGTCACATAAATCCAAAATTTCATTGCTGGGACTTAAAAATGACCGTAGTTGCAGAAACAGCCATGACCTCATGTCATTATGCAATGTGCTATAAATGAATTCAGTGTTGTCCAAGACCTGGCTTTCATATTTTTATGGTATCATACACTATACATTTTAAATCCATGCACATGTATAAAGATAATCTCATGTCTTAATTGGCTGCCATGCTTCACATTTTCTTGCTTCAGATGGGGTTAGCAACTACTGATGAGATGTGCTTGGCCTTTCTCCTCTACTACCCTGCAATCAAGATCACCACATGCCTCAGCCAACCTAATACAATGAGCACAAGCTACAAGTAAGACCTGATGCAGTCCTTCATATAATATTTCTGCTGAGACTGCACCAGAGCTGGGATATTTTCTTCAGGCAGATGTATGTTGATGCTCTTTTGAAGTAGCTCTATTTCTGACAGCATGTCTGAGGACAACACAACTTCAGACCAGGATAAAATTGCTGCTCTGGAGAGTTTCCTAAAGAACCTTCCACAAACTCAGTACGTCGATGATGACGGCGTAAGTAACAGTCTGAACTGTTTGTTTTGTTGAGGATTTTTTTAGTTTTTAAAACCGTGGAGTCCTCTGTCTGTCTGTGCATTTCTATATCATCTTTTCTTTTTCACAGACCAGATTCGCATCTAACAAAAATGGCTTTGTCAGGGAGATGATGAAGACACCGCCTGTCACTTGTCCGAACGCGGTGAGCAGACTCAGCACTTCCTGGACTACAAACCCAGCAGGAATCATAATTCTGCTACTCTGGATTGCAAAAATGTAACGTGTTTGTATGAGCAACAGATCCAAATCATTGCAATCTTGATAAAGGAAGGCAAAATCTCGATTGTATCCAACTGGACATATTCAACTTTGCAGGGTAGGGTGTATATTTTCATAGCACAGCTTTCCTCACTGGTATTGATTATTAATCACAGATCAGGTGTCATATTAACAGCAACTGTCGTTGATTTTCATATTGTGATTCCTGTTTTACTTTAAAGGAACAGTGTGTAGCATTTAGGAGGTTCTGTTGGAAGAAATGGAATATAATGCTATGTTTTCTTTAGTGTATAATCACCTCAAACAAAGAATTGCTGTATTTTCATTACCTTAGAATTAGCCCTTTATCTACATATGATGCAGGTCCGCCATGTTTCTATAGTAGCCCTCACCCTAACAGACAAACCAAATGCTGGCTCTAGATAGGGCCATTCATGTTTTCACATTTTGCGTTTTGCAATCACAAATACCATATCAGACGAAGACAAATCAGTTAACTACATATTCAGTTTATACAGTTTTAAGATAAGGTTTGGTTACACATGATCGACTTTATACTTTAAGACCTACAATATAGCATACCCTGAAGCTAAACTATGTAGCACACGCTGATACAGTGTATATATTCTGTACGTATATGTGTGTGCTGTATATCATCATATGACACTAGAAAACTTAAGGATTCCATTGGTACCAACAGAAGGAGGCTAAATAAGACACATTTTGATGAGGAAAAACTGGAATGGCCATTTTCAAAGGGATCCCTTTACCTCTGACCTCAAGATATGTGAATGAAAATGGGTACTATGGGTACCCACCAGTCTCCCCTTTACAGACATGCCCACTTTATGATAATTACGGTCAGTTTGGGGCAAGTCATAGTCAAGTCAGCACACTGACACTCTGACAGCTGTTGTTGCCTGCTGGGCTTCAGTCTACCGTGTTATGCTTTCAGCATATTTTTATGCTAAATGCAGAACCTGAGGGGGTTTCTGGAAAATATTTGACATTTTTTTGTGTTGTTAATTGATTTTCAATAATAAATATATGCGTACATTTGCATAAAGCAAGAATATTTGCCCACTATCATGTTGATAAGAGTATTAAATATTTTGAACAGATGAAAAAATGTGTGGTTAATTTACAATTAATCACAATTAACTATGGACAATCATAAACGTAATCATGACTAAATATTTGAATCGATTGACAGCCCTATATACAGTATATTTCCCATTCAGGTCTATGTTTTTATATGTTCTTCATATAACTGGTCTCCACCGGACTGGAATCCAGTCTGACTAAACTTAACAATCAGTGCAAGTTTGTATGGTATGCCCTGCCAAGAATTTGACCATTGCTCAAGTGTTTATGAGGTTAAAGTCAGCTTAAACTGACCTGGCTAAGAATCCCTAGAGTTCCTCACACAGGAGAACAGGACGGTCATGGGACATTGAAAAGTACAGAGGCTGGATAACCTGATGTATCCTGTTTTGGCATATCCAGATAGAACCGGATTGGTGGAAAATGGCATAAGGTTGGTACTGGTGAATATAAAAGTAAGGCTGTTAAGTTTTGATCTTGTTGTCTTGTATGTATTATTGCCAGATCCAGATCACCTCTTGTCTTATTTTTGCCAGTCCAGATGGGACCTCAGCATTAAAATTGTCCTTGACTTTATTTAGGAGATCATGGACTTATCTATATTTCATTTGATCTGCTTTAAGTACAGAGTAGGGCTATGGATTTACTTGTTATGTGTTATGTGTGGAACGCTATCTTTAATCTTAAATTTATCCTTCAGATAAGAGGAGTCTTGCACCACCCCTGTTGCTCCCTGCCTCCGTAGATAAATAGCTTCTGATCTTGTGCTTTTTCAACCACTGCTCTGGACCTGCCACCTCTGGGTTTGAACAGTACTGCAACGTACAGTGGAGTATACTTGAAGGTGGAATAGCATCAGGCATGTTTTTATTTTTTAATTTAATCAGCTTCTATCATTTTTCAACTACAAATTTGGAGTTGCTCAGATAGTCTCCCTAGCCTCTATACTAAACTATATAAATTAAAATATAGTATGTCTTCTTTTTCTTTGTGGCACAGTATTGGAGTTATGATTTTTACACTAATCTGTATATAATCTAATAATAATCTGACACAGGGTTGCGGAGCTCTTGGTAACCTAAACATCATCCAGTTGTCTTTTACTATCTACGTCCCCTGAACTTTCATAGTGCCCGATATTCTGCTCATATTTGGCACCCCAGACGTTTTGATTCGAGGCCAAAACATTTTCTTCATTTGCTTCTTCAAACAACTGACAGTCACACTGACGGGCCTATATCAGATGGGACATTTTATATCTCATTATTGATTTTATCTCACTACTGCATGATGTGTGATTTGATTTGTGTGATAGATGTGGCTGTCCACTCCCCTCATATTATAGAATCCATATCAGGGGCATCGGAGGGGGGTGATCTGGAGGAGAGGGCTCCTGGTGTTAGATTGTATGTGCATACAATGGCTGCCAAAAGCAAAAACAAAAGAAAAACGTGGTCTCTGGTGTGTGAGGCTCTTTAAGTGGCATGTGTGAAAAAGTCAGACCAGCCGTGTGTCAGCAGTGTTGACTGCTACGTGAGTACGAACCTGTAAAGTTTGGATACAAATTTAATGAATTAGGCCGCCAGCTAACGTAAATCCAAAGTACTCTCAGGAGGTCTTTTTTGTGCTCAGGAACAACAGACCCTAACCCTAAGAAAAGGCAGGAGAAATGTGAGAGAGAGATAGCAGTGCTAAAGCTCTATCGGGACAAGGATAAACAGCTGAGGGATGCTACAAAGGCTCGAACAAAAAAGAGGATTAAGACATAAAACAGTTCTGGCATCCCCTCCTTATACTGCACAGCTACTAGTGTTGACTATGGTAGGAGATTTTAAGTTGAGGGAAGATGAGGAAAACCAGGCGGCCAGTTCAACCACATTTCCTTGCTTGAATGAAAACAGAGGGAGCATGACAGCAGGTAACAGGTTAAGAGCAAGGAGAGAAGAGCCATGTGCAGTGTGAAGGAGCTGAGGGATGGTTGGCAGAGGCAAACGTGAAATTAGGAGGAGGAAGAGATGTAGGGACAGATGAAGAGAGGGAGACAAAAATAGCAGCAAAGACTGCTTTAAAGCCAGCCAAAGACAAGAACTTAAAGAGAATACTGGCAAGGAGTGGTGGTCATGGGAATGAATAGACCTAAATTTGGGGATATGGGGAGCAGTGTTTGCAAAAGTGGGAATTAGTGCATTAATGTTTCTAGCTTCTCTATTGACATGTCACATCATGCAGAGGAGGCAGTGCCAGAGGAGCATGGGCAAACATGAGTGTCATGGCTAGCCACCAACTGGCTCAGATGATGAACATGATGGTGACTGAGCGAAGGACAAAGGCTCAGTTCGCTCACATGGTGATTGCTCCAGGGTTTTGTTTAACTGTAACTCTGTAGTGATGTGCACATAGATAAAATATTTCCACTGATTTGGTAAAGGTTACATGAGGCGTTGTGGAGGTCTAGAGACATCCAAGGGGGATATGCTGATGTTATGATCATATCCTCATATAAATAGTCTTCACCGGACCAAAATCCGGTCTTATAAAACAGTACATTTAGAGTTTGTATGGTATGACCGGCCAAGAATTTGACCTTTACTCAAGTGCATTTGCCATGATTATGTATTTAATGGCACTAACACTTTATGTACTCCGTTTGCATTCATTTCATGCACAGTAAAACTGATTGCTTGTATTTATATGTATGCAATAGTTTGCTACGTTTTCTCTTAATAAAATATATACACCCCAAATAATGACCACTGTTCTCATAATCTTAAAAAGTGCCATGCAAGTGATATTAAGGCATGTAGTTACAGAGGCTCTCCACAAGGAGGAGCTCTACCTTATGTGCCTGCCTGTCACTGTGCTGTCAGCAGGGAATGAATGTGTATGGCTAGCCGACTGGTAGCTTTGGCAATGTTGTCACTATCAGAATGATATCGCAGCGGGACAGAGGAGAACTGGCTCGGTTTTATACTGTCACGGACCCTAAAAAGCACCTGAAAGGCTATACTGTGTACAAAGTCACCGCAAGGGTAAGTAAAGGGAGGATGGGCATTCTGACAGTAAGGCTAATGCTAGGTGTTGTTAGCTAGCCAGCTAGCCAGCTAGCTCTCTAGCTTGAGCTGTGCCAACCAAGCTGATGTGATGCAAACACAAGTAACGTTACTTGGGGATTAGCTGTTAATGGTGACAACTTCACCGTAGATGTAGCTGACAGGTACGTTCACATTTACTTATGTTTAAAATGTGGGGTTTTACCCCCCAGTGGGTTGTTTAGTTGCTAACTTACATTAGCAATATTAGCCAGACTGATTGAATCCGACCTGTGTTAATCTGGTTTTAACGCTAGATAGCTAGCTTTAGTTTAGTGTTATATGTAGCGTTACAATACACGGGCATTAAAGAGATCATGTGAAGCGTCTTTAAGCAGAAATAAACCAACTAAGACGCTAACATTAACTATATAGCTGGTTCATATTGTCATTATAGACTTGGAACGTTTCCTAGAGAAATGTTAATTAGCATTGTGGGAGATCCTGATTATCAAGCCAAACCTGGGTGGAGAAATGTCAAAACTTGTGTTAACTTCATCGCTTAAACTCCCTGTATCTATCTCCAAGAATAATGCTATACTCCGAAACTATGTCAAGGTGGGAGAAAAGACAAAATTTACTTTCAGTTTTGGACAATAAGGCTTTCATTTGTAAGAATGGGCTACAGTCCCCCTTGATAATATACAGCAACTCACAGATCAAGTGCTGGTATAGAGAAGTAATAAAGTAATAAACATATCCTATTATTCATCCACACTTCAGCCAGTGAGTTTACAGAACCGTGGTCACAATCTCAGTTCAATAAGGTAGAACAAGGACAGGCTGAGTTTCTCTGTCTCCTCCTGTCATCCTGCTTGTTATGATTGTTGGTGATGTCTCGTTCCTACACTCCAGACTCTGTCATTTGCCATATAATGCTCTCATTGTCACACTCAGAGCTGTGTCCCTGCTCATACTTGTGCCAGCCTCACAAGAAAGTCTTGAACCAGCGCTGACATCTTATTCTCTTAAATAGGAATCACAGGACGTTTTCTTCTCCCTTTCCCACACAGATAATCTCCAGGAAGAATCCAGAGGATGTCCAAGAGGTAAGACATGCGGCCAGTATTTGCTAGTGAATTTGTGAGTGTGTAAAGCATTGGCAGACGATGATTTTCTTGAAAGACAGGAGTTTGATGGAGTATTTTGAGGGGAATTTCCCCTGCAGGGCTGGAAGATAAGCACTGCTTCTGTGTATAGCATTAGCCATCCGTTATCTCAGACTAAGTTCGCTGAGACCAATATAATAACAACAATCAGGTCGACAATAAAGTCTATATCTATCTATCTATTAGGGCTGGGACGATACACCTATCTCCCGATTCTATCATGATACTTGGATGCAGATTCGATATGTAATGCAATTTTCAAGTATTGCGATTCAATATTACTATTTATTGCGATTATTGTTAACTTTTTTTAACACTAGACCATGGAATCATACACTTCTAGGGACTTTTACTTGGGAAAATATCTAAATTAATACAGTACAATGTTTGATTTGCAGCATGTATGTAGTCAGAGGTGCCCTGAAGTCAAATATATCAGTCACTGTCAGGAGTCATTTATTACATTTTTTTCCAGTAACCCAAATATCAAAGTGAACACATTTCCCTCACCAATTAGTATTTTCTTTTTAATTTAGAAGGGATGTAATGTTTTGTACTTCTGGTGAATATAATCCAATCAATATTATTTCCATATACTCTATGAATGTTGTATGTACAGTTACCTTTGTTAACACCTTATTTTGTAAACCACATGTAAAGACGTGTATATTTCTGCTAACTTGGTCAAGTCCCTCGCTAGCTCTCCCATTAGCATTGTTCTCTTTATACAGCCATGTTCAGCTCCATCCCGGCTGTTTGAATGCATTTAACGTATTTGGGTGCTCTACAGTTGTATGCAGTAGGATAACGTTTCACGTCCATGACAGAATCAGCACGCAGGTTTAGCCCTGATGTCTAGCTCTGCTTTTCTGTTTGTTTTGAGTGACCGATCAGCTTCACATAGACTCAATTGAGAAATCAGTTTTACAGTCTTTATTTATGACATTTACAACAAATATAAGTTGAAAGTGACACTGGTAAATTTCTGATGAGAGGCTTGTGCGAGTGGTGTGTGGATCTGAGCCTTCCTGTTTCACATCCTTACACATGAGATTTCATAAAGCATTTTTCTAGCCAGAAAATTCATTTTCTTGCCTTTTTACATTTCAAGCTCACTGTCTTTCTGTCAGAATACTGACACTGAGGCTTTTATTGTCCACAGTTTGAAGACTGCCTGTCAGAGACACTGTTCTGTCTTGTGAAACAATTTACAGCATCTAACTATTCCTGTTTCTTGTAATGTATTTACAAACGTGCTGTAAAAACTCGACTTGCTCTCTGACGTTTGTCACACGCTGAGGAATGCGGTCCACACTGGAACCAGCGCTAATGCAGCAAGCATGATGTCAATTACTGCATGTATGTCTGAGACACAGAGTGAGAGTGTTTTGCCTGGAAACCTCCATTATTGAGCTGTGCTCCTGTTTGGGAGTGGAGCTTAGCCCAGTTTTCTCTACACTATTTTAGCAAACCGGACTCAACATTAGGCCGTTACATTTTGCTTTATGCCGCAGAGTAAGAAACTACTTCTTCCATGTTTGTGTGTGAATGTTGTGACTTAGTTTTATTGCACAATATGGCTGTAAGATGACAAATGTAACTTGTCATATGAAATAGATTATCTGATTCATCAGTGTCAGACTGTGGAGTGCTGTTGTTAACGTTTTTATATAGTTGTTTTTATCAAGACACTGAATATGTCAGTTATTCAGATATTTAAAATGTAAAAGTGATAATGAGATTACTTTTGCAGACAAGTACAAAAAATCAGGTTATCTGGTGAAGCTTCACTTGTCTTTAAACAGAAAATGCTTGATTCCCCAACTCATCCTCTTCCCTATCTTCATCCATCTCTCTTCTTGCTCTCTCTGTAGATAACTGTATGGAAGAGATACAGTGATTTCCGGAAGCTTCATCAAAACCTCTGGCAGCTGCACAAGAATGTCTGTAGCCAGTCGGAGCTGTTTCCTCCCTTTGCCAAGGCCAAAGTCTTTGGTAAGAAACTAATCCCCTCGAAACATTTGTCCAGATAAAAGTAAAGAGACCAACAGACTGCTGTTGTAGTACAAGACAATTAATTGTGGATCTTTGGATCACTGGGGTTGTAGTGGTGACTCTGCCCCCTTGAGACAGCTCAGTGTAATTACTTAGTCAGTAAGCATTACTCTTACATGACATGATCGCTTGCTTAAAAGCAAAATCACTGATGTGTGTGCATGTGTTTCTATATTTATATTCTTCCATGTATGCATGTGCAGGTCGTTTTGATGACTCAGTAGTCGAGGAACGAAGACAGTGCTCCGAGGATCTGCTGCAGTTCTCTGCTAACATCCCTGCTCTCTATAGCAGTCAGCACATCCAAGATTTCTTCAAGGTACCCAAACACTTGCATGCAGAAACGCAAACATACTCTCAGCCAGACGTCTATGAACTAGATTTTAAATTCTTTTCAAGGGAGGTGAGGTCCACGACGGCTCGGAGCTCATTGGACCAGCTGAGCCCTTTTCTGACTTCCTGGCAGACAGTTTATCAGACTGCAGCTCTGACGGTAGGGTTACACACAACAAGTCCTCCTCTTAATTTCCAGTGACCGGTAATTTACACCTGCTCAGTGATGTGTGGGCTTGTATTTTTTTTTTTTTTTTTTTTTTTTTTTTTCAGTTCAAAGAGACATCAGTGGGGCGGATGATTTGACTATCACATCAGAGTATGGAGGTAAGGTTTGTTTATGGATCAAAATGAGGGCTGTCAGAGTTAACGCAATCACGCATTAATGCAATTTGATTTTATTGCCACTAATTTCTTTAATCTATTTACAGAGTGAATCTTTTTGAGATTATATCAGGCTCTTCTTTTTTTAAAGCTAGGGTGAAGATGCTGGCATCATATGAAAGTAGAAATCGTAAAGAATCAATGGGTACCGATGTCACAGGGTTTGGCAAGAAGGAGGCTAAATAACACTCCAAGACTGCGCTAAATTTTGGCGAGTAAAAACTCTTGTGGCCATTTTTAAAGGAGTCTCTTGACCTCTGACCTCAAGATATGTGAATACGGGAAAATGGGTTCTATGGGTACCCACGAGTCTCCCCATTTTTTTCTTTTTTTTTGGTTTTGGAGCGAGTCATAGTCAAGTCAGCGCACTGACACACTGACAGTTGTTGTTGGCTGTTAGGCTTGAGTTTGCGATGTTACGATTTTCGCATATTTTTCTCTGCTAAATGCAGTACCTGTGAGGGTTTATGGACAATATTTGTCATTGTTGTGTGTTGTTAATTGATTTCCAATAATAATACATATGTACATTTGCATAAAGCAGCATATTTGCCCACTCCCATGTTTATAAGACTATTAAATACTGGACAAATCTGCCTATAAGGTACATTTTGATCAGATTAAAAATGTGCAATTAATTGTGAATATTTTAACAACCCTAGTCAAAATAGCCATATACATTAGAAATCATGTGTAAAACTGAATTTCCCCACTGTGGGACTAATAAAGGAATATCTTTCTTTCTTTTCTTTTCTAAACCCATTATGAAATGTGTATGTGTCTATATTGACCCTAGCGCTGTTTTCCTCCCCAGGCCCGTCCAGTGACAGTGACCTGACCTCCCTGGCTGTGGACACAGACTCTTTGGCAGGGCTGGATGATGGCATGGCCTCAGGCCGCACCTCCCCAAACCAGCCACAGGGGGGAGCCTCCAACATTAGCAGCAGCTGCAGCCCTCGCTTGCCTTCCCTGCACGACCGCCGCACCCCATCCCCTGCCCCGGCCCCTGCCTCCTCAGCCCCTAACCCAGAGGTCAGCTGGCCAGGTCGAACGCCGCTCTTCTCCAGCAGTCTGAAGAAAGCCAGCGGTGGCAACCCCAAGGACGTAAAGTTGGACTACCTAGACAGAGCCAGTGAGCTCATCTGTTTGGCTGTACAGAAGGAGAAAGAGCAGGATTTCCAGGCGGCTTTCTCCTGCTATCGCAGCGGAGTCGACCTGCTGCTACAAGGAGTGCAAGGTCAGTGTGGGTGACAGCTGGGTGACTGTATGTGCAACAGTGACACACCAAGCTATTTTACTGACAAAACATTTTTTATTGTGAGAACTGACCACGTTTGGTTCAAAATATAGTGCAGCGATTTTAGAGTTGTATCCCATAAAGTTGGGAGACCTATGAGAGACAGTTTAAGTAGAGAATGATTAAAATTCATGTAGAAGAGACTGAAATATTCTGACTTTTAGTCGGTTCCAGCTTTAAAAATAGTGGATCGTACATGTTCCATAATGTAACATGCATCTTTACATTTCTTTACATTTGTTACTCTCCCTGCCTGGCGAACGTCCACATCTTTCAAACTCAGTGATCCCAGATTGCAACACTTGCTTTCTGTTAAGCCCAAGTCCAGATTCAGACATGATGAAACTCCCTCCAGAGTCACAAGGACATTATAAAGCATGGTTTCATAGTAGTAGTACTTGCCTTGACTTGTAGTAAATCCCTTTAAAAATCTTTCAAGGCCCACAGGTACTGGAGGTCATGACCCAAACATGGAATACTGGAATACAGTCCCCTAGAACAGAGGTTCTCAAACTTTTTCAATATGAGAACCGGCAAGCTAGCAAAGAGTGGTCTCTCTCGTAGACTGGCGTGCATGCGTGCGTGCATGTGTATGTGCATGCGTACATGCTTGCGTGTGTGTGTATCCAGACTTCTGTAAAAGATTGCCTCCAGACTACGGCTGTCAAAGATAACACGTAATAACTTGTTGGTGCAAATTTGTTTTAACACCAATTTATTTAACGCATTAACACAATCAGTCTTTCAGAGGTTGTAATGGGCTCAGTTTTAAAGCTAGAGTGATGATACTGGCGTCATATGAAACTAGAAAACCTAAAGAATCTGTCGGTACCAACCAAAAGAGGCTAAATAATGCTCCAAACTAATGCTATTAATTGCAAGTAAATATTTTAGAATTAACAGCCCTAACATGTGTGACAAGACATAAAAATAAATCTGCTTTGAATGACATTGGTTTCCCACTTTGTTCTCCCTTACATGAGGCAGCAAGTTAAAGATGGGCTCATTTAATTCTACTTCAAAAGTGATAAATCTGTATTGAAGAGTCTGTCAGAGCTAGTGACATCATCTATCAGGGAGAAGAGAGGGAGGGAGAGCTGGTGTAGGCAAGCGAGAGAGGAGGAGTGTGGACAGGAGAGCAGTATAAAACTGAAAATCAAGTTTATTAAGAGATCATGTCAAAGTAAATTCATTTTAAACTCAAATTTGTGCCTATTTACTCATCATAGATTGACACAGTGGAGAAAGGTAGTAAGGTTGTACCTGCAGATAGGCAGAGGGTGGATACTCCGCTTTTATGCTCAGTAAAAGATATGAGAGTCATTCCTGATCACCGCTGCTCGTGCTGGCAGACGGATGGAGAGAGTGGATGGATGATCGGTTCTTGTCAGATACACTGCTTGGACTGGATAAATCTCACAGCTATATAAGCTCATTACTTTATACCAAGTGGTAACCATGGATCTCTGTGTGCGCCGATGGGTGGCCTTGTGTTTATGAAGGCTGTGATTCTGCAAGCATCCACCCTGCTGAAGTGTCCATGAGCCAGATACTGACCCAGCAGAGTTGCTGTTCTTTAGTTGACCCCATCGTTGTCAAAAAGACTTTTACTTTGTGGTTTATTAACTTGTCACTCACGATAACGACATGCTCTTTTGTCAGTAAATCAAATATTTGTACAGAAACTTTTATCCCTGCCGCACTTTGAAAAAAACACTTCGTAAAGACAAGTGATTTATGTATCTGACCCCTGTTCAGGTGAGCCCAGTCCCACGCGGCGAGAGGCAGTGAAGAAGAAGACTGCGGAGTATCTGATGCGAGCAGAGCAGATATCCAGTCAGCATCTGAGAAGCAACATGGGTCAAGGGTCAACACAGACAGTGGTGAGTGGGAGAGAAATGGCCCGTATGCTGTCTGCGTTAGATTATGCAAATGTGCTTAAAATGCGTGCATCCACCAGAGTCCTCAAACCACTTGAGACACTATATCAGAGTGCATTCGGGTTTATTGCAGATGAACATCACAGTAAGTTGAAAAATGTTAAACCTATCTTTTTATAATGCAGATAGACAGTCCAAAAGAATCAATAATAATGAATAATAATTTTTGCCCACAGCATTCAGTTTGTGGCTCAAAAAGCTCTAAAAACCCACCGAACACTACCAGTATCTGATGATCACAGTCTACAGTTACAGTCAGCCTGTTGCTTGTCTTCACATATTACTTGGGGTACATATTGCAAGAGGTCACGGTACCTAATGAATGTGACCATGTTTTAATGATAAAATTGCACACCTTTAAAGCTCTATGAAATGTTTTTTTTTTTTTTTTGTTGTTGTTGTTGTTGTTGTCAAGGCTTTGGGGGCGCAGTGCTGCCCATCCACCAGCAGAGGAGGTCTGCAGAGTCCGTCCGAGGAGCTCAGAGCTTACAGGGTGTTGGGGGTCATAGATAAGGTCAGTTTACTATTGACAAGTCATGAAACTTATAGCCACATTTTAATTGCAATTAATTGCATGATTGTCCATACTTTATTATGATTAATCGCAAATTAATCAAACTTTTTTATCTGTTCAAAATGTACATTTAAGAGACTTTTTTTTCAAGTGTTTAATACTTTTATCAACATGGGAGTGGGCTAATTTGCTTACTTTATACCAATATATGTGTAAATGTAAAAAATGTGTATATTTGGTGGAAATCAATTGACAACACTAAACAATGATAGATATTGTCCAGAAACCCTCACAGGTTTGTTTTATCTAGAAACAAACCTTGTTTGCTTGTTTGTTTTATCTCGAAGTTATCATAAAGTGGGCATGTCTATAAAGGGGAGACTCGTGGTTACCCATAGAACCCATTTACATTCGTATATCTTGAGGTAAGAAGTTAAAAATGGCCATTTGAACATGGCCATAACATTTTTTCTTCTCTAAAATTGAATGCAAGTTTAGAGCGTTATTCAGCCTCCTTTGGTTGGTACCAATAGATTCTTTAGGTTTTCTAGTTTCATATGATGCCAGTATTGTCACTCAACCTAAAAATCGCAAGTTGCATTGATGCATCAGAGAAATTAGTGGTGTTAAAATTAATTTGTGTCATTACCGCATCATCTTTGGCAGCCCTATTAAAAAGTTGCTTCATTTGTAATCACAAGCATTTTTTTCCTTCTGAAAAAAATAGTAAAATACACAAAAAGACAAAAAAATTGATCATTTCATTTTGTTTGATTTGATGACAGAATTTCCTCCTTGAATATTACAGTAGTCCACATATGAAAGAGGAGAACTGTTATGGTGAAAACTCAATAATTGAGGTCCTTACAAAATGATTACGCTTAGGTCCGGCAGACGCTCATTTATTTTATAACAGCTCTGGCCCCCGATAAATGTGGATGTGTCAGATTTCTCCTCCTTGTGTCCTTTCCATCTTCGGCCATCTCTTTTTATCCGAAGCAATAAAGCGTAATAGATTTACTGAATGGTATGGTAAGGGCTGAGTGTGTGTATGTTCAGCGTCAGTTATGACTACCACAAGGTCAGTTTAGGTTGCCGGTCCTCTCAACCAGCTGCCGGCGAAGCAACTTCACCACTCAGCCATGAAATGACTTGGCAAGCAGCTCAGAGAGCGGCACACAACATTGAGTCAATGATGCTCATCCTCCACACACACACACACACACACACACACACACACACACACACACACACACACACACACACACACACAAAACCCCAAGGAAAATGTTGATACAATACTAACATGTGTTACTCTACAGAGGTGCATGCAAAATCCACAATATGTCAGAAACAAATCGGACACACAGCAAAAAAAAAAAAAAACCCGCCATAAGTGGAAACTACGCTATCTAGAAACAACCCAGCTTTCCTCTCCTCTTCCTCCTCCTCCTCCTCCTTCCTCCATTCACTTTTAATGGGGACAGAGGGGACAGATGGAGAGAGCTCCTCACCCTACTGCCCCTCCCCTCCACCTCCCCCCTTCCCTGATGTTTGTGTCTTAATTATATTAGTGCCCTGGCTAGCACCGCCACTCTGTTTACTCACAGCTCCATTCATATCCATTTAGCCTGCACCTGTTTGGTCCCAGCCAGGGTCACATGGAGAGAAACGCACCCACAAAACATACGCACCCACCGCACCGCACGCAAACACAGACCGGCTCACACACATATGCTTCAAGCTCTCCCCGGAGACGGTGAGGGAGCAGAGGAGCAATGGAGATGTCAGGGAGAAGGAGGGAGGAAATAAAGAGGAAGAGCCAGAGGATGAAGAACTTAGGGATCCAGAGCAATTACTGTGTCTGCTATGAAGCATTGCTTGGATCTGTAGTGATATGTTTTTCAAGGAACACATGTGCTTTTTCAGTGCATTTTAGGAGCACTGAAAAGAAATGTTTGCATTCAATATATGAACAAAAACCATCTGGCTTGCAGGTTGCTCATATTTTCATTTTCGGTGTATTAAGAGCTGCAACTAATGATTATGATCGATAATTATTAATCTGTCACTTTGTTTTTATTGTTAAATCCATGAAATAGCTTAAAATATGAAAAGGCCAAGATGACCTCTTCAGATTGATTGTCCAAAATCTTAAAAGAGCATGTGTAACATTTCAGGGGATCTATAACTATGTTTTCATTAGTGTTTAATCACCTGAAGTTAAAGAATTATTATGTTTTGTTAGCTCAGAATGAGCCCTTCATATCTGCATGGGGAGCAGGTCCTCTTCAGAGTCCGCCGCTCTGCCATGTTACTACAGTAGCCCAGAACGGACAACCCAAACACTGGCTCTAGAGACAGAGTTTTACATTTTTACGTCACCTGTAGTTCACGCCACCGTAGTTCTCTGACACATTTGTGAAACTGCAGAAATCGCAGTGCCACCAGGAAGTCGCCATCTCACTTCTGTAACTCCTGAAGTAGTGTTATTATGGTGAGAATGACCTCTGAGTGAGGTGAACAGCGTTACCATGGTTTTGCACACGGTGGCTCATGTTACTATAGTCTTGGAAAGGGTGGAGTGAGTGGAAGGGTATTTGGTTGGTTGCAACGTGCAACTGCACCACTAGACGCTGCCAGATCCTACGCACTGTACCTTTTAAGAGACTCAATTTACAATTTTTTTTTTTTTTTGAAAAGGGAAACGCATACAAACTCAAAGGAAAATGTGAACACTGAATGCTTAGGTATTAAAAAATATGTGTTCTTTTCTTCATAGCTAGTGTACACTACATGCGAGGGCTACAATTAGTGTCATTGTTGATTATTTTCTTGTTTAGTTGTTTGGTGTATAAAATATCAGAAAATGGTGAAAAATCAGTGTTTCCCAAAATCCAAGATGACGTCCTCAATTGTCTTGTTTTGTCCACAACTCAAAGTTATTCAGTTTCCTGTCATAGAGGAGTAAAGAAACCAGAATATATTCACATTTAAGATGCTGAAATCAGAGATTTTTTTTAATAATAAAAAATGCTGAAACTGATAAATCGATCATAAAAATAGTTTGCAATTGATTTAATAGTTGACAACTAATCGATTAGTTGCAGCTCTTCTACATACAGTACATCTATGAATTTCTTTTAGTCGTTATGTGGCCGGCTTGGCTTGGTCAACACAGCAGGATCCAATGTGTTAATGCCAATTTGTCTAGTATAATTTAGGGACCTACATTTGTCTTGTAGTGACCCTCATGTGTGCCCTGACCCAGTCGATGAAAAAAAGCTGCTCTGGAGGACACAACCACTACATCATCTTGTATGTCTGTTCATATTTGGCAATTAATGGCACTCTTCCATCACAGGTTCTTTTGGTCATGGACAAGAGAACACAAGAGACGTTCATCCTGAAAGTAAGTTTAATATGCGTGTGCTCGCTGCATCCTCGTCGTCCTGACTCTAAGTGTAAGTGTGAAGTGTGCCAGAAGCCCCTGTGTGTGACCGGTGTAATTGATTCTAATGGGCCTGTCCCTGTCAGCTCTTCTGCTCTCAGGTGTGAGACGTGTGCCAGATGCCAACGCACAGTGCGGGCACAGATGAATACACACACACACACACACACACATATATGCGTACACACACATGCAGCCAATGTGAACTTTACATGTAGCGCTGATAGATTTGTGTGGCTCTTTTAAAGTCACGCGCGGTATGTGGCTTGATGAATCCAGTGACTTTGGGTTGCCATGGGGCAAAGCTGGCACCTCGTTAATAGGAGGTTTCTCCTTTGCCACACTCCGTTCCTCCCTTCTTTTTTTTTTTTTTTTTTTTTTTTTTTTTTAAACACCTTACTCTACACACTCACCTTCCTTTACCTCCTCCTGCTCATGCCCTCCATATTTGGGTTAATTTTTCTTTTCTCCCCTTGTCCTTAAATGCAGATTTTCTTTCTTGCTTTTTTTTTAGTTAATTACTCACCTACTTTTCCTCTTCATTCTTGATGCAGGGTCTGAGGAAGAGCAGCGACTGTGGGCTGACTAAGAGGACAATCATGCCTCACTTGGTGCCCCACATGGTGCAGCTGAGGAAGTTCATCGTCTCTGAGGATGCGATTTTCCTTTTGCTGCAGTATGCTGAAGGTAAGACACACACACATCTCACACTCAATAGGGGTGAGAAAAACATTACTTCACCTAATGCCAGAATCAATGTATTTGCTTCATTTGAGTCTATACTGAGGTAGAAAGAAGTTACCACTTTTATTATTGTAGTCTCAGTAACATGACGTCATATCCGTTTTGTATCCATCAACCAAAACAAACCGCAGCCATCCACAGTGAGCTGAAACTCAAAAGTAGAAAACGGTGGAGGGTCTGCGTGGATACAACCTGTACTCACATTTTAATCCAAAGTGGTAAACACTACATATACAGTAAAATATGGAAACGCTTTGGGTTTCACACATTACCAGAAAAAGCAGAGCTAGACATAAAGCTACATGCTAACTCTGTCATGGACAGGTAACATTATCATATTGCGGTAATGTGCAATCAAGCCAGCCGCCACTCTCATCTCTGTGGTCAAATCTGCCGACACTACAACTGAAGAGCACCCATATACTGACATTTATGTTAAATGCATTCAAACAGCCCCAGTGGAGCTGACCTTGGATGTATAAAGAGAATAGAGCTGACTGGAGAGCTGGAGATGGGCGTGACTACGTATGTTTTTCAAAATAAGGCATTAACAAAGGCAACTGTATATAGAAAACACATATATTGAAATAAGATTGATTGGATTACAGTCACCTGAAGTATAAAACAACATGTTCCTTATAAATTTAAAAGAACATACCACTAATTTGTGGGGAAAATGTTTTTATTATTTGATTTTTGGTTTGCTGGAAAAATGTAATAAATAATGCTTGGCAACCATATATCTGACTTTAGCTCTGACTACATGTATTTTTACTGTATTAGATTTAATTAGATATTTTCCAAAGTAAAAGCCCCAAGATGTGTATAATTCATTTTTTCTGCATGGGCTAGTGTTAAAAATGTTAACAAAAATCACAATAAATCATAATATTGAATCACAATGGTTAAAGATCACAATACATACCAAATCAGCACCCACGTATCGTGATAGTATTGAATCAGGAGATAGGCGTATCGTCCCAGCCCTAACGCTCCCCAGTTTCCCTCTTTTGAATTTTTTTTTTTTTTTTTTTTTTTTTTTTTTACCTCCAACTGTCTTTTCCCCTCCTTCAACCAATCCCTCCTCCTCCTCCTCCTCTCTTCTCTGCCCTTGTTCCAGACAGATGTTTGATAGAGATGGGTGTGTGTCACAGGTCATTATTCTGAATACCAGGTGGCGCCATGCTTCATTAGCTATGCCAACACCTGGGCCTCCTTACATCCCACTCACTCTAGGATGTGTGTGTGTGTGTGTGTGTGTGTGTGTGTGGGGTGGGGGGGGGGGTGTTACAGTGAAAGGCAGCCATATTTTTTTAATGCCTGTAACCTTTTCAATCTGGTGCACTCTATAACCACCCTGTGCTAATATTAGTGGACAGTATTTAATATCATATGAACATGATCTAATAAAGCAAAGACATAGTTTCACCTCCGTTATATCCCTGCTCTCTGAGTCTTACTCCTCATGTGTCTTCAGTATGCTGTTAGCAGCTGACGGGTTGAACGAGGATAAACAGACAGGCAGACGTAGGGAAGCAGTGACCTGAGTGACATTGGACAAAACAACATGTGGATGGTTTTACTTTCTAAGCCATCGAGTTGCCCCACTATCATTATCATCACTGTGAACTCCCGATCCATTCTCATCACACACAACAGATGCCGGCTTCCAATTGCTCACACTACAGCTGTGTGTGTATCTGTATGTCTGCGCGCGAGTGTGTGTAAGACAGAGAGAAGTCGAAATGCTAACATTACACTGGGAACCTAAAACTCTCACACACCCAATCCCATTTAGCCAAATTGGGTTCAATCATGACTGCTCTTGTTTGCCTTGGTTACTCATTTCTTAGTGGAAACTAATGACCCTTCTTACCAAATCGTCCCAGTAACTCTGAGTGTCAATTTTACCCATTCGTTTTTGCATTTCCACAGTATCTAAAGAACTGTGAATATTCACTAATTGAGATAGATTTTTTTTTTTTTTTTGAGATACAGTGTCATGTCATGAAAAGTAAGACGCCTGCCTTTTAAAATTGTGCCGAGCAGCTTCTGATAGAGTTGCAACGATTTGTCAACTATTGAATTAATCAGCAACTATTTTAGATTATTGGTTAGAATAATTTTTTAAGATGCTTCTCAAATATTAATATTTTCTGGTTTCTTTACTCCTCTATTACAGTAAACTGAATATCAGCATAACATTTGAGGACATCATCTTGGGAAACACAGATCAACATTTTTCGCCATTTTCTGACAGTTTATAGACTAAAGCACTATGATTAATCAACAAAATAATCGACAGATTCATCTGCAATGAAAGTAATCATTAGTTACAGCCCTAGTTTCTGGTTATTCTTCTCAAGGCTAAATCTTGGACAAAACAGTCTAGAAGGCAAGGCTACATAACTATTATATATATATACATACTTTGTTCAGATATAGATAAATCATCTCTATTCATAACTTAATACTACTGGCACAATGGTGCTACTATGGAGACTATCATCATTACATGTGAGTACAGTTGGGCTATTTGGATCCACAAGAGTCTCAGCTTTACAGTCATACCCAATGTATGCAATTCCAAGACTGTTTAGAATAGTGGAAAAAAAACACTTACACTGCATGGGTTTTGCCCAAACGTGCATATGATTATCGTAAAGTGGGTATGTCTATAACGGGTAGATTGTGGGAAGCTATAGAACCCATTTTCATTCACATATCTTGAGGTCAGAGGTCAAGGGACCCCCTGTTAAAATGGCCATTCCTGTTTTTACTTCACCAAAATTTTATTTAGCCCCCTTCTAGACTTGCTAACATGACATGGTACATGCCTGAGGTCATCTAGTTTCATATGACACCAATATCTTCACCCTAGCTTTAAAACTGAGCCTGCAACAACCCTCATGTCTCAGAGGGTTAATAATTCTGCTTACCACTTATTAGATACATCCATCTTTTTTCTTTACTGCCCTGTTTTCTTCATCTCTAGGTGGGAAGCTGTGGTCTCATATTGGAAAGTACCTGCGTAATTCCAGTCCAGAGGAGAGCTTTGATATTCCTTTCATCCAGAAGAGTCACACAGCGGCTGTACACTCTGCACAGCATCCTGTACCACATCTGGATGCAGGTTCAACCAGTTCTGGTTCTGGGCCGGTTGCTTGTGCTTCTGATTCTTCCTCTGGGCTGCAGAATAAAGGGGAGAAACGCACCGCGTCTCCTAAGAAAAGTGCTCTCCCTTCCAGGCTTATCGAACAAATTGGGGCCCAGTCTGGAGACTCGGGAGCCACCTCTGAGGAAGACTGCACCAACAGCTATTTGACACTTTGCAATGAGTATGAACAAGACAAAGTAGAACCAGATGCACTAGAGGAGGAGGAAGAGAAGAGCGAACAGGAAGTGCTGTCGCTGGAGGTGCCGGTTGCAACGACCACTACTTCTTCGCGTAGCCGCTCGCTGCTTAGCAACGACAGCCTTTCTTCACCTATCAGCTCTCAGGAACTTGGCTTTTTGACAGAGTCGTCCGACAAGAGTGGCCACACCCTCGACAACGAGCAATACCGTGGTGAGGGACAGGACCACGGTGAAGTGTTCAGTCCTTTGCCCTCCCCTGCTGTGCCTCTGTCTCTGGATCAGTCCAAGCACACACCAATGGAGTTTTTCCGTATCGACAGCAAAGACAGCGCAAGCGAGGTGACCTGTCTTGATTCAGGAGAGCAGCGCACCTCTCATAAGCAGGTCCCCCTTTTTTCTACATCTGACCTGGGCTCAGATGTCACTGACGATCTCCCAGAGCTGGCTCAGGAGGTCAAGGGCCACAGCTCGGAGCTTTGGGGGTTGGACTGCAGCGATAAAGGCTCCAATGAGTCAGTGCCAGTCATCTCATTTAAAGAGGCAGTAGTGGAGGATGAGGGTCACCCGCCAGACCTTTTGGTCAACCTGCCGGTAACGGGCGGGACTGTAGACTCGTTACAGAAGGAATTAGACACTTCTGGGGTGTGTCTTGGCCTCGAGGCCACGGCCTCACCTCAGAAGTTCATCCAACCTGATGTTTTACAGCTTCACAGCCAGCCTGAGGAAGAGGAGGAGCAGCCACTGAAACAGGAGCTTTCATCTTTATGTACGGCCTCTGCAACTTGTGACACCAGTGTTTCATCTTCCTCCCCCTTCAACTCACTGTGGGATGACTGCAGCTTGGCCTTTGGGCAAGAGGCCACTGACAAAATGGTGGGTCATCCCCCATGCCAAAATGACGAGCTTCCCCTTGACCTTCCAGTTACTGACTTGCTTAATGAGAAACTAGAGGCCAGTACAAGAGTAAATACAGACATGGTTCCAGACCACAGTGGGAAAAGCACAGACTCTATCCCAGACACAAATGGGACCGAGGCCTGTGCTGTGGTTGAGAGTTTATTAGGTCTCGATGGTGAGTCATCAAGAGTTATTAGTACTACAGGTGGCAGCGAATTTGATAAAGAAGTATCGCAGCTGTTCGCAGAGCTGGACGAGCTGTCGTTGGCTGCATCTCAAGCTCGTATCCCGGAGGAGTTTGTACGATGCTGGGCCGTCGAGATGGTGACAGCGCTGGATTCTCTGCACCAAGAGGGCATCATCTGTCGAGACCTGAACCCCAACAACATCCTGCTCGACCACCAAGGTTCGACATTCATTATTATTATATTATTATAAGTTTTGTTAAGTAAAATCCCACAATCTTGTCATCTATGTCATAGATCTCTTCAATCTTATATTAGATTGTTACAAACAGAGATGACAGTATATGTCTTAAGGTGTAAAAAAATATTTTTTAGGGTGCTGTAGTTGGATTTGTTTGGTCCGGACCAAGGGAAAAAAAACATGTACAGTGTATTGTTGCATTTTAGTTTTGGTTCCTGCAACTTTTTACAAACGAACCATGGGGAGTAATTTAAGTCAAGTAAGTTATAAAGACTGACAGGTAACCTGTTGATTTGACAGGTTTTGGTGATTGTCCTGCATCATCAGGACTCACATGGAGAAATCAAATTACAGTGACAAGCTCATAGACATGCATATGATCGGCATACTGCGGGATCGCTATCGCACACATCTAGTTAATGAACTTACACAGTACATAGAGTCCGATGTCAGATACAAATGTAGCAGTTTTAACAATCTTTTGAATTACTAATTTGGGAAAATACTCAATGACATGCTTACATACTGTACATGGTCTTAAATAGAGATCGCTTGCTGAACAGATTTCACGATCAGCATATGCATTTATTAGTAGTTTAGCTTTTGAAATCATGCTAAAAACACAGATCTGCTACAATAAAATCCTGTGGTTGGTTCATTTTTTTTCACACCTGGTCCGCACCAGGGACTGATTGGCAACTTTCACACCAGCCTAAATGAACCGTGCTAACTGAGCTAATGGACCTGAGTTCATTTTAACCAAATCAAACAGGTTAGGTGTGAAAGCACGCTTAGACTACATTCTTTAAATATTAGCTGTAATACTGCTATGTGCTAAACAGTGTCACTACTACTTACAAGCTGTAATATCAGGGCAGCATTACAATAAAGTTTATTACAGAAAGTTTAGAAAAAGAGGTAGATTAGCTTAGTGCAAGATACATATGTGAGTCTACTTGAATGGACTGAGAGAATGCAAACATCAACATCAAACATTTAAAATAAAGATGGACAACAATGCACCAAATCAAGAAACAAGGGAACTTGAAGTAAATCTTAAATTTAGCTTGTGAATGTAAATTTAAATGTAATCTTCCAAAAAACGTGAATTATTAAAGTCATGTACTGAACAGAGGCTGCAATAATGACAGCTATTAGGTGGCCTATTGAGCGTTTCATCACAGATATTTCAGATTTAAGTAGTTCAATACAGACCCAATCAAAATCCTATAGCGTAAGCATAAAACCACATCTCTCTGAAGCTGCCATACTACATGTATGTCATATTGTTTGACTTGTTTTCTCTAGCAAAAAAACAAAAAACTTAAGGAGTAGAGATCTCTGCTTATTCCTCTTCTTAAAGCAAATATTTCACTACTGTCTGTCAGTCAGCCATGATGCAATCTATGTACTAAAATGAAGGCTCTTCCAGAAGCAACAATGTTGTTTCACCAGGTCACAGCTTCCCCCCTCAACTTCTTCCTTTTGTCGTCCTACAATCATCTCTCTCCACCTCGTTATCAACAAGCGTCTAATTAGCTGAGTGGCTGTTTTCGTCTCCCCGGTGGTAATTATTGTTCTAAAGGGCCCATCAACGGCGTAGTGTGGTGCATCAGTCTGGCTAGCCCAGGCTAATGGCCACGGCTACCTAATGACACCATTAGTTCTAATGATAGCGTTAACGGGTAGCCGCTAAACAGGAGTAATCGCCGGGGCTGTGTGCTTGAAAAACTCACGGAGGGATGTGGCGAGGCGGAAAGGAACGGAGTAAGGAAGTGCTCCAAAGGTGAGTAAACAGTTTGGAAAGTAGCCAGTTGGAGTGACACTAGACTGCATGGGTTTGAACCACATGAAGGTTTCTTACTTAGACTTCGAGCTGAACACCTTGCCTCTCTTCCTGTCTCCTCAGGTCATGTTCAGCTCACCTACTTCTGTAGCTGGAACGATGTGGAGGAGTCCTGTGACAAAGAGGCCATTGCCAACATGTACTGTGCACCAGGTGAGACATGCATGTACATCGCTCTGATTTCTCTTACGAAGCCATTGTATACTTAATAATTGGGAGCCTAATTTTGTGTGTTTTGTGTGTCGGTTAGGAGGTTTTTGTGGGGTTAATTCTATGCAGGCATGCAGGGCCATAAGTAGGCCACTTTCCCATGCTCACAAAACCCTCATTCATAGCCAGACATGAATGAAAACAATCCAAGTGTGCACAGACCACTCTGGAGAGTAGAAACAGATAATTTCTTAACTCTGAACTAGGGCTGGGGGATATTTCAGTATAACTTGTCATCTTTCAATGGAATCGTGTTGTGATGAAATCATATATCGAGATATCATGATACACAATTATGTCATCCAAACTGATGATAACAAGCATATACTAACTCAGAAAATCTGATGAAATCAGTTAAATCAAACTATTGTCTTAATCTGATTACTCTGTTTTTGTATTATATTGTCTTTATCAGTGTGCATGCGTATAAGCACGGTATAGTATAGCTGTATAGTGTATAGCTGGAAATATTTTTTATTTTATCTTCTATATAATTTCATGTGAAACTGTGTTCATTTTGCACTGAAGTACTTAATTAAATGAGGAAACACTCACAGTATTCACAGTATTCATTTGTCAAGTATTTAATTGACACAGGACTATACAACTATAGGCTTTTTCATGCAGTTATTTCATATATTAATTTAGTGAATTACAAGAAAACAGGCTATATCGTGATATATATCGTTGTCGAGATAAGAAATTACCTGTATCGGGATGGAAGATTTTGGCTGTATTGCCCAGCCCTACTCTGAAATCATCAGAAATCCATATGCAAAGGTGCTCTTTTCATTCTGTTCGTTTTTCCATTAAAGGAACCACATCTAAAGGCCTCATACAGTAATCATCATCGCAATTATTTTATATTTTAATTAATACTCATATTGGTTAATAGCTGGAGGATAAATTAGTTAGAAATTTGTTTTATTTCCTACTCATACAGTCCCAGTTTGGTCCCAGTGGGTCTGGATGTAGTTCCCTCATTGTCCTGTAGAGTGTGCTGTTGTGCAGCAGTGCGGTAACCTCATGTGTTGCCCTCAGCAGGCTTGCGGCAGCTCTGGCATGCTGTTTACAAGCTGCCTAAAACAAACTGCTGCTAGACTACAGCACCGTGTCCCTACTTAGTGCTTCTGTGTGTGGGGGGTGTATATGTGTGTGTGTGTGTGTGTGTGTGTGTGTGTGTGTGTGTGTGTGTGTGTGTGTGTGAGTGCACATGTATTTGACATGTATGGGTGGAAACATTTTCCAGTACGTTGCTACTTTAAGCATCACACTCCTGCTGGATAGATTCTGTGTTATGTGCTTGATTAGATCTTTCTTAAAAATGCAGGATGGATAACGTTTGCTGAAAACTCAGAGACATACTCAATGACCCTCACACCCATTCGCTCTCCCACGCACTTATATTAAGCTATTCTCTCATATTCATCTTCTCTCTAGCCAGGAAGGTCACTTCAGATTTAAATCCTCCTTGTGACTAGAACATACACTATGCCACTGTTGTAATAAATCTGAAAGCAACAAATGCTCCATCTAATATCCAAAGTGTGCATTTTTATTCCCTTAGCAACAGCTTGTTTAAAAGCCTACTAATGGAAGTAGAAGCACATAGAGACATATGTTCAGTGGCCTGCAGGAGATGACCTAAAGACACACAGGAGTAAAGCTCAGCACAAGGAGCTGTATGCATAATGTAGCTGAAAATCTAAGTGCCAAGCCGAGACACGTTTGCCACAAGTCATTGTGTAATTAGTGTAGTAATCTTCTTGTTAGCATAACCAGCGGGAGATTTTTACATGTGTCTGAGAGTCTGGATGGATGTAGGGTTTGAAAGGTAACCAGTAATATGCTGAACAATCTCATCTATTTAAAAATGAATTAGGTTTTCAAACTATTTTTTTTTTTTTTTTGACAAAATGTGCAATCGACTTTTTAAGCCAAATCTGCATCAGTCATGTAAAGCAAAAATTTAGGGCTGCAGCCAATTAATATTTTCACCATCAAATCATTTATTAGTTTTTAAAAGTGCTGCAGTCAAATGTTACATTTACTCTGTCCAGCAGTCAAAAACTGGAAGGTATTCATTTAAAAAAATGACATGAAACTGTGAAAATTAAACAAATATTTCAACTTGAGGGGCTCGAAGCAGCTTGTGGTTTCTTAACTGTACAAATATATGCATTAAATATGTCCATAAGTTAATCAACTAGTCTTTTCAGCACTGTAGAATTTAGATGTAGGTTTAGGTTGAAGACAAATAATAATAAGTATAACCACTGTTGTAGGGCTTTATTTTATTTTCACTTTTATTTATTCTGTTGATTATTTTCTTGTGTAATTGATTAAATAGTGTAAAGAAAATATTCACATTTAAGAAGCTGGAATCAGAGAATTTAGCCTTTTTTAATTCATCGATTATCAAAATAGTTGCCAATTAATTCAAGACTTTACAGCTAATGGATGAATTGTAGTAGCTCTACACTGTCGGACATGGTGTCTTTGGATGAACAAAGGAGTCGAAGGAGGCAGTAAAATCAGAAACTTTGCAGTTATACATCATTTCCAGTAGCTCCTGCTGACGCAATAAAAATCATAAGGGAGGTGCTCTTTGAGTCCCATCTGGGTGGTATTTACATTCAGCTCAGAGTAAAAAGATTCCTCATGGAAAATTTGAAGAGTTGGAAATAAACTGGAACTGACCTCAGCCCAAGTGTGAAAGGTCTTGTTCATTAAACGTATGTTGAGCGCATGTGGATCAATGGATGTAATACATATTAGCAGCCAGCAGGGGGTGTGTTATGCTGTTGTTAAGCCACAGCACCACCACTGTCCGACTCAAACACTGGCAACTTTTTCCCTTTCTCATCTGTCTCTTATGTCCACCTTTCTTTGGTTTTGTCATTGTACATGTAGGTATACACATATTACGAAGCAATGGCTTTCACCTATTTTACATACTTTTATTTCACACCCACAAACCCCTGCGTCTGGGACTTGGCATGTATCTGTAGATATATGTGCTTGTTAACTCACACACACATTATCGCAGAGGTTAGTGAGTGTGTGTCTCCCCTGCCCTTGTTATGTATTGCTGTTTATCCAGACAGGGTCAGCTCCAGCGATGGCTTCATTCCTGATGACAGATTTATGACTGTTTGCCAGAAAGCTAGCGGGGGGCCTGCTGTGACTCTCTCTCTCTCTCTCTCTCTCTCTCTCTCTCTCTCTCTCTCTCTGTGTGTGTGTGTGTGTGTGTGTGTGTGTGTGTGTGTGTGTGTGTGTGTGTGTGTGTGTGTGTGTGTGAAGTAAGACGGAGGGAAACATGTTTTTAAAACGCTCACATTCACACCCAAAAAAACACGGGAGTGGACTCGGAAAATACAGTGGCAGGGTATTAATCTATTTATTCTGCACTTGTGCTTATTGACTTTCTCACCACATCGTCATTACTGATAAACATCAGATGGCTAATGTTTTGTCCTGTAATAACAAAAAAAAAAAAAAAAATACAAGCTGCTGAGTGACAGTGTGACGTGATTTAAGCAGAATTGTTTATTGTACTGCTGAGAGGGAAGCAAGGCCAACACCGATTGTCTTCAGTGTCTAAGAAAAGGGAAATTCAGCATTCAGTATCTTCCCCTCTGAGGTAACAAGTCAGTTACTGTTTTACAGGTTTGTTTTCTTTTACCTGCTCAGCCACAGTGTGATCTAATGGAAGATAAAGTTTAGTTCTCCTTTTGACGCAGAGCTGTCATCTCATTGTTTTTGAAAAGCTTTCCAAGGAAGAAACTGTAGCCTAGAAGTGCTTCTGCTTTATTGTTTGAATATTTTCAACTATTCTGTCCTCATAGAGAAGATGAGTCATGGGACTGTTTTGTTTTTGAATTAGGGCTGTCAATGTTAACGTGATAATAAGGCATTAACACAAATTAGTTTTAACGCCACTGATTTCTTTACCACATTAACACCACAACACAACTTCGACCCTATGAAACTATAAAACAAGGCAACTTACACTACATTTTGGTGAGGAACAACTGACATGGCCATTTTCAAACGGGTTCCTTGACCTCTGACCTCAAGATATGTGAATGTAAATGGGTTCTATGGGTACCCAGCAGTCTCCCCTTTACAGACATGCCCACTTTGTGATAATCACAAGTGGTTTGGGGCAAGTCATAGTCAAGTCAGCACACTGACACTGACAGCTGTTGTTGACTGTAGGGCTTCAGTTTGCCATGTTATGATATGAGCATATTTTGTTATGCTAAATGCAGAACCTGTGAGGGTTTATGGACAATATTTGTCATTGTTTTGTGTTAATTGATTTCCAGTATACACGCATTTACATAAAGCAGCATATTTGTCCACTCCCATGTTGATAAGGCTATTAACATACATGACAAATGTCATTTTAAGGTACAGTTTGAACAGATAAAAAATGTGTGATTCATTTGTGATTAATTATGATTACCTATGGACAATCGTGATTAATTGCATTTGCCATGTCATGATTTTGGCATATTGTGTCATGCTAAGTGCAGTACTCTGGACAATATTTGTCATTGTGTGTTGAGTGTTGTTAATTGATTTCCAATTATAAATACTTTATATACATGCATAGATTTGCGTAAAGCAGCATATTTTCCCACTCCTATGTTGATAATGATTGAGTATTAAATATTTGACAAGTCTCCCTTTTTAGGTACATTTTGAACAGACATTTTTTGAATAATCATGATTAACTATGGACAATCGTGATTAATCACGCTTAAATATTTTAATCGATTGACAGCTCTGTTTTGAATGTATAACTTATTCGGTTTTATATAATTGCCAGCATTTTAACAGAGACTCCCCAGCTCATAAGACACATGCTCAGTCTTGAAACATCACACACTGATCCCTCCTTACTTCCTACCTGCATGCACTTTACTTCCCCTTTCAACAATGGCTGTCGGTTAAGTTTTTAGGGAAGTCGGCTTAAGAGGAGAAGAGAGAAAGTTCCTTATGGTCCCCGGGAGAGAGGAGATGTAGTGTGATTAAGATACAAAGCAGGAGGGAACTGCATTGTTGAGGGGAAAGGGAAGAAGAGGCCACGAGGTGAACACGGTGTATTGTTTGTACCGGTGTAGCCGAGCTCCTCAGTATCCTTGTTTCCTTCGAATTTTCATGAATCATTTTAAAGTTTTATCAAGAAAGAAAATTCCAGCTTATAGTGGAGGTATGGTCAAATGTCTGCATGGCACAATGCAGTGTAACAGCAGGGTTTGAATGACCCATGGCCTGTGGATGCAGTTAATTCTCCCCTCCCATCCTCTTTCTCTCTATCTCCCTTTCTCCCTGCCTCGCTCTGACAGAGCGGTAAGTGTAGCCAGCTCCACTGTACTCTCCCTGCAGCTCCTTAGACATTAATCCATTGTGATGACATCGACCTTGCTCTGAGACGTGTGCTTGTGCTTGTGTGTGTGTGTGTCCAGTATCTCCCCTCTAGCTCATAACTACGCAGGTATCACTAGTCCGTTCAATGACGATCTTCTCTCCTTGGCTGTCAAAACAGTAGTCCTGGGGAGCCCTGAAGACTGGTTGCTCAGTTGGCTGTTTGTGTGTGTGTGTATATGAAGCGTGCGAGTCGTATCGTAGCCCTCTCTAACCTTTGCTGCAAGAGAGCCGCACAGGCCCCCTGGAGGTCCCAGCAGCCTCCGGGAGATGAGGGGTCTTTGTCTCCTACGCTCCCCCAGCTGAGGAGCCTGGTCTCTGGGCACACACAGCCGTGACCCTGGGACCCGGCCCTCTGGAGAGAGCAGAGGGAAGCTGAGCGACACAAGAGGCCATCTGGTACCCAGTGGAGCTAGCGCATGCACACACACACACACACACACACACACACTTTTGACTTTAGCAATGAGTATCTCTATTAGTTTCTGTGTCTTATTGAAACACATACTATGGAGTCCCGACATCCAGCGGGCTGCTGGATGTAGAAATGTGGCCATGATCTAGACAGTGGACTGACATCCAGTGAACTGTTCACCTTGAGAGGGTTTAAAAGTCTTAACATGAGTGCAGATGCAAGTTGTTTGAAAAAGGAAGAGGTGGTAAGTTATGTCTGGAATGTATAGCTGTAACCATTAATCAATAAGTTTCGATTAATCGTCAACTATTCTGATAATCAATTTATCAGTTTTGGTAATTTTTTAAGGAAAAGAAAGTAAAAATTATCTTATTAAATGTGAATATTTTTTGGTTTCTTTACTCCTCTATGACAGTAAACTGAATATCTTTGAGTTGAGGACAAAACAAAACATTTCAGGACGTCGTCTTGGGCTTTGGGAAACACTGATCGACATTTTTCACCAATTTCTGCCATTTTATAGACCAAACAACTAATCGATTAATCAAGAAAATAATCAACAGATTAATTGAAAATGAAAATAAACCTTAGTTGCAGCCCTACTGAGAGCTGATTATTGAGAGCCTTTAAGTACTTTTGATGTTCAAGACAAACATTATAATGACGCACTGTCATCAGGGTCTGTGGTAAGGATGCAACGACTTGCCAAACTGGTCACGGATTAATCATTAAAGGTATTTAAAAAGTACTAAAAATGACTTTGGGCCTTAGTGAATTGGGATTTACTAACTGGCCACTATTTCCTGACATTTAAAAAAAATAATAATAATTGAGAAGATAATCAGCAACTTAATCGATAATGAAAATTAACATTAGTCACGTCATAGAATATCTTCAGGAGCTGAAAATGATGCGAAGCTGAAGGAGACTGAACAAAAATGTTATACGATTTGTTCTCAGCTGTTCCTGCTTTACATTTCTTGGTGTGCGTGTGCATGTGTGAGAGTGTGTTTGCATCCGAGGTCAGGTCATGCAGATGGTGTGAAGTTGCAGCAGACGGTTTCCTCAATTTAACTGCTTTTTTATTATGCAGATCACCCTTTTATGAGACACACACTTGTTTGTGTGCGACTGTGTCCATGTTTTTGTGCATGTGTTTTTGTATCAGTTCAATGAAATACTAAGTAATCCAAGATGTTGAGGGTTTTTTGATGTAATCACTAAAGGGGTCTTTTTAACACTTAGCTAAGCTTAAGATCAGTAAATGATTTTATTCACATACATTTGGTTATTTTCTTGTTTTACGTCTGTCACTAATTCATTTTTCATCAACGCATTTCTCTGCTTGTTGATTTATTGATTAATTCAGTGTTTTCCCTCCTTTTTCTCGTTTCAGAGGTGGGAGGTATCAGCGAGGAGACGGCGGCGTGTGATTGGTGGAGTTTAGGCGCCGTCCTGTTCGAGCTGCTGACGGGCACGGTGAGTCAAAAAGTGTGAAAAGCGTTATCTTTGTTGCTAAGGTGTTGTGGGATGTCTGTAGGTGTCTTGGCTTTCAACTCTCTCGCGCTCTTTATGTTTGTGCCAGGTTGTGTATGATTCTGCGCGCGTGTCTGTGTGTGTTTGTAGATGGAGTTTGCTGTGTGTGTTTGAGGTGCGTCTTGGCTGCCGTCTCGTACTCCGGTTCTCGGGGAGTGCCAGGGGTGTCGGTGTGACTTTCTCCCCCAGCCTGAGCTCCATCTGCTGGGCCAGGGGGTCAGCTCTCCCCGGGCCTCTTTTGCTGGCTCCTGGAGCAAGCGCCGGGCTTGGAGCGCGTCGATCCGAGGTTGGCGTGGAAGGTGAAGACCGGGGCAGCTCTCAAGGTGCTGCAACTCGGCTGGTCCAGGATCAGGGCTGAGTGAGGGACAGTGTTTTAAGACAGGCTTGGGAAGAGGGGGAGCTTTTTTTTTACATGCTAATTCTAACTTGCTGCTCTCTTGAAGGACAAATGCACAAACAGTTACACACACAGACACCCAGGGCAGGTGCACAGCGTCCCTTCAATTTTTCATTGTCTATTAAATTTGAATAAATTCTAACTGATTGCCAGTGGGCATTTTCATATCAGCTATCAGTGGTTTCCATCAATGGCCCCAAACATGAGTCGGGTTGTTAGGTTAGTGTTCCTGTGTTGAATAATACACACCCACTCACCTGGAAAAAAAAAATCAACTCAGTCACACAGATGTCTCCTTTGATGATTATGTCTGGGTAAAGCCCTGGCAAGGATACACACACCCAGGCACACATAGTGTCTCTTGATCCTTGCAGGATAAGATCTTGCCTGGAGCAGTCTTGGCTGCGGCTAGGAAGCCAGCCAGAACTCCTGCAGCACGTATCAGGAGAGAGAGAGCGAGAGGGAGAGAGAGAGAGAGACAGAGGCAACCGACCTAACTGATGAAAAAAACACACAGGGTCCCCCAACACAAACACTTCACAGGCTTTCTCTTGCTGCACGTTCTGTTCTAGCATTTTCAATTTGTAGGTGTAGATGTGCTGAAAGATGTCCGGTTGCAACATACAGTCATTATGGTCATTATTGTCAATTATTTTAACAATGGGACTATGTTCTGTGGTTGGAAAAGCATTTGCAGGTCTTGTGCTCCCTTTCTCTCACTTCAGAGATTATTTATTTTTTTTTTTTTTTTCCCGTGAGTGCGACAATTCCTTGTAATTAACAGTTTGACCTGGTCATATTTTACTCTAAAAACAAATAAAAAAGGTTTCATATTTATGCTTCTTCCAGTAAAATTCGTCTGTGTAATTTAAGTGCAAACTAACCAAAAACATCAATTTTTTCCCGTGTCATTCTGTCTGTGACTCTCCGCTCTGTCTGACACACAGCAGTTCTAAGAAAGAGCAACAGTAGTTCATTCGCCGCCTTGTTGTAGTTGCTGTGATCAGTGTTGTTTCAGGTGCTCCGCTCGCTTTGGTCTCCTCCTATTTGTCCAGCACTGATGCGCTGACGTTGACCTAGGCTCTGCGGGTGACAGTGTATCTGTACCTCTCACTCTCAGTCCATCAGGGTTTTCTTTGTTGTGATTGAGAGTTATCTAGTCTTTCCACCCCTCCTTCCCTCTGTGCAGTCTCTGCTGCGGTGCCATCCAGCGGGAATCGGTCGCCACACCGCTCTCAACATCCCCGAGTCTGTTTCAGAGGAGGCCAGATCTCTGCTGGAGCAGGTGGGAGTCTAGTGTGCTACTGGTTAACTTTCTGTATAATTTACTGCAACTGTGTTAATTTCATGTACAAAATTTAACCCACTCAAATGGATTTTCCTCCACCTAAAAATATTTTTGGAATTTTGTATTTATTATCTATTTTGTTCAAAAGTCGCATGCACTTGAAAGTGCAGATTGAAGAGATGTGAACATAATTAACGTCACATTCTCTGCTCTTTTCTAAAAGGGGATCGGTGGTAATGTTAAAGTCATAATCTGTTCCATATTTAAATTAAAGTTACTACTCTCTCTCACTGACTGGTGAACATGATAATAGTTTAACCTAGACAGAGTTTATAAAAATTCAGAGCGACTATAAAATGAATCACCAACTATTTCAATAACCAATTAATCGGTTTGAGTCATTTTTATAAGGGGAAAAAAAAAGTCAAAATATTTCCAGCTTCTAAAATGTGAATATTTTCTGTTTTCTTTTACTCCTCTATGACAGTAAACTGATCAACATTTTTCACCATTTCTGACATTTTATAGACCAAACCATCAATTAATCACAAAAATAATTGAGATGAAAATAATCATTAGTTTCAGCCCTGATTAAAAATGTGCATTTGTGATATTTTAAAAGACCCAATTTTAGCCAGGTCTTTCCCATTGGAAACAAATATGTACAATACATAATTTCGTAAAGCAGCAACAGTGGTTTGTTTGAAAAAAAAAATAAAAATACAATAGAAGAAGAATAGGGTTAGCATGACTGGCTGCTGTAGTGGCTCAACAGGCGCAAAAACTGTACCTTCATTGACAGAACATGCAAGCAAAAGGCATCACGCTGGGGATGTCGAAATACGAATCTTGATACCAATTCGATACCACAGCAAAAAAAAAAGTTCAACAGTAAATCCTCTGTACATCAACATACACTCCTTTATAACAATTTTCATACTGATTTTTGTTAGGGCATTAAACAGGTTATAATTCCCTCTGTTATCGATTTTATAGCTGTGAAAAAGTCTCTTCAAACAACTCCCACCAAAAACTACATTTTACAAGATTACATTTGAACACATCATGATGACTTTACCTTTGCCTAATGCTCATTTTTAATGCATAGAGCCTGAATGCATCATAATGTAACTCAATGGCACCTCCCTGTTAGCTGTTAGCATCCGGTAAGCAGAACAGTCCTGATCAGAGCTAACAGCTAACATTACTTAGCACTAACACAAATTTGTTCTTCCCAGTGTGACGGGGAAAAATAACCTGGATGTGTCGATTAGTGATTCCCAAACACATCTTCTATCGTAACGGGACACCGTTAATCTCAAGCCTTGGTAGCTGCTGTACTGTAGAAAAACTGGTACATCACGTTTTCAGAATTTAGGCATCAACTTACCAAAGTATCGGCTCTCGTGACATCCGCACATCACAGTACTGAAAACACTATTGGACAGATGAGTGGTCTCTGGGAACAAAAGACATAACAGCAGTGAAATCTCATCTCTAAAAATCCTACAAAAATAAAAACCAGACTTCTCTATAACTACTATAAATGATTAGGAATGTATGACAGATTACAGCAGATAAACACATGCTAGACACAGTGGACATATCCTTAATAACATAGCCTTTACCATGCTAATATCTTAAAGCTAATTGCAAATCCTCAACACTGGTAATCTTTAAATGTATATTAATATGTTTAGCATGGATTTATCTCTGCTTAACGTGGCACAAATCTGCCACAAATCCAGTGTAGTTTATGCTGCGAGGGAGTGGATATGCAGGAATCACTTATTATTACTTGTGCTGAATTAAAAATGTGTGTCTTGTCCTGCAGTTGCTCCAGTACAACCCAATGGAGAGACTGGGGGCAGGTGTGGGAGGCGTAGACGATATCAAATCCCACCCTTTCTTTGCCAGAGTGGACTGGTCCAAATAAGCGCTGTGCATTGTGGGACTGCGAAAACCAGAGCTGCATGCTGGGAGACTGGCTGTCCTGAATGAATTCCACTCAGACTGGACACACACGAAGATATACAGTAAATACAGGTTATGCTTTTCTGCATATCTCCCATTTTATGTATGGCCATTCAGTCCCTATCTACTTTTCTTTTTTATATGGAGTTTGCCAAGAAGCAGTATTACCTTCCCTGTAAATTGCTTGTTTCTTTATCTCATAGAGGGTTTACTGTGTAACCTTTTTGGTGCAGGGAACACTTAACAACGTGTGGTGCAATAATTCAAATGCAGGTACTGAGTGATGATCCACTAAGACATTGTTGCTTTTACACCCCTCATGCAGTAGCTGTAAGCCAAAATGACACGAGTGAGAGGTGGAATTTTTTGCACTCTGCATTCATTAAGTTCTGCATTTAAACTGACGCAGACGTAAGTCAGTCATGTGCAGTACACTCACTTTGTTGCCACCTACAACACTTGTATCATTCCTCACGGAGCCCGTTGAGATTAGCTGCGAGTGAGACAGATTGAGCTTTATATTTAATGCTGAGGTTGTGTTGCTCTGATCACAGATATATCATTTCCTACATTGTCAAACTTTTCTTTTTTTTTTTGCCCTCCCCTTTTACAGCCAACTAGTTGCACATAAAGTAACAGAGATGGACAATATAGAAGGTGAATGAACAAAACATTTCAAGGTAGGAGATGGTTTTGTTGTTGAGTGAAGTATTTAGTTATATGAAGACTGAATTATTTAATAGATTATAACTGGAAAAAGAGCCAGTTTAACAGACGGCGTGAGCCTTCTCCCTCCATAGACAGGCCTGTGAGGTCAGTGAGAAAGAGTAAAGGAGGTTGAGACTCGAACCACACATTTCAAACCAGCCCTTTTACAGACTGTAGTAGTTTTTATGAATAACAGAGGAAACTCTTCTGTACAGTACAACACTACATTTTCTGCATGGACGAATATGATTTATGTAATATTTAATACTATGAAAAATCTATCAAACAATAATTAATGTGCGTCTTGTAAATAGACCTTTTTAAAGGATGTTGTGCTGAGTGAAAGGTGCACCCGGGTCAACTTGTCAATCACTTACTGCCTCATCAATCAAATCCTTTTTATTTGATTGTGTGTTTTACCTGCTAACTTGCCACACAGATCTTAATGCTGATTGTGTGATACCTATAACGACTGAATTCTATGGTAAACATCACCATGGTTACATTACATGGCATACAGTATCACTTCCTATATCATAACACATTTCTCTAATACACAGATAATCACTCCACTGTAGAAGCTGTTGTACTCCACTGCACTGCGGTATGATACATGTTACTAACAGACACTGTAAATTACCAAGTCCGTACTCCATCTATTAACCCTGTTCATCACAGTGAGTTCAGATTTTTTTCAGTTTTTTTTATTGAATGATCACTCGTCTGTCAGTGCACTCTGGATATCAATAAACATGCCTGGATGAGAACATCTACTGTAGCGATGCTTCTTTTATAGGATCGTTCATTACGTGTGAGGAGCTGTGAGTATGTTGTGTTTGTTCTGAGGCTAACGCCCCTCTTATCAGCAGGACCGATGATACTCCTAGAAAGCTGCTGTCACTCCTGCTGAGTGTCACTGTGATGGTAATATGAGCCAACACGCACACACACACACACACACACACACACACACACACATATATAGCATGGTAAATCCCAGGCACGCCTTGATACACATGGATGCAGTTATGCTATTACCAGCTTCAAATCAGACATTTCTTGATTATTGGAAAATCCTTTTAAGAAAGTATAGTGAGTCTGAGTGTTTTAAGATCATAACAGTTTTCCATTAAGCAGAAGGGAACGTCCAGGTACACTGAAGACTTGAGCAGTTTTCATGATAAAACACAGCAGAAATTGGTTGATTCCTAATGTTACTTCTTTGTGATAACTAAGACAGATTAGACTACAGGTTTATTTTTGGCAAAACTCAAAATGGTGGCCACTGGTGGAGGAAAAGATTTGGAAATTCACTTTTGTGCAGAGAGATTTTAAAGACGAGATGATCGACACCACTGTATGTGTGAGTTATTTATGTAGCTGGAACCAGCCACCACTTATCTTAGCTTAGCATAAAAACAAGCAACAGTCCTGTTTTTTGTTTAATCCATACAAAAATTGTGTGAAGATGACAATTTGCCATTTTGCCAGGGGCTATGCATGGAACATGATTGGCAAGCAACGCAAATTGTGAAAAACTGATGGAAAAAGATGGTTCAGGTTAGCCATTGACCTTGACCTTGTTAAGGTACGGATAGGTGTTCGGGCAGTGAGCGTCACAAAAGTTTTTACAAGTTTTCGCAAGCTAAGCTAACCAGCTGCTGGCTGTAGCTTCATATTTAGCAGACACTGGAGAGTGGTAATCTCTTAGCAAGAAAGTGAATAAGCATGTTTCAGAAAAAAAAAAATTAAAAAAAATTATTCACAGGACCTGTCTTCTTCATCTTATTGCAGTTTCAAAAAGGGTTCAGCTAAATATGTGAGTTGAACTTCAGGATGGTAATTTTTGAGGGACTCCGGCTTTTTAATCAATCAATCAGTTGATTTCTTTTAAGATCAGGACAATCACTTAACATTATTTTCTTCATAGTAATCTCTTAAAAACTGATTTAATAACCTTCTATTATCATTAAATTTTCACATTTTGAAACTTGATTAAACGTAACATGAACTCTTCCCTCTATTACCTGAAATGTCACATGCTAATCTACACACACACACACACACACACACACACACACACACACAGGGGAGTTGTTAGCAGTGTCGGGGTGTGTATCCCCTTGTGTCAGCCTCACTGCCACAGGGTCAAGAGTCTGGGCTGATTAGTGCTTGTCATAAGACCTGTCTCTCATTACACACACACTCAGGGCAAGAGGTTCACTTCAGCTCAGAGAAGAAACCTGTCAATCTTACTCAGTAGAGATGTGTGATGTGCCTTCAATGTGTTCACAACAGACACCGAAAGCCCTTCAGGCACATTTTATGCTGCTCTACATGAAGAAGTTCTTCCACAGATGGACTTAAAACGGCAGATAGTACAAACCTAAAATCTATGTACACGTGTATAATGTCCCTCAGCACAACATGGCGCCCTGCTGAGATAACTCTTAAACTTGTATTTATAGTGGTGGAAAGTAACTAACTACATTTTCTCAGTACAGTTTTGTGGTACTTGTACTTGAGAGTGGATCATCTAATCTCACTCACTGACAGAAAGTAAATAATCGTCTCAAAAAGTCAAACTTTTCCTTTAAAACTAGCTTCACCGTCACGCATTAGTGTTAATTATATAGTAATGATATATATGTGTGTGTGTGTGTGTGTGTGTGTGTGTGTGTGTGTGTGTGTGTGTGTCTCCTCTGTGTACACATCTGCAGAATGAGAAATATTACTTTTGAATTCTTCACTTTTACTGAAGTAGGATTTTGAATGAAGAGCTTGTAATTGAGTATTTTTACACTGTACCAGTACTTTTACTTAAGTTATATGAGTACTTCTCCCACCACTGTCTATTTGTCTTCACACACACACAAAGAACCAAGGTGCATGTGTTTTATGTGTGTGTCTTTGTGTGTGTACAAAGCCATAGGGAAGGATCCGTCTGGTCAGAGGCAAGATTAAGAGGACAAGCCAAGGACTCCCATGATGCAATACAGACCAGAGCCCTGAAAGTGTCACCCGGGCCTGCAGGCTGAATTGACCCCTGAACCCCTTCCTGCAACTTCCTGGACCTCCCTCTCTCTTCCTCTGTAGTCTTTTCCCACCTCTCCCTTTCTCTTCAAATCCCTTCAGCCCTCGCACCCAGCGCTTCCACGCTGAGGCACCAGCGAGCGGGCAGCAGCCAAATGGCCTGCCCTCTGCTTCATATTGCTGTTGGTCAGGTTTTGTTTTTGTCTTTGACGGTTTGACTTTCGTTCACAAAGCCCAGGAGGACTCCTCTCGCCCAGGGATGGACACACACCCACACCCACACACTCACACACACACACTTACGCCAAGCTGAAGAGTTCCGCTCTGCGACCCCGGGCATCTTCTCCAGCTTCTGTCAGAGCCATGATGTCATTATGAAGAGACACAATGCCTCTTCATTACCCCCCCATACACACACACACACACACACACACACACACACACACACCCTTACCACTGCACACAAACACAAGCTACATGGTCATCAGCATTAGGAGTAACACTTGGCAAGGTACAGGTGAACAGCACAGTGAAACAGGTAAAGGTGTTCATGGACATACAGCTGTGTACCTACTGTATATTTATTTTGTCTCAACATCTTTGGGACAGTAAATCACTTATGTATTGCACTTTCCTTACATTTTTTTTTAATAAGAACAAATTCAGTGTCCACTCTCTGCCCATTGTATGTACTTAATGCAGTGGTAAATGTGATTTTGTAGTGTAACAAGCAGTAGCGCAAGTGTCCAGTGTCCTAAGGATCACGACCAAACAATATTATAAACAGCGATAAACAAAACCCAACCACGGCCCACAGCACAAATGTGTCTTTTCAATATATATCATTTGAAGAAAAAGGCCTCATCTATCTGCAATCCATCTGGGTCGCGGGAGGGGCTGGAGCAGATCCCAGCTGACACTGGGCGAAGGCGGAGTACACCCTGGACAGGTTGCCAGTCCATCGCAGGGCACATAGAGACAGACAAGCATTCACACTCACATTCACACCTACGGGCAATTTAGAGTCATCAGCTAACCTGCATGTCTTTGGACTGTGGGAGGAAGCCGGAGAACCCGGAGAGAACCCACGCTTACATGGGGAGAACACGCCAACACAGAAGAGCCCCAAGTGTGCAGCCCTAAGATAGGGTCTAATGTTATGCAATTATGAAAAAATAAATGAAAATATTCTTACTAAATATCTTCTACTGTAGTTACAGTAACTCAGTGTCTTCGAATAAGAGTCATTACAGATTATACAAAAAGTCAAGACAGATATTACAGAGTTAAATCATGTAATATACAGCATATCTTCCCAAAAGTCACCTGTTCCAGATAAAATAAAGGTCTAATTAAATCTCCTCTTGGTCTGCCTTTAATTAACTGCTGTAATACTACTTGTCACTGCCCCTGCGCCTTGGGCTGTCTCACGCCTTAATCTGATCAGATAGTATGAAGCAGCTCTGCCTCTTACCTCAGCTCCTCTGCAGCAGTTATGAGGTAACTGTGAAAGACATCTCATGTGCACTCACAGAATCAGTTTCAGTAAATATCAACTCTAAAATTAACCACAGATTGGCCTTAAGTGTTTAGGGATCTTACAGACAGGTCATTGGACCATAGTCTGCTGGTGCACCACACTCCTTCTCCATTGACCTTCGCTAGCTGCATGGCTCCATACTGTGATGTTTCCCGCCTCAAGACAGTACAACAGGGTCACTGAGAGGGCAATGGAAACATGGGCCTGTGACGTCATATGATTATAAACATTTTGTGGTGAACATTTATGACCTTTGAATAAGAATAAAGCCCCGTTTGTCACTTTACAAAACCATATGAGAATCTGTTATATTGAGGTATTTATTAGACTGTGTGTTTCCTCGGTTTGTTTCATGTTTTTTCTGTGGGGAAGATTTAATTTAACGGACTGACAAACCTGCTGCGGCATTTCGGCATGGACTCTTTGTTGCAACAAGATCTGGTTATTTCTATCCAGTCACCACACAACAGGTTCACTATTTTTCATATAAAGCATAACAGAGATTTTGTTTTAAAGAACACATATAAAGAGGTGCAGGGATGACTTATTTTTGTAGGCCAACAAGAAAGTCAGCATTGCCCTTGGTTCCCTCAACAAAAACACAATGGGATTTTTCCACTGGATTTTGGATTATTGCTCAAAATACAACATAGAAAGTCGTGTACACGATATGTGTGGCGTTCAAGTGGTTAAGTCGTGAAAAACACAGCTGCTAAGCAACAGTAACATTAACGTTATAGCCCGAGTCTAGAAGCACAGAGACTCACAAGAGAACAGAACAATTTAGCAAGCTAGCAAATGGGTAACATAATGCAGGAAATGAAGAGACATAATGACCGAGGAGAAAGATTAGGTTGTTGAGAATATCGGCATTTTCCTCTGACATATAATTACCAAGAAAAATAATACATGACTACAATTATAATATACAGTACAATATTAAGTTATTATGTACTGATAAATGGACTGCCATGGGCTCCACCATTTCTCACAACACAAACAAACATGTCACAAGTCATAAACTCGGAGCTTTCAGAAAATTTCCACACACAAGGCCGTGAACAGGACATGAGGGGGGCGTTCACATGAAGGCACCATCATTCCTGTAGCACTCTATTAACATAAACTGTTACATCTGTAGGCTACACGAGAGAAAAAGAGCCACAACTGAATAACTCAAATGAAATGGAATGGAAATAGATTCAAATTCAAAAGTAATAATATTAGTATGTGCTGAAAGAAATGCATATAGCAGTTTTATTACAAAACATAGTTTGTGTTCTTTATCCAAAGATAAACTCATTTTGTTTTTTAGTGTACTTGTACGTTATGAGTAATTCTAAAAATCAGCAACTTCACTTGTAAACTTTGTACTTTTTATCTCAAGTATTGTACTTAGTTATATTTCAAGTCGCAATCGGTGAGTTTAGAGAAAACGAGCCAAAACAAACACACCTCCGACGTTACGTAAACAACAGGTGCATTCTGGGTGTAGCTAGCTAGCATGCTAGCATGCTAAAAGGCAAACGGGGGTTACTTCAGGCTGTTTCTGCAACCAGTGAAGAACTTCTACGGGTTTAAAACTTACAGTGGGGCCGGAGAGGCCGAGTCTACTGGATATATACACTGGACTGGACTGGTTATACTGGGACGGAGAGGCTGAGTGGACTACTGGTTATATTCGAGACCGGACGAGCAGAGAAGCTGGAGCAGATTGAGGAGGACTTCACGGTGGTGCTCAGGACTCACAAGATGTCGTCTCAAAAGTGAGTACAGTAAACGCATTTCCATGGTTCTATCTTATTCTCAGCTCGCTAGCTATGTAGCGTTGTGTGCAAAAAGTGCGCATCTTTCTGTTATGCTTTTTGTGGCTGCAGCCGTTGTGGAGTTTACTTTGTTTACACACGTCCGTGTTATCTGTCTTGGATTTCTGCACGTTAGCATATTGCTAATTGTACTCGCTGCTGTGTCCACTTGTTTATTGTCATCGATTTTGTTTAATTGTCTGAGTTTTGTGCTTGAAGATACCTATATGTATGTGTCATAGCAGCAGCAACAACAGTACAGATGAATACAATATAAGTAAAAGAGAAGGTGCACTGAAGGAAATGGCAATAAAATAAATAAGATAAGTAAAATAGTAATAAGTAAAATGCAGCAGGTGGGTGGGTAAACAATAATCAGACAACATTATTCATATTCAACATTAGTTATTACTATGTTATTCTCAGGCAGATATCACTGCTGGCAGCAGCACTGTCCTGGGCACTGAAAGATGGGAGATGGAGGCAAGTCAGGAGAACATGTCAGCCTGCTGCTCTACACCCCAAAGCTTTGATTACCTTCAAATCTTTAAAGCCCAAAAACGGTATTCGGGACAGCTTTATCACATTAAATTTATCCAGATTACTGAGACAGAAGTTTTGCGAGCTCTCCATCATCAGTGACACCTGTTTAAGACAATGAAACCAGTAGGAAAGGCCCTTCCATATAATGCTAGGGGGTGTACGAAAATTTTAAAAAAATTGAATATTGTCATATTATGTTTTGTGATACTGTATATATTCTCAAAAACAGTATCGGTTTTTAATTAAGGGTTTAAATATAAAGATTATCTGAGTTAATACTTTATTTAGTTTGAAAAGGGATGCGCTCTCTCAGTGTTTGTGCCTCTCAAAGTAGCACCGTAATGTTGGATTACAGGGACTGTGATAAATGACAATGCAGATCCCACTGTTCCGACTGCATTAAAATTGTAAACTTTATTTATTCAGATTTTATGCATATGGCGGTGTGATCTTTATACTATTACAGTTTCCCTAAAATTAGATTTAAAAAGCACAATATATTACTTTACTTACAGTATCACAATACATCCCAATATACTGAATTGTATCACGATATGTATTGTATTGCCAGTTTCTTGCCAATACAAAGCCCTATACAGTATAACAACATGGCATATTCTGTGTTTATAGTTGTAATTGTGGCTTCATGGTTAAATATCTGGAACTTCTGCTCTCCTTTTGCTTGATCAGCATACATTTTTGTACATGTTAAAACTGTTTAGTTGATTTGGATGATACTAGTTTGTGTGCATTTTGACACAAATTAAGGAGAACCATCTCAAGGGAAAGAGAGCGAGAGAAACTAGTAAGCACAGCTGAAATCCCTGCTAACCCTGAGAGATGTCTCTACTCCCTTCAAGTCAAATTACCCAAGGTGCCTTGCTGTATAAATCGTCCTCCGTATACCTCGTTTCGAAGTGCCGGTTATTTTTCCTGCTTTGAGCGTTGTTCTACCTCACCTTCCCCGCCACATTGGATTTAGGGGTCTCTTTATATAACCCACATGCCTGCGCGTGAGTCATGATATGAGAGGCTCAGATGGTAAAGGAGTCCCAACCGGTGCCCAAAAGACGTGTCACTAGTAATACCTCCCCTGCAGACCTGAGGTGTCTCCTTTCGTTGCGCTGTGGGCCTCTGTGATCTGTGTGGAAGGGCGGTGTGCCAGGGCCCAGGCATGCCGTTAGCAGCTCACTAACATAGCATTAGCTCCACGGTCATCTCAGTGGGCCTGCGCTGTCTCAACCGTTTCCTCACGCTCGGCTACACACACCTTCTGTGGCTCCACACCGCTTGTTAGCCGCAGACCCCCTCTGTCATAAGACCACCCTCCCCTCTCCCCTTCCCCCTGACTGTGTCTCCTTCAAGGCCTTTACCCTCCCTCCTCCCCTCTCATTCTCTGCATCCACTCTCTGGAGGCTTGAAGAGAGGGCCTCCTGTTAGCGCCACACACACATGCAGAAACATCCCACGGTTGCAGCTCAGGGGCATTTTTGACTATCCTGCTAAGAATAAAGCGATAAGGAGAATTAACAGAGTGCCATCAGATCACTTTCTCCTCTCCTTGTGTTTGGGGTTGTGGGGTTGCCGCGGGCGACCTGGAGGGGAATGTGATGCTTGTTAAGGAGACGGTTCCTGGGAATGCAGCTTGAACGGCGTGCTGGGAGCTAGAATCCACCCGCTAATCTGTCTGTTCCTCCGAGGCGCAAGTCTTCCTGGCGACGAGACACACTCTATTACCACACACACACACACACACACACACACACACACTTTACAGTTACAGTCCCAGCCAGACGACATATCGCTCACCCACAGGGGAGAGAGCAAAGGAAGATGTTGAGAAGGAGAGGAGAGGGGGAGGCTGGGGAGAAAAGGGCAGCAGATTAGGGAGGTAGAAGACAACTCAGACATCCTGACAGGGGGGCATTAGACGGAAATGAGGGGAGAACGGAGTGTCGGGGAGGTGGGGGCAGATGAGATAAGGGAAAGAAGTGAAGGAGGGAACCAGGTGGAATGGTAACTTAGTGGACGTGAAGAAGCTGTTGGACCAAAGTGATGAGTGATGGGGAGAGGGTTAGTTCGGGAACCTGATGAGCAGAGGTCACAGTGTTCACTGGACTGCATGACATCATGGTGTCTAAGGTAGTTGGAGGGTGGGGGTGTGGGGGGGCAATGTTGTGAAGTGAGTGAGAGGGGGTGAAAGGGTGGGGTTAGCAGGGGCGTAGAGCAGTGTTCTTGAGGGAGTGTGGAGGATCCTTGGAGTCCTGGCACCTTATGGCATGGCCTGCAGTCAAACAGATGCTGCAGGCCTTGCCAGCCTTGAGCAGGGCACAGATGAGACCATTTAGAAGCAAAGGAGGGACGTGCCTTGTCTTCCCGAGCAGTGTGTGTGTGTGTGTGTGTGTGTGTGTGTGTGTGTGTGGGGACCTGTCTCTCAAAGAAAAGAGAGCGTGAGCTGTTTGTTTAAGCTATGCTAATGCACATCAGTTGTCTTCAGTTCATTGTACATTCAGTGGGTTTTCAGTAAGACCATGATGCCCCAGCAGTCAGTAGTGTTTCTTGCAGGTTTTCGATACACATTTAACAAACTGTGTGCTTGTTTATTTGATTCTACATTTTGGGTTAATGTAACAGCAAGAAAACAGCAGAGGAAAAAAGTGTCAACCACAGCAATGAGAAAACTAGACTTTTGCATCTCCTCATAACTGTTTTCAGGCTTTAAAACTCTAAAAAAAATCCTGTGAAGGCAGACTTTGGCCAATCACAGGTCATTTCAGAGAGAGCGTTCCTGTTGAACATTTCCATTGGCTGTGCTCCGACTGGTGGGCGGTGTTTGGTATTTCCTTATCTCCACATGGCTGCCAGGTCACAAACTTTCTCATTTTACAGCTAAACAGTAGCTACAAGATGTTTCTGAAAACATTTAAGGAGAGAAAGAGGCATTACAGTAACAGACTATTGATTCATATTTGATCAGAGTTTGTGAGTGATTGACAGCTGCTCAGAGACGGCAGGCTCCAGCTTGGCTCTGATTGGTTGTTTTCGTCTAGTCTGCGAAATCGTGTAGATGCCATTAGGAACACCGGAGGACACAGATGAAGATGATTTCTTTCAGATTACCTGTCTCATGCACTACTGTTAGTATATAGTGACCATTTTATACGTACTTGCTGTGGAGGAGTTTTGTCAGGTCTGAGAAAAAAAAAAAAAACAAGTGAGTGTTAAGTCATTTGGCCTGACGTTGTGTTGAAGATAGCTGACTGTTCTCACCTGTCTGAGCCTACGTTTGAGATACTGAACCTCTAGAGTTGTCTTTTAACAAAACGTAATAATTTCATGGGGCTTCCCCCTCTTAGTCGATTAGCCAACTAATCAGTCATTTTGGTGTTAGTCGACTAAGACGCTGATCAGACAGAACGGGCTTTGCAGGTGGAAAACAAGGGGTGGCAGCACTGCCTTTTTGTTGGTCATTGCTAGGCAACCACCCAATGACTGCTAATGTTACCTAATAGTCAATAATACATTTTAAATCAAAGAAAACTTCAAATTGTGGTAACTACAGTTGATAAAGTCATATATATCTGGTATCAAATCTCACCTCAGTGAGAAAACATGCTAATGACGTTGGCTGCTTTTCCGCTCGGAGTTGAATTTTTTTCAGCTCAAGGCATTCATGGTGCTCCTGCAAAAACACTATGTAAACGCAAGGTTGGTCAACAACGCAGAGCAGCACGTAAAACGCTTCGCTCTTCTCGAAAACAATTACAAAAAGCTGCCCCAGGCTGCTAAATCGCGTTCTATCTGTTCAAGGCCTTTCTTTATTCATTTTTATGCTCATTTCACGCTGAATGACTTATTTCTAAGAAACTAATGAGCATATTTTTGGTAAACACAAGAGTGTTAGTCGACTACAAATTTCTTTGGTTGAGGACAGCAATATTTCATATACACATATCACAAAAATAGTAAAAATTACTACTAAAATGTTTGGATGCATCAGTGTTAGTAATGATGGAGGATATGTTTCATTACATCTATGCAGCCATTCCTTCTCTCTATCCATTCCTGTCTCTCTGCACATCACACCTGCATGTTTAAGGATGGTAGACGCATTAGAAAAAACATCCTCTGTATCTTAACTTGAGAAGGTATGCCTGTGTTGTGGAAAACTACTGACTCTAGTGGGTGGAAACATGTGCAAGTGGAAGAAGAGCAGCGCCAACTCTCTCCTCGCTGTCTATTCTCTCTCCTCCATCTCTATTTTTTCAAGTGTAAGTGATAATATCCTCCCTTTTTCTACCTCTCACCAGCTTGAGTGATTTGCTAAGGTGGTGTGTTCACGTGTGCGTACGTGTAACTGTGTGTGTGTGCGTCTCACATTAGCCTTTTTCCATTAAAGCAATTTCGCCTCCCATTGTATTCCTGAAGAGGACCTGGGAAGTCACTAATGGTGCCTTGCGTCCACACTTGCGCGCTTGCACACAGCCGAGCATCTCTCAGCGCGTGCTATCATCACCTGTCGCCTGATTGCTGTAAAACACACACATTAGCATAGAATGAGACACATTATCACTCCTGATTATGGGACGCTAAGAGGTTTCACAGAAAAAAAAAGACCTCACACCTTTTCTCCACAATGCCTGCTGCTAGTGAGATAAATGCATGTTGTCCAACATCTCTGACGCTACCGAAACAGCCCGAAGACTCTGCTGATGGATTTAATGGCCTCTTGTTGTCTATGTTCATAACTGCTCAGATTTGTCATGTCAATACTAATTTTTTAAATTCAGATGGTACTGTGATCCGGCTGCCACCATCAAAACATGTACTTTGTATGTTTCCCGCTGTTTTTGAAAGTAGAGTGAAAAGCACCGGGCTGGTGATGATTTCAATGGGTTATTACTTATTTTAGTGGGATCAAATCTAAGTAGGAACGGAGCAGAGACACACACAAACACTCACCGTGTCCGCCAAGAGAGAGGTGACGGTGCATGGTTAGCAGGTGGCCTCCTCTTCCCTGTCCTGATGAGTACAGGAAGTGTTAGCCGTGTACAACGGAGGCAGAGGACACTTGTTTGAGTCAAAGGTCGTCCCTCTCTTCTCTTTGCACTGTTTTCTTAAGTCTGGGGTCCCTGATGAGGTCTCGCCTCGCTCATTTCAGGGGTGGAGGTGGAACGGGAGGAAAATGCTGTCACTGACGAGTTTTTACTATTTTCTTTTGTCTTTTTGGGCTTTTTCACCAACATCCTGGAAACAGCGGAAGGCCATGTCTGGATCCCTATATAGCCTGGCCGGGTCACAAGGTGATGGGTGGAAGAGCCTTTAGGCTAAGATGGGAAACCCCCTGCATTTGTGTTCAGTTCATGGTGTGTTGTAACTCCTGACTTTAAGGGTTGACAAAAGCTTTATGGTCTCTGGAGAAAGTCCACTCCCTGGCATGAAATCAGTCCTTCTACAAAAGAGAAACTGAAAGATTTTGAGTTAATGGCACGATTTGTCATTTTTTGAAAATATGTACTTCTGCAAAGATTGAGATAAGAAGATCTATACCACTCTCACATCTGTCTGTTAAATACATGTCTAAGGCTACAACGAATAGCTGTCAGCGTATAGTTTAGCATTAAGACTGGAAACAGCTAGCCAATTACGATTTTGGCTCCCAGCTTATATGAAAACAAGATAATCAACATAAAATAATCATTGTGCCGCGCTCTGTTTTGCAAAGGTGTTCTTGTTTCAAACGGCTGCAGCTCATCCAAAATGCTGCTGCATGCATTTTAACCAGGACCAAGAAAAACTCCCACATTACCCCAGTCCTTAAGTCCTTGCATTAGCTCCCAGTACATGCCAGAATTGATTTTAAAATTCTTCTTATTGTTTATAAGGCACTGAATAGCCCTGCTCCAGACTACATTAAGGACCTGCTTGTCCCATATGAGCCAACAAGAAGCCTCAGATCATCAGCCAGTGGTCTCCTTGTTGTCCCACGCATTTACTCTAAAGCAGGAGAAGCTGCTTTCAGTCACTATGCTCCTAGCAGGTGGAATGCCCTTCCAAGTGGTGTTAGGGAGGCACCGACACTGAGCTCTTTTAAAACAAGACTGAAAACATTTCTTTTTACTGTCGCTTTTTAACTAGACTGCGATATTTTATTTGTTGTTTTAACCATTGCCTTTTATGTGAATATGTGTGCTTGTTTTACCTACTTATTTGTTTATATTGCATAAATGCTTTATGACATGTATGTGTGCATGTGTATGTATATGCGTATATGTGTATATATATACATATATATTATTTTTATTTTTTCTATCTCGTGTTCCCACATGTAAAGCACATTGTGCTGCTTTCTGCATGAAATGTGCTATATAAATAAATATTCCTCTTCTTCTTCTTCTTCTTGTTTTGTCTTGTGTCATAAATCAGCGCACCCCTTTCTTTTACAGCAACGCGATTTCGCTCTTCTCGGTGTCCCTCGTGGGAACTCTCCCCGGTGCTGGCTGGCCCTCGTCGGACATATTTCCTCTGTAGCGGTGCACTGTGATTGGCTCTGGGTTGACTTGGAGAGGCACAATGATCTTTATAGATCTAGCCTCTTAATGTTGCTCTCAAAAATTTAATGTTTAAATGAAGGCTACAAAATTTTCAATGTGAAATTGTGTTAAATAATTGTGATCTCTTATTGCCTATCAGCATCTCTACAGCTCACTAATTAACAAATTGAATCTGTTTGTTTAATCTGTACAAAAACATAGGTGTTAAAATGATAAACTGTGGTTTTAGCAGAAGTTATATGCAAAATTTGTGTGCTACCTGTCTTTTTGCTAACGTAATCTAACAAATAGACGTGAGAGTTGTATCAGTCTTCTCATCTAGCCCAACTCTTGGCAAGAAAGCAATAAATGTCAAAATATTCCTTTAAGGTTGCCAAAAGCTTTACATTTTGCTGCGGGGCTCACACTTTTTGGAAATAAATTAGGAAACTACAACAAAGATAAAACTGCACAAGTTAAAAAGAAACTGCCAGGATAGACAGAGCATAATATTTAAAGTGATTTTTAAAACTCAGCAGAGAAAGTGAAAGAGTGCGAGTTCAGATTTCCTCTGCACTTAGTAGCTTCGTTTGCCCACCTGTCACCCAGAGCACACACACACACACACACACACACACACACACACACACACACACACACACACACACACACCGCACACACAGGTCTCTGATAATGACATAATTGTCCCGGAGCACACAGCCATGCAAATAGGGAAGATGGCTTGTGTTGCCATCCGTAGGTCTCTGCCATCTATTTCCATTATTCTAATGCACTGCTGCTGATGACCTGCTCTCACACAATTAACACACAGAGAGAGAGAGAGAGAGAGAGAGAGAGAGAGAGAGAGAGAGAGAGAGAGAGAGAGAGAGAGAGAGAGAGAGAGAGAGAGAGAGAGAGAGAGATGTGTGGTATTTGAGAAAGCATTTTTCTGCCCTCATCTTTCTACCCTGATCTCCTGGCCTTTTCTTTTTTTTTTTTTAAATGGCGTACCAGCTGTAACATATGTTAACTTTTCCTCTCTCGTTTTGTTTGACTTTTGTCATCTCTTCATCCATTCCTGGAGTCTGAGCTAGATGAACTTCAGAATTAAAGGTGGAAATATATCCTCACTTTTCTGTCCACACTTTTCACACCGTTCTGTCCTCCATATTCTTTTCTGTGTCTCTTCTTGCCCCCTTATTTTCTGTGTTTGTGTTTGTGTTTGTGTTTGTGTTTGTGTGTGTGTGTGTGTGTGTGTGTGTGTGTGTGTGTGTGTGTGTGTGTGTGTGTGTGTGTGTGTGTGTGTGTGTGTGTGTGGGTGTGTGTGTGAGAGATCTTGGGAGAATGGGCTGTTGATTCTGGTCTGTTCCTTGGCTCCCCGTCTCATGGTCTTGGCCCAGGTCTGATCCCCGCGATTGGATCGGGGGGCTTTTGTGGTGGCTGATGGGACAGAATTAAGCCAAGTGGCACACACTGAGCACGCTCCATGGCGGGCAGATGGACGGAAAGTGAAAGAGCTGTGATTTCTCATTGTGTCCCGCCGTCTTTTGGGGTGTGTGTGATACCCCCAGAGCACATCCTCCATCCAAGAGCTCTATTCTTCAATCAGCGGCCACCGCTTCCTGGGTCCAGAGACACGCCTCTCCAAGATCTCGTCTGTATCACACCACAACTGGGCTGCAAGCAGCTTGGAGACAAAACAGGGCAAGATATAGCTGCTCAGTCTTTGTTTAAGGCTCTGTCTAAACTGTGAAAAACAAGTTTGTAATATCATTTAATAGCGGCGGAAAAAATCACGATTTTATTTTGTACGACTTTGAAATAGATTTTTTTAACGCCAGAATCGATAGATATGCTTCATTTGAAGAGGTGCTATGCAGAGGTAGAAGGAAGTTACCGCTTTTATTGTTGTTGTCTGAGTAACATGACATCATATTTGCTCCGTATCCATCAACCAAAACAGAAAGTCTGCATAGATACAACCTGCACGCTCACATATATTATTAAATCCAAAGCGGTAAACACTACACATACAGTAAAGTATGGAAACACTTTGGGTTTCACAGATTGCAGGAAAAGCAGCACTGGACATCACGGCTAAAGCTGCATGCTAACTCCATCACGAATAGGTAACATTGTCATATCTGGTCAAACTGGCTGAGGCTACAACTGTAGAGCAGCCATGTACTGACATTTATGTTAAATACAGTCAAACAGCCATGATGGAGCTGAATCAAGCTGACGGGAGAGCTAGAGATGGAAGTTAGCGGAACTATACATGTGACTACGTCCGGTTTTCAGAATAAGGTGTTAACAGAGCGAACTGTATATAAAAATACATATATGGAAATAAGATTGATTGTATTATATTCACCAGAAGTATAAAACAGTACATGTCCCATATAAATTAAAAAGAAAATACCACTGATTTGTAGAGAAATGTATTTATTCTTTGATTTTTGGGTTACTGGAAGAAATTTCATAAATAATTCCTGACAGTGACTGATATATTTGACTTCAGGACATCTCTGACTACATAAATGCTGAAAATCTAACATTTTTACTGTGTTTAGATATTTTCCAAAGTAAAAGCCTCTTGAAGTGTATGATTCAACTTTTTCTCATGGTCTACTCTTAAAAGTTAACGAAAATTGCAATAAATCACAATAACGAATCACAACACTTGTAAAAATGCAATACTTAAAAATTGCAATACATATCGATTCTGCACCCAAATATTGTGATAGTATCAAATAGGCAGATAGGTGTATTGTTCCAGTGCTGTCATTTAAATTTATTTGTAAATACAGTAGTTTGAATATTTCCTGTTTCACCCCCAAAAGTTTTTGTTAATTGGATGCATTTGCAGCCGTGCAATCATTAAACACACTTTTTTTTTTTTTTTTTTTTTTAGAAAATGATGTACAGCAGATACTTCTAAAATATAATGTTGTTATTTAAATTAAGTCTCTGGATCAGTGCACTTGCAGTTGTGTCCATCTGTTGACAATGAGCTTGTATGCTCAAGAGATTTGGGGAAGTAAACAGATGCACAAAATGTCTGTTTAAACATATTCGAAAACCGATTAAAAAGATATAAAGGGGTTAAACAACCGAGGTGGTAAAAGTTCCCACAGATCATATTTAACCTCTTACCTTTGGAGCCCCCCCCCCCCAAAAAAAAAAAGAAAAGCTTAGCCTCAATGAGATTTACACCATGACGGAGTGTGTGTAATAGTTATTTGACCCCCTGCCTTTCTGTGCATACATGTACAAGTGTGTTTGGATGAATGTGCCGATTACAGCAGATTACTTACACCCGTGTAAAAACAGGAATTAGTTCCCAATAAGAACTGCTTACGGGGCCTAAAAACGTCAAAGATAATCATTAGGCCAAGGGGAACATCTCTTATTGCATCACGCAAACACCCACTCTCACCATTACACGGTTAAAAAGGAGTAAATACCCCTCTACCGCCTTCCTCCATCCTCTCCACCCCTCCCGTAACTAGCGAAACTGAGCTGTCGGCGGTGATGCTTAACTGCTCCTCTGATCTGGACATTAGCGAGGGGGCTTTGGAGTTTTATTTTGAGGGGAGGAAATCATGTGAAAGCCTGGAGTTGTAGCCAGGAAGTAGTGGACGAAATGCTTTCCATCCTCTGTCTAGGACGGATTCAGGCAGAACCTTTTGTTTCCTGCTCTGAGAGCTGAGGGAGCGAGGCAAAGAAAGAGCGAGCATATGAGATAACAGTGGCGTCCCCAGTAAGGGTTGAGTGATCTACTTAGAAGGGCCATGGCAGGCCTGGCCAGCAGAAGCCAGATAGATGCCTGAGCATGCTGGCCGAGGACCAGACACCCCTTTAAATCTGTTACTATGGCTAATCTCTAATCTGGAGATTTACTATATCTGTTCCCCCTCTCCCTCTGTTTCTCTTTTTCCTCTCTGTTTCTACTTCTCAACATCTATAAATGGAGCAATCTGTGAGTATTTCAAAAATGCATTTATCCCCAAAATGTGTTATTAAAGACCATCTAATTCCCCTCACATCCCTCGGCTACTCCAGCCCCACCCCCTGACCAAGCCCAACAACACACACGCGTTTTTTTTTTTTTTTTTTTTTTTTTTTTTTTTTTTGCAGATGGTCACATAATGCACAATCAGCCAAACAAGACGGCTGATTTCAGGGTGGAATGTTGGACTCCCTCACTCTTGGAGGGCATCCTTGGTGGACATTGCTAGCTAGAAGCCATTAGATGTTAGCTGTGTGCAGTGAGCCAGCGCCAGTCACAACCAATCCCGAGTCTTCCTTTAACTGGACCGTGATCCAGTCCAAAAACTGGAGTGCCTGCCTGAAACAATGTAGTGGGATTGCAGAAAGACACACTGGCTGCCATGCATATATCAGGTGATTACCTCACACATCTTGCATCAAATAAAACCCTAAAAAGCACTTCTTTTCAAAGACCTTTTTTTGGTCTTTTAATGGATGTTGCAGTCAGAGGGTTGGTTTTAAAAGATGGTTTCCTTTTGCTGCCAACAAAAGCACCTTTCCCCCTGAAGCACTCAATACATGGCAGTCTTGAAACTTGCATGATGAAGACATGATGTGTCATAATAATTAGGAGGTGGACAAAGGATCGGCTGTTTAACATGGAAATTTATGCAGTCCCCTGTGTTTTCTATGAAGCTAAACTCTAGCATTTTCCTTTTTTTCTTCCAAGTCCAGATTCGTTCAATTCGTTTTCATCGTCCCTCCGTCTCAGATAGGCGAATGTTCACTGACACTAATGTGGCGCAGGTCAAGAGAGGAACGGTCCCACCTAATGTGCATCTTCATCTCTGCTCTCCTCTTCGCCACCACCAAAAAAAAAAAAAAAAAAAAAACAATGCTTCCCTCCTCCCTCATTCTCGCTTCCCCATACTTAGGCCCTCGCAGCAATTATGCCCAATCACAGGGCTTCAATAGGAAGCAACCAGGGCTTGTTTGTGCCTCTGCGGTCATTAAGAGGGGGGCGAAGAAAGGAATTAATGACTTAATTGAGGAGGAGAGAAAAGGGGGAAATCACACAGACTCTGGGAGCGGAGGGGAGAGTATGAATGGGGCGCCTGGAACGCTCCTGGAGCAGGGGATTGTGGGATTGCTGAAGTGTGTCAAGATTTTGGTCGTCCTCCAGAGCAGATGGCGGCTTGTCGTTCGCATACCATCTATTCTCCTCTTTGTCAACCCAGAACGGCTTCTTTTGTTCCTCCCCATTGCTTTGCTGCAAAAGTTCATGGGCAGAGAGAAAAAAAAAAACAAAAAAACAACAAAACAAAACTGAAACATTGGTCCAGTTTGCTCCAGATTAACAGTCTCAACGTCTCTCTCTGTCTCTCTCTCTCTCTCTCTCTCCCTCCTAAAGTTTTGACCAATTCAGAAAGGATGCTGTGTCTAAAGTGTTGGTGTGCCAGGCTTGGCACATTTCTATTCATTCCTCTCTAATGTGGCAGGGTCCCCCCACTGCCAAGCCTCCGCTCCTGCTCCACAGACTCCTGATTACTGTGGATAAACACGCAGGAGGAGATCCCCCTCCTCTCCTCCATCCACACCAACTGAGACTTGAAAGATACGCTACCTCCAGGAAAATCTGGCTCGCCTCGCTCTTGCAATTTCTCTTCCCATCCAAGATTTCAAACCGATAAAGTAATCAGGAGGAAACTGCAAAAAAACAGCTTGGTGACTATTCAACACTTGCCACACATGAAATTTTCCTCTTTGATTGTTGCAAAAAAAAAAAAAAAAGAAAGTGAAACGAGGACGGACGTTGCACTGTTAAGCCCCAGGGTCTGCAGAGCTGATGACACCAAGCTGAGGTGCTTTTAACAGTTTCCTTTTTTCTCTTTTTTTCTTTCATGTGTCCTGATTCCTGGAAGCATTCCTTCTGTAAACAACGACTGAAAAAAAAACAGGCTTATTTGGAAAATGGCTAGCACCTTTGCAGGGCTGAATAATTAATGTATGCTAATGCTAAAAATGTATTAGTTATTCAAATGTGATCCTTTTAGACAACAGAACTGTTTACCCCCTATTACTCCCTCTGATCGTCCACTCCAAAAGGGGAGCGCATAAAGAGAAGAAAGCAAAGGAAGGGATGAGTGTATGTGACACTAGCAGACACCAGCCAACACAACAAAGAAACACAGTGAGATTAGCATGACAGAGAATGCTAGCGCTTCACACATTAATACACAACATGAACTATAGCCATAACCCTCAGGGGCCCGATGCAATATTCATCTCCTCTACCTCCTCCTTCAATCTTTCTCTTTTCACACCTCTCTGTCATTTTACATTTTCTCCCCTCTCTCCGGTCTCTTCTGTCCTCTGCCTCTCTTTCCCACCCCTCTGCTCTTTCTCAGTAGACGTCTGAAGGGCCCTTCATCCCAGAGGAGATGGGGACTGGTCTTACCCGGGGCAGGGGCCACTGGGGGGAGCTGGCTCAGGAGGAAAGGAGAGGGCTCTCTGTCTGGAGTATGGTTATGTGTCTGAATGTTGGGAGAGGAGGAGGGCCTCCCATTGATAGATTAAGGACCAGGTTGGCTGTACTTGAGAACTATGGTTCTCTATCGCAGGAGGTGAGACTGGAGAGCCAGGTCACACATTAGCATGGGTTTTGTTTTCGGCTCGACCGTCCCAGACTCCGTCACTCAGTTGTATCACTAACAACCAGGGGGATGTAGAGGAGGGTAAAGCCATCGTCTTGTTTGCTGAGCAGTATTTGCACAGCGTGTTAGGCTTATGTAAAGTATGTAAATCTTTCTAACACACATTTATACTACGCAGACGGGGGATTGGCTAAAAGGATGCCCCTTTGCTACCTTTAAATATACTGTATGATCTCATACTGTTTCATAACTGAGAACCTTAGACCGCCACAGTATTAAATGTGATCCAGATAATCTAAACTGTAAAGGAGAAGTTTGATGATATTCACTGCCATTTACCACAATATTCGGGGTGTGAAAACTGCCCCTCTTCATGCGATACCGATGCACAAGACACCCTTTAGTGTTTCAAACATACCGGGCTTTCAGGTAACTACAATGTAAACCCATCTGTGTCAATGTAAAACACTCAGAGAAAGGGCTCTGGGAGTGTGGTGACGTAGTTTAAAGAGCTAAAGAACACACATAAGGCAGGTGGGAGTTGTGGTGGATGGGTCCAACAGGCACAGACCACTGTTCATGTCCCATGTGTTAAGTTTCACTTTCACTTTATAAACAGCTGTTCATGTCCCATGTTTACAATGTTAAGTTTCCTTTTCAGTTTACAAACAGTAATTTTAAGCCAAACCATGATGTTTTTTCCTAAACCTTACTAAGCGGTTTTGTTGCCTAAACCTGAGCAAGTGTTTTTGTTTGAATTCACATCATTAGCCACTGTCAGCATGTGATGAGGTGGGATGCAAATGTGTTGGAAAACGTGAAACAGGCACATCCCCATTATCATATCATATTATTCATAAAAATATGAAGGACTACAACTTCGTCGTGGGGGTGCTGGAGCCGATCTCAGCTGGCATTTGGCAAAGGCGGGGTACACCCTGGACAGGTCGCGAGTCCATCGCAGGGCATGTGGAGACAGACAACCATTCATGCTCACATCCACACCTACGGGCAATTTAGAGTCATCAATTAATCTGAACTGCATGTCTTTGGACTGTGGGAGGAAGCCGTAGAACTCGGAAAAAACCCAACTAATACGGACAACATGCAAACTCCACACAGAAGAGCCTTAAGCTGGATTTGAACCTGCGACCCTCTTGCTGTGAGGCAAAAGTGCTAACCACTGCACTTCATTATGAGCCAAACTTCATAATTAATGCAGATTGATTAAGCCGCCGACACACAAAAGTGCTACCCTTGGTTTGGCGCACCTCACAACGTTCAAATCATTTCAACGTTGACCTTGGTTGCTGCTGACCTTTCAAAGGGCAACCAATGACATAACAGCTGCTGCTGCTGTTGTTGCCTAGGAACTAGGGATGTTAATTTTGAAAAAAAAAAAAAAAATTAACTGTTATCTGACTCTTGTTATCCGACAAGATTAGTGCATCTAATGTAGCAGTGCACCAGCTGCAGTGTATGAGCACAGCAGACAACTGAGTCTCCAGTTCACCATCATGGAGCGTTAGCAGCCACGTTGCTGTATCTAGTGTCACGGACACGCAGCCACTTTCCCAGTAAAAGTCCACCACCATCATTTAGTTTAGCAGGTTGTCAACTGTGTCTTCCTGCCGTAACGATACTCTGTCGCCTGGTGTAACTTTGTTTTTGCGATTTAGCGATTGTCCGACAGACTGCGTGTGCTATGTTACCAGCTGTAGCGCTGGAAACTTCATGCTTCCCGTAGTCACACATGAGCTCTGCCAGCGTGGCGTAACTTAAGCGAGTTTTCAACAAACCGCGTGTGTGTGGCAGCAGTGGGTATGGGTTTGTCGGTGGAGTTATAACTGTGTACATAGCTGTAGCAGACAGTGTGTATACAGTTTAATTGTCAGTGAATAAATGCTACTAGGCTACATCTGTCGCTCTGTGCTTCGCTCAAGACCGGAACCAACTTCCTGTATCTGTAACGCCGACTCAGACTCTCTTAAGGTGGGCTCTTAAGATGGACCAGCTTTTCTCCTTAAACTAACAAGCTGCTCCTTTGAGCTTTGCTCAGCTTTTTGATTAATTATTAATATTTCTTTTAACCCTTTGACTGATAGCATTAATCGGTTAGAATTCTCAATGTCGGTTAACGGTTAAATTGTTAATCAATAACATCCTGACTAGGAACAGCGAATGGTGTTCCATGCACATTTTTTGATGTATTATACCTGCGTTGCACTTAACCTCTCTAAGGTTCTGCTCTCTACCTCGCAGTGAGGAAAGAGCAAATTTCTTATCATGTGAAGGCGGCTTTACAGATCTTTTGGTTGTCTTATACTGTATGAAGCCACTCTTGCTCAGTGATGCGGTAGCCTACTAGAGAAAAAGACAAAATATAAGTAGTAACAGCATCATTTCACATTAAAAGCTGTGATTTCATCTTCAGGAAAAGTTGTTGACAATGCATAAAGTATGCATGGTTGACAGTAGAATTGGCGATTTCATGTCTGTGATTGACTCGGGTTTGTTGGTACGTTTGGTTTGGAATAGTTGTAGTAATATACACCCTTCATAAGCAAGAAGAAACTGATAAATCTGATTCTAAATCTGAAATGAGCAAACACAAATTAGGACCCTGGTTTATTACAGTGTGGATTTTAGATTTTTAGATTTTTCCAAAGTAAGCAAGTAGCTGGCATCAGGGAACACAGCAACATCCTGTCTGATGTCCCAGATTAGCTAACTTGTTTTACAGTCGTATAATTACCGACAGGAGTGATTCAAAACTACGAGTGAGAAATCTAAAGGACATCATTTTGAAACCTCATGTTAACATAAGATGATTTGCCTCGCAAGGACCACGGAGTCAAGTCATAAATTACTCATGTTAATTTTTATCCCTACTTTTCTGCAACTTACCCAACTATATCTTTAAAAATTAACCCCAGGATTTGGTTCACTCCATTATCTGCCATCAAAATTTTAATACTTGAGAGAATATTTGCATGAATGAGACACGCCATGGTGGCTGAGGTTGTGTTCAGCGGTCACAATATCTTTTCAAGGGTCTTTTAAAACATATTTTCATGCCAGCTCCCATCCGTGAGCCGCTTTCATTTGTGAGTCAGCGGAGCTAAGACCGCCTGAAGCAAGCTCCTCAAGGTGATCCAGTCTGGGAATGTCTTTGAACCTCCCCAAAGCTACGCCTGCCTGCACAAAAGATCAATGCGTCTGCGAAAATGCAAGCGCAGTTGAGTTTCGCCCCCCTCCTCCTACTCTACTCATCAAAGATGAGCTTGAATTAGGTGCAATTAAGGTATTTCCACAGCCACCATAAAACAAAAACCACATGATAGGAGAGCCGTGGCTTCACCATTACCAACAAGCGCCCGCAAACTTCACACATTTTTACTTCGCAGCAACAAGGTCAAAGATGTGAAGCTGACCTGTTTTTTTTTTTTTTTTAAACGTACATGCCAATCACGACAAACAGTGAAATCCAACTAAGGGGTTTTGAAACAAAGTCATTTAAACGCTGAAAGCTATAGACCCCCTCCTCCATTTCCCCTTTTGATAATGATATCAGTAATAGAGTCTTTTGTTTGATAATGAGAGCTGCTATTTCTGATAGAGAATAATAATACATAGCTATTACAGTTTCATCTGTTGGGATCGAATGAATAACAATGCTTCGTGCGATATTCAGCGACGCACTGAAACACATATTCTGTAATTGTGGGGTTGATATTGAAGTGGCCGGCCACCTCGGTCAGGCAGCATGGAGAGGAAAGCAAAGGTCCTTGGAGTTATTGTTACGGGTGTAACAATGAAGTCGATTTGGAGTGTTAATCATACGCTTTAGTCCAGCGATAAAGTCCTGGCTGTGTTCACCCTTTGATGAGACTGTTTTGATGCTAATTGTACAGTGGAATAATAATTAAGTTAATGACACGGACATTTAAGAGAACATGTTTGTGGTGCTGAGAAAGACTGGCACTCATAATGAGTGACTCAGTCCTCGCTGTTTACAAAAACTGGGAGAGGTCGAGATCACAATTCACTGTGATAATTATAGTACAAATCTTGCAATACGGATGTTAAGAGAAAACAAAGTTTTAGCACACACGATATAAGAAAGATTCTGAGAGTAAATCTACAAGGGATCAGGGCTGGGACGATATATCTGTCTCCCGATTTGATACTATCACAATACTTGGGTGCCGATTTGATATGCATTATGATTTTGTATTGTGAGTCTAGAGTATTGTGAGAATACTTTTTTAACACTGGACCATGGGAAAAAGTTTTTCATTTTTATTGATAGTGATAGCTGTGAAATGGGGAGACAGAGGGGATAACAGGCAACAAAGGGCTCCGGGCAGGATTTGAACCCGGGACCACTGCAGCAAGGACTTCAGCCTTTGGCACATGGAGCGCCTGCTGTACCAACTGGAGTCAAATATATTAGTCATTGTCAGGCATTATTTATAATAAATATTATATAATTTCTCTCACAGATAAGTGGTATTTTCTTTTTAATTTATAAAGGGCATGTAATGTTTTATACTTCTGGTGAATATCAATCAGTCTTCCATATACAGTATGTATGTTGTATATACAGTCTCTACCTTATGTTGAAAACCGGATGTTGTCACACGTATGCTGCTGCTCACTTCGCCAAGTCTATCACTACATCTCCTATTAGCTCCGTTCTCTTTATACATCCGTGGTCAGCTCCATGGGGGCCGTTTGAATGCATTTAACATAAACATCAGTATATGGGCGCTAGAGGTAAGATCTTAAGCCCGAGTCCGAGCCCGAGCCCGACCGTCGGGCTCAGACTCGATGTCAATTATTACGTTCAGGTCGGGCCCGGGCTTCTCTCTCGCTAACTTTTTAAAAAAAAATTTAATAAATATATATGTATACTAAAACGATGTATGGATATTAAACTAAGGAATACTTGTTATAAAATAAATAATTTGGATAAAACAGAGAAGGCGCTGTATGGTAAGATATAAATGTTTAGCATCTTACAGTCTTGTTTAACTGGGAGAATTCGTTACAAAAGACAGGCTTTAATTTGTTATCATTATGCACAGGCGTCGTCACAAATGTGATCACACAAATCGCAACCAGTCCCTTTTCCCGGAGCAGTGCTCTGTCCGGGTCTGACTGACGCATCCCCTCCCTTTCCTCCTCCTCCTGAGTCCTCACAAATAAAATATAAAATTTCGGGTTTGTTTCGGGCTCGGGCCTGCAAATCAAGTTAATTGATCGGGCTCGGGCCGGGTCGGGCTTTAATACCCGCGGGCCTGGGTCGGGTCGGGCTGGATTTTTTTAGGCCCGATCTTACCTCTAATGGGCGCTCTATGGTTGTAGCATCAGCTGATTTGACAACCGAGAGGTTAAAAGAAATATTAGTAATTAAATAAAAAGTTAAGCAAAACTCAGAGGAGCTGCTTGTCACTGGTGAACTTTAGCCCACCTTAAGAGACTCTGAGCCAGAGTTGTTGCTAGCTTCGGGGCTAACCCCCTTCACTTCAATGAGCAGATGGCTAGCAAGCAAGACTGAGGAGTTGTAGCATTTATTCACTACCAAATAAACTGTGCACACACTGCACTGCTATGTTCACAGCTATAACTGATAGCTTCATACTCACCATCTGTCACACACGTACGGTCGGTCAGACACTCGTTAACATTACAAGTACGCCAGGCAGACACATAGCTGACAACCTCGCAGCTAAACTAAATGATATGGTGGAGACTTTTAGTGGGAAAGTGGCTGCATTTGTCCAAGACAATACACGCAGCGTCATGGCTGCGGCTGCGGTTGAACTGGAGACTCAGTTGTCTGTTTTGCGCATAAACTGCAGCTGGTGGTAAATGATGGATTTAACCTGTTTGTGTATCTGCTTATCGTTGCAGCTGGGTGTCTTGTTAGAGACTACAACCACAGCACCGCTGCGTGCAATCCACTATAATCTTGGCAGTTAACGGTTAATGATCGCTTAATGAGGGTCGGCTATCGGTCAGGCAAAAATTTCAAAATTAGCATTCCTAAAATCTCCTCTAAAATTCCTTTTTAAAAGTTGAAGCATGACCAGTTTTCGTTTTCCGCAGCAACCTGTGAGAGCGAAAAGCTGAAAGACAAAAAACTGCAACAAATTGACAACTTTCTGTTGCTCCCGCCGCCTGCCAACTCCAATGACTCCAGCTGCGACTGCCAAAACACTGATTCACAATCTGACAAAACTGGATGATGACAAAAAAGCACATTCTTAACTCAAAACACTGTGCTGATGCTTGAGATAGAATTTCTCTCCTTTGTGGGATGGATGATAATAGGTGAAAACAAAGAAGCGGGGTGTAAAATGCTTCAGCTGAGCGTGATTACAGCTGTGGCCATCATTAGGCAGCCTCTTTAATGTAATTGATGGAGTGGATTCTCATAGCAGACCTCAATAGACTGGGCAGGGTCTCCTCGTTTATTTGGACTCATCTGCATTTGGTCCGCACGTGCGCGTGCTTATGTGTGTGTGTTTTTCTGTGTGTGCGGTAGTGTGTGTGCGCACGCATGCATGCATGCAGGCATGGGGTAGAGCCAGAGTGTGCAATAATTACGACTTCACACTCTTCAGACACTTAGAGAAAAGAGCAAAACAAAGCGCAGTAATCAGTGTGTGTGTGCGTTGGTGTGTGCGTTGGTGTGTGTGTGTGTGTGTGGTTTGGTACATTCTAAGTGCAATTGTGCAAATGTAGTCTCGGTGTCTACATGTGTTTGCGCACACAAGCTTGTGTGAATGATTGTGCAGTTACTGTGCACAAGTGAGTGTGTGTGTGTGTGTGTATGTGTGTGTGTGTGTGTGTGAGCGCGAGACGGAGAGACTGTTTGCATTTGCTCAAGGATCCTGACCCTTCAGAAATGACACGTTTTCTCTATCTACCCCATCCTTTCCCCACACATTAGGTGCTTACAAAAGACAGAGCACTAATGCATCATCTAATTGGCCTAGGCTCCTGCCTCTGCCTCTCCCTCCATCACTCTATTAGCTCAGTAATTACCCATATGCCTCAGCGAGGCGGGCGTCCAGATAATGGCCGCCTCAAGGGCCCTTGAGCGCGGCAGAGAGGGGCCGCAGTCTGTCGCCGCGGGAACACAGCGAGCTCTCCAAACTATCCCAGCACCGCACTGGGAAAAACACAATGGGGAAGGAGTTTGGCAACTTCGTCCCCCCCCCCCCCCCAAAAAAAAAAAAAAAAAAAGTTATGAGTTGAGGGAGTGGAGATGCAAATTGGATGCTGTGTATTTAGCTAATTGTGTGTGGGAATCCAAGACATACTTTTAGATTTCTTTAAAGGAGAGGGAGGGAGCTTTACACACTGAACGAAGCCACATAACAAGTTTTGTCCTATGTCAGTGTTCCCAAAACAGGAAGTCATGTGCTCTGTGTGAAGAGGACGGGTTAGCAATGTCACAATACTGGAATTTCTAACTTCGATACGATACCTTGAAACATGACGATATTCGATACCACAGGGAAAATTAACACAACATTGAGGGCCTACAATTTTAGATTTTTAAGCAGCTGCCACCGTGTATTGATACTGCAAAAATGAGTTTTGAAACCATTTAAAATATTCAGTATCAATGCTTTGATATTATTGACAACACATCAAAAACAGCCCTGCTTTAAAATGTAAAACTCTGACGTTGTTGGAGACATGTTGTTTCAGGTACTGCTAAAACATATAATTTTTCAGGAAGGCCAGTCTGAGTAAGAGATCCATGGGTTTATTGGATTTTGCAACTCTTGAAAGTTATCACAACTGCGAATAGTTTATCCGTAGTCTACCTAGAATGTGCACTTGCGCCTATTTTATTGGCCATGCCAGATGATGTCATGTCTGCGTCAAATGTTGAGCCAGGTTTAGCTTTTTTGATGGACAACCCTGATATTTTTGAGTCCTCTGCTTGGGCATTTGCTGTGTTGGTGGACTGGCCTCATTCAAATGATTCATACAGGATTAAAGTCGGTCTGCATCCTGTCACAGACCTGCTATTAAAATTAGCCTGTAACCATAATTTTTTCCTATCCTTATCAATACCGTAGTTGACGTGTGCATATATTGTAGAAAGCATGAATGTGAAAATGTTGTCAGCTTGGGAATGCAGAATCATCCAGTATCAGTGCTGTAGTCTGGTAATGGTTGAATACTCCCATACCGTCAGAGGTCACCTTAACGAAATATTTTCCGTCATTGACTGAATTTATTTTTTTTTTTTAACCATGACAGAAAAATCTGGAGGAGGCCCTGGAGCATGTCTGACCATGGGGGTCGCAGCATGGTGCCGATCCAGCTGTGCCGCTGGTGCAGAAGGAACGCACGCTGTGGGATTTCCTCCTGGCGAAGTGAGTGCTTGCAGGGTCAGTAAATCCCACGTTTAGAGAACCTGGTAAATCCAGTCTCCAGTGTGGCAGCAGAGCCAAGGGTCAGCCTTCAGAACAAATTGAAAACGGCCATGACAAATCGTGTGTCCGAGGAAATAACTTTCATCTGCTACTGTGTGTGGACGTGAAAAGTGACCAGCAGGTTGGGCTCATGTCTATGTTCATCTTTTCTCTCCATGCCCTTATAAATGCATAATCTTTAAGCTTGTTCTGTATATTAATTATTAAAAAACACACACAGCGACACATACGGCGAGTGCCATGCCGTGTGCTCCTCAGCGAGTCCAATAGGCCTACTCTAAATTTGGTGAAAAAAGATAGGACTGTGTATGAACACTGGATATTTTGCAGCAGACAAGCGCAAACTGCACAGATAGCGGAGAGGAGATATTCACCGAATTTGACAAAAAGTATACTGGATTAGAATCACAGACTGCCTTTAAATAGGCTAATGCCTTCTTGTCATTGAAAAATGAAAATAATGAGTAATAATAGATGTCAACCCTGTCCATCAAAATGGACAATGAGAATGTCCATCGTAACGACTGCACACCATACGTACAGTGATCGGTGATTCTATATACTGGTCTAAGCCATTCCTTTGTAGCACACTGTAAAAGATCAAGTGAAAAAATCCATTGTCCTATTCTGTTTACATGCATATCCAAAACTCATGTTGTGAGTTTTGTATAAAGACTTGCATCGCCTCTGTCTTCCTCTCTGACAATCGCTCTCTCCTTCGTGTCTAAATCTCTCCATTTGACATCCTTTTGAAAATGGAAATCATAATTCTCCAATCTTCGATCTTCAGCCTCTTAATTGAAATCACATAATCTGTCACAGAATAGAAACGGCTGCCCTCATCCCATCCCCAGATGACACTTCCGAAAGAGTACAACAAAGAGCTTCTTAAATAATTCCCTCGCTCTCTGCATCATATAATATGGATTACAGAGCGCTCTCCCTCTCCACCTCTCTCCACCTCCCGCTCTTGCTCCCTCAATCTGGGATGTGATCTCATCCCTCCATCCTACCCAAGGCAGATTTTGGGACACTCAAGCTGACCAGGCAGCATTATCTGTTTTTAAAATCAGATAAATATATAAATAAAGCATCCAGCAGTAATGCTAATATATGCCCTAAGAGGGTCTAAGGCTTCAGATCTCTGGACTTAATCTGGGTTTTGGGAAGGTATCTTCCCTTGGCCGTTCAGAGATTTGCGAGATCACTGTCAGTCGTGGGCCGGCTGAATTATCTTTGCGTATTGTGTTAATCTGTTGGCATGCAGATTGTGGTGGACTAAGGTTCAAGTGGGAAGGATTAGGGGAGATCTGAGCAAAGCTGATGCAGGCAGCCTTCTCAAAAACGGTCCATGCGTTCGGGCCCCTCTGTGGGGTTTTTTGCACACTGACCAAAGGGACCACTGAAGCATGCTCTCGCTCCCTCTCTCTCATACACACTCACACACAAAGATACACACAAATCGCCTTCATTCCTCCCTCTCCATTCCAGATAATTCCCCTCTTAAAATCTCCCCTCAGACCAACCACTGTGAGTGCAGGACCCAAAATGCAAAAACCAGTGGCCATGCCCACTCTACAAATCCCAAAACCTTTTAGAGCTACTTGACAGAGAGAAATCCATCTGGAGAGGATATCCACCGTCCATTACTTAGAGACTAATGTCTAGTTTTAACTCAGCAGTATTTATTTACATCACAGCATCAAAATAAAGCAAATTTTTATGCCCCAAACTCACCCTGGTAATACCTTATTAAGATGCTTCTAACACAGAGCCTGAACATGGGCAAGGTTTGTAACTTTAATTGTTCACTGTCAGTTCAATAACCCAGCACTTTGTGTCAGACTCTCCATGATTATCTCTGGAGAGTGATAAAATCACTTCAGGTAAATGAGTGATTGGACTGGAGGACCGCTGAAGTACAACTTAGCAGTCCTTTAGCAGCTTCTGTTTGCTAAATGGAGCCGTGGAGTTGGGAGTATGAAGAGGCTGGAGGGGTCAGAGGGGTCCATATGGACCAGCACTTGGACGACTCTCGGAGAGACGAGCAACCAATCACGTTCTCTACAAATCCTCGACCCAGAGATCCAGCAGGAGAGCCTTGATTTCGTTTCCACCAATCACTTGCCTTCAATGAAAGCTAATTGAACAGTTCTAATCTCTAAAATCGTTTTATTTGGTTTAAGTTCTCGGTGACAGGAATAACAGCGTTGGAGGTGCACTTGCCTTTATGGAAATGGAAGAATAAAATCTCATTATGTCGTCCAGACTTAACGGCCTGCTTAGATTTGTAGGGAGATGCGAGGGATAAAAACACAGCTCTTGCACCAAATGACACACATACTAATGTATGAATTTATATGTAATATACCCTCAGAACACTGTGTTTTTGGGACTAATGAGTCCACTAACCAAGACACTGAAACAGAGAAATCATGGTTACATCTAGTTTAATCAGCCAGAAGTCTTCGTTTGGGTTCCTACTCACAATCCTGCTCTATTAGAGGCAGAATCTTCTGGGTCTTTCTGCCTGCGTTGATGCGGTTAATAGGTCTCTAATATGGTAATTGTCTGGTCAGGGAGGAAGGAGACCAAAAAATTTTAATTAAGGAGCGAATAGGTTTTTTTTTTTTTTTTCCGTCCTCACTTTGTTTGTACTCCAGCCCTTAAATTATCTTCCAGATATCAAGACTTCCAGAGCAGTTGTTTTGTCATCTCTCCAATTAAAACAAGCGGACCGTTGGGAGGAAGTCACCGGCTAATTTCTTTTTTCCGTTTGAGATCCATGAGCGAGTAATATGGACACTAATAAAATCTGATTAGTGGTAGCCACAGGACTTCTTGATTGATTCTTGTCAGAGATTTTTTGCCATAAATGTAATTAGGTTCAACTCCTGATGCTAATGTAGCTCCTCATTTCATCACTACAGCATCAGTTTGCTCTGCTCGTACTCATCACTAATGTTGTAATATTACCACCAATTATTACTGCTTTCCTTTCCTAAACAAATCTTAAATGCATCTATAAATGATCGAGCAGAGCAGAGGGGAAATGTGAAACATTACAAATACTTGTAAGTCTGGCAGAGAAGTTACAAAGAAAGACAAAAGCTTGATTAGCATTCATGTCAACAATTAAAGCAGGAGTATTCATAAAGGGAAGGATCTTATTAGCTGGAGAAAAACAGAATGAGACGGACCATTTCTCGGCTGCTTAAGCCTCAGGATTACTCAACCTTTGGTGGCACAGAGGAACAATGTGGCTTTTAAAAACCCATTTTGGAGAGAAGCATTTGGCGGACAATTATATGCCGCTAAGCTGTTTAATAGGTGGTCGGGAAGAGGTCTTTAAGATCCTCATTCAGGACGAGCGATCTGGGCCGCGGCGTTTGAGGCATCTCGGAGAGTGTGTGTCTGCGGCGTGTATGGGGGGGTATGAGAGGGGTTTTAGGAAGAGCCTGACATAAGAAAGGACAGAGGGAGAGGGAGAGTTTTAAGCCTGCTAAGCAGATCAGTGTCTTTGTGTGCGGTCAACAGAGGCACTTGAAACTTTTTGTGAGCCCCAGCTGTCTGGAGCTAATTTTTTTTTAAATTTCTTTTGTACAAAGACGAGGAAAAGACAGAAGAAGGGCATTTCTGAAATACTTACAAATCTTTTATGTGCTTGTACACATGTTGAAATATTTAGCTGCAAAAATGTTATATATCAAGTGACATTAAGCATTGTAACCGATAAGCACTATCCCTTAAACAGTTGAAAGAAATATTAATATTTCATTTATAAGCTGTGCAAAACTCAGAGGAGCAGCTTGTCACTTAAAGAGAAAAGCTGGTCCACATTAAGAGCCCACCTTAAGAGTGTCTGAGCCGGAGTGACAGATTCAGGAAGCTGAGCTGAGGAGTTGTAGCCTGGTAGCATTTATTCACCAACAAATAAACTGTACACACACTGTCTGCTACAGCTACGTTCACAGCTATAACGCCACCGACAAACCCACACTCACTGCTGCCACACACATGCGGTCTGTTGGAAACTTGCAAAAGTGACATGGTGCTGACAGACCGTATGTGTGTGGCAGGAAGCCAGCGGTAATGCTAGAGCTGCTAACGTAGCATAAACACACACACTGTCAGACATTCGCTATTGTTACACCGGGCAGACACCCAGCTAACACCCTGCTAAACTAAATGGGTGGTGGAGAGTTATTTGAATAGTTAGTGGCAGCATTAACAAGGGTTGGTTATCCGTTAAGAAAAAACATGTAAATCTAAATTACTATCCCCAGTATTATGGGGATAGTAAAGGGTAAAGGGTCCATGAGGGAGGGAAAACTGAACTGAGGGATCAAGAAAGAGATAAAGATAAAACACAAACTGATGAGTAAAGTTATTCATGAGACATTTAAGTGAGGTGAAATCTGAATGAACAGATAAAATGTTAACTGTTTCTGACCCCTTTTGACTCCTTAAAGCAGCCTGTTTGTGTTTACGGATTGATTTAAAAAAAAAAAAAAAAAAAGAGACAAAAAAGTCAATAATCTGTTTTCCCAAACGATTTTTAATCACCCTTTCAAATATTTGTGCCGTCGCTTGTGTGGAGTCGTGTCCTTTAGGATTTGAGATGGCCACAAACAACAGGAGGAGAAAAAAAAAGGCACCACCAGAAAAAAAAAAGATCAACAAACAGGCGAAGCATAGAGACAGAACAGTTTGAGGATGAACGCTGCTAATCCTGACCTCGGCTAATGCTAATGCAAATGCATGTTTATCAAATATGTAATCGACATTAGTTAGAAAAACAAGGGTCTGCCAGCACTCTGCTCTTTGTTCCGTGATTGTGGAAGAGGGAGATTAAGATGGGCTTTAGTGATGCTCAGATGGATGGAAGGAGAGAGGGATGGAGGGACGGCTGGATGCACTCATGCTCACTGTCAAGAAAAGAAGTGAACCTTTGCAGTCGAATCTGTTCCTCTTTTTCATTTGAGCTCAGTGGAACTGCATCCAGACAGTGTTGGCAATCTTTGCACCTGATTGCAATTTAGTTTCAGTCATTTGACAGAAGTGTGGATTAGTTTTAGTCATTTTCGTTTTTGCTAAATTTAGTCTAGTTTCAGTCAACAAAAATGAATGACTTGTTCTTTAATTTGGTTCTAATTTTCAACAATGAAATTTCAGTCTCATTTTTATGCATTTTTTCTGTATTATAATCATTTGATGCTACAGCTGTCCATCTTGTGTAACACTTCGGGGGAGATATTGGCAGAAATGGAATATTATATTAATAAGTAGTTTCATTAGTGTATAATCACCTGAAAATATGAATCTTTGTGTTTTCGTAACCATAGAATGAGCAGTTTATATATACAAATGGAGCAAGTCCTCTTGACTCCTTCATGTCCCACCACCATGTTTCTACAGTGGCCCAGAACCGACAAACACTGGAAAATTCAGCTGGTTGCAATCTGCAACCTCACAGCTAGATGCTGCCAGATCCTACACACTGCATCTTTAAAGGAATAGTTCAACATTTTGCCAAACAGGCTGCGCTTGTTTTCTGGCATAGAGTGAGTTGAGAGGATTGATATCACTCTCGTATCTGTCTATTAAATATAAGTCTAGCGGCAGCAGCCTGTTAGCATTGCTCAGTACAAAGTTAGGAAACAAGGGGAAGCTGCTAGCCTGACTCTGTCCAAAAGACACAAAATCCAACTACGAGCACCTTTTAACTAATTACTAATTAACATGTTATATCTTGTTTATAGGTGGGTTATAAATAGGACAATTTCTTAATTCTATTAAACAAGATATTTTGGTTTCGTTAGTGAGGCTGTATGTTGTTACCTTTAGACATAGCCAGGCTAGCTGCAGTTTTAAAAGCTTGAGTGTGGCCTTTTGGCCATTGCCATCTTGGATTTTTGCAACCAGAAGTGACACGAGCGGGTGGAGCTAAATACAACCGAATGCTGAATACGATATTTTTATGCAACCAAAAAGGTTATAATTAACTTTTATGAACTGAAAACACACCGTGAAAGAGTTAAAGTTCAAAGACACGGTCAACTCCAAGACCAGACAACGGCGTGGTAGCAAACTGTCAATCACAAAGTAGCCACGCCCTAAAGCATCTGTTGCTAAATGAACATGATGCTGTATCGAAGAAGATGTGAAACTAGCGATTGAGACCATAAACTCACGTTAACAATGTTTACTGAGGTAATAAATAAAGTCAGAATTAGGCTCATTTTCTCATAGACTTCTATACAATCAGACTTCTTTTTGCAACCAGAGGAGTCGCCCCCTGCTGGATGTTAGAAAGAACGACAGTTTAAGGCACTTCTACATTGGCTTCACTTTTCAGACCCGGAGGTTGTCCCCTGGTTACAACATACAAGTTACTTTTTTATTTAGATTTTGTCTCATTTTCATCATGGAAAAAGGCTGTCAATAAATATTTTTCATCAGTTTGCGTTAATGAAAGTGACACTCCACCCAACTTGTGTACCACATTTTTCGCATTATAAGGTGCACTTAGATAGTCCTTTATTAGTCCCACAGTGGGGAAATTCAGTTTTACACTCTGTTGTTCACACAGTACATATACATGTCAATGGAGAGATGTCAGAGTGAGGGGGCTGCTCCTGACAAGCGCCCAGAGCAGTTGGGGGTTTGGTGCCTTGCTCAGGGGCACCTCGGCAGTGCCCAAGAGGTAAACTGGCACCTCTCCAGCAACCAGTTGGTCTTGGTCCATGGGGGATTTGAACCCGGGTCCTCCACATCCTAACCCAAGTCCTTACGGACTGAGCTACTGCCGCCCCTTAAAATCCTTTAATTTTCTCAAAAATAAACAGTGCGCCTTATAATCCTGCGCGCCTTATGTATCAATTGTGGTTGTGCTTACTGACCTCGAACGAATTTTATGTGGTACAGGGCGCTCAAAAATCTGTCAAAATGTTTTATTACGACTTTGGTAAGCTACAAAGCTGCACCGCTGGATGGATTGTCGGGGCTTTACGGCACTCATCGACACTGTCAAAACGAAAGTGAAGAAAACTAATTCGGAGCTTGCCATCATTCCGGGTGGATTAACTAAAGAACTGCAACCACTAGATATTGGTGTCAGCAGGTCGTTCAAAGTTAAATTGCCAGCGCTGTATGTATGAAAATAGAGATGTTCATTGATAATGCGCCTTATAATCCGATGCGCCTTATAGTGCGAAAAATCTCCAGTCCATCTTTTGTTTGTAGATGTTACACATAAAGCCCACTGTACATTACACGTCACACATTGTCCTGTGTTATTGGGGAGTGTTGTCAGTAGTGTTGCGGGGCAGTTTTAGTAGTTAAATGTTTACAGGATGACACTGGGGCACAACTCTTGCCAGTTTGTGCCTCCCCTGGGCACCCGGAGAAACAGAGGTAACCTATTTTCTTTGGCAAGGTTGAGCAGTCACACTGAGACTGTGTTTGTGTTGTTGGATTTCATTGCTCCTTTAGGCTCTCTTACCTTACATCTCTCTTTTCTCCACTTAGTAACATCTCTTTCTTTTTTTTCTCTGTTAACCAACACTTCTGTCTCCTCTTCTGCTCTTTCTTCGTTGTTCTCCATGTTTCCTTATTCCCCCTTGGCCTCCTCTTTCCTCCTCTCCCTCCATCCACTGTCACACAGGGATAAAGGAGAGGTCTTGCTGTGCTGTGTTTGCCTGCTTGGTTGCAGGGTTTGTTGTTAGTAAATGAGGTCATTAGAAGACACTCTGACCTAACCAAAGGCATTTGTTCTGCATGCTTTATTTTTTTACCCTCCTTTTCTCAGTATAAATATACACCTTTGATGGAACAGCCAGATGCTGGGATCATTAACATGTCATTATATCATCCGACAAATTAGGGTGAAAAATTCCTTTCCATATTCCTTTCACCTCTCTAAGCGTTAGATACAATGATAACTAAATATACACCCAGTGTCTATTCTTTGTCACACACTTTCAGACATTATCTCCATCCTCTCCTGACCTCTTCCCATCGCTGTGATGTTTTAGTACATCTTGCAGCAGGGTGACACCTCCAGGCGAGCCTCAGAGCCTTTGGGTCTACTCTGTGTGGCATGTAGCCAGATCCTTGATGACACCTGTGAGCCTTGGCAGAGCTCCTGGTTTACAGTAGCTGTTAGCAGGCTTTTATGTCAAACAAAACACCAACACAATGTGTTCTCTCTCACTGTACCTCACCGATCCCCCATCCCCCAAATGACTCCAGCCCACTTCCTCCTGCACTCAGAGTGGTCGCGGCTCTTACTGCAATCATATGCTACTGTAAACACCGCCAGTGAATCAGTCTTTTTCTCGCCGTGTCAACGGGTTTTAATTAGCGGTGAATGTCAAGGATGTCTGCTGGGTCCACCTCATTTCTCTCAGAGCCAAACTCATTTCTTGTGTTGTGTAACATTCATCCCCCATTGTCCGAGCGCACTCATAAACATACTTCATACGCAACATCTCTGAAGTGTATTCCATTGTTCCTCAAGTGGGGAGACGAGTGTTGCTGCTCTCCAAATGGACATTGGCGCATCTCCTGAAACAATACGGTTCCCCCACACCACATTGCTCGCATGCGTTTAAAAACGCCAGACCTTGACCACTTACGCCTGGAAAGAAAATTACCTGAGCACAAAGCGGGAGCTCTTGTCTACACCCTAAAACACATCATAGCACTCTTGTCATTGCAAGTGGAGGGTCTATTATAAACAATTATTTTAGCCCTTCACGGACAGTTTGGTCTTTGTGATGCATTGTGTTTTTGAGCGAAGAAGTATAGGCAGTAATCAATGGAGGAGCCGTACGGTCAAGGTAAGGCTGCCGGGTGATCTAAACGCATACATGCGTGGGAGGGAGAGAGGGGCACTGTGAGTAAGATGCTGATGTATGATGTATTGTATGCATGAAGACAGAGAATAGCACGACAACGGTTTCTGACTGGCTGGCAGGTGTCCGTTAAAATTGTATATGACACAACTCCTCAAACGGTTCTTCCGGCGAGACATTTATTTCAGGTAATCATAGCAATATTTTCGTTTGTTCTGACTAGGGATGTCACAATACCATAAATGTAGTATTCGGTACTAATACCAGTGAAATTCCCCAACTCTCTATACCAGTTTGATACCACTGTAAAAAAACAGAAGTAAAACATTGAATTTTAAATTCTTTTATTACTGTTTGCATACTGGTTTTTGTTAGGAAGTTAAACAGGTCATAATACCCTCTTTATTATCTATTTTATATCGCTATGAAAACATCGCCTTAAAAAAACTGCACTTTCTTGCCAAGAACTACATTTTACATTTGAACACAACATTATTCTTAGCACATTATTATTAGCATTTTTATATAGCATTTTTACATCGTACTGTAAATCAATGGCACCTCCCGTCAGCGTTAGCTTTGAGCTCCATGCAGGACTGGCTGTCCTGCTGATTTCAACACGGACTTGTTCTCAGTGTAGCAATATCAGGACAAAAATAGAGTGCATCCCCTGGATGCTTTGACAGTGAGTTTATAGTTACCACACATTTTTTATTGTCCATGATGATGGACGGTGTTGTTCTCGAGCCCTGGCGGTACTTACGGTACCTGCGGTAAAAACAAGTATTGGTACTGAAGTATCGGTTCTCATGACATCCCTAATTCTGGTGGGTTAAATGTAACTAACCATAGATTAAAATGACAACAAGCAAATACTAAAAAAAAAAATGGATGGTAATTTGAAGCAAGGAAGGATGTTAATAATTAACCGTTTAACCGATAATTAAGCATTGTAACCAATTAACACTATTGGTTAAACGGTTAAAAGAAATGATAATTAATTAAAAAGCTGAAAAAATGCAGAGGAATGGCTCGTCACTTTCAGGAGAAAAGCTGGTCCATTTTAAGAGAGAGCCAGTGCAGATACAGGAAGTCGGCTCTGGATTTCCAGCTGAGGAGTTGTAGCTTGTAACCTCATAGCATTTATTCACTGAAAAATAAACTGCACACACACTGTCTGCTACAGCTACGTTCACAGCTATAATGTCCGCAACAAACCCACACTCACCGCCGCCACACACACATGGTCTGTCGGAAACTCGTTGAAGTTATGCTACAGTGGGCACGAAGCCACCGACAACGCTAGCAGCTAGCAGCTAGCAGCTGTTTTGGGCATACAGCTGACAACCTGCTAAAGTAAACTGAATGTGTGGTGGAGACTTTAATTTTGGAAGTGGCTGCATGTCCGCAACACTACACACAGCACTGCTGCTAATGCTCCTGGCTTGTGAACCGGAGACAGTGAACGCAGCACCGTGGCTGCTACAGTCATTCTCCTGATAGTGAATTGCTGACTCAGTTGTCTGTTGCGCTCATATTCTGCAGCAGGCGTACCGCTGCATTTGAGGCACAGATCTTGTCGGTTAACAGTTAATTATTGGTTAATGAGGGCTGGCTATCGGTTCAGAAGTTTTTTCAAACTTAGCACCCCTAGATACAAGCTTCTAGTTTTAAGCAGCAATGATATGAGTTAATACACTCCAGGGTGTCCTGATATAATAACCAAGGGACATAAACATAGAACATATACAGTATTGGTAATTTAATTGTAGTTTATTTTATTTTGATTGCGTGATACAGATACTGAAAAGTAATGGAATAATAGATGTTAACTTTGTATTTACAACCAGATATCACTTATTAAACAGCGCTTGTTTTTTGTAAAACAGCGCGACACCGGTGCATCAATAATAGTTCAGGTATAGAGTGGTACTGCAGCAAAACCCACAAAATGAAAATAACATCAGATGTTCTGTGAGACGTTAATGAGGATTAAGCTGCTAATAATAGGAAGACGCCACAGAAAATGTTGTGAAGAGAATGACACTCTCGCATCAGACTGCTTTTCCTTTCCGTTCACTTCACATTATATGTTTACCAAATTACAGAAGATACTTGGACAGATTCAAAAAAGAAAGTGAATCTAATTTATTTGGTACATTTGGTCGGTAATTATAGCCACGCTGTTATTTTCCTTGTTTTTTTTAACAGAGTTTTGCTGTCTAGGATCAGTATACCGTACAACACTAAGTACAACATATAGCTGTTGTACTCTGCCACATGTAACGGTGACGGTTTCTACTTTACATGACTGATTTGTCTATTTTGCTTCTCTACCATCTACATAAGATAAGACAATAATTGGTTATAATACACAAAATGTGAATCATCATAATAATTTCACTGACAATGGAGAATAACATACTTCTTCAGCGTGGCTTATTTGGTCTCTTGTACTGTATTTTGGCAACAGGGAAGAGACATTAGGTGTTTACTGCCGTGATGTAAATGTTATATACCAGCATACCTCAATGACAATCTACAGTTTGTTGCAGGAGCAAGAAATTTCACAGTTTATGCATTTTAATATCAATTTGACTTATCTATTATAATCAGACAATATGTCACTTAAGTATAAAGTAACCACATAATAGAAGGAGATCAAGTGTGAGTGTGAGGAAGGGTGCATAAGGGTGTACTGGAAAAATGTAAAGACAAAGAAGGACAGAAATAAGAGACAAAATGCGAGAAAGAGAGGTGTGAGACGTGTGGGTGGACACTGGGCATGGTGGCGATAGGCACAGGGGCTTAATGAGAGGTGAGCCAGAGGAGAAACGAAGCAAGGACAGACAGAGAGAAGGTAGCAGGGAGAGGGAGAGGTGAGAAGGAGGGAGTGAGTGATAGATGGTGCAGCAGGAGAGGGGAAATAGAGGAAGAGAGGGAGGACACGGGACTTTGGAAAACAGAAGCAGTAAACAAACAGCCAAGAATAGAGTCCAGGTGTGAAAAGTGAAGAAACAGGTGAGGGAGAGAGGGATAGAGAGGACGGGATAGAGGAGAACGCTGAAGGAAGAGCGAGGCAGGGGCAGCAGGAGTTGTCCTCCAAGTTAAAGCTGTGTATTAGACTGAAGGAAAGCAAAGAGGAAAACCAGTTTTATTTTCTATTTTTTTCCATATATAATCATGAAACTACTCATGATGCATTTACAGTGTTACAAAATACTTCACAAATGAAAAGATGTATAAAATCATTGAAAGGACAACCACAGATGCTGAGCAGCGAGCAATAATAGAATTTTTCAGATGAACAAGTCTCTAGATTTTTGTAGGATCTGTTGTAATTTTTTTTTTTTATTCAAACAAAGAGCTACCTTGGTAATGCATGTGATTTAAAAGTAATCTTTTCAAAAATCGCCTCCTATTTTGTAGGCTGGTCTCGAGTTTTTGATTATGTGGATGTTTGTTTGTTGGGTAAGTATTCGGTTTTCAGTTTCAGGATTCAGATATTTTTTTTTCCAATTGTCCAAGGGACAACTGTGAACGTCCCTAGGAAGAGCGCCAGGCTTTGAAGCAAATTTTCGTAGTGGCTAAACAATGGAAATACATCTTCCATGTCCGTCATGTGGTGCCATTGGGCCCAAAAAGACTTTTTCCCATAGACTTACATTGGTAAAGAGACATCTGTAACACAGTGAATAACTATTTTTGAGGTAAATCAACTTCCCAGTAATGAACACTTTAATAGAAATAATTTGAATCATTAGGTCCTAAAAATTGTAAAATGCACTAATAGCCAAATTTAGAGTAATTTTCTTTTATTTTCAGTAGATAACCATAAGAGCCGGTTACTTTATCACTCCTGAGTCTAACTTTTTTTTTGTCACAGAGCAACTTTCATAGGAACGAATGGGCCCCCTCCAATGCTGTATGCAGTTCTCTGTATACATCCATAACTTGTACTTTCGACTTCTCATGAGTGTCTGCAAGCAGTTCCTCTTTAGTGCAGCAGTTTATATTCTGACAAAGGAGGTTAAATAAATGCGGATGGTGCATCACAGCTAATAAACCACAATAGCTTCCTCCATTTTGGACTCTCTTACAACCCGAAAGGTCACTACTGTCAAGAGGGCTTGCTATTGACTAGCATTGGGTGCTTGTGGATTAAAATTCACAAAACTTTGCCTTGATGCTAAAAATGTGCATGAATTCATTTTTTTCTCACAAACATACCCACTGATCACAGCGATGTTGTTAACTGATTTTGCTGTTGGTATTGCTGGTGTGACTAGGCCTTAATGCCACTGCTGCGCTTTTTGCAAGCCAACTGGATAGCTGAACTCCTAAAATGTTAAACCTAAAAAAGACCCTTGAAGAATGATGATAATATTATATGGGATTTTGGGAGATATGAAAACAAGTTTCAGAGAGAGAAAATTAACAGAAAACACTAAACAAAGAAACCCACTCCTCAGACACAAAGGAAAGAGGGGAATGGGACAAGCTTGGCTCTGTCCCAACTTGTGAAGGAGTTTGGGACAGCACTGCACCCCACCCTCCTCCACTCCTTTTCCACCATCCCCCTATAAAGGTGATGTATGACCAGGGGATGGATGTGCCCTTGTCAGAGCCCTGTGTCTGAAAATGCTGATGGATGGAGGGATGGAGAGGAGAAGGCGAAGGAGGAGAAGGAATGCAGGTGATGGGGAGATGACAATGATGAAGCATGGGTGCGCCACACTGCCACATCTCAGACAGCTGTTTAGCAACGGGGGCTAACAGTCCAAGTGTGTGTGTGTGTGTGTGTGGGAGGGTGAAGGGGACGCATACTGCAGTGTGGTTCTGCAAGATGGGTGGAAAAGCACTTGAGTGTGTATTTATAGAGGAGTGAATATAAAGGACGTAAAACAGAAATCAAGAGAAACCACTGTACTGTTTTTTGGTAGTAGCTTGTCAAAATGTGTTAGTTTGGTGTAGAAGAGAGTCAGCGTCTCCTTTCTCTGTATCTCATGTCCTTCAAGGCCTGGCTGTAGCCTCCAGGCAAGCCTCGGGCTCCAAGGCCTCCCTCCGGGTGGCAGGATACCAGATCGGACTCAGACCCACACAGCTGTGGCCCAGGGGCCTTCACTCCTCCCGGGGAATGACACTCAGACTCCCCAGAGCCATATTTAAGTGCAACAGTAAGTGATTATGTGTGTGTATTGACTGTATCTGTGTGTTTGTGTGTGACTTTTAGCCTGAAGCCAGCAGGAATTCAAGGGCCCTTTCAAATGAGAAACGGGGGGGCGGCTGGCTGGCTGATTCCCCTCAGAGCCCGGTGGGTTTCCGAGCAAGGACTCTGGAAATATCAGGAATAGCTGTCACAGTGGAACATGGCAGAACATCACAGTGGCGGTCATAAATCACACAGCTTGTCCCACTCATCATCCACCGGCCACAGGTTACACTGTGACCACACTGAGGTTTACTTGACTACAGATCAGGACTAAAATACAGTAGAATACGTTAGAATTGGAGAGAGGCTGCCAATACACCGGGTGAATTAGGTTTAACTGTCAGGGAATCAGGGCCTTGCTCATTATCAGTTTCAGAGATGCTGTTCTGTAACTGACCTCTGACCTCCATGCGAGGAGCCAGACTTTTAACAGAAACTTGCAGTGTTTTTGGTGTGGTCAGCCAGCAAGTTGCCCACTAGGACTGTCACCATAAGGAAACTTTCTCACTGGTTAGTAACCGTGTGACAACACCAGTGTTAGTGATGACACTGGACATTTTACAAGAACAGATGTTCAGCATCTGTGGAGGGCTTACTTTGATAGTTAACGTCGGGTGGCTGTGTGTCTGGTCTCTTTGGTTGAGTTTTCGCAGTGGAGGAGGCTCCAGGTCTCCACCTGGCGCTGCTACGCCATGCACAACACCTGCGAGTGCTCCGTCCTCCTCAGGCGATTACCTCATTAACGTTATACTTCCAAAATCGGAAGTATTGCCAAATAGGCACTTTTGCTTTCACTTTGATACCAAATCCCCCGCCATCATCTTCTCTGTCAACTCTTTCTCGTCCTGTGTGTGAAGTTGGACTTTTTTACTTTCAGTTTGCCTGAATATGTATTGATAACACAGTGCTGATGTGCAAAAATAAACTTAATGGGTTTTCTAACACAGGTCCACTTCTAGCTTCTTCTGGAGCTTTCAGCTGCTGAGGCTCCAGCTTGGCTCTGATTGGTTGTTTTCCTCCAGTCTGTAAAATCTTGCAGATGGCATTAGGACCACAGGAGGACATGAGGAACGTGAGTTTTTTCAGATTACCTGTTAAATGCACTGCTGTCAGAATATAGTGACCATTGTATAAAAATAACCTTTTTTAAATCATATTTGCTCCATTTCTACCCGCCGCAGCTTTGAGTTACATTTCTTGAGCATTGTTTTTGTCTTTTTAAAGGTGAAAAATCACCTCCAATCAGTATATTTAAGATTTTATTCGACTAACTATACATTTGTGAAATTAAGAAAATAAGTTAAGTTGAATGGGACACAGAAAATGCAACAGATAGGCAGCACTGTTACTGATGTTTGATTCCTACATGGTAGGAAAGAGAAAGAACACTGAGACCAGAAGGGTTCAAATAATGGGAAGATATGATGACAGCAGATGAAGGAAGGGATGTGAAAAGGGGGAAACAAGTTTAATGGAGGACTGGAAGAGAGGGAGACAAAGTGAAGAGGAGGGGCGAGGGACCGGTCTGGCTTGGGACAGTGAACTGTAAGTGTGTGTACGTGTATATGTGTGTGTATGCGTGTGTACAAAATGCACATGTGACACAGAGTGGTATTGACAAGCAGAGCTGATGCCCCTGAGAAAACCTTCAGAATTCAATCTCATTGATTCCTACAGAGGAGTGGAGGACGCTGCCTCTGGTCCATACCCTGAGTCATTACATACACACACACACACACACACACACACACAAACAGTACAGTACAGTAGAAGGGCACATTACTTAAATTCATGCATTTTTCTTATAATCTATGTAATGTGGAAATTCAGTGTATAAAAGGAAATTTTTCCACATTTTCCAAAACAAAGTTAATATTTGCAGACAGTCCAACTGTCTGCAAATGTTTTATACAAGTACAGTATAGTATACAAGTACAAGTACATATATTATCTACATTTTTTAACCATTCACAGAACTACCCCCAAATCTTTCAGTTTTCAGTTTTCATGCTGTGCACTAATATGACTCATTTCTATATAGCTCCCACATTTATAACTTCATTACACTGTTAATGCCGTTCCCTTTGTGCAAGTATGTGTGATGGAGTGAATGCATGCCCGCTCATACATGCATGTGTGTGTGTGTGTGTGTGTGTGTGTGTGTGTGTGTGGAGAGAGAGAGAGAAATGATGTTGAGGAGGAGGAAGAGATGGTGGTGGGTGTTGAGGGGGGTGATGGTAGTGTTGGGGAGGGGGTGGAAGGGTGGCACAGAGTCCATGTGTTGTATGACCTTGGTCACTGCTGAGGGGACCTAGTTTCTTGCCAAGCCAATCAATAAGCTAAACAGGCGGAGGATGGCTATTTGGAGCATGGGAAGCCAAACTCAAATACTGATAGGTTATCTGCCTGTCCCAGCACCACTTCTGTGCAAATATTGGACCAGCACATTTTTCACGGTGACTTGCATTTGGAAAAAAAGAAAAGAGAGTCAGAGAGGAGTGAGAGGGGGTATTGAGAACAGACATGGTTGAGTGGATATGTTGCAGAGGGCAAAACCTCTCTCCTCCCTCCATGTCTCTCTGCATGCCCCCTCTTCTTACCCTTCTAAACCTTCAGCCAACAAGTGCCTCCCCCCACACTCACTCTTAGGGCAAGTGTACAAAGCAGTACGCACAAAAAGAAAACAAAATGTAAAAATAATAGAAGTACTACTACTTGGATTTGACATTAATTCAGATTTTTTTTTTTTCTCTGCGGGGCCCCTTTTACCAGTCACATTCAGTAAATACTTCTTAACTTACTAGGGATGCTAATTTTTAGAAGATTAGTGCTTCGCATGCAGCAGTGCAAAGTTGGTTATACTGTAGCTGTGAACGTAGCTGTAGCACACAGTGTTTGTACAGTTTGTCGGTGAATGAATGCTACGAGCCTACAGGCTACAACTCCTCAGCTGGTAGTCCAGAACCAACTTCCTGTACCTGTGCCGACTCTCTCTTAAGGTGGACCAGCTTTTCTCCTTAAAGTGACGAGTCACTACTCTGTGTTTTTCTCAACTTTTCTCAACTTAAAATGTCTAGTGTCAGTTATCGGTTAAACGGTTAATTATTTACATCGCTACAATTTACAGTACCTAAAGTAACGCAAATTTGTTTTAACGGCACTAATTTCTTTAATGCGTTAATGAAGCTTGTGATTTTTAGGTTGTAGTGAGCTCAGTTTTAAAGCTTGAGTGAAGATAGTGGCATCTTGAAACTAGAAAACCTAAGGAATCATCGGTAACAACCGTTGTTGCGAATGACGTTAAATAATGCTAAATTTTGGCCACCTCTAGGTATGTGAATGAAAATGGGCTCTATGGGTACCCACGAGTCTCCCCTTTAAAGACATGCCCACTTAATGATAATCACACTCTGTGGAATGAGATCGCGCTCTACAAATAAACTTAATTCACCACTACCTAAATGACACTTTTTCTAAAGGATTTATAATATTGCAATTGAACATATTATTAATGGCCAAGTATTTATTCATTCTTTATTGCTAATTATATAAGCAATAAATAAGAATGACCGTTTGGTTTCAACTAACTGGTGTAGATGCTCTTCCAGCATGACACTTGATCATAAATGTTGGTAAGTCATTGAGTGTTTAAGTGTTAAAACAAACTAATTCTGCAGCTATAAACACTTGTTAATAAATGTATTGTGTGCCAGACTCTCTACAGATCATTATCATTTTGTTTTTGTTTGTATATAAATCGTTGAAAGAAATGTAGTTCTATCTGTTGAATTAAAATACATGTTATTTTATTTTTTTTAGGTATTAAAAAAACTCAGTCATCCAAAGGGACTTTTGATTTGGATTCATAACATGGCAACCCAAAAATTGTTTTTATTAATGACTTAAAACTGATCTACATATTAAGCATTGGTGAAAAATGTATTAACCATTAATAAAGCTAGATTATAATTTATAAACCCTTTCTAGAGGGTTTCTTATTAGACAGTGGCACTCAAATATATGTTTTCATTACAGCTGTCTCCGACACACCGTTCATCCATTGAGTGGTTACAGGTGTAATGAGAGAGCTGGGTGTTGGAGAGAGATTTTGGGACAAATCCAGTCCCTCTCTTGTGGACAGAATGTAAAGTAATCCAAATTCAATGAAGGAATAATTACAGCAAAAACTAATTATGAATTTTGAGATGACAAGACAATAAGCGGAGAAAAAAATAGATGAGTTAGTGAGCGAGCAAGTAAGTTTGCTTGGGTGTGAGTGTGTGAGACAATGGCGTATCTCTAAGTGATCTGTAGATGATGGCAGCTGGATCTAATCAATAATGGATGAGTGACACATGCCAACCACTGTATCCCAACCACTCTGGAGAGACACCAGACAGTCCAATGGGTCTGTGTGTGTGTGTGTGTGTGTGTGTGTGTGTGTGTGTGTGTGTCTTTGTGAGTGTGTGTAGATGTAGAAATGTGTGAAAGCAACAGTGAGACCCCCTTCGAGACGATTCAAAGCTCAGAGAAAGCGAGGAAAAGTAATAGAGGTAAATAGATGGAGGGAAGGAGGGGGAGCTGAGGGGGGAGAGCGCCGTGCTTTTCCCATCAGGTGTAGAAGTCAAAGCCAGCTCGCGTTGGTACAGCGGAGACTGGAACAATGACTTCAAGAGCAGCGCGCAGCAAAACCACATTAATTATTAGAGAGGAGCGATCAAAGCACAACTGTGACATGAAATAAATGAATTAAAGCTGGAAAAAAATATCGCCATCTGGACGAAGGGTTTCACATCCCAGAAACAACTCACTGCTCAGATGCCTGCCTTTGTTTTTTCCCCCCTTTTTTCTGTTATTGCTTGTCAGTTAAATATTTCTACAGTATGGAGGCTGAACTAGATTCAGAAATTGCTTGTATTTATTTGCCTTATTGTTTGAAATTGTTTTACTGCCTGTTGGTTTTGTTGATAAAAAACCTTTAGACACCAGAGGCATGACAAATAAACAACATAAAAACGGTAAATGCTTGGAGAATATTCTATCTATTATTCTAAGGCTTTTATTGTGAAAGGTAAGAACAGATGGAGTGGATCTGGTCTGTGCTGGTTGAAAGGCTGAAAGGAGTAATTAAGTTTGCCACCTTGGTTTGGACTATGGAGCCTTTGTGACATTGTTTCATAAATACAGGCACAACTCAACCTGTTCTGCACAACGTGACTTGTTGATGCCTTAATTCGCGGTGCGAAAGCTCTGGAAATCGGCCTTGTTCTGAAAAAAAAATTACACGGCTTTTTCACCACGTAAATATTTGTGTTCTTTGTGGAAGTATGCCTGACAAAAACAACAGTATGAAAAAATATGCCCATTAATCGCATGAAGAGAAAAAACGCCGTCGGTGATGTGGTTAGCCTAGCTTAGCATAAAAACTGTCAGCAGGGGGAAACGGTAAGCTTGGCTCAGTCCCAAGTTGAAAAGAAACATGTCTACCAACACCTCTAAAGCTGACTAGATATAAAGTATGTTGTTTCTAGATATAAAACATGCTGCATAGGAGTGTTGGGCTGTCTGGGGAAGACAAATGAACTGTTGTTCAAGCGATAGGTGACAAGCCTATGCTACTGCCAGTGGGAAACAGCCGGGTCTGAAATGTGAAGCCAATGCTGAAGTGCCTTCAACCTGCATTCTCCTCTGGTTGTACAAAGAAGTCTGCTTGTATAGAAGTCTATGAGAAAATGACCCTACTTCTCACTTCATTTATTACCTCAGTAAACATTGTAAACACGAGTTTATGGTCTCAATCACTGTTTCAAATCTTCTTCAATACAGCATGATGGGGTAGCAGGGTATGATTTAGGGTGTAGCTACCTTGTGATTGAAAGGTTGCTACCACAGCATTGTCCTTTCTGGGAGTGTTTTTGTTTTACAACTTTGACCCTTTCTCAGCATGTTTTCAGGGCATGAAAGTTAATTGTAACATTTTGGTTGGCTATTCAGCATTCAGTTGCACTTAACTCCACCCTCTTGTGTCACTTCTGGTTGCAAAGAGATGGTGATAGCCAGAAACCAAGGTGGCGACAGCCAAAATGGTGATTTCAAGGCCTCAGACAGCAGTCCACAAACCAATGGGTGACATCATGGTGACTATGTCTACTTATTTACAGTCTATGGTAACTGCCCTTAAAGTCACAAATGCCAGTCTGATAGGTATACCTTTAAACCAGAGCTTGGCTGGGTCTTTATGCTAAGCTAAGCTAGTCATCTCCTGGCTCGAACTCATTAAAAAAAAAAAACCCTTCCAAAACTGTTGAACTATTCCTTTAAATCAGACCACAGTTCAGTGGAGGCATGTGATTACAGATTGTGTGTGTTTGGTAACAGAGATGGCCCCCTTTTCTGTCTGCAGCGCTGGCTGGCTGAACTGGTGTGATGTTGTCTTCCTGTTTCAGCTCCTCCACTCGGCTCTGGCTGCCGGCCCTCGTCTCTCTCTTTCCAACTATCTCACTCTCTCCCTATCTCGCTTTCTCCCACTCTCTCTTTCCATTTCTCTGTTTCTCTCTCACTGACACTGGGCACTGCTCCCCTCCCTGACCATCTGGGCCTCTCCTCCACGAAAGTGAGTGTGTTGGTGTTTTTGTGTGTGTGCACATGCGGACAGGCGTGTGTGAGCGCGAGTTTGAGAGCAGCTTCTCCTCAAGAGGGCATATATGTCTGTGTGTCTGTGTGTGTGTGTGTGTGTTTGTGTGTGTCAGTAGAAGGGTCTTCCTTCGCCAGGTGGACAGCTGCTACTTAGTAGCCTTACAGCCCAGCCAGCAAAGTCAGGGAGAGTGAGCTGGCGGACTTAACCCTTTATGTTCCAAAACAATGCCGAACACGGACAACACACTGGTGTGTGTGTGTGTAGCATTATTATGTGAGCTGCTGATGTGTACTCACCAATACTTCATACCAGTATATTGCTGTATATACAGTTTATATGGATGTAAACACACAGTATTTTGCCACAAAATAAAAATAGGAGTAGAACAGACATTCCTGTTCAAATTAACGTACCAGGACGGTCAGAGCGGCAGACATTTTTATGTGTACCGTTGCCATAGGGACCGCCATTGCGGGCAAACTTCTGTGTGAACTACTGTGACGTAGTTGTAGACGCACTGAGGTGAGTTTCCGTAGTAACAACTAAAATGACCAGTAGAGTAGTAAAGCGGGGAGAAGAAATGACATCATCATGTACTGCGCTCACGCTGCTATTAAAAAAATTGCTTCAATGCTACATTGGTCACAGAAAATGAGCCAAACAAAGTTGCCGCTCATCTGGCGATAGTCTGCTGTGACAAGTGTGTGAATGAAGCATTAAGGTGTTCAATTTGACTCATTTACTCTGACTCTCTATGCTTCGTAACGTTAAAGAGAGACATGAACATAAAGAAAACTGGATACAGCGTTGCTGTTGCTTGAATGCAGAGTGTTAAAGTGCCTGGATCTTCTGGCGATCTTCCTGATCCACTGAGCCCAGAGAACAGGCGCTGTAGCGTTGCCTTTAACTCCGCCTCCCTCCAGCTGCAGTCTGGGGCTCATTCACGACTCATTTATGACTGGAGGAAGGGAAATAACTCTGGATTTGGGTATTGGTGTATTTTACAACTTGTAACCTAATTGCTTAAATAAGGGCTATTCAAGTGTTCATACTGGGAAGTTCACTTACCTTAAAAAAATTATCCACTAGTTACAGAGTTACAGACGTCTTCCCAATATGAGTCCATGAGAAAAAGTTATTTTGGGCCCACTGGCGTCATGTGACGGACACAGAAGTTGTAGTACCACCGTTTGGCCACTATGAAAATTAGTATCAATGATCGCCGCTCTTCCTGAGAGCTTGAGCTGCGTCCGTTCTCTTCACAGCCAGCAAGCTGCGATGGGAGCTGCTGAAACACTGACGGAAACACACTGACGTGTGTTCTGTTGCCAAAGTGTTCATCTGACTTGCTGTTTTAAGACTACAGTAGTGATTGTGGATTGCTAAACAACACACACTCCACAACTCACATGACAGAACAAATTCTAGTGCTGCTGTGTAATACCTAAAAAAGTAATCTAACCTTAATGTAAAGCAACTCATAACTTTGTAAAACTAACCAATGTTGTAGTTATAAGATCTGCTGCTGCAGTGTGATGCACATATACACTTACCATCACTGGCTGGGTGTGTGTATACATTGTGTACAATCTATATCTGTGTGTTTGTGAGCCTGGTAGTCAGATTTAATACTCTTATCCGTCCCGGCGGTCCTGTCTTTGTCTGGTCCTTAAATGGAGGTTTAGTCTGTGCAGCGCGGGTCGGGCTGGATGAGCTTAATCAAACCATTAGAGTCCTGAGCCCTGAGGAGCATCTCACCACCTCCTACTGAGATCTGCTTTAAGACATGGTGGCAGTGGCAAACACTCAAACCTCTGGATTAGATCGGCTCTCAACGACTTAGTGGCGTCCCTCTTGCTCTCTCTCTCTCTATCTTTCTCTCTCTCTCTCTCTCTCTCTCAGGCTTTATGTGTCTGTTGTAGTAAAAGCAATTTCTTCAGAGACCTTTTAAAATTGTCTTAGTAAATGCAAATAAACAGGAGCCAGGTGTGAGTACAAACGCAGGTGTACAGTATTAGACTTTTTAGGGATTTTTTAGGATTATTGACAGCATCAACTAAATTAAAACATTGTTCTTCGTCTATAAACTAGAGTTGAGTGCTGCTACATTGCAGAGTGGGATGTGCAGGTGTTTCCAGACTTGAATTGGACAACTTGTGCTAAGTAATGACCTCTATGTATCTTAAAAAACGAACTCTCACGTCCTTGAACATGCAAAATTCCCTCTCTCCAAAGAGTGATCATCCACCCTGGTTTTCCACGGGCTCTCTCCTTTAATTGATTTCACATGCGACAACTGTGGATTGTCTTTCCGAAATGTCCCACTATGGCCAGTGTGCAAATGACGATCGGCGACAATGCCGGTTTTGTCCCCGGCCTCTTTTCTCGGCCACTTGTGTTTCAGTGTTCTTGCTTTGATAAGCAGTATCGGAGTGCATTCTTCCTCGCCCCCAGAGGATGATGGGTATTAGTGTTTTCTGAAGAGTCTGGAGTCCACTTCCTCCGCAGCCTTTTCGTCCAAGCGTATCAAAATACTTCCCTTCAGTCCGGCTGATGCGCTGTGTTAAAAGATTAGAAACAGTGGCTTAATTTGAAGGGAGAGCTTTGGAAATATCAAGAAGAGGCCATCATCCCCTGTGTTTAGTTTGTAGGAAGTGGATAGACATATCCTCCATTGTAAGTCTTTCACTGTGACATTTGTTTGGAAAAAAAAGGGGAGAGGGAGAAAGAAAGAAATGGGACATATTCTAAAGCCTTTCTGTGTTGCAGGAATTAAACAAACGCAAAAAAGGGATAAAATCGGCTTAGACTGTTGAGACAAGTACATCTAAGAGAATGCACAAAAGGAGGGGTGTAAACGGCGGATTCTTCCCAGCTAAAAACTTATCAAGCACAGGCTTTGTGCTCAATCCATTTAAGTGAGTCCCTAACACGCCCCTATTGTATGCCTTTAATGGTGGAAAAGTGACTTGTGCAGGGCTATCGCCTCTTCATGGGGATTACAGCTAAGTGCTTAAGTTGTAGTGAAACCCGGATTTACTGATGGCAAAGAGAAAAGGGCGAGGGAGGGAGGGCAGAAAAAGGACCCTTACCAAGGATTTGTGTCAGGATCGCACTGTTCCCCTCGTCTGTCTGTGGCAGAGTCGAGAGAGGACAACTGGTGTTCACATGCGAGCCAGCACGCAGACACACACAAGTAACAGTGCTTTAGCACAACATCCTTTTACTGTGCATGTCTGTATTTTCCTTGTGATCCCTACCCGTCTGTCCCCCTCTCTCTCCCTCTCTCTCCTACCCCCCTCTCTTTCTCTCTTGTTCTCTACTCTCATCTCCTGTTTTAATTAATTTCTAGCTGTGCTGCCGTATGAGACTTGGCCGTGGAAGTGTCTGCTCCTGCAATTTCAGCCCTCATCTCCTGCGGCTGCCAGAAAATGACTCAATGCTCCTTGCGTTTCAAGAAGAAGAGGTAAACAAGGCCAGCGAGAGAGAAACTGTACACAATGATTAGGCTTAATGATTTATACAGGTGCTCAGTGTGAAGGATGTGGTTTACTGAATTCAACTACTGCTACAGTCAGCTACTGCCAAAGTTCAGAAACTCTGTCTCACTCCTCTTATTTTGCTTTCAGATAAGATAAGGTAGTACTTTATTGATCCCCGGGGGGAAATTCTGGGAAATTTCTTTAAATGGGCTCTCTAGTGATTCAGTACTGCATTTCCATTGAGAAATTTGTGAAGGCAAGGGTCCGTACTGTTTGACCATGTCTAAAGACAAGTGTTTACGAAAACTGAGAGTGACTCAACTATGGGAATAATGGCAGACACTTTAAGACTGTCTGTAGTTGAAGGCATTGGGAGTGTTGTACTGAAAGTGAGAGAAGTAGTTTGTGTGAAGAATAAAAAGAGGGCTTGAGAAAGAGGTCCCCCTAAGGGGCCATTATATAGAGCAGAAATTGTTGCTGGATGGTCAAATACCTTCAGAAACCCCCTTCACCTCCCCCACATCGGCAACTGGGGGGACTGTGTCTGAAACTTTCTGTACTTTCTGCACCTTCTGGTCTCCACAAATGGCGTATAAATGACACAATAATTTGTTAGTCATTTTGTGTGCAATAGCAATGCCATTGTTGGTTTGGGCATGTCTTGTCTACACCATGACCACGATGTAAATGCTTCTGCATGAATATGTTACGCTCTGAGCTAGTGATGTGGAATAAAAAGTGAGAGAGGCTGCTTATTATGGGCACGTGGGTAGGTGGATGGGTCCAACAAACACAGGACTTTAACCAGGAGACCTTTGTTTAAGACCAATGTTAGTGTTATGAGTTATTTTGAAGTTACATTAGTAGTGTGTTTTCCTGTAGTTATTTTAAGACCAATCATGTTTTTCCTAAAACTAAGTGTGTTTGTTGCCTAAACCTACATTTCATGGTAACGATGCGGCCTTTAAATGATAAAACTGTTAATTCTTACACATTAACTATTTAGCTATGACATTTCAGAAAAACACAGTTATTGGTCTTACTCTATACTCAGATATCTGTTTTGCTCTGCCAGCTTTGGTTGTTTTTTCCAGGTACTTTTCGGGAACCTAAAATATGTCTCATTGTTGTGTTGGAGCAGTGAGGCACTGTGGGGACGGGCATACAAAAAAACGAGGAAGTACAATCGGTAGTTTGAACAAACAGCCCTAGAGCAGGCAGACTTTTGGGTTCAGAGGCCTTTGTGTGCTGCCAACATGGAGGGAAATTCAACATGGTTCATTTGCATATACTACCCACACTGTAATGATACAAAGGTATCAAATGGTTGAAAATTGGCCAAGTATCCCTTTAACTAGTAAATTGACTTTGACATGTATAATCAGTAGAATGCCCCATTAAACATATTAAATAATTGGGTTTGAACAGGGATTAGGTGTGTTTTCAACACAGGAAGTGGTTACTTGTCATCTACGTGTGCCAGTGGGAAAGCACTGTCACTTTCAGACACGAGTGATATGATACACCTTCATATGAAAAGGAAGAGATCATGATGATGCCGATGATAGACGAGTGTGCAAGTGTCAGGGAGTGAGCGCTTCTCCTTGAGCATTGTGTGTTTGTGTGTCTGTTCCCTAAGCTAACAAACTGTATGAAGGTAAACTCAGGAGCACCTGCCCCTATTGTCATGCTCTCACCCACCCTCACTCGCACACCTTTTCACTTGAGCACACAACACCCAATACTGAGTAAAGATGAAGAAAGGGCCAAGCCCTGCATGAGGCAATGGCTGCCTATTCAAATAAAGACGGCAAACCCTCTGTCTTTTCTCTCACTAAGCCTTGATATGTTCCTCAAAGCTACTGAGGCCCATTGTGTGTCTCTACCTTTGTTGTCTTGTGTTTAAGCAGGCTGATGATTATAATGATGACGATGATGATGGTAATGATGACGGCGATGGCTTAAGGCGAAGCAGCTGCCGAGGGGTTGAGAGAGGTGCAGACAATCGGCTTGTTTACTCAAGAAAAGGTACACTTTGGATGTTCAAAGTGACGGCTGCTGAATGGCAACGGACTTGTGTGTGTGTCTGTGTGTGTGTTTGTGTACAGCTATCTTTCTGAGGACCAATTTGAGTTTTAGACCGAAGACGGAATGGAAAGTGAGGACATTTTGGCCAGTCCTCACCTTTTGACAGACCTTCAAAGGCCTTTTTGAGGGTTCAAACATGGTTTTAACGTCCAGGTTAGAATTAGGTTTAGATTAGGGTTAGGGTAACGGTTGGAAAAAGTAACCACTTATGTTTGGCCCTGTGGGTGCAGTGGAACAAGTTGTTAAGTGACCTATTTTCACCTTATAAAGTTGTTGTATTGACCAAAAAATGTGTGTGCATGTATGGGTGTGTGAGGATTGTAGTTTGTTATATTCTCAATATAAATATTAAGATCAAACTGGCTAACACAGACAAATAAGTTATGATGTAACACAGCAAAGTGCAATTTAAGTTGCTGCATTTAAAAATACATTACAAAAGAGCTGTATTTATCTTTTTTTTTATAACTAGATCAATAACAGCGAGTAGACTAGTCTAGACCATCTGATGAAACTTAGTGACCAGTATCTGCATACAGTGACGTATGGCATCTATGAGTTTGCACCAGTGTCAGTACAAACAGGGTTTAGGTTGGCTTTTAAAGGTCCAGGGTGAAGGTGCTGGTTTACAGCACCCCTGAACCTCTCTGCTTAGTGTCAATTGGGAGTGAAACATGGATCCCGTCTCATTGGGGTGGCAGTAGCTCAGTCCATGGGGACTTGGAAAGGTCTCCGGTTCAAGTCCCCATATGGACCAAATACTGAGTGTGAACTGGTAGCTGGAGAGGTGCCAGTTTGCCTCTTGAGGTGCGCTTGAGCCAAACCCCTAAATGCTCGGGGCTCTTGTCAGGGGCAGCCCTCTCGCTCTGACATCTTTCCATTAATGCATGTATATAGATGCTGTTTGTGCATGTATGTATTTCAGATCAGTGTGTACTGTGTAAAAAATAACAAGAGTTAAAGAGTTGAATTTCCTACTGGGGATCAATAAAGTGTCTAAAAAAATAGAATTAGCTCTCAGAGTGCAGCAGATTGATGCATTTGACTTTAAAATGTAGGCTACAAAATTTTCTTCCTAGATGCATGATGATTCCAAAGTCAGTGAGTAATCGTGTTAAACAATTGTGATCTCAAACTTGACAAAAATAATCGTGATTATGATTTTTGCAATTATCGAGCTGCTTTAATAAATACATGCACCTAAGTCTTCCATAAATTTAGGGAAAATGCTGACAAAACTATCCCTTTAAATAAAGCAGATTTTTATTTACAAAGAAAAAGCTGCAGAAAATGGAGTGTGGAAAGAACAATTATGTAAGCCGGGTTCACTGTTTGTTTGTTATTTTTTTTAGCAAAGGCTTAGCATGTAATTGTACGCTGCCTAAGACACACATCAAAATGGTGTCTTTTACATTGGTGGTGCCATGATCTGTTCCTCCATCTTCCAGCCTGTTTCCAGGATTTGCTGTCCCCTCACTACGGCGACAGTGATATTTTCGCCCTGCTTAAGCTCCAGATGCTGAGAGGCTCCTTGTACTGGCACTGCTGCAAGAGGGCCAAAGAGGTTAATGCACCAAGGGAGGGAGAAGCAACCAGCTGTTGGCCTTCTAATGTTTAAAACCACCTCCCCTCCATCTATCCTATTCTTTCTCCCTCCCTCCATCCCTCAAAGGAAGAAAGCCCAGGCAATAAAAAGCGCTCAAATGGTGAAACATCTGCTGGGAGCATTTTAGTGCAGCCAAGAGCGTCTTAAGTCCTCCTGAGCAACAATATGAGGACATTTTCTGGGCAGGGGCGACAGGGACTTAGAAAGAGATAAGAGGAGATAATGGCTGGATGGAGGACTTGGGAGCTGCAAATGCACAATCAGGAGGTCCACACGGAGATGGGGATAGGAAGGGAGGGACAGGAGGGGGAGAAGGAGGGAGGAGGAGGGTCTAGGAGGCCAGAGGAAAGTGGTCTGGTAAACAATGCCTCCGCATTAGCATGATAATCTGAAACATGCCTTTATTTAGATAAAGATGTAGGTTATACTGGGGGAGGAGTATGTGATGTGCAAGGGTCTGTGTGTGTTTGCTTGCAGTAGTGTTGCTTCTGTGTGTGTGTCTGTGTGTGTGTGTGCGTGTGCGTGCATGTATAGGTTTCAGACATGAGAAATGTACGATATACAAAAGAGCTCTTGTCCACGGATGCATGGACATGCAGTCACAACATAGCAAGTCTGAATGCTAAGCAGCTTATGCCAGGCTATTACGGCCATTCTACATCACTGTTTTACCATTCAACATTTCTAAGAGTGACTGACTTGAAATGCCCTCAGTGTCCTTCAAAACCTGGATTATAGCAAGACGATGTACCAGTTGAAAGAGGAAAAAGCACAATATTCTGTTACGACGCTTCAGACTATGACGTTTTACATACACCTCTAGCGTCAATTTTACTCATCAGTTTCCGCTTGTTACATGCATACTGTCTTCTCAAAATACACTTCCGTGTTCACAGGAAATAACTTTGGTTTAGGCTACAAAACTACTTGGTTAGGTTTAGGAAAAGATTGTGGTTTTGGTTAAAATAGGTAAGTTTGTTATGTAGTTAAGGTAGGTAACGTATGTTAAGTCTGTTACGTAATGTTGACTTAAATGCATTTTAAGAAAATTATGCTCCAATCATAATATGCAAAAAATAGCTGTCAGTGTGTCAGTGTGCTGACTTGACTATGACTCGCCCCAAACTGCATGTGATTATCATAAAGTGGGCATGTCTGTAAAGGGGAGACTCGTGGGTACCCATAGAACCCATTTACATTCACATATCTTGAGGTCAGAGGTCAAGGGACCCCTTTGAAAATGGCCATGACAGTTTTTCAAAATTTAGCAAGTTTGGAGTATCATTTAGCCTCCTTCATAGCAAGCCAGTGTGACATGCCATTGGTGCCAATGGATTCCTGTTTTTTATTTTCATATAATACCAGTATTGTCACTCTAGTTTTAAAACTGAGACCGGTACAACCCCCAGAAGATCATGAAATTGGTGGCGTTAAAACAAATTTGTCTTAACACGTTATTACCATGTTAACTTTGACAGCCCTAGTTTAGTTACGTTCAAAAGCCAGTGGATGTTGAAGACTAAGACAGAAAAGGGAAAGTAAGGAGAAAGGCTTCAAGATGACACAGACACTGTTGCCACTGTTGCATGCATGCTGCAGCATGTCCTTATCACAGGCTCTTGTCATGTACTCTGAAAGTGAGAAGTCACAGCAGCTGGTTTCACCGCTGCGTCTGGACAGCAAGACGGACCTGGAAGTGTGTGTTATTAACAGCGTTTTGTTTAATATTAATGCTCTCTCCGCCGTCTACTTTCATGCTCTAGTGTGAGTGTGTGTGTGCATATGCATTTGTATGGTACATGAATGTGTGAGTGGTGTGAAAAATATGTGTGTCAGTCCAGGCGCCACTCACCCTGATAAAAGCCCTTTGACACTCAGCTGTTTAACAGCTCAAACTGTCTTTGCTCTGTGGATTAATCACACATACACACACAGCTTCAGTGACCTCCACGACACCTCCAACACCCCCCCCCCCCCAACGTAACAAGGAATAACTTGTGAGTGCCTGCGTGTGTTTATGTGTGTGTGTATGCACGTGCAAATTGAAGCGTTCACACACATACTGTATCCAGTGGCCTGCTGAGGGCGTCCTACACCGTACGGCCCCACTCCTCTGCATTTTAACACTGCTGTGACAGGTGCTGGTGGTCCAAGAGACAATAGAGCTCCTCCAGCGCTGGCAGCCAGCACATTACAAAGAGAGAGAAAAAGAAAGAGGCATTTGTAATTGTGAGTGCATGAGAGAGACTTTCCAAATCTATTCTTTCTCCCAAGTCTTGCCTGAATTCAGACGTGAGAATAAGTGCTTTGAGTTATTGTAGAAAACAGAAATGGAGCCCAAGTGAGTGAACTTGAGTGCTGCTGAGAGAAGAAGAGGTAAATGGAAAAAGGAGCATGAAAGATACGGAGCTACACCCAGCTCACAGCTCTTTCAGCTCAAAAAAGGGAATAAAAAGCCTGTCGAAAGTTTTCGGCGAGTCTTTGATTTCGCCGGTTTGCAATGTGACTCCTCACAAGCACAAAGACGAGACGTCCAACCGCTTCTGTGTCGTCGCACCGCCCACACAATACAAATCCCTGCTGCCAAATTGGATTCTATGGCCCCGATTCAACATGTTCGGTGGTTTTTGGCAGTGTATTTTTAGTTAGAGTGTAATGTATGTTTCCTGGGTGAGATCATGTACAGATAAAAGGTTCTCTTTGGCCTGTGGCCCGTTTCTTAATAAAGTTCATCTCTGGCCAGAACACACATAGATATATATACGCCCCCTCAAAGTTCTTAGAAAGCATTTGTCTTTTCTGTGTGTGTGTGTGTGTGTGTGTGTGTGTGTGTGTGTGTGTGTGCAGATTTAAATCCCACAGGGTGAGTGAGCTATTTAACCTAGCTGCTAGCTGTGTTTGGGAAAAAAATCAAAAGTCAAAATCACTTTAAAAAATACAGTCTAGGACACAGATAGATAACATATTGTTAGTTACCTTCGTCAATTTTATGGCTTTTTTCAATTATTAGTATGGACTTATTAATGCTTAAAGCAAACATGTTAGAAATCATGCAGAGTATTACTACATTTTTTGTCCATTTTAGTCATAAAAACTAGGGTTGTCATGGTAGTCAGTGTTACCGATGTTAGACAGTATTCAAGCGTAGACTGATTTCATTACTTGCCAACCTCCCCCACTGTCCTTTTGCTTTTTTTCTGTACAACAGACGCTACAAACTGAAAGTGAAAGTGTCTGCTCCATACGGAGTCTCAGCACAGAGTAGCAGGATTCAGATTTCACACATGGGACGAGAGAGAGTTGACCGAAAAGATGATGGCGGGAGATTTGGTGTCAAAGCGAAAAAGCAAAAGCACCTCATAGAAATATTTGGCACTATTTTGGTTTTAAATCCAATGCTATTAGGGAACCATAATGTTAATGAGGTAATCGCCCTAAAGAGGATGTAGCGGTGTGCATGATGCCAGGTGGAAAATTGACCTGACACACAGCCATCAAACGTTAAATATTAAAGTGAGCTTTCTATATATGTGTTTGCTGAGTGGTCATTTTTGGAAACTGACAATCCAAGCTCTCTTTTTTTATTATATGCACAATTTCATCACTTTCACGTGTGTCATTAATAATTGGAAAATGCTCATTTATAGACAATTCTTACATTTTTGCATGTTCAGCTGACCTGCTATACACTGACCAAACGACTCCTCGGTTTTTGATAGAAGTTAATTGGAAGTGTACCAAGTCAACACTGTCCTCATAAGAGTAGCTGATAATAGCTGTGGATGTCATGTCATTAAGATTCTTGTACATACTTTCTCACAGTTTTGTGTTCATCATGCATGTGTGTGGCATACATTGTGTATTTTATACACTGACCCGTCATGGGTGAGTGGAGCAACTTGGAGTGTGCGTGCGTGTGTGCGTGTGTGTGTGTCTGTGTGTGTCTGTGTGTGTGTGTGTGTGTGTGTGTGTGTGTGTGTGTGGTGGGGATGGGTACTAAAGTGTGTGTACTTGGCATGTCACTGGGGCCAGGTGCAGGGCTGGGTTGTAATCACGAGTATGGGTTCTGCTCAGGATAAACAGGGTCTCTTTCTCATCTCTCCAGGGGCTACCGTTTCCTGGTAGTCTTTGTAATGGGAGGAACACGACATCACAACAGCAGAGAAGATCAAACGGTGGTTGTTCGCTGAGTCAGGGTTAAGAAAAACCACCAGTTGACTCGAAAACATGCGTGACTGACTACGGTAAATCGACAGAACAGCAAATCAAGTGTCTTACGAACATTTCTTCTGTTGTAGCTATGAAAAATTTAATAACTTAATAATTATTTTTTTGTTATTGTTCAAATCTGGCGCGTGCTACATGCTTTTTGACTTTTTATTTCCACCATGTTTTGGTGTTTGTTTCTTTTGCGACTGAAAAGCTGCTAGATATTATCTGATTCAGTGAGTCTGACCTTTTCAATCCTTCACCACAAAAGTCTTATTTTTTTCACTGCAGAATTCCCCCTTCAGCCTGTGATAACCTGCCATCCATCCCCACCCCCCACCCCTTCACCCTCCCTCTGCCTTGCAGGGCAGGAAGCGGAGCAGCTCAGACATACTGTACGGTCCCTCGCGTCTGGGCCGGAACCAGGATGTGTTGCTAGGCGCGGGGATGATTGTGTCAGCACTTGCTGGCCGCTTTGTTTCCTTACAGGTGATCTCCTGAATGGACAATGACAGATATACGTTTCCTGCTATTTTTCAGTTCTGCGGAGGGGATCAGAAAAACACAGGACTCTGTGACCACGGGGCCACCTCCGCCAGCGAGTAAGCAGGCTCCCAAAGATAGCAGAGCTTCAGACCGGGTGAGACAATGACACATTCAGCTGGTCAGCCACGAGACCTCACGGTGACCCTGTGACCTCAGACTGGAGGCGGGTGTAGGGTTCAGTCAGTGGTGGCAACAAATCTGGGAGATGGGGGGACGATGGGGGTGGATGATGAGGAAATATTGAGGAAGTCACTCTTGATTTCTGACGCGTTTGACGAACTTTGATAGGTAGAAGGTCGAGGAGGATGAGACGGTGACGGCGTGGCAGGAGGGGGAAAGCGAGGGGGGGGCGGGCGATGGCGTGTGGCAGGATAGCTGAGGTCATTCTTTTGATTTATGATTTTTCAACTTTTCCTAACTGCGGAGAGTATATGCACAGCACGGGAGGGGAAGGGGAGAGGGGATGGGAAGTGAAGGAGGGATGCAGCGGGGCATTGAAGTGGAGGGGTGGTCACGCTCTTTTGATTTATGACGGGGGTGATTAATGCCCAAGGATATTACCCCTTGGAAAAAAAAGTGCTGGCCCCTTGACTGAAGTTGTGTTTTGCTACATGTCTGACAGGCAGGAGCGATTTGGCCTCCTTTTGTTTTGTGACGACAATGTGAAGAGGGGTCATCTCTTGTTCACAAGTCAGGAAATATGTTTTTGATTAATTTATAAGCAGTATAAACTAGTGCTGTCAATCGATGAAAATATTAAATCGTGATTAAATGCATGATTGTCCATAGTTAATCATGATTAATTGCAAATTAATCCCATTTTTTATCTGTTCAAAATCTGCCTTAAAGGCACTGTTTGTAACTTATTACACACATAAGTCATTGCAGATCGGTTTCCCATGTGCGCTCACGTGTGACTACTCGCTTCAGACTCCAACACAAACTACACGGAAGCACCAAAAATGCAAAGTTATATATAGTGAAGCCTGTCTTGTAAGACAGTGTTAACTCTTTCTGCTTTAGCCTCCCGACCATGGTCAGAAGATACAGTGGAGACCGTAGCTTTGGTCTCCATGGCCGGGGTCGATACCATACTCGCTTCGGAGTTAACCCCCGTCACTTCACTCAACAGCAGGAGAACAAGACACAGGAAACCTTCGTTGGACTTTAAGAGCTGCAGCATTTTCACAAACTGCAACTTCCATTGAACATTCACTTGATATTTATAAAGCTAAAACCAACTTTCTTCTGCTCCGCTGACTACTTGCCTTTGGCTTCCATGTCTTGTTTCCTGCTGCTGAAATTATCATCTCTGACCAAAACTCTGGAGTCTCCTGTTTCCTTCTGACCACGGTTGGGAGGCCGAAGCTGTTAGCGTTATCACATCGATTCACGGAGAGACCTTCGTTTGGTCAGCTAACATCACTGCCAAGTAGCTGAAATTAAGAGTAAAATTATGGCTTTACCTGTCAATCACATATGTGTTGCCTCACTTTTTTGATGCTCGTTCACTTCTATCTCATGCGATCACAAGCCTGAGCAACAGGATGCTGACTGTTGTTGTCAGCCACAGGTGTCACTGTTAATAAGCGATTTCTGATTCTTACATTGAGTCCCTTTAAAGGGAGATTTGTCAAGTATTTAATACTCTTACCAACATGGGAGTGGGTAAATATGGCGCTTTATGCAAATATAAGTATATATTTATTATTGGAAATCAATTAACAACATAAACGACAAATATTGTGTGGAAACCCTCACAAGTATTGTATTTAGCATAGAAAATATAGTCAAATCATAACATGGCAAACTCAAGCCCAACAGGCAACAACAGCTGTCAGTGTGCTAACTTGACTATAACTTGCCATAAATTGTGTGTGATTATCATGAAGTGGGCATGTCTGTAAAGGGAGACTCGTAGGTACCCAGAGAACACATTTTCATTCACATATCTTGAGGTCAGAGGTCAAGGGACCCATTTGAAAATGGCCATGATGGTTTGTCGCGTAAAGTTTGGAGCATTATTTAGCCTCCCTAAGCAGTATCTTTACTCTAGTTTTAAAACTGAGCCAACTGCGACCTAAAAATTGCAACTTGCTTCAATGCCTTAAACAAATTTGTAGGTGTTAATTTGTGTTAACGTGTTATCGCGCTAAATATGACAGCCCTAGTATAAACCAGTGGGAGTAAAGTGGTTAGTCTGATCAAGATTATTGTATAGTTACTGTCTTCAGTCGTAAATTGTACTTTTAGTGAGATCAGCAGTAGTAGCAGTTTTCTGTTTAAGGGAAATGAAGTAACACCTTAACCTGACTAAAATGCTACAATGATATCATGTGTGTTAGTCAAAGGCTGTTCCTTAAGATTAGCACATAAATGCACAACACACAGCTAAATATAAACTGTTTTCTATATATAAACAGTTTCCTCTCATTCACACTGCAGCTTTAGGGCGAGACAGTCGGTCGACAGTCTGGAAATACATACAATGCACCAGATCTCAAGATTTCTTGTCTTACTATGATAATCTTATCTCTCTATGTGGTGGCACAGTCTAAGTGCAGCTGTGCTTTATGAACTTTCCTGACTGAGTTTACCCTTCAGGAATATTGTCTTCAGATTGAGACATTTATGAATGTAGAATCACTCATGTACTTGTTTTTGAGTACTTATCCCCCGCAGAGCGACACACAAACATGAGGAGGTGACAGGAAGCACTAAGGTCAGCCATGGTCTGCTACCTCTGCTCGGCCATCTTGTTTTTAAAAGACATAAATCACACGAAATCCACCGGTTCCTCTCCTCTTCAAAGGCCTTTGTTCTACAGCCTCGGCACAGAGGTTATCAGCAGGGCAGCGGCAATAGTGTGTATAATAGACCTACTTACGCTGCCTGATAAGATGCATTGAGGGTCTGTGACTCTCACTTTAGGCTGTCAATAAAACCAGGGAATCAGTGTGTTTTTTCAGGCTTTTGAATTATATCACATCAATGTGACAGCTGCACCATTTTTCGACGCTGACTTGTCTGCCAATATAAACCGTGGAAGAATTGTTTGTGTTCCTGTCTGCGGGTTTCTACGACTGACCCTGTCGACTTGATTAAATGGCTCTGTGCGGCAGGTTTTAGCGCCATCATCCTCGGCTGGATCAGAAGGTTATACACACAGCCGCGTACAGTAGATATTGATGTCGTCAATAAAAGTGTCTTGGAGTTATGTCAGCCGACTAGACGCTCCAAGGTTAAGCGGTGTTAAGCACACCTTCTCCTCCTCGTTAGACATTGTTTGTCTCAGTGTCAATCACGCCATATGTCAGCCTCTTTTATGTTTGCTTGTTCGCTCGCGATGACGACTTTTTCTTGCTCCCACTGCTGTGGCGCCCTCCTCCCCACTACAACACATCTAATCGTAGGTCACCCTCACGGTCCTGCGTGTGTTGAACTAAGGAGCGCCAACGGGGAGGAGGGGTTGGGTCGGGGGCATCGGCTATCGCTAATCACTAACACTATGGCTAACGGTAGCGCTGTGGAAGCAGTAGCCTTGCAGCCGTGTGATCTCCAGCTAACCTTGCCCACGGGCCTCTTTTGTCTGCACGCCGCACACGGCTGGCTCCATCCTCTCTCTGTTATTGAGCGGGTTGGATGGAGGAAGGGGGGGGGGGCTGAATCAATGGCGAATCGCTGGCACTGTTCTCAGGACAGTGACCGAAGCCCAGTCTATTGGCCCCCTTTACCTCCCTTCCACCAAACTCCCCCCTTTCTCCTGCCTCCCTCAACCGGTCCTCCACCCCTCAGTCACCGCCGCCCCCTCCTGTCTGATTGACACTTGAAAGGTGGCCGAGGACGGGGCCGGAGGCGATGTTCCACGCTCTGGAACCCTCCGTGCAGGGGAACAGCTGGTGACATCTGCAGAGAGGCCCACAAAAGGCAGTTGAAAGCGTGCAATCGCACCCCCTCCTTCTCTTCCTCCCTCGTCTCCCTCACTCTCTCCTTCTCTATGTCCCCCTCTCACCCTCTGTCTCTCTAACCCTGCTTTCTCTTTCATTCTCTCTGCTCCTGTCTCCCTCTCTCTCTCTCTGCCTCAGATGTCCCCTCTATCTCCTAAGAGCTGGCCCATTTGTCTAAAGCAGTGATAGAGGCGCCCAAGCGCCTTTGAAATGCAAGCTTTAAACTTGAAGAGCTTACGCCGGAGCATGTGTGTCTGAGCAAAGAGAAAGAGGGGGGACACAGAGAAAAAAGTGGGGGACGCTTGTATGTTGTACAACAGCAAAACACTCCTCTCTGTTTAAAATAAAGTCCCTCTGGTCATTTCATTTATTTATCTGTCTGCTTCTTCACTGAGGATTCACCCAGTGTCTCTGCGTTTGATCTTCTTACATGGAAAACTATCGGCTGTATTGATATCCACGTGCACACGCCCAGTTAAAAGCGGCCTTTTAAGAGGGCCCCATTGTCCCTGTTCAATGGCATTACCCCGGCTCAGCTCACAGTGAGTGCTTGGGAAGCGGAAGGGGGTATCGACTCCCGTTAAAAGAATCCAAACGCGTTCACTGACGAGACACACATCGCCCACAGGAATGTCAAACTTCTGACCCATTCCCTGCTCCCTCCCTCCCTCTCTCCCTCTCCATCTTTCTCACTCATCACTCCATTTCTCTGTCCGAGAGTCAAAGGCTAACTCTGCACTATCTGTCCTCAAGTGTGTGTGGCGGTAATCATTTAAAATGCATTCATATATACACTTTTTTTTTTTGTCGAACTACATGTGAATCCCTGTATAGTGTCTGTTGTATGCATTGAAACAATTTGGTTTATCTGTACATTTTCACATTATTAGTTAACACCTGGTCACATCCCACACTTCCGGCCTCCTCCTCCCTCCGTCTCCTCCTGTAAGAATGTAAAGGAGAGGTCAAAAGGTCGGCGTGCTCCAGGTATCAATATTTCAGAGCTGTGTGAATCCCTCCTTTCAGGGAGCCGGCCTCGCTGACTGAAGGTATCTTCAGGACCCAGGGGCCGGCTGACGGATGAGCACAAAGCGCCCGTCAAGCCCCGAGCAGCACCGCAGCTTGCACGGTCCACGTTGTGTGTGTGTGTGTGTGTGTTGTGTGTGTGAGTAAGCGGAAGGCTCGGGCAGCTCCCCTGCGGTCTCCTTTGTTGGGCTAACCTGCTGTTTGAATGGAGCAGGAGCCGTGAGTGACAGAGGAAAGTGTAGCGGGCGGTAAAGTGAGATATTGACCTCTCAATCGCCATGGAGGGTGAGCGGGGGGAGAAAAGCGGTCAGCGCTTATGTGTGAATGTACAGCATGCGTCTGTGAAAGGTGTGTAGGGCCTTTAAATAAGATCGTCGGTCAAGGAACTGGGAAGTGTAGATTTCTTTGAATAGTATGTGTACATAAAACTTGACTGTGAGTGTTTGAAAGTGAACTGCTGCTGTCAGGTGAAGTGACGGTGCACTCAGCTCGCTGGCCTCGGCACTCAGTAACATGAAACAAGATTCCCCCCAATGATAATATTCAGTTTCAGCTCTGCCAGCGCGTCCTGTCTGCCCCCGTCCAGAGCCCCTCCAAGACAAAGGGGGAAGGAGCCTGGCTGGGGAACAGTAGCTTCTTGTTATTATGACATGTGGTAACATGAACTCCTTGGAAGACTTCTCCTGTCATCCCGGCCTGAGGTCCTCTTTATTCCACAGGCAGGGGACGTGGAGGTCACGACCTCCCGGACAGATTATGTTGGAACACGCCGCCCCGTGTTGAAACTGACTTGAATAAGTTTATTGGCTAAGCCGGTGACGGCCCTTTGTGTGGACTCCCTTGGGAGGCTGAATACAGATTAGTCCATGGATTGACTATTCATATCAGATTGTACTCAGTCTGAGTTTAATCTCGCATCACACTTCTCACTGTCTTTACTTTAGTGTGAGGAATTCTTTCACTGAGGATGACGTGATTTCCTATAATCCTGTTTCTAGATTTTTTTCCATTCTGTTCTTTGTTTTTGAAAACATTGACTTTTTTATTAGTAACATACTGTCAGGCTTTCTCCCTCCCCTGTTCCATTGCATTTTCAACAAGTCATTGCCAGCACTGACTGTCTCTGCCATTTATCCATTTTTTTCCACACTAACTGATGACCCAGAGACACCACATGATACTAACGCTGTTTTACTATTGGCTCACAAGCCTTGTTAGAAGTGGGAACTAAACGTCAGATATCTTCCACAGAGATACACAAAACATTCATGTTGGACCCACCAAAATTAGGGCTGTCAAAGTTACACATTTGTTTGTCACTTATTTCTTTAAGTCATTAATGCAACATGGGTTTTTTTGGTTGTAGCGGGCTCAGTTTTAAAGCTGTGAGGATACTTTTATCATATCAAACTAGCTAAGGAATCCATTGGTATGATGTCCTGTTAGTTTGTCGCAAAGGGTCCTGAATAACACTTCAAACTCAACTTCAACTTCAAAATTTTGGCAAGGAAAAACTGGCATGGCCATTTTCTATTAACGCAATTTCCTTGATGCATTAACGCATCAGAAGTTGTAGCAGGCTGATTTTTAAAGCTAAAGTTAAAAAGCTGATTTTTTATCATATGAAACTACAAAATCTAAGGAATCAGTTAGAACCAACCATGTCATACTAGCTTGTCGAAAAGTTGGTTAAATAATGCGCCAAACCTGTCATGGCCATTTTCAAAGGGGTCCCATGACCTCTGACCTCAAGATGTGTGAATGAAAATGGGTTCTATGGGTACCCACAAGTCTCCCCTTTACAGACATGACCACTTTATGATAATCACATGCAGTTTGGATCAAGTCATAGTCAAGTCAGCACACTGACACACTGACAGCTGTTGTTGCCTGTTGGGCTACAGTTATCTATGTTATGATTTGAGCATATATTTATGCTAAATGCAGTACCTGTGAGGGTTTCTGGACAATATTTGTCATTGTTTTGTGTTGTTAATTGACTTCCAATAATAAATATATACATATATTTGCATAAAACAAGCATAATTGCCCACTGCTATGTTGATAAGAGTGTTAAATACTTGACAAATCTCCCTTTAAAGTACATCATGAACAGATGAAAAATGTGTGATTAATATGCAATTAATTGTGATCAACTATGGACAATCATGCAATTAATTGCAATTACACATTTTAATTGATTGACAGCGCTAGTTTAAATTTTTGAAATTAATTAAAAATCCTATTTTTTTTCAGGAAAAGCCATACATGTATTCAGCACCTTTCCAAAGAGTCCGTGGAGAAATATGTGTCTGCATAAAAAACATTATGCCGATATTATTCTATATAATAATAAATACATGTTATGTCAATAAGACCTTTAATTATCACCTTTTAAAATGAAACAATGAAAAAATATTTATTTTATATAAATATTAGATATTGTATATATTTTATATTTACATTTATTTTAATTGACATAAAAGTGTCAATACAGTTATTCTCTATTATGCTAAATGCATAGTTTACTGTAGCACTCATGGTGTCTTAATGATGAACTTGCACCTGTTGGAGTCACAGTAAAAAAAACCTCTTACAGCACTCACTGTACTGTCGCCTTTTCTGTCAAAGAAAACTAAAAGTTGTCTTGAACAGACAATGAGCTGAATCTCAATTGTTTTATACAGATAATATGGTTATGTGAGGTGACAAAACAAGCATTTCTTTACGCGTATATATGGGATTATGACTTTGGAGTCTTAGAAAACCTGTCCTAAAAACCTGATGCTTTTTTTTTCTGAAAGACAATAAGCGTCAGTGACACTCGGCCTCTGACAGAACTCTGCTATTTTTAAAGTCTTGTTTGTTGCACTATTAATATTCTCACTCTGTAGTCCGTGGCGGGGTTCAAAGGCGCACGCCGCGGCGCAGGAGCTGACAAGTCTGCTGTGGCACCGAGCGAGCCAAAAGAGTGACAGCGACGTGGCCGTTCTCTCTTGTTAACGAAATAAATAAATGTGCTCTGAAAAGCCAATAAGCGGCAGGCGGGAAGCGGAGCCAAGGATCGCTGCGTCAAAAACAACCGCTTCAGCCATTAATCTCTCTAACTCTCTTAGCCCCCCTTCTCACTTTCTCTCCCTCTCTCCTCTGAGAGAATTACTGCCATAGATGTATAATTCACGGTGGTTTGGCTTTAGAAGGCAGCGGTTCTGTTGGAAAACACGGTGACAGCCAAGTTAGCGCACCCTCTCATTCAACTCAGCCACCTGTTCACAGGGGAGGGGGCAGAGAGAGACGCTTGATTTATATTTCATCTTTCCTCCCAGTCTAATGACTTTGTTGCGCAGTCGGGGCTGGAAATCGTCTCATGTATTAAAGATGACAACTTAAAGGAGTCCTAAAATCCTGACATGATTGAGCACTTAGGCAGACTCTTTTGGTTGTAGTTTAGATTGCTTGTGTCAAGTTTAACTTGTCAGCTTCCTATTCCCAAGACCAACTCGTCATTTCAAGTCCAATCAGTGTCATCAAGTTTAAAAGAATGGCAAAACTTTGTGCATGTGTATTAAACTCTGATGAACATTTTGGCAGCCTTCCCAGTCTCTCGCTCCTAGTAGATCATTCAAACTATGTTATTTCTTCCTCAATCAAGAAAGAACGAACACATTTTTATGATGAAGCGTATTGTTTGTTTGTGGCTGTACCTGTGTCAGCGTAGCCCGTACACGTGCATGCCCGTGTCACTGCCATTTATTAGCATGGCGTAATTTTTGGAGGTGAGGAGGAATAACAAGTTAGGGCTTTGGCAGCCGCACGCTCTCGCCCATCTGCGCAGCCCCTGCATCAGTCTCAGGGTTTCCTCGCCGATGATGAGGGCTGTCAGGGGCTTTTTAACCTCCTAACTGCTGCTCCCCACCGGCCCTAATCACACATTAATGACATCAGGAGGACCCTGGGGCTGGCCGCGCCGCTGCCTGCGCAGACAGAGTACTGATGAAGAGGGCAATTACCGACCAGCAAATAGCATAACCTCCGTTGATCTGTACAGAGGTTATGGGCTATTAGCGCGCAGGTTACGCTCAAAAGATACAGCATAGGCTTAAGGAAGGATCTGGTGCTGAGAGTAATTGGGGAGGTGTGTGTGTGTGTGTGTGTGTGTGTGTGTGTGTGTGTGTGTGTGTGTGTGTGTGTGTGTGTGTGTGTGTGTTCATGGTTTTATTATTCTTATTGAAAGGCAGCTGTGTCCATCTTTTTTTAATCTTTTTTTTTTTTTTGCATTTCTTCCTGGATTGATCTGTGGCCAAAGTCTCACCTTTGGCAAAAAAGTGTGATTACTGATTACGATGCACAGGGAGTCTAGCTGTGAGTGGGAAAACTATTCATATTTCATCAAAATGTCTTTGATTTCCCCCTGACACACACACACACACACACACACACACACACACACACACACTTGCCCCTTCACACACTCACGCTGCGCTCTCGGTCCTGTCCGTTTCCTTGCTCGGAGATGAGTGAGTGTTTGTATGAAATATTAACAGGCCATTTGCTCCTCTGCTCCTCTGTTTGAGAGCTGGATGTCGGCCCTGTTTCTCTGGTCCCTCTTTGAGGCCATCTGTTGGGTACGGGCACCAGGGAGGTTTTCCGGGAGGGGGGCCCTGTCACCCAGGCAGGGCCAGCCCAGAAAGCAGCACCGCCCTGGGGATCGATACACCCGACCTGCTGGGTGACGGAGCATCAAAGCTCCCCAACCTGCCAGATCACTGTACATGCTACGAGGACCACTGATATGTAAACGCTGCTGCTTACCATCAGGCCCTCGGGGAGCCGCTGCAGTCTTTGTGCCACTTCTGAGGGCCCGTTTTCAGTGCAGTTTATGTGCTATTTATATTAACCTTTGTAGAATGGCAGTTTGGTCACAGAGCCCTTGACAAAATGCCCAGAATCCCTTTGGAGAGGTTTTCTTTTCTTTTAAAGGCTGCTTCCCTTGTTTGAAAAAACAAACATTTATAAGATCATTTTTATCCTCTCCAAAAATTTGGTTATTTTATGTTTGAATTAAGATTTAATTTTAGAGTTTTCAGGGCTTGAAAACATCCCTGAAAACTGACAAATAAATCATCCACAACATAAAGATACACCAGCTTTCCTCTAGCAACTGGCATTAAACTCAAAATGGATCACAAAGGCGTGTCAGTAACTATTGCCACTGTGTTTTCTTCCCATTCAGTAATTGTAGCATTTCATAGAGACACTTTCCTCTCATGACATCAATCACATACGCTTTGGAGCAAGTATATACAATCTGTGTGTGAGAGAGTGTGTGTGTGTTTGTTGACATTTGATGTCCTTGTTTTGGGTAATGGATTTGTCCCTGGCAGAGAGAGGGGCTGGGCCAGAGGCGGTCTTATGAGGCCCCTGGGTTAAGGAGGCTGCATTAGCCCACTGCTAACTGATTACTGATCAGACAGCTGGTGCACACACACACACACACACACACACACACACACACACACAATGCACACACACGCCGGCATGCATACATAAGTGTAAACACACATACATACATGCATGCATGTGCACTCACAACTGCACTATTACCGTAATTAAATGCTCCTGAAATTAAAGCGCACTAATGTAAATGATCAGATGGTGAAAAGGCTTTAAGATCCTCTGGTGTTATTTCTTTATATGTTAAAGCTGGTAAAATAGATTATTTTTCTGATCTTTGTAGTAATCGTTTACTCATTCTAACTGGCATTAAATGCATTGCATGACCTAAATAAGCCCTACATGAAAGCCCTGCCTCATAGAGCAAAGATTTGTGATATAAAGAGATGGATTAGCATTAGCATGGGGTATCATCATTATACTCATCTGTATTCCAGACACTCCAAACACTGGCCTTCTCTCAGGCAGGGGAGTCTCTCTCTCTCTCTCTCTCTCTCTCTCTCTCTCTCTCTCTCTCTCTCTCTCTCTCTCTCTCTCTCTCTCTCTCTCTCTCTCTCTCTCTCTCTCTCTCTCTCTCTCTCTCTCTCCCACACACACACACACACACACCAGAACTTGTTTTAGCCATGTAGCATGCACGCTCATACACATCCACACACATGCAGCCACACACACGCCACATCTTGGCCTCCTCTGGTTGGCCGGCGTATGCCAGCCAGGACACCGGTGCCATGAGTGTCCATGTGTGACGCTGGCAGCACCTGGGGCCTCACAATAAAAATACAGCCATCATCAGAGGTCTTATTCACAGACCAGCACACCGTTACCTCTCAAACACATGGAGATGATCCTCTGGCCTCCGTCTCTGAACTCAAACAGCATCTGATCTGCGCTTTACTGATAGCAAAGCAACACCTGATGATTTATGTCAGGAAATACAGAAGAGAAAGTCTGACTTTGCTTAAACTAGGGCTGTCAAAGTCGAGACAATAATAAAGTTATAATACAGTTTCTTTAATGCATTGACGCAGTCAATTTTCAGTGGTTGTAGCGGGCTGAATTTTAATGCTAGAGTGAACATACTGGTATCATATGAAACTAGAAAACCTCAGGAATCAATTAGTACCAACTATGTACTACTACCATACAAGCTTGACAAGAAGTTGGTTAAATAACGCTCCAAACTTGCTCTTCATTTTGGTGAGGAAAAACAGGCATGGCCATTTTCAAAGGGGTCCCTTGACCTCTGAGCTCAAGACTTTTGAGTGTAAATGGGTTCTGTGGGTACCCACGAGTCTCCCCTTTACAGACATGCCCACTTTATGATAATCACATGCAGTTTGGAGCAAGTCATAGTCAAGTCAGCACACTGACAGCTGTTGTTGCCTGTTGGGCTTGAGTTATTTATGTTATGATTTGAGCATATATTTATGCTAAATGCAGTACCTGTGAGGGTTTCTGGAAATATATGTCGTCATTTTGTGGTGTTAATTGATTTCCAATAATAAATATATACATACATTTGCATAAAGCAACCTATTCGCCCACTCCCATGTTGATAAGATTAAATTATTAAATACTTGACAAATCTCCCTTTAAGGTACATTTTGAACAGATAAAATGTGTGATTAATTTGCGATTAATTCTGGACAATCATGGGATTAATTGCAATTGAATATTTGAATCGATTGACAGACCAGACTTAAATAAACATTTCATTCTGTTATGAACTAAAATTGTCACCAAATCTAAACTCACACAGTGAGTGTTTTGGCTGTAGGGCCAAGGATTTGAGAAACTCTTTACCTATAAAAGCGGCATCCTGTCACTGCGCACTGAGAAGTACATTAAAGAAGCTGGGCAGCCAAAGCACTAAAGCACAAATGGCTCATGGAAGTGTGACACAACGGAGAAGAATAGATTTGATAGTGTGTTAATGGACAATTTTAGTGTCGGATTACACCCCATGGGAGCAGCTATACTGTACAGTGTGTGCTCACAATAAAGCTCAAAGGCACTCTCTCTCCCTCTCTCACTCAAACACACACACACGCACACACACACAAATATTTAGTTTGCAAAAAAATTGGAATACAATTTATTAAATTTGGACTGGATTTAATTTCTAAAGAGATTTGTGTGTGTCATGGTTTACTTAGCAGAGACAAATACTGAGACTGTGTGTGTGTGTTTGCGTGTGTGTGTGCGTGAAAGAGAGAGCGAGAGCGTATGTAATGGTTAAATAAGGCCGATTGAGGTGTTAACATCATTATTGCACATTTCCTCCCATGAAATACAGCATTGTTTCCTCTGTTGCCATCACGATGGGGATACCATAATCCCAGATTAAAAAGGATGGGTTAGCGGACACACAGCAACGCACAATGAGCCTTTTGTGTTTGCGTGTGTGTATATGTATGTGTGTGGAAAGCGTTATTGTTTACTGTACAGCTTAAACACCTGCGGGAGGGGGAGAAATGTTCTCATGCATGCACTTTTTGCAACATGCGGCTCTTTTCTATTCGGCATCAACGGCGTCCTCGAATGTGGACACATGGTCACCGAACAGCAACAGACGTGTCGTATGGTGTAAAATGATTTGTGACATTATCTGGAAGTTGACTCATTTTCCTCTCTATGTTTAATTTTGTCATGATTTGACAGGCTACAAAGACATAGATTCAATTCTGCCCTATTATTTGGCATTATCCTGCACGTCAGCTCCGTATGATTTTATTTAACCGGGTCCGAATGGGGTCTCCTGGGCCGTGTGCAGGGGCTAAGGCCCCCTCTAAAACTCTCATAGTTCTTGGTCAGTCATGCAAGAGAATCTGTGGGTCACAGAGCGGGCTGGAAAAAAGCAGCTCACAACTTGCTCACTGTGACAGATGTCCTCTGGAAGATTTCTCCATCTCATTCTCCCCCCTCCACCTCCATCAGCCATCCCTCCCGCCCCGACTCTCTCAGTGCTTCTAAGCTGGGAGAGAGCAGCGAGAGGTGATCCCGGCCTGCTTAACCTACTTCCCAAGACCTTGCTCTTAAAATGGGTATGTGTGTGCGAGAGTGTTTATTTCACTAGGATAAACTCTCAATACTTGTCTGAACGGCCTGCTAACGCCTCCTAAATCACAATACGATCTCATTGTGATTTTAAACATTTTGTGATGTGCTGAGTATTGCGATAAGATATATTGCAATTTATTGCCTTTTTTCAACTGCAAATAATGCACTTTGTCAGCATCTATTTTATCTAATAAGATACAGTTTTAATTCAGTTTTAATTCGCATTACTTGAGGTCAAGGGACCAGTTTTTCTTTGCCAAAATTTAGTGTAATTTTGGAGCGTTATGTAGCGTTCTTCCCAATAACCTAACATGACATGGCTTTCTAGTTTCACATGATACCAGTGTCTTCATTCTAGCTTTAAGACTGAGCCTGCTGGTCTCATTGGCTTGAGAGGTTAATAGTTTATATAATTAAAGTTTGTTACTTGACGTCCATGTATTGGTACAATATTGCCACTCAAAATATGGTGATACTATGCTTTTTCCCCCACATCTACAGTCATCTGGTGAGGATGATTATCATCTTTAGAGCTAAACTACTGGTTGATTTTTCATTTGAATTAATGCATGACTTGAGTCATTTATCAGTCACATATGTGATGTTCCCTGTTTCCAGATTCTCAGTTGTGAGGATTGCTGCTTTTTATCATCTTATGTGACAGGAAACTGAACATCTTTGGGTTTTGGATTATTGGTTGCACAAAACAAGCCATTTGAAGACATCACTTTCGGTGTTAGGAAGACTGTGGTGGTCATATGTTACAATTATCTGAAATTTTACATGATTAATTAAACAATAAAATAATCAGTCTGATTGTTAATGAATTGCTAGAAGCACCCCTAATGACATTTGTCAATTCAGGCTTATCACGATCCTCAGTATTTTCTCTGATTTTCTACTTTTTCTACTTTTTCTTGTGAGATACTGAATTTCTTTGCATCCAAATCACATAAAACAACTTGAAAAAAAGAAAGTTTCATCTTTTTTTCTCACTCTGTCTGCGGCTTTAAGGGGCTGTGAGCCAAAACAAAAGCTCGAGAAGCTTGTTTCTATGTGAGTGTTTAAAACATGTCTTATAGGTTATTTATTTTCAGTTATACTTGACATACAGGACCATGAAAGTTCTTAAATAGTTCAAACCAGGCACAAAAAAAAACTTAAAAAATCCCCCAAATTAACAAAACTTAACTAAATTAATAATTAATAATAATTAATAATTAACTTAATTAACAATACTTTTGTCTTATTTTGCTTCTCTTAAGACCCTTTCTATGTTTTATGTCAGTGCAGCATTTACTAGGATGATGCGGTGTATACTGAGTTTAGGTTTACGCTCCTATACTACGCTGCGTATGGAGCACAAAGCCAACAATGCAAGCAAAATTTCTACAATTCTTGTCAGCAGTAAAACAGGTTGTAAAATAAATGCCTCATCTGTGCTACATAAAACGATTTCTCATGAAGAGCCTAGATCTGTGAAGCTGAAGTCGCCCCGTCTCCACTCAGCCACAGCGTCCCCATCACAAAGGTTGGATTAGGGACCTTGCAGTAACTAACTCTTCTATGTCATCTGCACTGAGACACAGATCAATCAGTCAGATGAAGGGAGGGAGTCTTTAGATAAAGAGAAATTAAACAGAGGGAGGGAACGGTGAAAGGGAGGAGGGAGTCTCTTAAATAAAGAGAAATTAAAACAGATGAAGGGGATGGTGTCTTTAAATACCGCTCAGCGACTGTACGCCTCCCTCATCCTTTAATGTAATGAGAAGAGGCGGAATAAAAGGCTTGGCCCTAGGATGAAAAGGTGATGCCGTTTTTTATTCTTCTCTTTTTTTTTTTTCCTGAGCGGTGAAAGCCTTATCCTAATGTAGATTAGATGTTAAATCTGACAGAAGGGTGAAGCTTTGGTTAGAGCGTGTTCACCTCATTTCACTTGGCCTGGCCGAGGGTGACGGCAGGTTTTATTATGATGGTCTGGTAAAGACGAAAGGCAAAGTGTGCACTCTAAACTCTTGGGCTCTGTGTCGTTTCCAGAGACTGGTTAACAAGAGAAAGTGGGGTTATAATATGTCACGGCAAAGACATACTCTACATGCAACCCACTCACACACACAACTCTGAAGTGTATCACAATGTGTTCACCCCTGCACTGAATTTGAGGATAAATACCATTTGTTGGTCAAGCAGGTCATTAGTGAGTGACAGAGAAGAAAAAATCTGTCTGTCGCCGTGTGTGTGCGTGTGCGTGTGTGTGTGTGTGTGTGTGTGTGTGTGTGTGTGTGTGTGTGTGTGTTTGTGTGCGTGCATTTTCTCTGTAATAATAATCCCTATGAAATCCAGATTTCTCAATCCGGCAGCTCAAGCTGACACTTTAAATAAAATCATTCTAATCCCACATGGTAAGAGAAATGAAAATGAGGAGATTAACATGGGGAGGAAGAAGAGGAGGAGGAGGGGTGCCGGCCTCCCCCTCTGTCTCTCGCTCTCACCCCAGTCTCTCTCTGTCTGTGTCTCGCTCTCATCCTTGAACCCCTGTTGCCTCCTCCACTGAGACTGTCCTCTGTCCCGTCATGTTCGGGGTTAGAGAGACATAGATATAGAGAGTTTATAGCAGGTCTGGAGGACGGAGGAGATTTTATCCTTCAGTTTTTCTTGCAAGGGGAAGATTTCGATCTGTTGGAGTAAGTGTGTGTGTGTGTGTGTGTGTGTGTGTGTGTGTGTGTGTGTGTGTGTGTGTGTGTGTGTGTGTGTGTGTGTGTGTGTGTGTGTGTTGTACCAGCTGACCATGATTGGACACTGGCAGGACCACTGATCCAATCAAATGACGGGGAATGATCTCCCTTTTTATTTCTCTCACACAGTCATGCCCCCCTAAAAAAAAAAAAAAAAACCTACAAACACACTCCTGGTTCATTCACTCACTCATAAATTCATGAATGGGTGGAGTTTGAATGTGTTGGTATTTTGCATTCACACTAAACCCAGGGCCTTTCTACTGTATCACTCTATGAAGAAGTTGCAGGTAAAACTAGAAACCAACAATACACAAACGGGTATTCCCTCTGCCCTGCACAGATTCTTTTCTACATGTTTGTTGTGAGAAAGACGCAGGTAGACCGTGAATAGGGTTGTAGAACGGTAATTTGTAAATCCAATTTCTTGCGTAACACAACAAAAACTAAAGGCTATCTGCTTGAGAAAAAACTGCTGTAGTTGTGTGCACAGTTTTCCTAAAGCTGCTATAATTCACAATTTTATATCAACAAAGGCTCAAAAAACTACATGTATGTGCAAAGCATTGGTCACAGTGACAAACCCACAGATAATTATCAACTCACTGTAGTTCCCTTTAGCTCTATGGGGCATTTTAGCTCATTATTTTGGTCCACTTGCAGCTGTTTTCAGCAAACAGAGCTAAAAGGAGCGTTAATAGTGGACTTTGATTTATCAGGTTGATGCAAACACAGCTCCAAATGAGTGCTAATGTTGCTCCATATCTGATGGATGGGCCATTGTTGGCTAACATTTTTGCCATTTCAACTTGCCCCCCAGAAAAGTAAGTGAATGTAGGTTTAAATAAAGTTTCTATGATAATGTGGCTGAAATGTTGATTTATTTACAATCTGTATGATCATCTTTATTGTAGTAATACTTTGGTGAGTAAGGGCCATATGATAGGCCACAAACTCTATAAAACATTAAATTAGACAGAGCTACACATAAATATTTCACTCTGTAATTAAACTGTAAATCAGGTCTTACTCTAGATTGTTCTGTTGATGTTTGACAAATGCAAGTTGGCATATACACCCCATAACCCATAAAAAGCACATCCACCAGTCCTCAGTTTGGTTAGCGAACACTTCACAATCCCTGTTTTTACTGCTTAATCCAGCTCTTGTCCTCATCCTTCCTGCTTCCCCCTCTCTTTATCTCTCCATCTCTGCCTCTCTCCGTCGACCTCTCTCTCTTGCTCCGTCACCTCACCTCCATCTCGGCTTTTCGTTTAGACGTTTCCCTCGTTGCCGTATTTCTCTCCTCGCTTTTTTGTTAACCCTCTCCCACACACACTTTATCTCCATATGATTCATTTGCCCTCTCTCCATCACTCTGGCCGTCCTCGCAATCTCTCCCTCCATCCGCCCCCTCTATATCCATCTCTTAAGCACATCCTTTTTTCTCCTTCTCTCCTCCATCTCCACCGCCATCCCTTCCTTTTAAAGGATAATCTTCAGCTAAGTGGACAGCACTTCGCTTGCTCTCGTTCCCTCTTAAGTGACCATTCGATAATCTCAGGATTCTCTATTGAACCCCCCACACAGAGGGGAGAGCGGACGGATCAGAAAGCCCAGAATGGAAGTCCTAAACTGGGTCAAGAAAAGGCCAGCGACTGGGCCCTCTGGGGCTGATGGGACCAGAGTGGGATGGAGAAAAGGCTGATGCCAAACAAAGTTGGAGAGAGATCATCAGAGCAGATGGACATCATCTCTCTATCCTTTTATCTGTCTATCTTCAAGGCTGCAAGGCCTCAACTTTGAGATGGAAAATAAGAACTGTTCTGTTTGTAGAGAGCAGATAAAGCACATCACTTGGCCGATACAGGGATTTGATGTTCTTTTTGTCTATCTGGGCACACAAAAGAGGCTGAAAAGAGGGAAGGAAGATGCATTCACATTGCTGGGGTCAGATAAAGGACATGACAATGGATGCATGACACACACACACACACACACACACACACATATATGCAGAGGTTGTGCTGATTGTACAAGATTCATCACACCTCCTTACTGCAGAGAAAAGAAGCCCTTAGTCAGGTTACACACACATGCACACACACGCTTTTTTTTTTTTTTTTTTTCTTCCGCTGTCCTCTTTACGGGTCAGCGGATGAATAAAGCCGCTGTCACTTTCCTCTGGGAGGCGTCAGTGACGGGCAGGCTGACCACGATAAACTTCCGCACAGGAAGAGGAGATTCCTGCAAGGAAAAGGCCAGGAGGATCAGGAACGGCCCTAGGCATCACTTGTCCTCTGGCTTAGCTAAAGACACTGAAAGCAGCAGTGTGTTGAGCGGCGTGTGAGAGGGTAGTTGGGGTTGGGGGTGAGTAATGCAACAATCAGTATGCCACTTAAACAGAATAACAAATTGTACTGAAACACATATTTTAATATATATATTTCAACTTTAAGACTAACAGCCGGCCTAATTATAATACACTGAAATACTACAAGTAAAAGCAGATTTAAAGTAATTTTGGCTCACTGGCATGACATAGTTTTATAGACTGTATATAAGAAGTGGACGTAGTCACCGTGATGTCACCCACTGGTTTGTGGACTGCCGTTTTGAAGCTTCCAGTTCTTGGTTTTTGCCTGTCGCCATCTTGGTTTTTTGCAAACAGAAGTGACACGACAGGGTGGAGCTAGGTACAACTGAATGCTGTAAAGGAGATTACAAGGCAATGAAAATGTTGCACTGTTAAAGGGTTAAAGCTGTAAAACAGAAAGGAAAAACATGAACAACTCCCATACCGGACAGCACCGTGGTAGTGGCCTGTCAATCACTAGGTAGCCACACCCTTAAGCATACCCTGCTTTATGGTCTATTTGACTCTTCTGTTTTATGAACATCATGCTCATAGACTTTCTCATAGACTTCTATACAATCTGACTTCTTTTTGCAACCAGAGGAGTCGGAGAGGAGGCTGCCCACTGCATAACCTATGCTTTAGTGATGATTGGATCTAGAGTCGTTTAAAAATGTATTGGATTTTCAGCCAGATTATGCAAACTGAGAATATTCTGTTTCCTCACCTGGAGCAAAAAGTGTCAGATCGTTGTTCTGCACGACACTTCATGCACACACAGACTGTACACATTAGTTGAGTAGGTGGCCCTTAATGTGGCCCAGGACACATTTGTGTACACATTGATTGGCTCTCAATGCATCATCAATACATCTTGTGTGGATTCACACCTGTACGACGCACCTAAGATGCATGTTAATGCCAGGTCTGAACAGGGCCTTAGTTTTACGTGTTCTTTTTAATTTTTTTTACTCCAGCAAACTATGGTTTGAATCCTACAAGAGATGATAGACAAAATACAGCAATTTTCAGGTAGCTACAGACAGCACATAAACATATAACAGTAAAACCTCTTCAGTATATTTCAAGATCAGGTAAAACATTTTGCTAACTAGCATAGAACCACTTTGCATTGACATTTTAGAGGATTTATCCTCTACAGTGGATTTTCCCCTTTCATACCAAGCCCACAGGTACTCGAGCTGCGCCTCGAGACAGAAAGTTCATCTCAGAGCATTTACTGTACTGAGGATGAGGGGACATTATTCTTAGAGCAGTTATTCATACCAGGAGAACAAAAGACAGCGTCCTATTATGGGACTCTCCTCTGTCCCAACACTGGATCTGTACCGGCACAGGTGCCACTGCGGCTCATTTATAGCCAGGTTAGCCCATGGTGAAGGCATGGAGCTGTGGTGTGGCATTCACTCGCACGCACACACACACACACTGCAAGCAGCCGAGTGAAAGAAACTGCTTATGTGTGTATAAAGAGGAGATCACTCCACTGTCTCTTTTAGGAACTACTGCCCAGTGAGAATGTGGGTGTGTTGGCTGATGCATGACCTGTGTGTGTGTGTGTGTGTGTGTGTGTGTGTGTGTGTGTGTGTTTGTATTTGTGTGTGTTTGTATTTGTGTGTGTGTGTTTGTGTGTACGAGAGAGAGAGTGTGTGTGTTTCTGTACATGCATGTCATGCGTGGATAGATATTTGAGTTTTTGTGGTTGTACCTCGTGGTCCTGACCAGTGTGGGTATAATATTTCACCTTGACTGTATGTTATGAATGCAGTGCATGATCTCTCTTGTGTGTGTGTGTGTGTGTGTGTGTGTGTGTGTGTTTGTATTTGTGTGTGTGTGTTTGTGTGTACGAGAGAGAGAGAGTGTGTGTGTTTCTGTACATGCATGTCATGCGTGGATAGATATTTGAGTTTTTGTGGTTGTACCTCGTGGTCCTGACCAGTGTGGGTATAATATTTCACCTTGACTGTATGTTATGAATGCAGTGCATGATCTCTCTTGTGTGTGTGTGTGTGTGTGTGTGTGTGTGTGTGTGTGTGTGTGTGTGTGTGTGTGTGTGTGTGTGTGGAGCGTAGCCGGTGAGATCTTTTATCTCTATAACAATGATGCCACAAATAGGCACATGCCTCGCTATTCTTGTCCTCTCAAGGCTCCTCTGGCGTTCTGGTGGATGTACCAGGCGTACAAGGGGTTAGGGAGAGATTTGGACCTGTGTGTGTGTGTGTGTGTGTTTGTGTGTGTGTGTGTGTGTGTGTGTGTGTGTGCTTTGTATGTGAGTAAAAGAGCAATTTTGCTACAACATCAGAATCTCGACATCTAAAACATGCGTCTCCTTCCTCTAACAAAACGGCTTTTCAAATTAAAACACAGTGTTGCATTTCAGTGGATTTATTGGCAGTTCTCAGCCTTTTACTTAGAAATTAAATTTTAGAGGAGGTAATCATTTTGTGCCATTGCATGCCAAGCAACACACAGCAACATTTTTTTTTTTTTTTTCCAAAGTGAGATTCGTCTATAATAAGACCTTCAAGTGGAATGCCAAGAGCCAACCGCTGGGCTGGATTGTTTGCTCAGCGTCTCCCTCAGCAGCCGTAAAAATCAAGGGAAATAATCAGCAGATAACCCAACACTCAACACATTCTTTATTCTTTGTTCACTTTTACGTCTCTGTTGGGTGGTTTATTATGAGCCTGCACACAGGCAATAAAAAAATCCTCTCCTTTTCTTTCCAGAAACATTATACTTCCTCCAGAGGGGGTCATGAAGGAGATGTGCACCTTCTAAGCCAAATTCGGCACACCCTGAGGTAAGTGGAGCGGAGGGAGCCGATTGGCCCAGAGCACCTGAACCAAGCCGGCACACGACAGGATGAGGGTGTCGGCATCCTCCTGTTAAATGCTTGCTTCCTGCTGTTTTTGCTGTTCTCTTTCTCCTTTTTGCTTCTCTCATCCCCCTTTTCAAGCAGGAAGTCATTGGAATGGAAAAAAAGCAGAGTTAAATGAAGATGAGGAGGGGGTTGTTCCAAACAAGCAGAGCCCTGCCCTACCGTCCACTGCAACAGTTTAAATTCCTAAAGATAGATAAGTTCAACAGAAGAGGAGGAGGAGGAGGAGGAGGAACAATGGTAGCGATGGGGTGAGAGATGAGATGGAGGAAGGGAGGAGGAGGAGGGGAGATGAGGGCATGAGGGGGGTCTCCTCTAGGGTCGTGCTCGGAGGGCGTCGGGCAGCACGAGAGGCAGGATGTTATGGTTTATTCAGCCCAGGAGTGGGGGCGACGTGGACAAGGTGTGCCTTGCCCTCAGCACCAGCCTCAGCGTGATTTATAGCAGCGCTGGCAGACGCTTCTGTCCGCGGGGAAGTCTTTGAAAATACCGAGAGTGATTTGCATGAGTGTAGACCTGCAGTGCATATACACAGTACATGCTTTAGTGTGCATGGCCTCACTGGTGTACATGTACATGAGCGCTTTATAGGCTGCTGGTTTTTAACCTGTGGTCGGAGCGTGTTCATGCATAGCCCAACAGAGGATAGATGGTCAGACTACTCTGATTAATTACCAGCTACACATATACATTACACCTGGATCCTATGGGCAATGTACAGCATTGTAATCAAAATAGTATGGAGAGGGGCTGTCAATTGATTAAAATACTTAATTGTGATTAATTGCAAATTAGTTGCATATTTTTTTATCCGTTCAAAATGTAAAATGTAGGGATATTTGTCACAATTTTAATACTCATCAACATGGGAGTGGACAAATATTCTGCTTTATGCAAATGTACGTATGTATCTATTATTGGAAATCAGTTAACAAAGCAAAACAATGACAAATATTGTCCAACAATCCTCACATGTACTGCACTTTGCATAAGAAAATATGCTCAAATCATAACATGGCAAACTCAGGCCCATCAGGCAACAACAGCTGTCAGTGTGTCAGTGTCAGTGTCAGTGTGCTGACTTGACTATGACTTGCCCCAAACTGCATGTGATTATCATGAAGTGGGCATGTCTGTAAAGGGGAGACTCGTGGGTACCCATAGAACCCATTTTGATTCACATATCTGGAGGTCAGAGGTCAAGGGACCCTTTTGGAAATGGCCATGCCAGTTTTTCTTCGCCAAAATGAAGAGCAAGTTTGGAGCTGTATTTAGCCAACATTTTGACAAGCTAGTATAACATTAGGTTTTCTAGTTTTCAAAACTTTGCAAAAGGTTGGAGTGTTATTAAGGCTCCTTGGAGACAAGCTAGTACGACATGGACCAGTAGATTCTTTAGGTTTTCTAGTTTCTTATGATGCCAGTATCTTCATTCTAGCTTTAAAACTGAGCGTATCTTGTCAGTTTTGACAACTCTAGCCCTTAGATAAAGTAAAAGTAGAAAAAGCACACAGTAAAAACACTGAATTACAAATACAAGTTCTGTATTCACAATATTATTTAATTAAAAGTACAAAATGTGTTAATCTGATAATAACAGTGAATATACTTAAAGTAAAACTACACTGTAAATAATTTTAATTGAATTAATGTGAACTTAATCAATACATTTACATTAAAGGAACTGTGTGTAACATTTAGGGGGATCTACTGGCATTAATAAGTATGTTTTCATTCGAGTTTAATCACCTAATAATATGAATCATTGTGTTTTCGTTAGCTTAAAATGAGCCATTTACATCTAGGTATGGCGCGGGTCCTCTTCATGGAGCTGGCCGCCATGTTTCCACAGTAGCCCAAATTGGACAAACCAAACACCGGCTCTAAAGAGGGCGTTAACGTCACGTCGGCCATCATAGTTCTCGTTGCTTGCCACACAGGAGAAATTTCATTTGGTTGCAATCTGCAACCTCACTGCTAGATGCTGCCAAATCCTGCACACTGCACCTTTAAGTTACTGAGAAAAGATTAGCTGATTCATTATTGTTTTACAATGTAGAGTGGTAAAAAGTGCAATATTTCCCTCTAAAATGTAGTGCAGAGTATAAATTAGTATAAAGTACAAAGGAAATACTCAAAAGTTTTTTTCTTTATTTAACCAGGAAATTTAATTAAGAACAGTACTTAGTTTTCCACTACTGGAAATACATTGATTCATTTCCAGTTTGATAGAGCTAAAGATTTAATTTTCAATCAATACATAAGCACAAAACAACCCTCTCCTCAAATCTGCTTGTTTTTGTCTGTGTGTGTTTACAGGTCAATTATAACAGCGTTACCCTCCTCCTGACCTCCCCCGAGGCAGCCGAATCTCCTCTGGTCTGAAAGGCCAGCGGGAGGTCAAGAGAGGTCGCCAGCGAAAGGCCCGCTAGTGTGGAGAGCCTGCTGGGTGCCATGCCAGACATCCACGGTGGGGGTCAGAGGTTACGCAGATACATAAACCAGACAAAAGGGTGCCAACAGGTACAAGACGTGTGAATGTCCACTGTTGTAACAGGAGAGCAGACTGTTGCAGGGAGCTAAACTTATAACTGGGGACTAATATGTGGTGAGAGAGGCACTTTAAAGCTACTTAAGCCTTGTATGTCACTTCATACCCTATAGACGCCTCTCTTTATGGTGTTTGGGGAAGTGCAGAAAGACTGAAGTGCAGGTAACTGATCACTAATTACTCTTAATTGCCTCAGTCAGCTAGAAAAAGCTGTGTATGCGAGTGTGTGTCCGTTAACCAACCGTAGTCGTAGAAGCTATTAAAAACTCATTAACCTGCGTTTTATTTGAAGCCCCCTGCCCCCGTCCATCATACCCCTAATGTATTTTCCGTGAGGCTTTTTTTTTTTTCTCCTTCAGATTTAATTTAGCCACTCTTTGATTTTACGACTCGCCTCTGTTATTGTAGGATATCTTCTCGTTTCCTTGTAATTTTATTTTATGACATGGAGTGAGTCAAGTACAATACGCCCCCCGGGGAGGACCACTTACCTCCACGCCAACAAATATAATTACCGCTGATCAGAGGAGCGAAAACAGACTGCCGCTTATCTGCCACAGCCCGTGGTTGTTTTTTTTGTTTTTTGTTTTTTTTTTAAGCAGTAGTCGCACTGGAGGATAATAGCTGTGCAAATCTAAAAAGAAAAAACAGAGAAAAACCCTGCATGTGGTAGACGGCTTGTTACCACACTCCATGAAAAATGTTAAAATTCGTGTTGCTTTGTTTTTGGACAAGAAATCCATACATCCCAGAAAAAAGCTTAACATTACATGAATCATTGAAACGCACTCTTAAATTCAGCCATCATTAAAGCAGCAGTAGGTAGAAATGGAGCACATATGTTTAAAAAAAGTTATTTTTATAAAACGATCACTATATCTTGAGAGTAGTTCATGAGACAAGTAATCTGAAAAAAACGTATGTTCCTCTGGTGTGACCAGACAAAAACAACCAATCAGAGCTGAGCTGGAGTCTGCGGTCTATGAGCAGCTGCTAATCACTCACGAACTCTGATTGGTCAAACTAGGCAGTGCTGATATATATGAAATATGAATCAATATTCTGTTACTGTAATATCTATTTCTCTCCTCAAATGTTTTCAGAAACATCTTGTAGTTACTGTTTAGCTTTAAAAAAAAAAAAAAAAAAAAGAAAATTTTTACCCGGCAGCCATATTGAGATCAGCTGAGAAAATACCAAGCACCGCCTACCAGCTGGAGCAAAGCTAATAGGAATGCCCAAATAGGAACGCTCTCTCTGAAATGACTGGTGATTGGTCTAAGTCTCCCATCACGGGCTAGGTTTTTTAAAGAGCCAGAAGTCTAGTTTTCTCTCAGGACACTTGAATTACAATATGTATCATTGAATTTTTACCCAATGATGCCAAAAACTTTCTGCCTACTGAAGTTTTAACTGCCAAAAATAACACCAATTTTATAACCGTTAACCTGTAACTACCTCAAGCGTCTACCCTACACCGTGGGGCAGTAGCGAGCAATGTTGGCAAAAGAAGACCGATAGAACCAAGCTGGCTTCGATGCATGCCGGATGTAGCTGACCGGTGAAGAGCACATTGTCAAAAAAGTATTCAATTTCTATTTAACAAGAGATGCAGGCCACATTCAAATTGCCACATTACTGAACAGAGTTCGGCGTGGATTTAACGTCGCCTTGATAACGCTCTCAAAGCCCCCACAGAAGCAGCTGTGACCGCGGCCTTGCAGTGAGTAAAATGGGCTAAGTTACCGCCAGAAGTAAACAGCTAAAGTCCTTTCGTGTTTACCAAGTAAAGTCCTCTGCTCCATGTTGACAGGTGAGAGTTCATAGGAGCAAAGTCGGTCCCCTCCAATGGAGCTGCGAGCCTGACTGTGTAACCCCCAAGAAATGATGAGTGTGTGTGTGTGTGTGTGTGTGTGTGTGTGTGTGTGTGTGTGTGTGTGTGCGTGTGTGTGTGCGTGTGTGTGTGCGTGTGTGTGTGCGTGTGTGTGTGCGTGTGTGTGTGTGTGTCAGACAGAGGGAGAGATAAACAGGGAGCGTTGCTGAGGGGGCTCTTTGACTTTGAGCACATAAGCCCTTATTTCATGGTGCCATTGTTTGTTTTAAGGACGTCAGGCTTAATACAGTTCCAGGCGATTTCCCAACATGTCTGTCCGTCCAAGCACCTCCAAGGCGCTCTGCGTGTGTGTTTGTACGCGTGCTTACGTGTGTGCCGCGCGCCCTTCATTCCTGTCGACTTTAGCTATCACCCCCTGTCATAGGCAGGGATTTTAAAAATGTGCATACTTTCAAGGTTGTTCATAAGACATGTTGAATTAACTCTGAATTAACTGCATCGTTTTCTGCTAAAGAAATGTCAGATGTGTAGCTAAGACTGATTACGGTGTTTGGAGTATATCTGTGGATTTAATGAGTTTGACTGCAGCCATATTTCCCATCAGCCTCACTGAGCAGCATTCTTTTAATTGCCTATTATTTCCATGCATAGGCCAGACATGGAGCCTTAATGTCGGGATGCAATGATCCAACTTTTTCAGTCCTGATATGGACAGTGACACCTGGGCTCTGGGTAGCCTCCGATACCGAGTACTGATCCAATACCAGTGTTTAATTAATAAGCTGAATGCCTCAATGAGTTAAAGTGACATCAGGCCTGAGTTAAACATTGCTTTCCTAACTTTGTAAAACAAAATGTAACAAAAAAATAATAAATGGTACACTGGCAACTATAGGCAGGAATTACAAGTCAAGTGTAAACCTTTTTAATGCAGCAACACATTGGAATTAAAGTTCCAGTATATAATGTATATTGTATATAAACATAGAATTGAATAAATTGTCACCGATACTTGATCCAGCTGTTTGAGTCAGTATTGTCCCGATATCCAATCCGGTATCGGTGCAGCCCTAATTTAAGGTTTTTTGTTTTTTTATCATATTTTGAAAACGGGATCTAGAAAAGTGTTGCAATACTTTATTTTATCACTCAGACTGAGTCTGAGAGGAAAAGTAGATATAGTCTAGAGAGCATATAAATGTAAATTCTATTATATGAGAATGATTGTGTATACTTCCTTTTCTCATGTTATTATTATAGGCTGCTCATCATTTGGTTACTCAGTGTTTGGTTTGTGCATGTTGTCGTCTTTGACTGTCACGTCTTTACATTCATACATTTACTTCTGCAACAATAGTCAATACCCATTCATGCAAATAAATCATATTTGAATTTGAGTGTGTGTGTGTGTGTGTGTGTAGCCTATTGAATGGCTTGTATAAAACAAGCCACAGAGGATGACCAACCCCCCTCTCTCTCTCTCTCTCTCTCTCTCTCTCTCTCTCTCTCTCTCTCTCTCTCTCTCTCTCTCTCTCTCTCTCTCTCTCTCTCTCTCTCTCTCTCTCTCTCTCTCTCTCTCTCACACACACACACACACACACACACACACTTGCCTCCATAATCACCACTAGGCTACTTGTAGCCTAGAAAGAGGGATGTGGGTCATCGGGGGCCACACTGTGCCAGCTATCACAGCCCTGGCAGCCAACAAGTAATATCACTAATAATAACATCTATGTAAATTCCTGTTATTTTACTACGGATATCTCTTCTATATCACGGTCAGGTCACACACAGTCCCTTTCTGCCTTGACAAACAGAACCACATCTCCCTCCAGCATCCTCATCTTTGGTGAAAGCTGAATACATTAAGTGCTGGACGTGAGGCCCAACAAGGACTTTAGAGGAGTCAGACGCCTACTCACTTATTACACTCGGACAAATCCTCATCTCCTCTCCTCTCATCTCCTCTCCTATGTCCTGTCTCCTAAACCTTTTTATTCAGGGACCCGGAGACCTCTCCGGAACAAAACAGCTTTTAGCGCTACCATCTCTCTCTGCTTCTGTTTTCGCAAATAGCTCTCTCTCTCTCTCTCTCTCTCTCTCTCTCTCTCTCTCTCTCTCTCTCTCCCCTCTCTCATTTATCTTAAAAAAATGTCTGTGAAAAGAAATGGAGCTGTTGTAGGAGCACATCAAGTCATTATCTGATTAAGGCCATTTTATAACCGCTGCTGCTCAAGAGATTGCTTCTTCTCCCGAATAATATTCACTCTTTCGGTAATAAAGTTAAATTCAGGAGACGTCAGTCTGGTTCTGTTTGTTGATATTCTGCAGCAAATTCGCTCCAATAAGACAAAGAAACCTGTAATAATAATATAATATAATATAATATAAATAATAGGCCTACTAATAATAGCAGTAATAATAATAATATGATAAAATGGAAGGATAGTTGACCCGTCGTTGATCCAAATTTATGCGGAGGAAAAATAGGCCACTGGCTCTTCTCCTCTCCGGCGTACCATCACCGCGTGCGCGCACTTATTAGTACTTAATTGTGGTCAGAATGAGATAAAAATGTACCTTCATGACACCTCTGAGAGAAATATTGTTTTCACCGCCTCTCTCCTTCTGCATTTGGGCCCAACTCTAATAAATATGTCAATAAATTCAGCCATCAGTGCGCAGCGCCAAAGCGCATTATCAGTCTTGGGCATCGAGGTGTGTCGCACTGGACCCAAAAGAGGGGGGAAAGTCAGTTTGAAATAAATCCACGGGTTGATCCACCTGGAATGGGCCGCGATAAGAGCAGCCACTGTGTTAACCGACACGTTTCCTCTACACCTCATCCGAGTCTTCCTTTTCCAAACACGCGTTTCTTTAATGTCCCGGCCTGTTTTTCCAGCCTGTGTGCTCACCGACGGCACCCAGGGGAGCCGAGGCCAAATCAGCTACAGGCCAGTGAGGGAGCAAGGGGGCCGGGACACCTGCTTTGGAAAAGACACTCCAGACACTAAACTTTGCTGACTTCGTTGCAATTCGTTCGTCCTAAAAAACACTTGCTTGCGACATGGAAAAGAGACTCGCCTTTTCCCTTTTGGCACCTGACAGAGGCGCGTATGGAAAATAAGATTTCTAGTTAAGTGCTTTAGGATCCTGTTTGTGCTGCAGAGGATAAAAAAAGACGATTTTGTGAGCAATAAATGAATCCAAAATGAAAAGCTGGAAAAACAGCAGAAAAAAAAGCACGCTGATCTGCTAATAGTGCATGAACAACTTTTTCTTTTCTGGCTTAAAAAATGACGAATACGAATAAATGTTACTTTATTCACCAATGATAATATTATTATTATTAATAATAGTCTTTTTATACGGTCGTTATGAAATAAGCCAGTAGGTAATTTCTTGCATGTGCTTAATACGAGGCTTACGCTTTCTATAATTGTAGAAACGCAGGCTGAACCAGATGGATGTGACCTGTTTTATCCAGAAATATCGAAAAAATAATTATTTTCTGCAAAGATTAATTTCAGTGGCACACATTCCCCAATAATATTACGAAACAATTTGTGTGTACACCTGTTGTAAAGGTCGAAGGCTAAAAATATTTGCAGAGCGTAACAAAAACTGCAGTGTAATTATAAATATCCAATTTGTCGGAATGCAGCCGTCATCATTTCATAAATCAGAAAACAGGTTTTTCTGTGGAGAGGATCAGATGTCAGTGTCCGCAGGGTTCAGCCTTACAGATGGGGGAGTTTCAAAGGGAGAAAAAAAATCTAATAGTTCACTGAAAATCTTTAGATTTGCGAACATGAAGGTTATATTTTTATTTACAGACAGTTTTATTTAATAATCGTTTTTTGATGACAGTGTAGTCTTTACGCACGGGGGTTATTTCAGTGGCAGACTGCGGATCCGAGTGACAGACGTTTCATGGTGATATTCGGCTCTTAACTGAGCGCTTCACAAAGAGATAGTTTAGCTCTCCTCAGATATTGGCTTCCCTGGATAATCTGAATTCCAACGTAAAGCTCGGAGCTTCTGTGCCGCTTTGCCTGTTCATAAATCAGACTTTGCTGCGACCAATGAGAAAACTCTTGCGCGTAAAATATCTCTACATGCCACTTTGAACCTCCTATTCCCAAGTGACTCACGAGCTGCTGTTATTCCCCGTCGAGAAGTCTAAATGTGCACCAGTTGCAGAAAGAAATGTTTAAAATTTATACGCGCTCTGCGCCCTTATTCAAACATATTAAAAGATCAAATTACAAAGTTGGTCATCATTAAAAGTGACTGGGCTTGAAGGAACCTTAATAGACTCTCATAAACATAATCGAAACATGCGTTAACACAAGCGTTGAAGAAGTCGTTTGAATTGTAAAATAGACTGTTAATTTTTAATTTTACTGCCACAAGGAAGGCTGGGAGATTTGCATTAAAACGGCATCTGCCTTAAAAATTCATTTAATGCTGCATTCATGATAAAAGTCTTTTTTCTTGTTTTTCTGAAATGTGAGCAAATCGACAACATAATCTCACAGGTTTTCATTCAATTCATGAGTTTTCTCAGTTATCGTGAAATGGCTCTTTTATTCTGATTTTTTTCTAAGTACTGACACGTTATTCAAAACATCTTGGAATCAAACTGACACTTAACCATTTATTATAGAAAACGTCTTGGGTGTAAGAATACATAACATAATAAGACGTGTTTTATTGCTGTAATGTCAAAGTGCGTAACGATTCTTACTCGCGCAGTCGGTGATTTTGGAAGAAAGAGATTAGTAAGAGTGGTATTTCCTTTTTTCCTCCCTCACTCACTCTCTCTCTCTCTCTCTCTCTCTCTTTAGTTGCATGCTCAAGTCCCATTCTCTGGTCAAGTTCAGTGCGTTGTCCTCCGGACCGGACGGACGCTTCTTATTGGTAGGTTGCGACAGTTACATCACGCCGCTCGTGACGCGCACGTCTTCCTGTTTCCTTCAGCCGCGTCTTAAAGTGAATCTTTAGTGGCGGAGGAGCGCTCCAGCATCCAGTCCGAGCTGCATTCAGTGCGCCTCGGAGACGCACACACGCAGTGTCTCTCTCTCGCTCTCTCTCTCGCTCTCTCTCTTGCTCTATCTCTCTATGTCTCTCACTCTTTCAGTCACAGCAGAGGATAGAGGGAGAGACCGACGCGCAAGAGCTCTTTCCATCTTCTATATTTTTCCTGTTTTGTTCCTTTCGCTCGTGTCTCTGACTTTACTCCAGCTCTTCCTCCTTTGAGAAACTGTTGTATCCCGGCATCCAGCGGTGCTCTGCGTATTTTCTCCCTTTTTGTTGCTGTAGGAGTTCAGGTTGTCCCCCTCTTCATCTAAAGGGTAAGTAACCTTGTCCTCGGATACCTCCCTCTCTTGTTCTCCCTCGCCTGCGCACGGTGGGCGGACAAAATAAATAAATAAATAAACAAATCAAACACGATAAACGGGGGAAATTTGTTCTGGAGATCAGCAGCTAATCATATCTATACCACATTATTTGCTCTGTATCGTTTCCCCCTCGTCCCGACGTGTGGTTAAGAGTTGCGTGAGCAGCCCGTGTTGTTTTGTAGCGAGGATGATTTGCGGACGGTAGCCCAACCTTCCTCATCACAGCGGAGATCAAGTTGATTTGCAACTTTTCCAAGTAAGTTTGGGGAGCGTGTGTTTGGAAACGTGATTGAAAAGTTGATGTTAGATGGAAACTGAGATTTGGCGGTGTTTGATCTCCTGTGCGTGTTGGAAACCGTGAATTTGCTTTTACCTCTTTGTCCTGTGGGCTAAATCTTATTCTAACGCTTCCCTTTATTGACACAAAATCCTCATCCAGGCAGTTACGGAGCTTGTCAGTCCTGTTTTGTGAATTTGGTGTCTATGATTTCTGCGGAAGCACCTTTAGAGGATTGTGATAAAACGCTGACGGTACACTGGTGTAAGTTGGTTTCTCTTAGGTTTTGATATGTTAGTTTGTGCACTGACCACCAAATGTGCAAAAAACAGCCAGATCTCCTTTCTCTTGATAGCGTAAATGTTGTTTAACTCCTTAAAGTTGCTGCAAATGTACATCATTTTAATATAGACTAAGTTTTAAACCTGAACTTAATTTTTTACTTTTTGTTTTATCAGCCAAAAGGTTTGTTTTAGGGTTTAAAAAAAAAGTTTCACGTGGAGATCCAGTTTAAAGGGACGAGGTTATAACAGTTCAAGTGATCATCTGCAGCTCGTGGTTCATGTGTGTTCATAGCTTGAAATTGTTGAAAGGTTTTTTTTTACGAGAGAGAGAGTGCGCATGGGCAATGGGAGACAGGTGCGCCGTCGGAAAAGACAGGTGCTGGTGACTATTTCAAGCTCATTGTTAAGATCCTGAGGCGATCAAGTCAAGATTTTTTTCTTGGAGATGTATCACCTCTTGTCTCAACTGCTGGATGAGGCTGTCAAGACTTGGGCCAAAGCCATTTATCAAAAGGGGGTTTATTTTAGAATAGACACTTCAATAGTCCAGTTTTTAAGACAGAAACATTTAACCAAACCTGTTTTTCCTGTAAATTTTGATTGTCAACATTTGGTCAATTTACAATTTACAAAACGTCAAAATGTTTTTTTTTTTTTATGGAGTGAAAAACCTGTAATGCATGCCACTTGTGTGGTGCATCACACTACACAGTGTCTAACAAAGCCAGCTGCAAAGTTGTGTGTGTGTACAGTGTGAATATGTCTGCGAAGATTAGTGACAAGAAAGAAGCTGCTTTCTTTAAAAAAAACGATAATAATATTTCCCACATGTCATGATAACAGAAAAATGAAATGATTTCTTTTTGTTCGAACAAACTAATAACAAGGAGGGGTAAATGTTTTAAGTCTCACTGGAGTTCAGTTTTCCCTGGTTTTTACACACTGAGACTCAACCATTGAAATCTTTGAATGTCGTTTTTATTAGCCTATCGTTATGTCATTTGACTTTTTTTGTCTTAAAATTCTACATTTTTATAGCTACTTTGCAGCTCCGTCTTCAGATTTGCATAAATTGTCTGTAACGTTTGAGTATATTTGCAACCTGTGAAATTAAAGTCAAAGAAATAAAACTGTTTGTTACATTTTATTATGTTTTACTGAGAGTCTTAATAAGGGCTCCTGAAGAGTGTAAAAAGAAAATTGTAAATTTTTGCCATCTTTATGCTGTTAAGAAAACACATTTAAACATTTACAAACCTCAGGAATATTTTAGATTTTTGAAGAAGAGGCATACGGATTTAATTGCTTCTGATAATATCACTGCATTTCAGATTGGATGCATCTGTTGTGGCTCTGACTAAGACACTGCCACTGCTACATAGCAGTATTGATGCAGGCCTGTACTGACAAAACGTTTTGCTTTCAGAGGGGCATTAGGGTTTTTGTAAGAGCGCTTTAAGTTGCTCCTTGCCAGAGTTGACCCTTATGACCTATTCATTTGAGCAGAATTAACTGCCCCTGCCAGATGAAAAGACAAACAAAAAACACAGAAGTGAGCTCACGCTGGCACGAAAATCAATAGGCCTATTTTGTGTTTCTTTTATGTGTCACTCTCCCTGTTGCTTAAGATATGATGGCCATATTGATTAATGTGAACACAGGACATGCATTTTAAAATTACGCAATGTGTAAATATGGTTTAAAATGAGAATATTTTGTTAAATTAACCAAACGATTGCTCATTTATGTAATAAGATTTAGTAAATGGTATACAACCAATGTGCCTCCCCTTGTAAGCCATTTTTTTCCCCCTATTTCTTTTTATCTTATTTTGTGAGTTAATAGCTCCTATGTCGACTCAGGCCGCACAAAAATGGAAATGAGGACAAGTACTTAAGTAATTATTATAATTTTATGCAGCTTTGTGTTCCGTGGGAACTGGTTCAGTGTCGCGCGGCGTGTAGCAGGGGACAGGATAAAATGTAGGACTTTGCCCTGGAATGTCGAGCCAAGGCCTAATTCTGACCCCATCTTGCCTGTTCCCTTTACCCCTCTGTCACTGGTCCGTACTGCCTAAATGTAATCATGTATGTGCTTGTCCTTTTAGAAACATTTTCGGAGGGATTGTCTGCTGGCTTGAGACAAAACTCTCCGTTTTATCCATAATGTTGGCCAAAGCAGTTCTCTAGAGGATGAAGGATTTTAATTGTTTCAGTCTTAAAAACTTTCAAGCTTTTCTGTAGTTTTAAAACTGAAGTGGATGTCTCCTGCCTGAGACTTAAATATTTTTCACTTTGTCAAGTCATTTATCTGGAATTTGTATCCACAGGTACTCAGAGGATTTGATCCTAGAGGGCTGGGTTTGCGGGATATGGCCCAATAGCAGCAGCCCGTGATGCCGGACCATGACAGCGACTCCCTCCTGAACAGACAGACCAAGCGAAGACGTGTGGACATTGGTGTTAAGAGGACCGTGGGCAGCACAGCCTCCTCCACAGCAGCAGCCACAACAACAACCACTGATAACATTGCCCGCGCCAAAGCAGCCATTTTCAGTGCCATGAACTCTCTGAGCTCCCACTCTCACCACGGATCAGACACCGACTCCATGGAGTGCTCTGTAGTGCAGCCACATGGTGGACCTGGCGTTGTGTCAGCCAGCGACAGCGAGTCCAAGTCTAATGTACTCCGAAAGCTACTGAAGAGGGCCAACTCATATGAGGACACCATGATGCCCTTCCCTGGCACCACCATTATCTCACAGCTTCTCAAGAATAACATGGCTAAAAATGGAGGAGGACCCGAGAGGGGAGAACGAGGGGATAGAGGTGATAGAGGGGATATCGGTTTTCCCGGATCAGGGCTCTCTAATGCAAGTTCAGATGCTCCCCAGGAGGACGCCTGCAGTAACTCCTCCCATGATAGCACCCCTCAAGAGTGCTTGTCACCCTTTGGTCGTCCTCCTGGCCTGGCCACCTTTGACATTGAACGTCTCAATGATGAACACCTGCGTGCCAAACGAGCCCGGGTAGAAAACATTATACGTGGCATGAGCCACTCGCCCAGTGTGGTGGTACCTGCTGCTTCCCGTCACGAGCGTGACCATGACATGGATGGAGACAGGGAGATGGATCTTGACTGCCCACCCCCTCAGTCTCAGCAGCAGGCCCCCAGCAGCCCACGGGGAGGAGAGGTGTGCAGCAGTAGCAGCCGAGAGAACAAACGTAAGCAGCGTCTGCCTCAGCAGCAACAACAGAGCTTCACCCAGCTGGTGTGCCAGAGGAAGGAACAGAAGCAAGAGGAGAGACGGCAACTGAAGCTGCAGCTGGAGGACATGCAGAAACAGCTACGCCAGCTGCAGGAGAAGTTTTTTCAGATTTATGACTCAACCGATGACTCGGAACACAACGACCTCCATAATGAACTCCACAACGACATAGGAAACATGTCTGAGGACAGCCCAGCTAGGTCTGACACTGGTGGTGACGACCGGGGTGGAGATGATTTGCGCTCTGACAATGAGATGTCTGACCTGGACCCGGGCCACTTCCTAGACAGGGCGCGGGCATTGCTTCAGGAGCAGGCCTTGCTGGCAGACCGAGAGAAGCCAAGAAGAGAGGGGCTCAGTCGGAGCAAAGGACAGGGAGGTCCAGGCTCCTCCATGCATGCTGAAGGTAAACAGTTAGCAGAAACACTGAAGCAGGAACTCAATTCAGCCATGACCCAGGTGGTGGACACAGTGGTTAAGGTGTTTGCCAAGCCTCCACGCCCTACACCCCAGCAGGCCTTCCCCTCGCTTTCTGTACCTCCTGAAAGATTTCCCACCGCTGTCAATGGAGACAACCCCAACTTCCACACCGCCAACCAGAGGCTGCAGTGCTTCGGCGACGTCATCATTCCCAATCCTCTAGACTCCTTCGCCAGCATGCCCGGGATGCCCGGCCCCACCAATGACCAAACCGAGGCGATACCCTTAGTCGTGAGGAAGACACCCAGTGAGCATCACCACCACCACCAGTCCTCAGCTGTGGGCGCCCATGGCGGGCATCACCACCCCGTCCTTCACCCCTCCTCGCTCTCTGCCTCCATGGGCTTCAGCCCCCCATCCTTTAGACACCCCTTTCCACTGCCTCTCATGGGCTACCCTTTCCAGAGTCCCCTCGATGGGCCCACAGGTGGCTACCCAGGCAAGGACCGTTCCTCTCCAGACTCCATGGACCTGTCCCGGGAGACCACCAGCCTGAGGACCAAGATGGCATCGGGTCACCACCTGGGGCACCACCATCGCTCTTGTTCACCAGCGCACCCTGGCAGCACAGCCGGGGGACTCTCCCTGTCCCTCATCAAGTCTGAGTGCAGTGACCTCCAGGACATGGCTGACATCTCACCCTACTCAGGCAGCAATGTATCCTTTAAAAAAATCTGGGTAGCTAATGTGTGTGAGAGAGAGAGTAGTAGTGAGAATAATAAGTGAATGTGTATGACCCTGATCTTTTATCTATGTGGTCCAGTTCAGACCAGCTCATACCTGTGTAAGCCAGATAAAAATCTGATTTCAGGTGGTGATTCCCTGCAGACACAGGTGTGAAACACTGCATCTGAACCACAAAGAGTTAAAAAATCAAATCTTTTTTAGCCTGTTTGAAACTAGCCTAAGAAACTGAGAAATTGTTGATGAATCACTTTTCCTCCCACTGCTGTTCTCTTCTCCATTGTACTGCATTGTTGTATTTATTTTTACACTCATACCTCTTCCTTCTCACAGCGCCGCGCAGCCTTTTCTTCCATCTTCATTCCTAAGTGCTTTAAAAGCTCTCTTGTCACATATCACTTACTCACGAAGATTAGCTCCCCACGACATTTACTGCCCCAATTCCTTTTTATAAAAATGGCCTGAAAGAACAAGGAGGGAGATAGCGTCGCGAAACTTGGCACACAATGGTGTTATATAGCCTCCCTTATAGTTTAACCCCAGTGTGCCCCAATCATGCCCTACGGATAAAGAGGCTATCCCCTATGGGAGGCTCAAATTGAGTCCCCCAGGGACTCGGGACTAATAGCTTAAACAGATATGTTCAGTCCTGTCTCTGTTTCCCTTATACCTCCTTAGTCCCTAAGTATTCAACACCCCTTAACCCTTATGAAAGTTTGATTCGCAGCACACTGGTTGTCCTTAGAAAGCTTTTTCTTGAACTCATTAACATTCATTACATGCTTAAGAAATTAGTTCAACAGTTTTTTTTTTTTTTTTAACCTGTTGGGGTTTTATTTAAGTGAATTTGTGTATTTAACACTTTGGATGCCTTGTTTTTGCTGTTGTACCTGAGAGCCTAGCTTTTTTCCAAGAGTGTGTGTGTCTTTGTGTGTGTGTGTGCATGTCACAAAAGGTTCGCCTGAGGACTCAGTAAAGATGTATATTTATGATTGCTTGTGTTTTCTCTTGTGTTCCTCTTATCATCCATCGCTGTTGTAAAAAGCCCACAATCATTGTCGTTTCTTTTCCCTTTTTTTCATTTCATAAAGATCTGTCAACAGCCCGGGGGGCCCTTCGGCTGTTGCTTGGCAGCCAAATACTTCTTTTTTTGTTTTCCCTCCCTGCGAACCCCCCCTCCTCCCTGTCTTTTCTTTGAAGCAGACGTTAACAGGTGTTTGCAGCGAGCTGTTTATCTTTCATTACCTCGCCTTGTCTTGTCTTCTGACCCAAGGGTGAACGCTTTCCAGAGATCCATAATCCTTTGCTTCTACAGGCTCCCGATGGAGGGATGAAAAGAGAAAAGGGAGAGAGAGACATACAGAGACTGAGAGAAAGTAGAAAACAATCAAACAATAACCACATATGCCAGATGCTGTGGCTTTCATTGTAGCATTTATAAATGCAGGGCATTAACACACATAGTCCCCTAAATGCAAAGAATAGGCAACATGTCCATGTCTTTTTTATCTTTAATTTTTGATTTTATCACATATTTAAGAACAAAGTTTACAAGATCTAGTTTTGTATATATTTTATTATAATTATTATATTTATGACTTACATTTGTACTCTCTCTGTTTGTTCCATTGATGTAGATTTTTTTTATAAATAATTTTATAGCTGTCTTTTTTTTGTTGTTCAGAGCCTCAGAAGCCAGAGACAGCTTGTCAGACATTTTGCGAGGTGTGTTCAAGTTCACCAGCTCTCCGCAGCGTTGCGGAGCAGATGGCCGCTATCAATTTCCTCATTTGTTCTCAGTCCGACTCCAAATATTCTTGTCCTTACACCTGGAATTAGGAAATGGAGCAGCCATTTCCCTCTCATGACTTTGGGTTTTAGGGATGTGTTGTGAGAATGATGATGTCTTGTCAGATGTGGCAGGCGAACAGTGGGCCAGCTGGTATGAGTGCACCATCATGACAAAATAATAGCCTTGCACGCCACCCCTAAGTCCAATCACAATTACATTTGCAAGCTGTGAGTGAATTGGAGATGAAAATGCCTCATCAGGAGATATGAAGCTTCTTAATTGTCGTCTAAAGGGAGGTGATATTGTGTTTATGGCTGGAGAGGTAAAACCTCGACGTCTTTGTTTTAAAATCATTTTTAATTTCAGTGATAAGGGGAAAGCAATGCTAATCCTAATTGAAAAAGCAAAAACAAATTAATCTAAGTGTAAGTGTGCAGCTTTCACCGCAAACAAATCCCACCTTGCCTTACTGAGAAAGAGCTCTCTTTCTCTCTCTCTCTCTCTCTCTCTCTCTCTCTCTCTCTCTCTCTCTCTCGTCTGAGGATCCATTGTATCCCCTCCACTTGGAGCAGATGGTGTGGTGTGGAGAGTGAAGTGCTGCTCTTTTGGCCAGGCCTGACAGAGTAACACCAGTCTGCCAGGGTTTCCCCCACAAGACCCTCGCTGCGTATACAACCAACTCTCCCTCGCTCTCCCTCTCTCTCTCGCTGAATCAGACAAAGTAGACAGGGTTTTTAAGGAGCCAACCCAGTGTGGTTCAGTATTTGCTGGCTTTGCCATGTAACCCCGAGGCCAAGGGCAATCCAATCTAGCAGCTGATGCCTTCTTCCCACTCTATAGTTACAGCTACATCTGGACACTTGACTGATTTTAATGATCACAGCCACCCCCGTAGATCATAAATAATGCCGAGCAATGTATTTTATCCACTCGAGTGTAAACAGTCTTCATGAAAACTTGGGGCTGCATCTTCTGTGTAATTTGAAGCTCCTGTCTTGCTTCTGCGTGATGAAAACCCTTGTTGAAACAGCCTGAGGTTTTAACATGCAGCCCGTCCCCCATCCCTGTTCCCTTTTCAATGTCTTATCCTCCAGATTGATATTATCAGATGCATTATACGGCCGTTAATTCACCATGGAAATGGCTTGGGCCGTTCGGTGGCGCAGATGTGTTTCAGTCCCCCCCATCACTGGCTGAGTCCAAAGCCTCAGAGCCCCTCTTCTCCTTCTCCTCCTCCTTCTTTTGCTCCTCCAAGGGTTTGGCAGCAGCAGCGAGGCTGGGGGGTAGGGGTGGAGCAGAGGGAGGAGGAGGGGGATGTAATTGAAGGTTGGAACCACACTATCCCTCAAGGTGCCCCCACCAGCCCATCTCCAGCCTCTCTGCTGTTCAATCCAGGCGATCCATTAGGAAAACAAGGCCTCTGACATCTGAATGTGGCCTATGCGAGTGTGAGAAGGTTTTTCTCATTGTTTGGATCTCCTAGACCTTGTTTTGTCACTGATATGACGCCAATATCAGACAGTCATATTGAGGCTTGGCATGCGTTGTCGCCAAGCCATTAGGCCTTCTTGCCCGTCACTGGCGTTAACTGCTGTCTTTGTCTGTGATATGCAAATGTCTCCTTTTTTCTTCCTCCTATTTTTTGGGTGGAGGTTAGGGCTGGGTGTAGGCAAAGGCGTTTGCTTGCTTTGACTGTGAAATGAGCCTCCTTATGTAAAAGCATCGGCTGTAGTGCTGGCCAGCGTTTTATTTACCGTGACGCTCTCACACCTGATACGGACGATGCTAATTGCAAGCAAATGGTTTTGCTTTGGTGCACTGTCTTCATGCCCCCCCCCTCTCGGCAGACCTACACTCATGCCTGAAAGGAAATTTGGTTACCCATCATCCAAATGGTGATTTGTTGCCAATCTTTCAGCCAATTATCAGCACGTACATTTTGTATTTGTGATAATATAAGTAGCTACATTTGCTACCATGAGTTGTTTCCATCCAAACAGTTGTTAATGTCCTTAATGGCAGCTACTTCCAGATCCAAGAGGGTCTCTCCCCCAATCATCTGAAGAAGGCCAAGCTCATGTTTTTCTACACCCGCTACCCGAGCTCTAATATGCTCAAGATGTTCTTCTCTGATGTCAAGGTAAGTCCAAACATGCCCTTTTTTTAATGTACAACTTTAGCTAATATCATCGTTTTTTAATTTTGGCACACTTTACTGTTTACAGCTATTTTCATTTGTCGTACCACCATCTTCTTGAGATGGTGACTTCTTCTGCTGCGTGTAATAAGTGTAAGGATGGACAGAAGATGGATTTTCTCTTTTACCACATTTCTTGTACATTTGTCAGCACTCCTGCTATAAAAGGAGACGTTTGATTCATTAATTGTGGTGTGCCAGCTTCAGTCGAACAGCGTCTACTTGTCTATTCCGAAATGAGGCCCCTTTCCCTCACTAAGTTATGGTTTTATGCAAAAGACGAAAGAAGAGGAAGTTGAATGGGTTTACATGAGGGAGCCGGTGAGCCGATGAGTATTAGCAGGATGAGTAATGGAGGGGTGGAGAGGGCAGAGAGGAGGATGGAGCCTGGAGACAGAGGAGTGGTTATCTGAGCAGGTGTAGGGAGGATGGTTTGGTAATAGAGGGAGGGGAGAAGGGAAAGAGTCGGTTTGGGGAACATGGCAAGGATGAGCGTTGGCTCTACTGGGAGTTTAATGAAGGAAATTTGGAAAACAAAGCACAGCATGTGAGCCACACAAAAACAACAAGAACAACAACACAATGGCCGTTGTAGTGTGCCGCGACCGAGCTTGTTCATGTTGTTGTTGTTTTGTGTTTGCGCGCCCCTCTCGGACCATACGGAGGGGTAAACACTGTGACATATCCAGGCCATCTTATTCAAATCAGAAGATAAAGGTCCCCCTCTTTCCCAGCTGCCCCCTCGCCGCCAATCATGACTAGTGGTGTCACATGGTTTTCTCTCAGAACATCATTGGTCATGTTGTTGGCAAAGTGAGTAAGCACCTGTAAATGTTGATTCGTTACAGAACTCCTCGATATTAAAGCATCCCACTGATTTCACATTAATGCTATTTGCCGTTGAACAATTACTATATAAGACTTGAACCACTTACTTTCACTGATTAATCGCTCCCGCGGAGGTGGCCTCTTCTTGGCCTCTTCAGATACTTAAACAAGGTCAAGATAGTTAAGGGGATTATGACTCACATTTGTTTGTTTTCAGTGGAGGACAATGGGCTCAAGCTGTAAGTTAGTAGACATGTATGGGAATGAGACTGACTATCTAATTAGATGCAGCCAGCGCGGCCTCTTAGCGAGTGGCTGTCCTCAGACAAAAGTCTTGAAGGCTAATCAGGTCTCGACTAATCAGGTCTTGACTGTCAAGAATCTAATGAACGTGGGAAGTGGGTTGCCCTAACAACCGGGGGACGCCTTGGCTGTTGTTCCTCCTCATTAAGCTCATTTTAAGACTATTATGACTTTTTTTTTTTTTGACTTTTGTTGTTTGTGAAATGTTTTGACAGATACCATTGTTAGTCAGCCTATAGTAACATCCCACAAGCTATAAGGCATCTCATTATGATTGCAGATATTGTTTTGATGACGGATGAGTAATTATAACAGATTAATGCGCAGATTAAATAATATATTCAGTCAATTAATAAAGTCAGCACAAGCTATTTCCTTTGTAAAGAGATACAGTGTCTGTATATTAATTATAAGCTGTTTGGACCTTCATGTATTGTAGATATACACGCTCACACCTTACTTTCTTTACCTATCTCTCTGTGGCTCTTTTAGTGAAGAGCTTCAGTGTTTGGGCTAGTCATGTGCTGTGGAGTAGCAGAGGTCAGGAGGGTTTTCCCTTTTCTATATGTCATTCCTTCTCTTTTCTTTTTTTTCGCTGATGGTGTGGCATGGTATGTGTGCCTCGGCGGGGCCGGGGAGAAAGAAAAGCCAGCCGCTGGATTTGAGTCGCCTGCAGTAACAAAAGCCCGCTTTCCAGGGCCCGCTTTTTGTGTGCAGTCAGCCAATAGGCAGCCGGAGATTATCTCCCACAATTCACCCCTGCGAAAACAGGAAACGTTGGAAAGCCCCGATGACTGTGAAGGGGCTTACGAGAGAGAGAGAGAGGGAGAAAGAGAGGGAGGCCCGTACAGGCTTCTCTGTCTTTCTGCTCTCCTCTCCGGTTGTTCTGGACGTAGCTTCGCACTCTGAGGTCATCTGTGTGCTTTCTGCTCCAACGCTGGCCACCGTGTCAGAGAAAGCGTTGGCTAGAGACGCACTTTGGGTTTTCATCCAAACATTTTCATCCTAAACCTCAAGACAGAAATTGAATGTTGATCTACATATTGATAAATTAGCTGATGTGTGTCTGCTGAAGTTTGGGGGTGACGGCCTGAACACTTTAGGCAGGCGGCTGATATAGTTTAGACCAAGGATACTTGAGTGTTTTCCTATTCTGGACTTAAGTATGCGCCTGTGCATGAGCAGAATGTGTGTGTGTGTGTGTGTGTGTGTGTGTGTGTGTGTGTGTGTGTGTGTGTGTGTGTGTGTGTGTGTGTGTGTGTGTGTGCGTGCGTGCGCGCGCGCCACTCTCTATCTTGTGCTGTTAGCACTAAGCGCTGACCTTTCACAAGCTCTTGAGTGTGAGTGTGAGAAACACACTCTCTCGCTGTCTCTCTCTCATCTGCCTCTCAGCCAGGCACACACACACACACACACACACACACAGACACACACCCTTATAATGCGCAAACACACATTTCTCTCGCTGCATCTCATGTCTGTGCTGGCTGACCCCTGCCGGCTCTGATTAAGGAGCCGCAGTGATGCGCTCCTTTGAACCGATTCCCTCCTTTTACGCTGAACACACTCGTCTTTAGCCGCTATCAGGGGGTTTCTGTCCCCCCACCGGCAGCTTAATGAACCAAGACTGCTGGGAGCTGCGGGGGGGGGACTTGACAAAATTGAGTCCCTGAGTGTGTTTGGTGCAGCTGATGCAGATATAATGTAATTTAGTGTATTTACCTGCATGCACAGTAAATATTGTATCTGTTGTGTGCTCTGTGCTGTATAATATCACCACAGTTCAGCTCAGTCACACAGGCCCTAATACATCTTCTCCGGAGCTGTCCGTATAATAAAGTAATCCTTGTCCAAATGACAAATCTATCCGTCACTCTGCTGCAGTGACACCAAAGGTCTCCTGCATGAGCGATGGCAACTCTTTCACTGACTTTAATCTCAGTATGTAGCGCTCAACCTCGCACGCGCTCCCATGCATGTACGCATGCATGCTTCGATGCCAATTCACTAAATGTCTCAGACTCGCACCCAGAAAGACTTGTTCTGATCTTATACACGAGGAAAGGTTTATATCACACTGACAGCTTGGATGTTTTTGTGCTCTGTCACACTCCCAACTGTCTGCTACATTGTGTGTGTTTAAGAATAACCCCATGCGGACGGTGTATTTGTAAGTGTCAGTAGTTTGTTTGTTTGACACTGCGCTGTCACGACCCCAGCTTGCTGACTGCTCACGTTCCGACCCCCCCACCCCCCCACCAGTGAAACGCCATTGTCTGACGGCGCTGACCTGCACCCGTCCTCCTCTCCTCCCTCCCTCCCTCATTTCCCCATTTATGCTCACCCTGCACTTTAGGACAGCCACCATGCTCCCCCCCCCCCACATACACCCTCCCAAACCCCTGCCAAACAATGTCAAGCGGACTTATTCTTTTCCACTCCGCCATTATGTCATCTGCTGATCATTCCAGAAAGGCACAGCCCTTCTCCTTTTTAGCCCCGTCCCACCTTGGTCCAACTCTTCCTGATTCGCCAACTTTCCCGCACATCTCTCTGTTCCGCTGCCTTGCCCTCCCATCTTCGTGTGCTTGCGTGTGTTTGACTGCCATGCCAGATCGCAAAGAGTGTGTGTTTGTGCGTGTCTGTGTGTTGTCGAACAATAGCCAGAGCCTAATCTCCATGTCAAAACCGCTCTGCCTCCCCAGCGAGCAGTCCGCTCAGCGTTTAGTAGCGTTTTGTCCCCCCATTCTTCCAGCACTACAAAAAGAGCAGAGGGGAGGGAGGAGTGAAGGCCTCTGTGTGTGTGGACGAAGGGTGTGGGTGATGGTTAGGGGTATCAAGCTCTCACAGGCTAGGATTTTGAATTTATGAGATGTCATTTCTGAGGAAAGAAGTAAAGATGATGTTTGTATGTTTTCAGGGGTTCGATGAGAGCTTTCAGTGGGGCATTTTAGGGTGACTGAGCTCAGCAGCCCTCTCAGCTCTCCCTGAGGTCCTTATCTAGTGGTTTGGATGTTTAGACAGTGTGTTTTCACTGCTGAGACCAGGCGGAAAAAGAGCCGGGACCAGCCGAGGCTCTTAATAGGTTTACCTCGCCCTATTGAATCCAGCCGAGCGGCACAGATCAGATAGCCACAGCCTTCTCCCGCCGCAGCGCTTATGTCTGTCTTCCCCTCTCTTTCTTGTTCTTTTTCTTCTCCTTTCTTCCTGGCTGAGAGGTGCAGAGAGGGGAGGAGAATCAGGGTGTAATTGGTGAACGGGGTTAAGTACATGTTTGAGCCCCCTGCGGGCCAGGGCGCTTCAGATGATGACTTAATCGTTTTTCTGGTCAATTATATGTTTGCGGTCTCGCCCCCCCCCTCCCACCACTCTCAGGGTTATGATAGGGGGGAGGTCTGCTCCCAGTGGGAAGGATGAACCACACACACACTCACACACACTCTCCCCCCTTTTCCTTGCTTGCTGTCTTACTTAATGTCTCTATTATCTTCCCTCACTCCACGACCTGTTTCTTGCTCTTTTATCTTCCTCTCTCGGTCTTTTAAGTTATCACCTCACGTCTCGACACCCTGATGTGAAATGACATGCTGTCACCCTTACGCTTCTTCTCAGGCTTAATAAGGTTTAGACGTGACAGCCTCTCCTCTACACTGCTCGCTTGAAGAATATTTACAGTATCTCTTCTTTTCATCAAAATCTTTGCGGTGCTAACCCCTCTTCATCTCTCGTTCCAGTTTAACCGCTGCATCACCTCCCAGCTGATCAAGTGGTTCAGCAACTTCAGGGAGTTCTACTACATCCAGATGGAGAAGTTCGCCCGCCAGTCCATCAACGACGGTGTCACTGGAGTAGAGGAGTTGGGCGTCAGCCGCGACAGCGAGCTCTTCCGAGCCCTCAACATGCACTACAACAAGGCCAATGACTTCGAGGTAAAACGCCAACACAGTTTAATGCAGAAAAAGAATCGTTTGTATGTGAGAGGAGCTGAGAGCTAGTGTGGCCCGTATCAAAAAACGTTGAATTTCACCCGATACCTTGTGATGCAGATGGGTAGTGTGACACCACCTCACCGTGTCCTCTCTGACACCGCCTCGCTGCGACTGCTCTCAATGCTGAGTTCAAGTCTCTCGTACATCCTGCCGCACTCTGCACGCTGTACTATGATGTCTGACGTCGGTGTCCTGTGAAACACATTTTCAGCTTTCAACTTAATCCTTCAGCTTTATGGTTGCCACTGGATAGCAATAACATGAAGATATTATACTTTTTTCTAAAGAGTGCGTTACAGGTTTCAGCCATGTGAGGAACTCTCACCCTAATGAGGAAGAAACCTTAGTGACGCCTCGCTCGTTTGCCTCTTCCTCAGTTAATTTCCCGTTCTTAGTGTTTGTGTTTGGGAAACAGCATTTTACTTCCCTGTCCTCATTTATCTGTGGTGATATGTTTATGTGTGTCTTCCAGTGTATTGTAATCGTAAATTCTCGGCAGGCAACTTCACCTTTAATGTTTTATTTTTCACACTTCTCCTTTTGCCACGGTGTGTGTGTGTGTGTGTGTGTGTGTGTGTGTGTGTGTGTGTGTGTGTGTGTTTGAGGATCACCAGTGCTCTCTCAATGTCAGCTGACAATAGACCTTTAAAAGGCTTGTGTTAAGGAGTGATCTGAGTGTGTGTGTGTCTATGTGTGTATTAGTTAGAGAGATTGAGTCTACGTGTGTGAGTGTTTTGTTGTTGCTGCATTTCCCAGTGTCCTGTTCACCTCGAAGGGTACAGCCGTCCCTTGGACCGGCCTGGCATGCTGGCAAAGCACTTCTCCAGTGTGTGTGTGTGTGTGTGTGTCACTTTGAGGGGGGAAAAAATCTCACTGTTATCAAGGTTAAGCGTCCTACTGTTTTAGTGAGAGGAAGGGGAGAGAAAGAGGGGGAGAGGGAGATGGATAGATAGGGGATAGAGGGTGAGAGCTCAGAGACAAAGGAGAAAGTGATGAAGGGAGGGAGGGAGGGAGGGAGAAAGGGAATGGGAAGGGGAGAAAGAAGGGTGGAAGGAGAGAGAGAGGGGGAAAGAGAGATGACGTGCAGGAGAGAAGTGCCCTTGCGAGCAGTGGGAGTTTTGCAACGCTCACATTTAAAGTGCTTCACTCTCTTTCTCTCTGTTTACGTCTATCTCTCTCTGTCCGTTATTTGTCCACTGGGGCTCCTCTGTGTGCACCCAAACACACACACACTTCCCCACATCCATCTTCAGCCCTCTTAAGGGAGGCTTTGAAAGACTCTGGCAGGCAGAGGCACTTGTATATATGAGGTCTCAATGAGCCCAAAGTCCATCAGAGCAAAGCACAAAGAAAAATGACATGATTCCTCCTGTTCAACGGCTCATGAAAGCATTATTTGTTTGGTGACAGGGAAATAAATTTAAAGAGGAAAGTGACCCTTCTTCACTTATAGCCTTTAAAAAAGTTTAGGTTTTACACCACCAGCAGTAAAAGCAAAGCACAGTAAGGACAACATCATTAAACGGATTACAACAGCATTTTTTGTTCCAATCATTTAGGTTTCATTTCCGGATCCTGGAATCAAATTATGCCCCGCTTACAGTAAATCACCTGACACACACAACAGGAATTGGAAGTAAATAATATCCCAAAGACATAAACTTGATTCTTAAGATAAGATAAGATAAGATATTCCTTTATTAGTCCCACAGTGGGGAAATTTACAATATTCTTTCTTATATTCTTATAGATATGTCTGTGATTTTGGCCTTTGACAGAATAGATGTCTTTTAAGACAGTGATTTTCAGAGTGGGGTCCTTGAGGGGCTCCCCAGAAAAATAATTTCATCCATAAGTAACACAATGACAGAATTTATGGCTATTTTTGGTCATTTGTTTCATGCATTTTGTGTAGTAAAACATCAAAAAGCAAAAATCTAAATCTTAATCTTAAAAATGCCATAATAACATTCAGCATGTTGTAATTCAAGTAATCAGAGAGAAAACTAGACCTCTGCACCTCCTCATGGCTCTGTTTTCAGGCTTTAGAGAGTCGAGCCCATGACGGAAGACTTTGGCCAATCACAGGTCATTTCAGAGAGAGAGCGTTTCCTATTGGCTGTGCTCCAGCTGGTGGGTGGTGTTTGGTATTTCTTCAACTGATCTCAGCATGGCTGCCGGGTCACAAACTTTCTCATTTTACGGCTGAACAGTAACTACAAGATGTTTCTGAAAACATTTGCAGAGAGAAATAGTCATAACAGTAACAGATTATAGATTCATATTTGATCAGCGCTTCCTAGTTTGATGTTTGATTGGAGTTTGCAAGTGATTGACAGCTGTTCAGAAACAGCAGGCTTAAGCTCTGCTCTGATTGGTTGTTTTCGTCCGGTCTGTGAAATTAGGAGCACCGGAGGACATAGAGGTACATGACTTTTTTCAGATTACCCGTCTCATGCACTACTGTCAGGATATCGTGACCACTTTATAAAAATAACTTTTTTAAAATCATATTAGCTGCATTTCTTCCCATTGTAGCTTTGACATTTTAAGAGAGAGATAGATTTACAGTATTCCTTCTCCCTCATCAATAATCCAGGACATGCAAATATTGTCTCATGCTTCAATGAAAAGTCCATCAGTGTTACACTGAAATGTAAGTTTCATTTTGGACCACATAGCGTCTAGACTAGTTGTAATGTCACAAAATCAAGCTTGTGTTAAACACTTAGCTTTACAGTAAACAGGGAAATTTCCCTCCATTCGGCAGACTTAAGACTTAACAGTAAGACTTTCAGTCAGCACAGGTTTTACTCTGTTTGTGCCTTAAAGGTCCAGTGTGTAGTATCTGGTGGTATCTAGGGGTGAGGTGAGGAGATTGCAACCAACTGAAGCCTCTACTGTGTGCCAGGCATGTTGGAGAGTTACGGTGGGAAGAGAGTGATGAAGCAAGAGAGAGAGAGCGGCGGCGACGGGAGTGAGTAGTGTTATCAGCTCCAGCCCATAAGTTAACAGATTTTGGTCTGTCCATTCAGGGCTACTGTAGAAACATGGCAATGCAACATGGCGGACTACGTGGAGAGGAGACCTACTCTCTATGTGATATAAATGGCTCATTCAACAACAAAAACACAAAAAAATGTTATTTTCAGGTGACTATACACTGAAGAAAACATACTTACTAATATTATATTTAATTTCTGCTAATAGATCTGTTTAATTATTACACTCTGGCCTTTAAAAAGTCATTATTAAAAATCAAACTACATGAGGCAGAGCAAATGTTAACTGGATGACAAGTATATATGTTTGACTGACACTATGTCACTTTAAAGAAGTGGAATGGAGATTCTTCGACAGGTTTGTGGGACTCACGTAACCTTTTAAGAGAGAAACCACTGATAGAACGTCCTCTAGGAAGGCACCAACACATGTAACATGCCATCTTTCCCCCTCCTCTTTCTGAAGCACAACCTCCCCGTCACATCTCCGATTAAACTATCATTCTTCTCCCGGCACCAGGAAGCTACTGTTGAAACAGGCTTAAGGGGAACAGCCTATTTGCATACATAAATGTGAAAATTTGCAAGAAGACAGACAGAGAGGAAAAGAGTGAGGGAGGCCAGGTGAATAAGTCTTCTGTTGGCCGAGGAGGAGCTGCAGCAGTGGAGGAGGGAGGGAGGGAAGGCGTTTTGCATATGAAGGTTTTTTTTTTTGTGCTGGGCAGGTGTCTGAGAGAGATACAGGAGCTGATTAGAGTTTAGCACAAGGAAAATTTGCCCAGCCATGCAAATTTTAACCCCCCTGACAAACCAACCGCCTTGGTGAGCACGAAGACTCAGCGTGTAAGTGTTTGTGTGTGGCTTTTTGGTGTGTGTGGGGGTGTTATGTGTGTATGTGTTTGTGAGTGCGGGTGCGTGGGTTGTGCGTGTGTTTTATGTTGGTGTGGGAATGGTGCGTTTGTGTGCGTTACATATGTGCGCGGACACATTTGTTATGTTTTTCCGTCTTATATGTGTGTGTGCGTGAGTCATAGAGGTAATGTGGAGATGGAAATGTACTGGATGTGTATCAGGATGCCCCCAAGGCCCTTTTCTGTGGATCTCTCCCCTTTCTCCTCCACCTCCTCCTCCTCCTCCTCCTCCTCTTCCTCTTCCTCCCCTACCTGCCTGCACCACCACTTGAAACAGGAGCCTACGCAGATTCAGCAAGCACACACACACACACACACACACACACACTGAGTTTTCCTGTTGCCAGATTCTGCATCATCAAAGTTCCTATCCACCTTGGTGGCGTCTTTGGAATGAATATGTCCTCTGTTTCAGTGATCACACACACATAGACACACACACACACACACACACACACACACACACGTCTGTGGCCTTTCTTGTTTGATGCTAATCTGCTCTGTCACTGTGCTGGCCTAATACGCTCCCCATCTCCCTCCCAGCTCCTCTTTTGTCGCGATTGTTTCCCCTTTTCCTTTCATATCCCTCCTCCCTCGCTCCCTCTCGTCGTTCTCTCTTCCTTCTGTTGCCTCTCTCCTTTCATTCTTTCATCCTCTTTTGCATGTCTTCCGTTATCCCCCCTCCTCCTCCTCCTCCTATCCCTCGCTTTTTCCCCCCATTAGGAAGTTTTAATGGCATAATTGTCACATTCCTTCTGGCACAATGAACACCAGCGGTAATTAAAGAGCTTGCCGTTAATTACCTAGACCCCGGCTCTACTTTCCTCTTTTCTCAGCCCCCCTCCTGATCCCCTCTCTTCTCGTCTTTCTTCTCCGCTTCTCATTCGTTCTGTCCATCGCCATCAAAGTCTTCCCGAAACACACCCGGCCTCCCAAAGCCTTGACTTTGAGCGAGCAGCGCTTTCATGTGAGGACTCAAGTGAAAATTCTCGCTTAGTGTCCCTTTCTTTTTACTCTCCGCTGCTCCCCCTCTGTCTGTCTTTGAACCCCCAATGACAACACACATCATCTTTCATAAGACAGGAATGTGTGTGACCTGGTAATGGGTTAGAGAGAGCGAGGGGTGGGGTCTGATAGAGAGGCATTTTTATGATGGCTCTGGGAAACTCTCAGATTTCCATAGGACAGACTAGGCCAAGTTTCCTCTGTCAGTGACCACTCCTCCCACAGAGGACACGCATACACTCATACACACACACACCTCGGCATTTAAAAGAGGAAGTCCCTATGATCTCTATGTAGAGGGAGGTAACAGCCAACACACGCTCAGGTATCATGTGTCCTCCCTTATCAGCTGCTCTTTCTCCTATTGGAAAGATGTCTCACTCCTTTTGTCCCTCTTCCTCTTTTGTCTGTCCATCCGTCTGTCATCGCTCTATTTGAATTGATAACGCCCTTCCACACACCGTTTTTTCATCCAAAGTGACTGAAAGTTCGACCTTTTTGCCACCCAGCTACATTCCTCCCTCTGCCTCTTCCTTCTGCTATCCTCCCTTCCTCCCTCTTTTTTTCCCAGCTTTTCCTCCCGCTGTCCCTCCTTCCCGCTCTCCCAGTGTCTCCTCAACTCTCCATCCATTACCAGAGCCACAGAGAGATGAGAGCAGATGCTGTCTGTCCAACCGCCGTGCCCCATAGCATTGTGTGCTTCACCTCTCCTTCCCCCCTCACTCCCTCGTTCCTCCTCTTCACGTCCCTCTCGGGGCTCCATTTGTTCTCCACCCAGAGAGGCTAATGTCTATTTTCTCCTCCTCCTCCTGCTTCTCCCCTCCCTGTCTTGCACTCCTCCATTCCTGTTGTTTTTTTTGGGTTTTCTCACCACAAAGCGCATGGTGCGTTTGAGTGCGTGGGGTGCGTCTATGACCGGGGTTCGACCTCAGGGAATTAGAGGTGAAAAGGTCACGGCCGTTGCACTGGATGCACAGGCAAAGACACAGATACAAACATGTATAAACATACATGCATACATACCTAAAAACACGCGCACTTGCTCACAGGTGTGGTGTTTTCAGTAAAAGGCTCTAGGGTTCCCTTTGAAGAGCGATTGAAGACAAGAAAAGGTAGAAGATAGAGGGAGAGAGATGAAAAGCTGGCGGTATAGATTTAAGTTCAGAGCTGCCAAAAATACAACCAATACAATTTGCCAGTGGGTTTATGTCAACTACACACAAACACACCTCCCCAACCTGCGTTCTCCCCGTCTTATCTAGCATCTACTGTCATTCCCCTAATCTCCATCGCTCTCATTGAGAAAAGCTTGAAGTACACCAAAGTCCTCTACATGTGCATTTATCATGCATGCACATTTACTGCTGATTGTCATATTCAGCAACTCATAATAAGTGGAGTACACGCTGTCCTTGTATACCCACATGCGTGCGTTTGCACCTGCTTTTCCCGCCAGTGCCAGCAAACACTAATGTTTCTACAGAGATGGTACGATTAAGACAGTCATGATGAGCTGAGGAGAGGTGCCGTCTGTGTGTTCATATTTATCATTTTCAACTTGTGCTGATTCACAGATTTGATAGATGGTGATAGATGCAGACTGAGACATGGAGTTCAACAAGATAATATGATACGTACTATCAGATTCTCGCTCAATCTTGTGTCGTTATTTTACTGTCATAAGACTGATTATGAGGAGTAATTCATTCATTCATTCATTCATCCATCCTTTATTTAAATCTGGAGGGATCATTGCCCATCAAAGCTCAAGTATCACTACTGAGACTACTGAATAAGTCAGATTGGTGCATACTAGCTAACAGGCTTGAAAAAATAATATTTTATCATTAATATTCATTCAGATATTTTCGGTTTTATGTACCCAGGTTTGGGGATATTCATCTCAGATGTCTGGTGCATCATCATTTAAAAAAAAATCAACAGCAACATGTCTCTCCAGAAACAGTGTCCCTGACACTCTGATAGAAAGTAGTTGAGCGTGTAATGTAGTAAAAAACAGAGCAAATAAAACAAAATGATCTGAAAGTCTAGATACCGCAAAAACAAAATGTGTTCTTTGGGGTGAACTGACCCTTTAAGACAGGTAACAACACTGTTGAGTTCAGTGTATCCCAGTGGTTCTTTTTCTTCAGGTATTTCTCGGGACCTTCGCCGTGCCGTGAGCATAATTTGCGACTTGGCTTTTTAGCTCTCTTATTGCAAAGAGTTATGGAAAGAAAAGCACGGAGAGCGGGATCATCTGCTTCTCGGTGAATAGCCGGGGGCTATTGAGGGCCCCCGTTTGACGTAGCCTGACAGGCCTTTTCTTCACCACGTGTGTGTGCGCATATGTGTGTATGTGAGAATAAGCCACTTTATTCGCTGCACTGATTAAATGACCAGAGCTGTGTGTGTAGAGCCTGGGGCACCGGGGGGAGCAAGGAATCACTTAAACATAAAGAACTACATGATCCCCGCTCGCCTTTTCTCACCTGCTCACACAAACATCCTCTCACTGCGCTCGTCCAACACTTGATTCACCCTCCTCCCTGCTTTTCCACCCTCCTCCTCCTCCTCTCTTCTTCTCCCCTCTCCTCCCTCCTTCTGTCCCTGGTCACCTTGTGAGGGGCAGCCTGCTCTGTGGCACAGCTGCTGATTATGTCATTATTTCTGGACCATTTTGGTCTCCCTCCGTGTGTGTGTGTGTGTGTGTGTGTGTGTGTGTGTGATGTGTGTGTGTGAGACTAATGAAGCGTGGCAAAGGGACTCATGCCAAAATGACCAGGGCGTGCATCAGAGCTGCAGATGTGTCAAAGCAACCCCCCCCATTCAAACACACACTTCCCATTTCCCCTGCCGATGCCAAACTCTCCCTCCTTCAATCCAATCTGCAGTTTATTATTTCTCTTTCTTCTCCTGCCATCTCTCACTTGCCCTTCCTTCCTTTCTCCTTCCATCCATCCTCCCTCCTTCGCCACAGCTCCTTGCTCTCCATCCTTTATTGTTTGGCCCGCCCACCCACCCACACCCTCCTTCTTCCTACCCTTCTATTCTTCCTCTCCCTCCCTCCCTCTGTTCTCCTCCTCTCCAGATGTCCTGCTCCTATCTTCCAGACTCCCTTACTCCTTTATTTCCCTTCTGCCTCCTGCCCTCTCGCTGTCTCTGAGCCGGGTTGACTTCCTGACCTCCGGAGGCCCCGTTACAGCACTCTGTGACCCCCCTTTCATTTAGATCGCTTTCTCCCAGCCTGTGTCCGCCATACAAGCTCAGACGATGAATTTTTAAGTCACTAAACAAGGCTTGAACAGTGATTTCTGGCTTTCCCTGCTGAATACAGATTCTTTTTCTGTCTGTTGGTTTGATATAAAGCTAGCACCCTCGCCACAACCCCCACTTTCTATAAAGCAAGGCAAAGAGACGGGGGGATAGACATGTCAGAAGAGACCCTGTATGATATGAATTTGCAGCCTCTGTATGTGTGTGTAAGGGTGGGGGGTTGAGGCAAGTAAAGACGGAGGGAGGAGCGAGGAAGATGGGATAGGAGAGCGACTTCATCAGCGTCTTTGACCCTGTCCCGTCCTTGACTCCCTGACGGAGGTGCACCTTGAGAAGAGCCCATGTGACGCTAGCGCTCATGCTCACATACGCGCACACGCACCAGACATAAAGACACACACACATGTATACACAACAGCCCCTCAAGGCTCCATGTTCTCAAGGCTATCAGTGGAGTGAGGGTGGCTGGTGTTTGCTCAGCTTTGAGGCCCGTTTCCTGTCCCAGTAGTCGCAGTAAGCACGGAGAAAAATGCACATTTCATGGACGAGAGATATTAGGATTTGAGAGGGATTTAGGAAAAGTAGAACATTGAGAAACTGAGGAAAACTGAGCACACTTAAATAAAATGATCTTTCGCCTGTTCGCTGGACTCTTCAGCCATGGCACGGTCTTATCAGCGGGGGAGAGGGGGTTGAGGACGAGCAGTGTGGGGAGTAGGAAGAAAGGGGACATGGGTTGTGTTTGCCTAAAGTGACAGTGTGGACCAAGGGCTTATCAAGGCCTTTGTAGATTATTGATCAGAGCAGATACATGAGGCACAGGGGCCTGTGTGTGAGTGTGTGTTGGAGGTTCGGGAAGCTCTGGCTTGACTCACTGAAATGTCCCTGGTCTGCTCGACTTCAGGTTCAACTCTTGTTTTTAAACATGTGTCTCACTATCAGCAGAAGTGAGAATATTCTTCAGATGGGAATATATTATACATCAGTGCCAGAGGACCCCATCTATGACACGATGCGATATATATCATAATACAGGGGTAACCTTGTAAGCAAGATGATATATTGTGATTTTTTTAAAATTTAATTTTAGGAAAACTGTCATAGTATAAAGACACACCAGAAATACTAAATTTTAGAATAGGCAACAATAACACTTTTGTACTGCATGCTCAAAACTGCGTGGCTTTTGACCCAAAGTTTGTCATGTTCATAAAGTTTTATCATAAAGTGGGCATGTCTGTAAAGGGTAGAGTCATGGGTACCCACAGAACCTATTTACATTCACATAGCTTGAGGTCAGAGGTCAAAGGACACCTTTGAAAATGGCCATGCCAGTTTTTCCTCGCCAAAATTTAGCATAAGTTTGGAGCGTTATTCAGCCTCCTTCATGACAAACTAATAAAACATGGATTCCTGAGGTCTTCTAGTTTAACATGATGCCAGTAACTTCACTTTAGCTTTAAAACTGAGCCCGCTGCAACCGCCAAAAGATCCAATAGCAGCCGGGCCCGATGGTGGGCCGTCTGATTTTTAACAGGTTATTTAAAATTTGATACAGTATTTTGGAGAATTAATACAGTTTCACAACACATAATATCGCAATACTCATGTGTATCGACATTTTTTTACACCCCTGGTGTTCAGTGTGTTACAAAATCTATAAATTCCCCGTCACACACACAAATACAGCGACTGAAAAGCATGGGAAGTGTTGGTATTCCCATGCTGAGTTGGGGTTAGGAATTAACCTGGCTGGCAGCGGGGGCTTGTGTTGTGTCCCTGCATTTCATCCTTCAAGGCTACAGCTCACCAGCGCACACGCTCACTTCCACACACACAGCCTTATCTTCCAGGGTCTCGTCTTGTTTGGCCAACGCTGTGCAAATAGAAGGTGCAATACATCTCCTGACAGTTCCCAAAAGCAAAGGGGAGAAACACGTTGGCCAAACAAACAGCTCAACCCTGAGTCACCGAGAGAGAGGAGATTTCTCAGGCTTTACCGAAACACATGCACTTGTGCCCACAGTGTGTGTGTAACAGTAGCCTTTATTCGAGGGCTTGGGCCTCTGGCTACCTTTTTTAAACGTTTGTCTAAGCAGTCTTAAGACAGGGGCCGCTGCCGGAGTGAATAGCTCCCAGCAAGCCGTCCACAGGCTCCTATTGTCCTCCGTCATATTTTATTATCTCATCAAAAAGCAGGAAATCCGATTCCCTCTCTCTGAAAAAGAGCTTATCCTTCTGTCTCAAAGCAACCTGTCACGGGAGAGGGAGATGGAGAGAATGGGGGAGAGAGTTGTGGGGGAGTCGGTGAATGAGAGTGATTAACTGCCTCATCGCTGCCTCTTGTTGAGACGTCCCTCTTTCTTTCTTTCTCTCTTTCTTTCTTTCTTTCATCCTTCCTCCTTGATTGGTATTTACCCAACACACAGCACGATGCAAAGGGCAACGTGTGTGTAGTATTGCCGAATATATTCTCCCTTTTCCCTCCTCCTCCTCTTCCTCCTTTCATATTGTGTTACACAGGGGCAAAGCCACAATAATATCCCTTTTCATGCGAAGCTTTTGTTTTTTTTTTTGTTTTTTTTTTGGTCCTCCCACCACACACACACACACACACACACACACACACACACTCCCATCCTCTCTGTCTTCCTCATGCCTTCTCTCAGAACCAAACTACTGTGTGTGACGCATGAAGAGGTCAACCTCAGTCATGCACCTCAGCCTCTTTCATTCATACTCATCCACACTAAGTCAGCTAGATCTGTAAATGCTGGACATGTGTCCACACTGGTGGGCTTTTCGGGTTGTTTTTGTAAAGATCTCAGACAGTACAGAAACACCTGAACAACAGGAAGATGGTTAAATCTCTCCTTCTCTCTCCTCTTTTGTCAGGCAAGCTATAAAATTGCACAGCCAACATCTGTTAGAGTGGGACAGACGGCCGGGTTACTCTGCTGAGTCTCAGTTATCTTCCATTATCACTTATATTATATTTAATTACATGCAAATTTACAATTTAGTTTTTCTAATGATCCTGTTTCTTCCTTTCTGTTACCCGAGAAACCATAAAATAGCGATCGCACGCTACAAATGCTCCCTGTTGACGAGGCAAACAGTGATTGTGAAGTCTGACAAAAATAACACTGATGCAGATTAATGACGACACCCGTACCGTGTGATTGTGATCACAGAGAAAGTTTGAGACGCTGACCATGACTGAGCAAGCTTGCATCATCATTTTCCAAAAGCCTCTCTTTCTGCACGAAAACAAACAAACAAACATGTCTGCTTCATTTAAAAGTTTTCAGGTGAGAAAAAAGCTGCCACAGTGTGGACAGAAACCCAAAGAAAAAAAGTTGGGTTTTCATATTTAGTCGGCATAGTGTAAATGAACTCTCGGTCACCTTGTTTGCCTTTTCCAGGCATCATTCACACACGACCCTCCATCTCTCGCTCTATACTCGTTTTCCCCCCTGCATCTCTCCCTCGCCCTCTCCTCCCCTCTTTGTACATCTGTCCTTTAATTTTGGGCTCTGCTGAGAAGTTGTTAAAAAGCCCTATGAAATATGTATGAAGGATTGTGAGCCACGCGATTGGCCCCATTTACCGGACAGCCGAGCGAATGAACGGCCACACTGGATAATCCCCCACAATGCCTCTGGAACAAAGGCCCAACAGCTGACCCTAGAGAGAAAGATGAGGAGGGGGGAGTGAGGGAAGGGATAGAGTGGGACAAGGGAGGGGTTGCAAACAGTTAAGGCTCACTGCTGGTCAGCCTGCTCACATACACAACTCACACGTCCTCACAAAACAAAGGCTTGTGGGACAGGAATAACTCCCTCTGTTCTGTCGCTCCGCTCTCTCTCCTTAGACTCTTCTCAGCCCCTCCTTCTCTCGCCATCGCTCTCTCCCTCCCTCCCATTCTCACTCTCTCTCGCTCTCTCAGTCAAGAGGATCTGAAATACCAATACCCTTTTCTCCTTGACATTGCTTTCTCCTTCCAGTCAGCGTTTTGCTGTCCTTTTATAGTCAAAACGTCAGGAGAAATTCCATGCAGGAATATTCTTAGTAATGCGGCACTCCCTGCGTCTAACGGCTAGGGCGCTAGCGCTGCACCGGCCCGTTAGCGAGGTCTGTTGGGAAAAGGTCGCGCATGCCCGCGCAGGCACTTACAATGGTTGCCCTCGCACTGGGGTCATTGTGCCAGTATTTCAGAGACGACAGCAGCCCAAACAATGAATTATATCCACTTCTATCCAACCAGAGGGGAATTCAATATTTGGGGAATTGGGTTAGCTTGTGTGTTTTCTCTCGCTGTCACACACACACACACACACACACACACACACACACAAACACACACACAGAGCGTACAAGCTTCTTATTCACGACTCACCTTTTCACTCGAGCAGTGGACAGAGATATGCACACACACCAGACACACAGGCATCTTAACCTCCATTCATCACCCCGAGGGGGGGCAGGTGGTTGTCCCATGCGTCTATAAGTGTGTGTGTGTGTGTGTGTGTGTGTGTGAGTGTGAGAGAGAAGAGGCATGCCTGTGTGTACATGTCCGTCCGTGTGTGTGTGTTCATGTTCCAGTGGCCACTAACCTTGCTGTGTCCTGACACTCCTGATGAGTATCTGCAGGACACTGGAGGAGAGGACTGGAGCGGAGTGCGCACTGTCAGGCATTTGGGCAAGCTGCTGCTGCTGTATATATGTGTGTGTGTGAGACAGTGTGTGTTTGTGTGTGCAAGCATCAAGGGAGGCGGGCAGGGAGACAGTCAGCATTATCCAAGCAGGTGACCCCTGAAGGCTGCGTCGCCCTGGAGCTTTGAGTCGAGGAAAGAGACTCAGCCAAATACATCCAGGTAGCAAGTGTGTGTGTGTGGCGAGCATTATGTGGAGCTCTGTAACAGTACAGGATGTGTCATCTCCTTGGCACAAGGAGGTGTGTGCGCTGGTGTGTGTGTGCTCACGCCTGCGTGTGTGTGTTGTGTGTGTGTGTGTGTGACAGAGTGTTGGCTTGGGGGAAGGTGTCACAGATCTTTGCCAGACTAATCATCTCCATGGTGTCGGTGAGCGCTGCTGTCAGGGACACTAAAGAGGCGGCGTGTCTCCCCGTTCCCAAAGCATTTAGTACTTCCTCTTTCGCCAGCACCTCTCCGCCGCTCTTCACTCAGCTCCGCTCTCTTGTTTGGTCACAGATTTACAGTGGGACTCATAAAGATGTCTCACCGCGTTGCGGCGAAGGGAAGTGGGAGGTGTGAGAAACCTGAGAATTCACAAGACTTTTCTCAGGCTGAGGCCTCAATTGGCTTTTAAGGAAGTAGATACTCAAAGAGACAGGAGATTTATGGTTTTACATCCACTGTGAAAATGTGAACTTATTCCACAAGGTAGGTGATAACAGTGTTGTTGAACATAATGCAAAATGATAGAGATGTGAAAGGGAAAGAGATCTTTGTGTGCGTCGCTGAGGGTGAGTGGAAGCAGAAGTCACACATTATAGAAACCTGAACTTTCTGCAGTTTAAAACAATTCACTTTTGAGCTTATGTTGAATATATTTCCACAGATGAATTATCATTTCTTTCCTTCCTGTCTGTACAGGTCCCCGAACGCTTCCTGGAGGTGGCAGAGATCACGCTGAGGGAGTTCTTCAACGCCATCGTGGCCGGCAAAGACGTGGACCCGTCCTGGAAGAAGGCCATCTACAAGGTCATCTGCAAACTGGACAGCGAGGTCCCCGAGATCTTCAAGTCCCCCAACTGTCTCCAAGAGCTTCTACACGAGTAAATCTCTCCACCTCCTCCTCCTCTTCCTCCTCCTCCTCGCTCAACGCTTTGCGCTTTTTTATTTTCTCTGTTTTCATAAAATTTCAAAATATTCTCTTTTATTGTTTTTTTTCCTTTCCCCCAACTTTTTTTTTTGATTTCTTGTTTTTTTTTATTATTATTTTTGAATGTATGAAAGTTATGAAGTAGCATTCCCAATCTGAAGCCTCTGTGGCAGTTCCTAAATGACCTAGCTATTGTGTTGTTGTTCTTATATGATAATTATCATAGAATGGTTATTTGTTTTGTTTTGTATGATTCTGAACTGAAGAGACTCTAATATTATTGGGTGTTTTTTTGGACCGTGTGAACCCTCATCCGTTTGGCTTGTTTTATGATCAACACTAACAAAGTCCTCAGTGTGTGGAAGGAGTTACACTACTAAGAACATAGGCTGGGTTCCCCTTAAGACTCGGCACCCAGGGGTGCCCCTTCAATCCAATGGGTGTCCAAATGAACTGTCCCCGCAAAGTGGGTGCCCAACTGACTGTACTACTGAAGATGTCCCCAAGTAGGACAGTCACACACACACACACATGCACACAAAAACAAGGCCTAGTGAGGTTATTGACTGGAATAAGACTGGACTTGTGCTACTGGTCTATACTAGTCTGTGGGACTTGGACTGGTTTCAAATAGCTACTGAGCTCTACCACGTTTTGAAGTGTGTTTTCCCTGCAAATAGGGCATTGTGTTTATTGGGTGTACATTATTATTTTGATTATTATTGTTGTTGTTTATGATTATTATTATTTGTCATCACTGCTTGCTAAAGATTGGCACTTCGAGATTTGTTTGTCCCTTGATGCCGTTGCAGAAAAAAAATAAATTATTGCTATTAATATTATTCCAAGAGTTTAGATTCTGACATATTTTGCCCCCATTTCCTTCTCCTTACTGTTGTTTTTGTTTGTCCATGTCTGAAGTGGACTTTGGTTTTTTATGGTCTGGGGCAACTTGCCTGGAAAGTTTTTCAATCTGGGGTTTTAATGGAGTCACCTGTAGTGACTAGCCAATCCTGCAGAGGACCAGTGTGGAATAAGGCTACAGAAACACATGAAGTAAACGGTGCAGAAGTATAGAAATACGCAGAAGAAGTGTGGCCTTTTGGTGCGTGACCTGCTGTTTTTAAATGTCTAAATTTCCGTAGCCGCTCCAGCTTTGATAACTAAACTGCTCCCACTAAAAACGAGCCACACATCTTATTCGTCTAATTATCTGTTCCAGATCGATGAACATACACAATAATAACTGCATAGTTTTTAAAATCTTTTTATAGTCACTCAATAGCTCATGTGTGAGACGAAGTTTTATTGTGATTAACCTATACAAGGTGTAAATGACATTATGAAGTTGTTTCAATAGCAGAACATACTTGAATCTATCAGAATACTGTGGCAATCTAGAGTGCAGTGTCGCTGAAACAATACGAACAGAAGCATCACGGAGATAATTAAAGGAGGGCAAAGAGAGAGGTGGATATAAGCTGAAATCATTAATTCTGCTTCAAGTGGAACTTCCCCCACAAACAACACACACTGCTCCTTCCCTCCATGCTCACCTGCCTTTGAGTGATCCAGCTCCTCTCTCGATGCAACAATACGAGGTCGGAGGTGAGCACTCACCCCAGGGGTAGACGGAGGAGCTCTCAGCACTACAAAGAGTGGGGACAAAGGCACAGAGCGAGGAGCAGCACGCACCTGAAGCCCTCTGCTCGCCCCTTCGTCCCACACTGGCAGCTTTTTAAAGTGTGTTTCTGTGGAAGCCACTGTGCCCAGTTTGTTAGACGCCATTCCTTCTACCTGAGATTCTTATCCCAGATTTTCCACTTGACTTGCACATGTATATCTAGCGTTTTATGAATTTTATCCGCCCTCTCGGGCTTTTGAGAACTTTCCGAAGTGGTTAGCGTAAGCTGCCCTTTTGATGAGGTAAGTTTGAATGCTTTCTCCAGTGCGTGCGAGCTCGCCGTTGATCTCACCTTGGCGACATTATCTTACGCTGTGTGTGTGTGTGTGTGTGTGTGTGTCACAAAAGATCAAAAGGGGCAGGTTGCTTAACCTGCTGACTTGTCTAAGGGCGACAAAGCGGCTGACAAAAGGAGGCAGAGAAAGACAGAGAGCTACTCCCTTCATTATGTCCCCCCTTCTCCTCCTCCCCGAACACTGTTCTTCTTAAGATCCGGGAGCCCTGAGAGAGCGAGCCGGACACATTTCTCACTGAAGGATGGGCTCGGCCCCCACGTCTCAGAGTCTCAAAGCACCAGCCAAGGGCTCTAAAGTGCCACAAACAAAGGGGAAAGGAAAGGACACTTTTATCTGATGCACAGATTATTATCGCTCCGCACCCTCCTCCCCCTCCTCCTGCAACCCCGCCCTAAAGTTAAAGAGTTCTTGCGCCTAAAAAGATTAATTCAGGATAATGAAGACGTGCAAAAAAGATTAGCAAGACCTTAATACCGCGTTGAAAATATTTTTGTCAAGTTTTTCTTTCTGGGGGTCGTTTGATTTTAAGGATAACATTATTGAAATACATATATAGCCTTTTTTAAGAATTGTAAAAGATAAATCTATGGGAAAAAATATATATATATACAGTAGTGGAAGTTCCTGAAAAATTGTTTCATAAAAGAAATCTTGAGGGTATTTTTAGTGACGGCTTTGTTTAAATCTGTTTTCTGAATAAGTGAGTTGTTGGTAGAGTAGGAGCAATAGTTGTAGGTTTTTTGCAGGTTTTGTAACCTTTTGGTTTCTTTACCTTTTTTGTATCGTGCTGAATGGCTGTCTTCTCGAGATCAGAAAAATAAACTTCATTTTCAGAGTATGAAATATTGTTGTTGCTACTGTAAATACTGTCCGTATGAAACAAAGAATAGCTGTACAGTTTTTCTATTATCACTCGAGTGCTAGAGAAGAGTGAGGGCAGTTTTAAAAAAAAAAAAAGAAGACCCGCTCTCTCCAACCAGACTCATAACCACTCTTCCTAAAAACACAGAGGAGAGGTTTTTGTTGTTTTTTTTTCTCCCTGTCATGCCTTTAACGGGGGTCTGCTTCCCCTCGGCAGTGCCCTTGAAGTTGCACCAGCATCTTTAATTTTCGCTGACAGAACGATGCATTAGTCTAGCGGTCGGGTAATGATGATGTCACAGAGTGGCCCGTTGGCAGGACTCGTCCAAAAACAAGGGCGGACTGCCGCCGACGCAGCTCTAGATTTGACCTGGAAGAGAGAGACAGGAACTCATTGTCACCAGAAGTCTAGTGTCATGGAGGGGGCACATGTTGTACAGTAACTGTTTAAAAAGAGACTGCAGACGAGGGGAAAAAAGTGATTTATACTCTTTTTACGGGGTTCAAACTGGTGGGAAAAGTTTGGACTTTTGGGGAATTTCTGTATGCTTTGCATTGTGTGTGTGTGTGTGTGTGTGTGTGTGTGTGTGTGTGTGTGTGTGTGTGTGTGTGTGTGTGTGTGTGAGATGTATATGAGTGTGTGTCTGTGTGTGTGAGAAAAGACCGATTATGAGAACCTGTGAACCAGTGAGTGACACACTTCTCAACACTGTGGCCCCTCCCCCACCCCTGGGAGTACCATCCTGACATGTAAATGATTCTCATTAAGCGTTGGCAACGTGAGTGTGTGTGTGTGTGTGTGTGTGTGTGTGTGTGTGTGTGTACGATAATTTCCTCTGATCTGTGTTCTGACCTGTTTGAAAGGGTTTTTTTGTTTCTCGATGCTTTCAGTAGTAAATCTTTATTATTATTATTATTATTATTATTATTATTATTATTACATTGCTCCTCTTTTTTTGTAAATATCAATGATGTGGACTTACAGTGATAAATACTGCCTTTGTGTAACTTAGCAATATGTTATGTAAATAGTGTTTTGTTGATGCTTTTTGTATGACATTATTATTCGATTCTAGTGCAGTAATTCCAGCTGGACCAGCCATGTTTCAGATCTGAATAGTTACACACACACAGCAGGTTGTAAAATACAACTCGTGACATGGCTGCTTTTTTTCTGTTATCGGTGTCTATTTGTCTTGCAGATTTTGTGTAATTTATTGGTTTAATTTATCCTAATTTATTTGATGTTGTTTTCTTTTTTTTTTTTTTTCAAACAGGGAAGGCTGTACTGCATTTCATTAAGTAGAACCAATTAAAAAAGATTTTAATCCTACCTAAAATTGAATTAAAATAATTAGTATTCTAGCGTGCTCATTCAATTGAGAGAAATGATAAAATGGAGATCTTGGCAGCTAAATGAAACTGGACAGTTTTAAAGAAAAAAAAAAAAAAGGTTGTTGTGTTTTGTTCCTGCACCGGGCCGAGGGTGGGCTACATAGAAAGCTGAAACTAGTTTGAAGCAGTTTTGTATTTTCTCTTGAGATTTTTCCCCCTGTATTGCTTTGGCCCAGCCCAAAAACAACCAGTAGACAAATTGCCTTTCGTGCCTTCACCCTCTATGAACTGAATGTATGTGCAGTATATATGCAAGCTTGTGCAAAATGAATAAAAAATGGAAATAAAAATGAAAAAGAGTAGAAACCGTCTGCTGTTTGTGGTTCATTTATATCGCTTTCTGCAAGGTACATGCACATAAAGTATTTTGTGTGTGTTTATGTGTGGGAAAAAATGTGATTTAAGTGATATGGTTTTACCCTGGTTTATCCTATGTTTTTGATGCTCTCTGCCAACAATGTATGTATGTTACTGTACAGTTAACTGTGTCCTGTTGGAGTGAATCAGCGGCGGTCTGCTCTCTGAGTCATTCAATGCACTAATGAGGGGTTTGACAGCGGAGCAGCAACCTCCCAGCCAGCCTGGTTTTCTCCACAGACGACTGCAGATGCCGCCTCATCGGGCTAAATGGAATAATCGGCATACCCAGGTACACACACAAACACACACACAATGACATAATCTTATCAACTAAATAAAGATGATAAACGCTCAGATAAAAGTTGAAGAAAACTATGGAAACACAAACCTCTTGGAATTTGAGTTTATTCCAACTAAAACTGCAGCTAACAGTTGTTTCCATCATCAGTTAATCTTCTCAATCGTTTTGTCTAAAATGTAAGAAAATGCCTGTTATAACTTTCCACAGCCCAGGTATGAATGCATCGTTTTTTGTCATATTGACTGTCTATGTTTTAGTTTCATTATTTTGTCACTCTGTACATCTATTGCACATCTGTTCGTCCTGGAAGAGGGATCCATCTTTTGTTGGTCTTCCTGAGGTTTCCTCCATTTTTTCCCTGTTAAAAAAGGTTTATAGGCGGAGTTTTCCTCATCCGGTGAGAGGGTCGTACTGTAATTTACCCCCAAGGTAAATTTCGGATTTGTGATTTTAAGCTACACAAATACAAGTAACTTGACTTGAGATGTATTGAAATTGCTTCTTTTATTCAATCAACAACCAATCAACCAAAACCCCAAAATATTCAGTTTTCAGATATGCTTTTTTTTAAAGCATCAAACCCTAACAATTTGAGAAGCTGGGGCCAGGTCATGTTTTTTAATCATTAAAATGATTAAACATTTCTCATAATTGCTGCACTAATTGATTAATCAAGTAATTGTATCAACTCTAATTCTAACCAGTAAACTGTGTACATGCAGTTTGTCTTTGTGTGTGCAGTAATTCAAGCTCGTTATAATGAACACAATTTTAAGAATATTCAAAATCTCGATCTGGATTACATCTTATTTTATTGACACATTCCCACATATTTAACTTTTTTTTGGTTATTTTATTTGCTGATAAATTTGGGAGTATTTTAAGAAGAATACAGGACTGTGTTAAAAAGGCTCGGTGTGCTCTCTCTGCGTCATTTTGCTGTTTTTCTTATCGTGACCTCTGTTGTACTTTCCACCACGCCGGCCCGCTGCTCTGCTCCTTTTCTTCCTTTTGTTCTTGCCTGACTGCTTTTCACTCGTTTTGCTTTGATGCTCATTTTTGGAGTTGCTTCTTTTGTGTCTTTCTTGCTTGCTTGCTTTTATTCTTTTTTTTTCTCTCTCTCTCTCTCTCTCTCTCTCTCTCTCTCTCTCTCTCTCTCTCTCTCTCTCTCTCTCTCTCTCTCTCTCTCTCTCTGTCTGTCTCTCTCTCTCTCTCACCCTCCTGTGTTCCTTTTCCCTCTCGTCCTCTGCCTGCCTCCCTCCGCTTGCCTTCACCGGAGGCTACAGCTCCTTAGGTTGGGCTGAGACAGCATCTTTGTACAACACCGACCGTCTGCTCTGTAATCAAATACCATCTGTCGCTACATCTGAAGACTCACTCTCTCGCTTCCTCCATCACGCACACACACGCGCATGTAGGCACACACACACCACATCTGTGCTTCCCACTCTTGAACAATGTGTGTGTGCGCTTTTTATGTACAATGACCCGTGTACTTACAATCATTCCACCTGATTCATTCTTGGCCTGCAGGGAGGAAGTCACTGGAGTCACTTTCACCACTTCCTGTTTTTTCCAGCCTCTCCCGCTGGGGGTTCGAAGGTCATTGTCTTCAGGTATCCATGTTTGTTCTGTGGCTCTGTGTGTCAGCGAGACCTTGGCTGCTGTATCAGACAGGAGATAGTGGACTTTAGCTCCTCAGTCTTAGATCAACGGCCCACTATCTCAAAGGCTGCCAGCCTTTCCCAATGTTTGCCCAATGTTTGTCCCTGCTCCGGCACAGAAAACGTTGACACGGTCCCCAAGGTCCCTCTCCAAGTCCCCCCTCCCTCCGTGGTCACTTGTTATCACACGCTCAGGTTCAAGAACATTTTCCATTTACTGTCAGTAGTGTGTTTTTTCAGCTGAAATTGTTTTCTTTACGCTTTCACATTAGTGGAAAGTGTGTTTTGCAGCTTGGCGGCAGTGGGGGATTTACAGCAACCCAACAACAAACAACACTTTTTGGTGTATAATATTACCACACACATGCACTGATGTAACTGGGGAACCTTTGTGACGAAGAAACACAAGGACCTCATTTCGATTTCTCCTCTGTGCGATCCTCCTACCAACGACCAAAATGAGCGATCCACCGTTTGAACCACTTTGACACCTACACCTGCGAAATGACTGTGGGCTTGAAACTAAAACAGGAGAATATTATTGAAGTTTTTCCCTCCATCAGAGGACTTTTGTTTACAGAGGATGGCAATCTGTATGTACGCGTGCATCCTCTTCAGTATGCTTAACAGTGCATTTAGTTCATCACCGCGTTTTCACACAAAAATGATTCCAGTTTCAATCAGAAAAGCATGAAAACAGATTTCCACATCGCACAGATTGATGGATTCATTCTGCATGTGTTCGTAATTAAACCCGGGATTTCATCTATTGTGGATGGAAGCAACACTCTGGTCTTATGCTCCAGAGCCACTGGCACGGTGTGGGATTAACTCTGGGTTGCCCACGTTTGGCATCAGTGCTGGGGACACCTAGTGGTCAGTATGTGCAGCTCACACTCTCTGTGTGCCGTTTTTCGTGTTGTCTTCATATCACCCTTGTGCAATCTTTGCCCTTCATGTTTGTTGTTCAGATCTATTTGTTCTTTATCTTTTGATTAATTTGTTCTTTCTTTTTCTACCCCTCCTCTCCCTCCAGCTCCACATCACTTTTGTGCGTGTATTTGTTTTGTTGAATTGGAAGATTCCAGTTGGACAGATCATTGTGCCCCCTTTTCCCTCTCTCTCTCTTTCTCTCTCTCTCTCTCTTTCTCTCTCTCTCTTTCTCTGGAAGGCTCCAACGCAACTGGAGCCTCGGAGGCTCAAGAGAGGAGCCTGGGAAAGGAGGAACAAAGGGCCGTCCGTCTGCAGCCATCACCACCTCCGCCATCTCCCCCCGTTCTTCCCTCCCTCGGTCCCCTCGCCTCTCTTCCCTCTCCCCACTGGCCAGCGCTCCAAATTAAGACTTCAGACAAGAAAATGGGCTCACTAAAAAAGGGAGAGAAAGCGAGAGAGAGAAAGAGAGAGAAGGAAGTCCATAACAAGCCAAGAGGAGCAGAGTGACAAAGCCTCTGTTGTTGGACAGCAGGGCCTCTCTGTCGCTCGGCGAGGAACTGTCACCGTGTCAACTTGGACCCCTTGTGAGTAACACAAACACAAACCATAATGAACACACACATAGAACATACACGCACGGGCAGAAACATGAGGACACACACTCATACCCTCAAATAAAAACACTGCATGAGCGTACAGTACACATACAAATCATGCCAAACACATACTGATACTCCAAAATGAGTGTAGACAGTGTAGGTGAGAAGACAGCAGCGGTGAATCCCCACAGCACACCTTCATTTTCACTGCCAAGAAAGGTGAGGGAGAGAGAAAGTGAGGGGGGAGGAACTTCCCTTAAAACTGAATGAAAGTTTGTGAATGTGTGCACATGTGAGAACATGTGTCGGAAGCAGACAATAGCAGGATAAATGATATATAAATGATATCAGGACACCCATTGATTCGAGGCCTTTAAGGGGCACTGGGGGGCAAACACCTGTTAAAGGTCAGTCCTTGGTAAATTTCTCAAAGAAAGATCAAATAACTGCAGGTGCCTTTAATATATCACCACAAAAAACACACTTCAGGAGAGGAAGTGATCATAGGGAGTGTGTGAATGTGTGTGCTTGCATATAGTGCATTGGGGGCAGAGATAGAGACTGAACTGGTTTGGCTTCTTCCAGTCTAAACTGGGTCTAGTGGGTCCAAGACAGATGGCACTCAGGGCAAAGCTGGTCTGGGCTCTCTCTCTCTCTCTCTCTCTCTCTCACACACACGCACAAACACACACATCTCTTTTAATAGCCATTATTGGCATCCTTTGCCTCTTCCAGATCCCTGAATCAGAAATCACAGAGGCCCATTATATTTCCTATTGACCCATTTGGCAAGATGGTGGGAGCATCGAGTGCTGGATTAAATCGAAAGCAGTTTATAATCCAGTAATTCTAATGTTTTAATTACTTAGATGAACAGGAGGTGTTTGAGCAAAGGCTAATCTCTGAGACATAAGGGGGAGAGAGAGAGAGAGAGAGAGAGAGAGAGCGGGAAGAGATTTGTCTTTCTCCTTTGCAACACACACATATATAAACTTACTCTTGGAATATTAGCGGCGTATTAAAGTTTATCACCTGTTATCAACACAGATTAAAAGATTCACAGACTTTATTATTCATATTTAAGGTGAGGCCCACAGAGTGGAGGTGCGAAACGATTATCAAGCTTAGATGTCACCATGTATTGGTATGTAATCTGCATTTGCAGCTGCTTGTTTTTATCCCATACGTACCTTGTTCTGGTTGCAAAAAACAGTATTTACAGATGAAATTCTTCGAATTATTACATGTATTTTTTTTTTTTTATTAGAGATCTGCTGTACCTTGAGTGACATCCATGGTTGTAACCGATCCCACAATTGTCTCTGATAGCCACCCCACCTGTCAATCAGGCTGTAGGACAAACACTGCTAAACCAAGGCTGATGACCTCATGCCTGGGGTCTGCTCCATACCGAAGGGGTCTTAACACCGTTCAACTCGCCTTTTGTGTCTGGGGCCGTTTTTCAGACGCTGCTGACTGAGTACCGGGAATCGCCTCGCAGTATCTCTCGGGGCCTGGGATGTACGCACACACACACATGCACCGCACACATCCCCTTGATCCATGGGCTGGAGTGTTGAGCCAGGAGTGAGCCTTAAGACAAGGAGTGACAACCGGGACAGCTGCAGGGGCTGGAAGCCAGTCTTAGCCCCCCTCCCCCTCCCCACCATCACCACCACCACCACCACCACTACCACCTCCCATTCCGCCTCCAGCCAGCCAAACCAGCCATTGTTTCTGGCCAGGGCCTTTGGTATTTCATTTGTCATGAAATGGATATGGACACAGGACGAGCATGTGGCTCTTTCTCTAAAAAAGAAGCTGCTACTGCGACTGCTGCTGTTGTGGCTGCTGGTTGCTAACTCCCTTCATCCTTAACCTTCTCGTGCAGCTTGCCCCAAGCACCCTGCTCTGAACTATTAATAAACCTGCTTTTTCCAAGGTAGAAAGAAAGGGAGGGGGTGGTCCAAAGGGTATTGTTTTCCAAAGGGGTGTAAGAAGAAAGAAAAAGAGTGAGTGTGGGAGGGAGGGAGGCTTAGCTCATCTGTTGTCATCCTTTATGATCTTCATTTTCTCAGGTTTCTCAGTGGACATTAGGCAGGTTTGGCCTGTGAGCCAGGTAGGTCTTCAACATGCTGCTCAGCTGTCGTCAATCTCTGCTGAGAAGGAGTTTGGTTATCCTGACAGAGGGGCTATATGAGCCCCTCAATAATTGGCCAACCTTTACACGTTCACATGGCTGCCCGACGCTAAGCTGCTCGCACATGCCGCATCTTTAGAGCAACTTTCAACACGTAGTTAACAGCAATAAGGAGGAACTGTCAACATACAGCTGCGCTTCTCGTGTCATTCATGATAGCTAAGATGCTAAGATGCTCATCACCCCCGCAGCTCCATCATCCTCAAGTCTAAAAGAGTTCATGGGTGTAGAAACAATACCCCGCTATCTCCGTCAAGGGCATTCCTTGGCACAACAATAGGGCCATCTCTTCCCCCCTGTATTTTCCTTTCCTCCCCTCCCTCCTCATTCTCCAGCCCCTCCATCAAAGAGCATTCCAGCTCCAGAGCCCCCTAAGCCCTTCACTCTGGGCCTGTCCATGTGACACGCAGACAGTCATCTTTAAGAATTGATTCACTCTGGTATCCAAAGCCTATGGAGCCTGGCTGCCAAGATACCCAGCAGGCGCCACTCATGGGGTCCAGGTACACGACAGCTGCTCCCCAACAATAAAGGCAAAAAAATGGGAGGCACTCAGGGGGAAGATGCAGCCCTAACCTCCCTCTCAAGCCCGAACTGGTCACCTTGAGCCAGTTGTTGCCCGCCTGCCTGCTGTTAGAGACGACAAAGGATTGGGTCCAACTTTGGGATGAGGGTGGTGGCAATTGAAAGACGCCTGTAATTCAGGAAAGAGCAGTGCAGAACGAAATAAATATTCCTCCCTTCCTTGGAAGAAGAGTGCAGTCACAGCTGTGCTACCAAGATGGTACAGACTGACATATGGAAGACCATAAATAAGACAATGGCATGTTGTTGTTCTTTGAAGGCACATTGTGAAGCCTGGAGGTCAAGTGAAGGAGATGCAAGCCCATCCCAGAAACCTCACGCACACATGCACATGGGGGAAGTAACGCCGGGTATGTCAGGATACTACAGATAGAGATCACAAATCACACAGAAGGAGACAGGAGAGATATTACCTCACCTGAAGTGTTTCCATAAACTCCAGTGTACCAAAGCCTTGGGAAGTGTTATCACTCTTCAAGCTGTGATTTATGATGATACAATCCAGCACATCATCCATCATAAATAAGGGAGATTAAATGAATAGACTGAGGCTGTGTATATAGTAATACAACCCCCAGAAATTATCTTTACTGTTGAGCCACTGTGTCTAAAAACTAATTCAAGGATGGTTTCAGAAAGAGGAGATGTGCATCTGTCACCTTTTCCTTAACGTTAAGGACAAAAAAGAGAAAGGGGAAGCAAGAAACAGAGAGAGGAAGATAAGGACAGAGAGGAACTTGGCATCATCCGTCTTCCTGTTAAAGCGGAAAGGCAGAAGAGGCAAAGCGAGAGCGATGGAGAGCCGGGGAGAGAGGGGGAATTTGCTAAAGCAGCTCAGGAGGGCCCTCATTACGATATTAAACAAGATTTAATAAGTGAGAGTGATTTGATGAGGTGATTATCCTGGCCCATTAATCAAGCAGGCTTCTGGCCTCGCTGTAATATGGCCCATCTTTCCCCCTATACCAAAGCCTCTTTAGACGCTGAGCTCCTTACTGCACTAACGGCGCTTCAGAAACAACACCAGGCCAAAAAAAAAAAAAAAAAAAAAAAAAGGCATATTACGTCTCATCTCTCAAGCCTGCGGGTATTTCGATGCTCACTCATCCCTCTGCCTCCCTGTCCGCTCTTGTGGTGCATCTGGTAAATTGAACTCCTTAACATCTGGGTCAGAAAGTAAAGTCTTATCAGAGGGAGCTAAGAGTGATAACTGGCAGTGATAACCAGAAAGCATCTGTTGGCTTTAAGGCTTTTGGTTCGAGAACAGAAGGAAGTTGTGCGGATTTCACTGGATTGTTGGGTTTTGTAGAGAGGTAGGGGAGGCATGCCTGTGTGTGTTTGTGTTTGTGTGTGGGTAAATGTGTGTGGATGGGCTGATTCATAGAATGCTTCTTAGCAAAATGAAGTACAAGCTGTATCAGGACATGCGAGAGTGAGCACAGTCTGCTGTTTAAGCTCAGCCAGGTCAAGCATACCTCCCCTAGGGCTGCAACGTATTTATTATTTTCACTACTGATGAATGTATTGCTTCTTATCTCTCTTTTCTTCAGGTTTATCAATTAATAATTTTTAGAAATCAGTCCAAATCCCATAAGATGGTCCAACACGTTCTCATCACAACTCGTCACATACTGATGCTTTGTGAGTCCCCTCGGTGTCACTCATTTCAGACGCTGTATAAAGACATGTTTAATGCTGTGAAGTAAACAGAATCACTTGCTTATGTCAAGGCAATAAAACCACTATAGTTAGGTTTAGGAAAAACCTACATGGTTGGGCTTAAAACTACTATGTTTGTACAGTGAAAATGACACTGAATGTTGTGAACATTGGACACGAACAAACAGTTGATTGTAACGTGACGCACAGGACACAACCAGCGGTCTGCTGGATGAAAGTCCTGTGTTTGTTGGACCCGTCCACCTCCCCCCTGCTTTCCTGAGTGTTTAATACTGACATAGATGAGCTTATATTGGAGTTAATAGAACTCCTGGTGTGTCCCAAACCAACGCTAAAGGGTGCTTTAAGCGTTGGCGTCTAACGCCAACAGCCGTGACAAAGCGTCAGTATTTGCCCCCCCCCCCCAACGGATAATGACAACTGGCTGCATGGTCAACTTACAGTGACAGAAAATCCTCTCTGCAACCAGCAAATGTTGATAAGTAGCTAAACAATTAATCCATTATCAAAATAGTTGGATTAATTTTCTGACAACTGACAAGTCGATTAATTTACTAATCTTTTCAGCCTTAACACCATCATGTCTATGTATTGTACAGTAGAATATAATGTGATATACAGAGCTATTGCCAAATAAAACTTTAGTCATCTGCAAAAACTGATTCATTAAAAAAATTCTCTCCCCGTATTTTAGGCGAGGAGGTTTGATCTTCCATCTGTTTTGCTCCTTTTAAGCCACCGTGAGCATAATTTCTTATGACTGTTCTTCAGCTGTGTTCCAGATAAAGTTTGATGTTGAGAGTTTTTACTTGAAATTGCCAATTTTGGACAAAAATGCCTTCCAGCACCACAAGCTGAAAGAGATGACGCATAAACAAAGAAAATGGCCGATAACTTGTGGTTGTTTTGTAGGTGTGCAACATCCTCCTTAAGCAGAATATTAATGAGCCATATGGGAATCTGACGCACGAGAGTCGATATTTCTTCTGAGTCTGGATTACAACATTTAACTGTTTAGTCCCAGGAAGCAGCTATGAAGCAAAATGCATCACTTTCTCTGCACTAAAGGAGAGGCCTATCTGACTACAGCTGAAACTGGATAATCGATTGATTGAATGAGAAATTGGCATGTATTTTAATGGCTGAGCAAAAATGCCAAACTCTCGGATTTGCTTTTTGTTTTTTTCCCCCATATATGATAATAAACTGAAATCTTTAATCTTTAGGAATTAAAAGGCTTCAGACTTTGTGATTTATCACTATTTCCTGGGTTAACTGTTTTTTTTTTATTTAACTGAAAAATAACAAAACATTATAAACCAAAAATTTAATAACTACGCCTATATTAGAGTTAAAGCAATATAACTATATTTTAACACAACTAAACAAGGCGCTGAACAAACAAAACTGATCTGACACAGTGACTCATGAGGACACATATAGGTGCTTGGCCAAACCAAATAGCCCACAAGGATTAACCAACATGGGCACTAACTATAACTAAAAACAAAACTAACTAAACTCAAATCCCCCCATGATGTGGCAGCACATGGTTTGGCCCAAGGAGCTGGTTCCAGGATTGACGTGTCCTCAGCCTTCAGCCAGACCTTTTCCTCCTCCAGGAAGTCGCCTCCCCCAACAGCCATGGTAACTCAGCTCAAAGAAACCAATGATTAATGTAACAAATAATAGTATGTGTAACCCCACAGTGTTAGTATGTGTAACTAAACAATGTTAAGTTAAATGCAAATAAATTCCAAATCAAATAACTTTGTGACATTAACTGTGATTTTAATTTTTTCAGGTGTGGTTGGCTGCAGATGAAATGAACCTGTGTGGGGAGCAAACTAATGAGGTGAGAGTGTGTTAACTGGAATGATGTTACCCTGTGTGGCTGTGACCATGACACAATTAATCAGTTAACTGAGAAAATAATCATCAGATTACTCAGTAATGGAATAAATATCAGACTTGAGGTTTCACAAGCTTACCTGCAGGTTGAATTACTGTCGTGTTATTTTAGCAAACTCGAGGAACAATACATGTGTGAATGCTTTACTGTAAAAGTCTAAAGGCAGAGCTAAATCCTTTAATTAGAGCACAATAATAAGACATCCTGTAGACACATTTGGATCTAAAGCGATGTAATGTTCTCCTCACAATGGAGTAAGTCATACCTCTAGGGCAGCCACCTTCAAAGCTGTTTAAACCTTTAGTGGGACTAAACAAGTCCAGTCCTGCACCGGATGCACATATTTATTAAAAGATGTATAATATAATTTACCGTGTGCATTGATATGATGAAGTTGAGTCAAAGACAAGAGGTTAAATGTAACCTCAAGAGTGGGAGAGAAATAGGTATTACAAAGACAGCCAACCCCTCCCCAAAAAAAAAAAAAAAAAAAAAACATTTTAAAAGCTCAAGTGGAAGAAGATTACCTTAAAGCAGGCGTGGGACGGAGCTTTTTCTGGGAACTGCCTGAGAGTATTAATACAATAAGCACAGAAAATATAATACAAGAATGTTTTTATCAACGTAATCCGGAGGGATGAGGCCGAACCAACCTGGACTGTAATCCCAAGGAGAAGGTCCCCTGGTTATCTGTCATCGGGGACACACACACACTTATAGAGACACATTCACACACAGTGTCTCGTCCTGGCTTCAAATAATCAACAGATAATCTTCAAGAGGATGTTGTCCCTTCGGTCTCATCTTTACTGTAATGTCCCCACCAGCAGTGAGGGTCAAGAGGTTGACTGCTGGGTTAAGCTATCAATGAGAGGTCAGCTTGTAAATATTTCTATTAATATGATATGTTTGACCTGATACTCCATTACTATTTGGACACTGGAACGGTTATATGTTGGCTTCGCTGCTATATTTTATTTAGGCTGAATTTAACTAATCCAGTGCCTTAGCTTAGCAAGAAAGCAAAGCTTGAAATAAGCCACTCCGTAGGTCCGTTAGATGTTTAGTATTTTGCTGCACACATATATATACAATATACACATTTTTTTCTCTCTGCCATTATTTTCTTTATTACATATTTTGGCAATTTATTACTGCCATGAAACTGCATTTACTGCATCTTATTTCATGTTTTCTATTTTAATTACTTTGATTTTTCTCTTCCTCTTTATTATTCTCTTAAAGGTGTTAAATTCAGGATTTGGGGCATATCTTTTACCTCTCAGCGGCTCTCAACATGGCGATGGCTCGCAGCTAACGGCACAAACATGGCGAAAGTACTTACAGAGAGAAAACGGTGTTTACCTGAGGGGTAAATGAAGAGTGGGTGCTACACTTCCATGACGACGCCGTCAGTCGGGACGATATTATGAGCTGTAACCGCCGTATGAGAGCAGTGCAGCGCGACGACCGTGAGCTGGCCAGTGTGACATGTTCACATGCATGAACATGTCTTGACCCGGAGATGTCAACAAAGCACAAAAAACTGGGCTTACACACACTCAGAGGGAGGCCGACTTCATTCTCTGCTCAGGTAGACATTAGTCCTCTATATCTTTACATAGCAAATAGCTACTTGTTATATTAATGCTCTGAATATCAAATTTAGCACCTTTTTAAATGTTCTATTTAGTTTCTTTGTTTCATGTAAAGCCCTTTGGATTGCCTCTATATTTGAGGTTTGAAATTATTGCCTTTATAAAACAGTTTAGTGATAAAGCAAATATAGCAGTATAACTGTCATTAAGGAACACCCCGAGGGAAGGAAGAAAGGGATTACTTGAAGGACAGATACAGAATTTGGTAGCTGACACTCTGAGGGCTGTAAGACAATGTCGCCTTGGCGAATAACTTTCTCTCTAGCGCTCTCTCTCTCCCTCCGTGTATCTAAGCAGCGTAATTTGAGTAAATGACAGGGGAACATCTGCTGTGCATAAGAGAGAGGCCAACACTTTAACATGCAGATGTCTCTCTCCATCTGCATTAATTCAATAATTACCGCAATGGAGGGAGGGGGAAAAAAATCTTTTTTTATAGCTTAAGACAATGTTATCTGTGCCAGTTGGTATGGGGAGGACGAAAGAGAGGGGAGGGAGGGTCGAATGAGTGTGTGTGTGTGGGTATGTGTGATGTGCTGCTGGAGGTTTGTGAGAGGAGGGGTAGATTATTACACCATTTAGCCAGAGCAAGCTGTCACATTGCAGAGAATCTCACTAATTCCATTGTGCCCTTGGTGAGTCACTGGCAGACTCCAAGTGACCGACGATGCCTCAACACCACCACTCTGTCACCCGCACGACCAACCTGCTTCACTCAGGGTGCAACTGTGTGTGTCTTATATGTGTGAGATGACTAATCTGTGTGTTTTACCATCCGTAGGAGTATGTTAGCGTGCGCTTGCATGTTTGAATGCAACCAACCTGCTTCACTTGACGTGTTGTGGGGACATGTATCTGTTGACACATTGACATTGTAGGGACTTTCCTCCTATTTTGGGACAAAATGCACGTTCACATAATGTAAAACATTATATCTTAAGGTTTAGGGTAAGGGTTAGGATTATGCAAGGAACAGTTACACTTTGGGTTAGGTTAAGTCTCCAGGAAATTAATGTACGTTAATGCAATGTCCTCAAAAGTCATGGAAACGTGTGTGTGTGTGTGTGTGTGTGTGTGTGTGTGTGTGTGTGTGTGTGGAGAGAGAGAGAGAGAGAGATTACAGTATAGTGCAGCCCATTGGCTGATGTCTCTGAATCCCCAATTAAGGGGAATTTGAGGCAACACCAGAGAATGACAGGTCAAGGCTTTGACATACCGCTGAATCAGTCCTTGTGACATTTAAAATGTCAGGCAATCATATTTTGGCCGGCACCATCAATTACAACAAAAATATCGGGCCAAGGAGAACATTAACATGTAATGGTTTCCATTCAAATAGAGCTAATTACTTTATTGAGAGGTGGGCTCCAGTATCTCATTTTCATCAAAAGCATTTATAAAGCAATCAGACAAATCTGATTATAATGTCCTTGTTCAATGAATGGAAGGGATGACATGTGGGAAATTATTTTAATGATATCAAGAGTTTAGTTTTTGCAAATTAAAGACACTCATAGCAGTTATACTAGAAGTTTTGGGAAGTTTTGGTGGTCTTGAGACACTAGCAAACAAACGAGCCCAGTGTTGCCATCGCTTTCTCGGTGAAAACAAGCAGCACAAGCTCCAAAAGTCCTGAAATCTTGAGAGAACATGGCAACACAGACAGCCCGTCGTTTCAGTCCTCCCTCCAAAGCCACTCCCCCACAATTATCATTACAAACATAAACATATAATGAACGTGAACAGTGAACATGGCTATTGTTAGTACTCACAGCTGTCAATCTAACAGCTTGTGGAAGACAATGAGCGCACTGGCAGAGTATGCACAGGCAGGTAGCCCATCCAATCATTACATTCAGCTCAAATGAAATGATTGGACTTTTTTTTTTTTTTTTTAAGTCTCTGACAGCCACATTTAAACTAATATAACATAAAAAAAATTATAAAATCTTTACCAACCCTACCCTTTAGTCATTTACCTGGGCATGGAAAAAGACAGGTAACACTTCATTTTACAGGTCTGTAAATTTCATGGTAATTAAGTGATAATTAGCAACTAACCTATTTGAAATTCCTTGGGAATTACTGCCAAATTACCCCAATATTTACCTCCAAATTTATCGAAAATTACTTTCTTATAAACATTATTTAATAATGATATTCCACTATTTCCCAATAGCTGGTAATTTCCAGAAAACGAATACTAAGTTCAGTGATTTATTTCCATGCCTGCTAGTAAATAGATAATTAACAAATAACTTATTTGAAATTTCTTTAAAAAACTCCCTGTATCATTACATTCACTACCAGGTTACATTTGTGTAGACAGTAAGTCACAATGGGGCAATTTGTGCCTAATCACGTGTCTTGTATTAGTTTTGGTTTTCCAACTTGAAGAGGAAGATGAAGAGCAGCACACAGCCACTTCTCAAGCCTCAGGGCCCTATTTTAAGCATTTTGTGCTATTTTAGCATCTAATTATTAGTATTTATAAAAAAGTAATTTGTGAAACATTTGAGGTAAATATTGGGCTAATTTGGCAGTAATTCCAAAGACATTTAAAATAGGTTACATGCTAATTATCACCTAAATTACCATGAAATTTGTGGACCTGTAAAATGAAGTGTTACCAAAAGACAAATTATTATTGTGCTGCAGCAGTAGCAGGTTGTACAGTACAACAGTCTCCACCAAAAAGCATACCAACGCTCCGACAACCTGTGAGGGCACATGACCTCTCGGCGAAAAGGTCACTGCTGTCAGTGAGGGGCTTACAGATACACTCGCACAGACACACACAAACAATTAGAGGATGTATCACTGCACATATATGATTACACGCGTAAATAAACATACAACCTGACATAATACCCACGAGCATGCACACATTTGCTTGTCACACGCACACACGCACACACACACACACACACACACACACACACACACACACACACACACACACACACACACACACACACACACATATCTGACTCTTAGATGCCTGCCAAACATAGGGACAAAGGAAAATATCTGTATACTTAGCAGGCCAACTTCCTTTGATTGCAGCAGTGCTGCTGTAGGAAACAATGCACAGGCAGGCACTATTAATACACCAAGGAGAAAGAGAATTCCTCTTAGAGGAAAGCTCAAAGGAGCCATCGGCTGAGCTATTTACAGACTTACTGACTGATTGGATGACTGACTGCACTATACTTACTGTAGTCGCTGCATCTTGTCTTACTCGACTCCATTTTTCCTGCAAGGACTCCGACATGCTGACACATACAGTACACTGTGCATTAGAGGGTCAGTGGTACATATTCTTGCACAATACCTTCTTTTATACATTTCGCTGACTACTCTGGTTATGACATTTTCAGTGTATAGATATCAGACTGAAGCCTGACAAATGTAACAGATCTCTTCCACTGCTGCATCGCATCTGCACGCTTGTGACATTTGACTGTTGGTAAATAGCCGCCCGGCCACACTTATGACCGCCTCTCCTTTCTAAAAGTGCCCAGTTAAAGAGCATCAAATCCCCACTCACTAAACCCACACAAGCCCAACCTTCATTAGCATAGCTAACAAACTCCCTGAAAGAGCAACAGTGAGGGGAGAGAACAATGGCAGTCTATTAAAGGGGGAGATGAGGGGGTGAGAAGAGGAGACAAGGGGTGGAGGGAGCTATTGTTCTGGTCTTATTTAGCCCTTGGTGTCACCCTGCAACTGTTGTCACTTCTAAGTTTAGCCGGACGGCTGAAGAGGACAGGGAAGAGAAGAAGGAGGGAAGGCAGGCGGAAGAGGAGGAGGAGGAGGAGGAGGAAGTGGGGAGGAGGAGGAGGAGAGAAAGATGGAGAACGGAGGGAGAGTGGACAGCGTGAGATGGTGCAAGGAAGAGGGGAGGATGGAGGGTGGAGAATAAAATGGATGCAAATGGAAGATGGAAAAAATGCAGAGTGAAGTGATGTCAGTCTCTGTAACCCAGACATGTTCACAAAATCATGACTCAAGTCTCACGTCTTTGAGCTGGAGACTGTCACCGTATGTTCACACTTAACAATAATACGACGATTTATAGTCATTTCACTGCAGATGAACAATATCTGATTACAAGTATTTCATATGGGTATAAATAAACAATGCAATCATGACTGAATACAATTAACAGTTTCAGTGTTTTAAAACTGTTTCTTTCAAATGGCAGAATTGCGTTTCCCCAATTATTTGATTGTTTTTATCAATAAAATACTAGAAAATAGTGAAAAATTAGGTATCACTTCATTCTACATTTACTCTGTCTGCAGATTTCATAGGAATTTGGTGATAATTTAAGTTACCTATTTTAAATTTCTTTGGAATGGCTACAAAATTACCCCAATATTTACCTCAGCATTTACTGAAAATTACCAAAAGCCAACTCAATTCAATCAATTTGAATTACAAGTTGTTTATATTGATTTAGTTGCAGTATCCTGGCGATCTCAGGACCAAAATGTAACTTTTCGCCTGTGGTTCCCTACTCTCAAGTGCTTCTTTTTGAATTTCCTAATCTGTTTAAAAAACAAAAAACAGTCATACAAGTGGATGAACTGTTTTTGTGTGTGTGTGTGTGTGTGTGTGTGTGTGTGTGTGTGTGTGTGTGTGTGTGTGTGTGTGTGTGTGTGTGTGTGTGTGTGTGTGTGTGTGACCGACCTCAAACAGAAACAGCAGTGTCAGTGTTTGAAAGGCATGAGCGCAACCTAGACTACAAACGGATGACCAAAGGAGCCAAAAGAGGAGATGAGGCAAGACCTAAGGAGAAAGAAAGAGGGAGACAGATTAGCCCAGCTGTCTGCTCATAAAGCGGCCGTGGGGTGAGGCGCTAAGCCCTCCAGTGAAAGCAGAGCTTAGGTGGGTGACACAGGGCAGTGGACCCCACTCAGCCCACAGTGGTCTGCAGCGCAGCGCCCGAGCCAAAGCAAAGACACATGGATAAACAGTGGGAGATGAGGCTCCGCGCCTGCAAAGCCCACAGGGCTAAGACGGCCAGGCAGGCGTCACATTCCCCCCCAGCCAGGAGTGGAGACAGGGGGGTTAAGGCTTACGGCTTGGCTCCCTAACTGACTGACAAGGGACGAGGCGGGATGGCAGACATTGTCTCAGTCAGTGAGTTCATCAGAAAGAATGTGGATTTATTGTATATTGCTTAGGCTCACCTCAGGAGAATAAAGGCACAATTACATAGGGTCTTGGCCATGCATCCCCTCCCTAAACACAGCCCAGAATGATCAATTACTCTGTCCTCACTCTCTCCACTGTACACAAACACACAGCAAGGTCCGTCTCTCAAGCCGCGACCTGCTGATGACCCCTAGTTAGCACAGCAGCCTGGGAATGGCCTGTGATGACAAGGTCACGGGTATGAGGTGAGGAGGCCCGGTTCACCACTACTGCAAGACCGAAAGTAGCACAGGGTCTTTAACCGCACTGGATTTCACACACAACCCTCGTCCACGACCTTGTGGCAGTTGAGGCATTAGCAGCTGCTGTTTTACGAGCTTCCCAATGTGACAATGTATGCGCTGCATAATATCCATCAACGGTATGGCCATAAGTTATACATACAGTGTCTTCGAAGGGTGCAAAAACAGCTCGAGTGCTTATGTAGTTTGATCTTTGAAGAGGAGCAGGGTGAAGAGAGCTCTGACAACGTACAGATAATAAATTATGAGGCAGTAAAGGCGTAGATCTCCGATAAGCCTTTTAGCAAGCCTCGGATAGCTTACTGATAAAATACACAGAGAAACCATTACATATTTTAAATGATTTTCTTATATTAACAACAAACCAGTCTACCTATCTTGAGCTACACAAAACTTATAAAGACCACCATAATTTAATGGCCAGTCTGTACAGTATGGTGCCCCCTGTTGAAGCAGGATGGTCCTCCATCTGCCAGCCATGTCTGCTTTGGTTTACAGCATCATTTATTGATCTTTTCTTCAATGCTTTGAGCTTTAATATAAGCACTGAAACATCCCTTCACGCTCTGTGACGAAGGCAGGGAAACATCATTAACAGTTCACACGTGAAAAATAATTTGCAAATGATCTACCAGTCATTTACACATTGCCATAGATTTATGGAGGTTTTCATAGATTTATTTATAGGAACTCAAGATTTTGTAAGATATCCATAATTCATTCTCACATTTGTGTTATGAAGAAGACTGAGAAACTTTCATAGATAACAGTACATACAATATGTATTCATATTTTAAAGGTGTCCCTATCTTTGGCATTACCCTGGATATAGTCACCTGTCAAGGGCTGCAACTAACAAATACTTTTAACAATGAATCTGTTAATTAATTGAGCATCAGATTGGATAATCAGTTCTATGAAAACAGTAAAAAGATAACTGCCAACCACATTCCTTAAAGCCAAAGGACAGGTCATGATTCATTGTGACTTTGTTTTGTCCAACCAAGAGTCAAGGTTTTCTTCTATCCAAGGCTGCAACTAGCGATTATTTCCATTTTCAAATAATGGCCTTTTTTGTCAATTAAATATGTTAAAAACATATATATTTTCCCATACTCTAAGGGAATGTCTTCAGACATCATGTGTTGTCTGAGCAATAGTCCAAAACTCAAACATAGTCACTTTTTATTGTGATGTACAACAGTGAACCACAGGCAATCTTCATTTTGTATTAGTCAAAACGACTGCTTGATTAATCAACTGATCTTTGCAGCACTACTGCAATCTGTAAATAAGAGAAGCCAAACTATGCAAGAAAATAACTTCTGAGTGTCGAATTGATACTGGATGAATAACTTGGGTTTAAAACACCTTATTCTGAACCACTACAAATGTTATGGTGGGATTCATCGAATCTGAGTCGAGGTCTCTCGCACCGACTTTTTAATACCTCTGTCCTGTCTTTTCTGTTCTGTCCTTTAGTCTGTTGATTCTCCCTAACAGGGTTTCCTTGAGAACTAAATCTACTTAGGATTTATTGTTTCTTATTATTTCTCATCATTGGAAATTATAATCCTTTCACCTAATCCCCCTCTCCCTCCCTCTCTTTCAGATCATATTCATCAAGATCATCCCCTCTGACAAAGCAAGAAATCAGCACAGTGGGGAGATCTGACGAGAACGCGTACTGGAACATGGGGGTTTCCTCCAAATCAAATCAGGTTCCTGTGATGTAATCAAGACGAGACGCAAAGACGACGACATAATCTCCCAGGGACATGCCTCCTTTGCTTGCACATTATTAAAAAATGAGGAGGAACAAATCTTTAGATTGAAAGACTGGAAAAATGGAATTATAATAAATCGGGGGAAACTGGGGCAAGGTTGGATAAAGGCAAATCTTCACAGTAGTGTGTGTGTGTGTGTGTGTGTGTGTGTGTGTGTGTGTGTGTGTGTGTGTGTGTGTGTGTGTGTGTGTTTAAATATTTCAATTTACTCAAGATCAAGTTCCTGACCTGAGCTCTCCCTTTCTACCTCTGTAAATCAGGAGTGCTGGTCGTCCCACTAGAAGTCACTCGGTGCTGTCGGATTATCTGTCTGTATCTAAGGTAAGGTGACTGGTGGACAGTGATGCATCACGGTTGGGCTCCTCAATCTTTGGAGGGTGCACTTGCAATTAACACCCACATGATGGCACAATATGACAAAAGTGGACACCAGCTAAGAACTCGAAGGCTCTTTATAATTAATTTGACCGATCTCCATGATGAACACATGTTCAAGGCCAGTGTCGTTACAATTGAATTTTCAACTTTAATTTATGTAGTTAAGGTATTTAGTGAACTGATCACCAGACTCACAGCTGCCACAAAACTAAAAGAAACTGTACAATTAAGTAGGCATGAACGGCAAAGATTTCTTGGCTTTCACCACCAGATGGCCTTCTTGAACTGCAGTAAAAAGTACCAACACTATGGAGATGAACTGAATATGTAGTAGTTTAACATTATTATTTTTTTCATTCATTACTTGGTACGTTTGAGGTGGACGTCTGATGTCTGAGTTTGAAAACATTTCCAAAAATATGCAAATCATAGCTGGTGTTCTGCCTGCAGGTGCGTAACCATTTTGTTAATATAGGTTATTGTGCCATGGTGGCTTGAGGTTCAGGGCACTGACCACGACCCACAACCTTGTCCTGTCTCTCCTAATTTCCTGTCATTTCTCTACTAATTCTCTGCTAATAATTCTAAATTGAATTGAATTGAAATTGAATTGAACTGTGAAAGAGCATAATAGGCCCGCTGTAAATTATACTTGATACAAAATGATTTTTTGGTATTTAATTCACTGTATTACACAAAGATAGACAATGTCTTATCTTCTCACACTTCACATACTGTATCTCTATATACATCAATACCAAATTAGATTTTCTGTGATAGAGGATTTTATGCACGTCACCCACACCTCACATCTATACAGTGGCAGGTTTGGCCCATTTAAACAACAGACTGGGGCCAATTGTTCCGTTAAGAGGGCCAGTTGAATAAACTATGAAAATAAATGTTTCATAGGTCAGACAGGTTGCCTTAAAAAAAAAAAAAAGGTATAAAGTAAGTCAATGTGCAATTTTATGAACAAAGTTAAGAAGTATAGAATGTCAAACAAAAGTAAAAGTATTCGACTATGTTGAAAAAAGTCATTCAAAAGTCATAGTGTAAATCCCCCCAAAACATTGTATATTATATCAAAAAAGTCATATAGTATGTCAAAAAAAGTCATAGTATGTAAAAAAAGTCATAATATAGTATGTCACATAAAGTAAAAAATTCATAGTGTAGAACATAATAAGCCATAAAAAATTATGTAACATCTGTTTAAAAAAAGTTTTTCAAAAGTCATATTTTAGTACATCAAAAACGTAGTGAAAACGTCAAAATATAGTATGTAGAAAAAATTAAAAAGTCACAGTACAGTATATCAATTTTACCAAAAACGTCATAGTATAGCATATAGAAATAAGTCAAAAAGTCCTAGTACAGCATGTCTAAACGGTCATAAAAGTCATAGTGTAGTATGTTGAAAAAATAAATACATTTGTCATGGGATAATGTGTCATAAAGAGTAAAAAAAGTCATACTATACTATGCCTTTTGCCATACTATAGTATGACTTTTCAAATTTTTTCCAACATACTGAACTATGACTTTTTTTTCGACATACTATACTGAATTTCAATTTTTTTCAGGATTATTATACAATGACTTTTTTTTTCAACAAACTACACTATGACTTTTTTAAGACTTTTTTTTTTACATACTATACTATGACCTTTTTTAGGATTTCTTTCAACATAGTATAACATGATTTTTTTTTAAATTATAGTATTACTTCTTTATAATTACATTAGATACATTCCTCCTAATTTACTATGAAATTTTTCATTATTTTTTTGACATACTATACGACTTTTTTTGGACAATGTATTATACTTTGACTTTGAACATGCCTTCTTTTTTCCTTTTTTTAAAACTTTTTCTGCCACTTTTCTCAATTCACCATGTGATAACTTTTTTAAAAAACAATCTTTTTCTACATAGTATATTCTGACTTTATTTTGACATACTATGCTATGACTTTTTAGGACTTTTTTGCCATACTATTCTATGAAATTTATTATTATTTTTTAGTTTTTTTGACATGCTATAGTATGGCTTTTCATGAGTTTTTTTTGACATGCTATACTATGACTTCTTTTTACTGTTTTTTTCAACATACTATACTATGACTATTTATGACTTTTTTGACATACTATGCGGTGACTTTGTTTTACCGCTCTTCACAGGTTATTTTACAATTTACAATTACAATACAATTACAAACACTTTCACCACAATTTTCGACATACTATGCGATGACAATTTTATTACCTTTTTCTGACATACTATACTATGACTTTTTTTCCCAAACCGATTCACTATATAATTACTTTCTCAGCATAGTGTACTATGACTTTTTGTCTTTTTTTTAACAGACTATAATATGATGTTTTTATGACGTTTTTGACATGCTATACAATGACTTTTTTGACAAAATATACGAGTTTTTATGTTTTTTTTCATGAGCTTATTTTTGATTTGTTTTTTTTGTCAATATGCTGTGATTTTTGTCTGACTTGGACTGACTGACATGGGGAAAAAAGTCATAATATAGGATGTCAAAAAATTTCATTGAGAAAAAAAATCATAGTATAGTATGTTTACAAATTTCATGGAGAAAAAAAATCATAATATAGTATATCGACCAATGTCGTGAACAAAAGACATTATAGTATTTCAAAACATTTCATGAAAAATTTCATGGAATAAAATGTCAAAAGAATTCCTGAAAAAAGGCAGAGTACAGTATGTCAAAATCTTTTATGAAAAAATCAGGCAAGTATGTCAAAAAAATTCATGGAGAAAAAAGTCATAGCATGACAATAAATTTCATGAAAAATTCATAATATAACATTTCAAAATGAAAAACATCATAGTATAGTATGTCGAAAAATTTTGTGAAAAAAGTCATACAACAGTAAGACAAAAAATTCATGAAAAAAATCCTAGTATAGTATCGTTCACAAATGTTATGGGGAAAGAAAGTGATAGTACAGTATGTTGACAAAATTCATGTTGAAAAAAGTCAAAGTCATAGTATGTCAACAAATTTGTGAAAAAAAGTCAAAAGAAACATAAATTTTGTGAAAAAACTCATAATACAGAATGTCGAAAATTTTCATGGAAAAAAAGGCAGAGCATAGTATGTCAAAAAAAAATATTAAAAAGTCATAGTATAGTATGTCAAAAAATCCTGAAAAAGGCATAGTATAGTGTGTTTAAAAATGTCATTGAAAAAGTAAAATTATGGGATGACCATTAATTTCATGGCAAAATTGTCAGTCATAATATGTCTGTCATAGTACAGTATGTTGAAAAATTTGATCATAGTATACTATGTTTACAAATCTTCTGAAAAAAGTCATAGTATAGAATGTCAATAAATTTAATGAAAAAAGTCATATTATATCATCATGATAAATTTAATGAAAAAAGACAGTATAGCATGTAAAAGAATTTCATGAAAGGTATAGTATTGTATGTTAAAAATGGTCATGTAAAAAGCCATAGTATAGCATGTTGAAAAATTAAAAAAGCCATAGTATAGTAAGTTTAAAAATTTCATGGAAAAATCTTAGCATAGTATTACCAAAAGTATCATGATAAAGTCATAGTATAGCATGACAAAAAATTTCATGAAAAAGTCAAAGTATAGTATGTCAAAAAATATCAAGTAGAAAAAATTCATATGATAGTTTTCTTACAAATTTCAAGGAGAAAAGTCACAGTATATAATGTCAAGAAATTTTGTGAAAAAAGTCATAGTATAGTATGTCAAAAATTTTCATTATAGTAGTATGATGTTAAATTTCATGACAAAACGTCAAAATATAGCATGTCAAAATTTCATGAAAAGTCATTGTATAACATGATGATACATTTCTTGAAAAACTCTTTGTACAGCATGTCAAAAAATCTTTCTCTGAAAAATTTTATCAAAAATGTCAACGTACAGACTGTCGACAAAGTTCATGAAAAACATCATAGTATGTCAAAAAAAAATTTCGTGGAGAAAATAATCACAGTATCGTATGTATACAAATTATATGAAAAAAGTCATAGCGTAGTATGCCAACAAATTCTATGAAAAAAGTCTTAGTATAGTATGTTAAAAAATGAAATGAACTAAAGTCATAGAATAACATATCAACAAATTTCAAGAAAAAAGGCATACTATAGTATGTCGAAAAATTTCTTGAAAAAACTAATCGTTTAGTAGGTCAGTTTAAAAAAAAATGCATAATATAGCATGATGAGAAATTTCAAGAAAAAAGGCATAGTATAATATATGACAAAAAAATCATAGGGAAAAAAGTCATAGTATAGCGTGTAGACAAATTTCAAGAAAAAAGTGATAGTATTGGTAGACAATAAATTTCATGAACAAAAGACATGGAATAGTAAGTTGAAAAATTTCATGGGGAAAAATTCACAGTATAGTAGGTTTAAAATTTCGTGGAAAAAGTCAGAGTATAGTATATTTACAAATTTTATGAAACAAGTCAGAGAAAAAAATCATAGTATATGTTTACATTTTTTACAATTTTTTTTACAAATTTTATAAAAAAAGGTGATATATATAGTATGTCAAAAATTAAATGAAAAAAGACAATATAGCATGTAAACAAATGTGAAGAAAAAAATCATAGTATAGTATGTCAGAAATATTCATAAAAAAACAATCATATTATATTATTTACAATGATTTTATGGTGGAAAAAAGTCCTTTTATCGAAGGTTGAAAAATTTCCTGAAAAAAATGTCATAGTATAGTATGTCGAAAATTTTACGATGAAAACGTCAAATTTTTGTATGTTGAAAAGAATCATGAAAACAGTCATATTTTATTATGTAAAATGAGTTTATGGTTGAAAAAAGTCCTTTTATCGAATGTTGAAAAATTTCATGAAAAATTGTCATACTACCACACTATGTCCAAAATTTTATGAAGAAAATGTGATATTTTTGTATGTTGAAAAAAATCATGAAAACAATATTTCGAATGTTGAAAAATTCCATGAAAAAAATGTCATACTAAAGTATGTTGAAAATTTTGCGATGAATACGTCAAATTTTTGTATGTTGAAAAAAATCACAAAAACAACCGTATTATAGTATTTTAAATGATTTTGTTGTGGAAAAAAGTCCTTTTATTGAATGTTGAAAAGTTTCATGAAAAAAATGTCATAGTATTGTATGTCGAAAATTCTACGATGAAAACGACGCATTTTTGTATGTTGAAAAAAATCAAGAAAACAATCATAGTATTTTAAATGATTTTGTGGTGGATAAAAGTCCTTTTATCGAATGTTGAAAAATTTCATGAAAAGAAGAAGAATAACAACAACTACAACATCCTTTATTAGTCCCACGAGGGGAAAGTCAATCTATTACACATGCAGACCCAAAACACACACATGCATTAATGGAGAGATTTCAGAGTGAGGGGGCTGCTCCTGACAAGCGCCCCGAGAAGTTGGGGGTTTGGTGCCTTGCTCAGGGGCACCTCGGCAGTGCCCAAGAGGTAAACTGGCACCTCTCCAGCTACCAGTTCACACTCAGTTCTTGGTCCAAAAACAGACGTTGTCGGCAGGATTCGAACCTGCGCGGGGAGACCCCAATGGATTTCTAGTCCATCGCCTTAACCACTCGGCCACGACAACCTGCATAGTTGTATGTCCAAAATTTTGCGATGAAAATGCCAAATTTTTTTATGTTGAAAAAAATCTTGAAAAGAATCATATTATAGTATTTGAAATGATTTTAAGGTAGAAAAAAGTTCTTTTACCAATTTTTGAAAAATTTCATGAAAAAATGTCATACTATAGTATGTCAAAAATTTATCGATGAAAATGTCAAATTTTTGTATGTTGAAGAAAATCATGAAAAAAAACATATTATAGTATTTAAAATGATTTTATGGTGGAAAAAAAAAGTCCTTTTATCAAATTTTTAAAAATTTCATGAAAAAAGGTCATACTATACTATGTCGAAAATTTTACGATGAAAATGTCAAATTTTTGTATGTTGAAAAAATTCATGAAAACAACCATATTATAGAATTTAAAATAATTTTATGGTGGAAAAAAGTCCATTTTTCGAATGTTGAAAAATTGTATGAAAAAAAAAATTTCACGATGAAAACATCAAATTTTTGTATGTTGAAAAAATTCATGAAAACAACCATATTATAGAATTTAAAATGATTTTGTGGTGGAAAAATTCCTTTAATTGAATGTTGAAAAATTTCTTTAAAATGAAGTCATACTATACTATGTAGAAAATTTTACGATTAAAACTTCAAATTTTTTTATGTTAAAAAAAATCTTGAAAAGAATCATATTATAGTATTTGAAATGATTTTAAGGTAGAAAAAAGTCCTTTTATCAAATTTTGAAAAATTTCATGAAAAAAATGTTATGTTATACTATGTCGAAAATTTTATGATAAAAATGTCAAAGTTTTGTATGTTGAAAAAAATCATGAAATGAATCATATTATATTATGTAAAATGATTTTATGGTTGAAAACATATCTTTTATCGAATGTTGAAAAATTTCCTGAAAAATTATCATAGTATAGTATGTCGAAAATTTGACGAGGAAAACATAAATTTCTGTATGTTGAAAAAATTCATGAAAACAACCATATTATGGTATTTAAAATGATTTTATTGTGGAAAAAAGTCTTTTTTTCAAATGTTGAAAAATTTTATGAAAAAAATGTCATGCTATACTACGTCGAAAATTTTACGATGAAAACGCCAAATTTTTTTATTTTGAAAAAAATCATGAAAACAATCACATTATAGTATTTAAAATGATTTTATGGTGGAAAAAAGTCCTTTTATAGAATGTTGAAAAATTTTATGAAAAAAATGTAATACTATACTACATCAAAAATTTTATGATGTAAAACTCAAATTTTTGTATGTTGAAAAAAATCATGAAAAGAATCATATTATATTATTTAAAATATTTTCATGGTGGAAAAATGTCATTTTATCTAATATTAAAAAATTTCATGAAATACTGTCATATGTCTAAAATTTTACAATGAAAACATAAATTTCTGTATGTTGAAAAAATTCATGAAAATAACCATATTATAGTATTTAAAATGATTTTATGGTGGAAAAAAGTCCTTTTTTCGAATGTTGAAAAATTTTATAAAAAAATGACATACTATAGTATGTCGAAAATTTTACGATGAAAACGTCAAATTTTTGTATATCGACAAAAGTCATGAAAACAATCAAATTATAGTATTTTAAATGATTTTGCGGTGGAAAAAAGTCCTTTTATCGAATGTTGAAAAATTTCTTGAAAAAAATGTCATACTATAGTATGTCAAAAATTTAAAAAAAAATTAAAAAAAAAAAATTTTGAAAAAAATCATGAAAAGAATCATATTATAGTATTTAAAATGATTTTATGGTAGAAAAAAAGTGCTTTTATCAAATTTTGAAAAATTTCATGAAAAATTATCATACTATAGTATGTCGAAAATTTTACAATGAAAACAAATTCCACACAAAAAATCATGAAAAGAATCATTATAGTATTTAAAATGATTTCATGGTGGAAAAAGTCCTTTTATTGAATGTTGAAAAGTTTCATGAAAAAAATGTCATAG